>OX344725.1:35511832-36711832 GCA_947034835.1 Ballota nigra
ATTTAAAAAAATACATTACCGTCATTAAAAAATTAAATATATTAAGCAAATAAGCAACAATATCCATAACATTCAACTATATATACATAAAATAGACATCTCTACCAATCTGTAATAGACGTATGTCGTCTAATTCATATAGTTCAACACTTTCCTAATTTTTAATCTTTAGAATGCAAAAAAAAAAAAAAACTTGAAGTAATATGATGCAGATCACTTGATTGTCTTCCAAAATGTGCTTTGCTTGAGTTCTTCAATAAAGAAACCTGCAAGAGTTCGCATTATTAAAAGGATGAGTAATCATTAAAAATAAAAAGGGATGATAAAGTTTATTACATTTTTAGATAGGTCAACCGATGGATCGACAGTAGTAATCAATCTCAAACATCCAAAATCACAATTGGTAGCATTATTATCCATTCAATACTTCTAAAAATGCTTTAAAATGTATTAGATATAGAACATGTAAAGATGATCTAACAGACATGATGGCAATAAATAGTCTTATAATACCAAATACCTTTACAAGTTATAAACTCCATGATCTTATCCAAACACTATAACCACTTAATTTAAAATATGATCTACGAGCTTATAATAAAAAAAAATCCTAAAGTAGGAACTTGTAAGCTCTATTTAGCAAGCCTATCCAACCACACGATGAGATATCAAGCTTTAATTTTAGGTTTCATGTTTTGTGCATCAATTTATCTAAACATGTACATCGAACTTCCCTGCCTATATTTGAAAATAGAGAGAGACCATTCATTTGATATGCAACTCCACAGACACGATAAGGCTCTTAGAAAAATAAAAGTGAAAAGCTATAAAGTTGCATAGAAATAAAATTATTGATACAATTATCATTGAAAATATTCTGAGGGTAAGGAATTGTATACTAAAAGAGTCAAGGTGGCTTGTTTTGTATTATTTATATTCAAAGAGTAATTTGCATCTTGCAATATGAAATTTAAAGAGATGTTAAAACAAAAACAAAAAGCTTGAGTTTATTTTGATCTTTAATTTGTCAGCTCTAGAGGCTCAAAAGCATCAATAACATGCTATATAAGAAGACAATTAACAGGATCAACTTCAATAGTTATTTACAAAATTCTACTAAAAAGAAGGGATAGTTCGTTGTGAAGTTGGATGAACCCATAAAGAATATTTAATTAACTTAGCTAAGCCAGAGTGCTTAATGTGTGTGTAACAGGGAACCTTGTCCCCCACCAATCTTATATTTTCTTTATGTGTCATGCATAACAGAGAGTAAATTAATATGTCCAAGCAAAAATGTAGTTTTAGAGGATTAAATCATTTAACTCCTTATGAATGTAAATATAATCTTAAAGTCTACTTATTTTTTTTCTGTAAAATGAATTTATAGATGTTCTTGCTCCTAAAAAATCTAATAAAGAGAACCTATTTAAGGGATACCACAGATGCTCAATGTGAAAAATTAATCAATGCAAAAAAAAAAAATTACAAATAACACAATAAGGAAAAATATGTAGTACTATGTCTTATTATAAGGAACATGCTAAGAATTTATTGCAAGGAATATCATTAAACTATCATGTAAAACTTCCTTAGAGATAATTAACTGATGAAGATGTATCCAAGTGAGAATCAAAGAATAAAAAGAACCTGAAAAATCAATCCTAACAGCATATAAATATCCATGATTGCATAATTTTTTTTCTATACTAAACTATAGAAAACTACAATTCCACCTATCCTACCATCTTAGCAGTAAAAAAATGTACCTGATAAGCGAAATTTTTCAAGTAAAGTGGGGAATTAGAGGTTTTTACCAATACAAGTAACTAATGAAGACTTTATATTTCACATTTAACCTGATATGAGATTTTACACCTTTATAATTTTAATAATAATGTTTATAGATATTATACTACCCTTTCCTAGCTATCCCTAGTTTACTCAAGTCAGGGTGCATTCGTAATTAACGACTAGTTAATATTATTATTAGAATGACACTGGGTGAAGTTCTCTATTGGAATGTATGTTGCAATCACATGAATCATCCATCTTTAGGAACATATACATGTACACTACTTTTTCACTTCATCAATTAAGTTAAAAGTAGAAGATCAGTACGGGTAAGAGAAATGACATATGTACATAATAAATAATCAAAAGAGCAATAATTAGATCATACAAGGGTAATAAATTCAGCAAAAAGGAAACTTTAGTACCTTTTCTGCCACAATTCTTCCATGAATAACTTTAGCCTACTAACACTTATTCTGCTCGTTTCTGATTCAAAAGTGTACTACCCAATTTTTCCTTCAATGCTGCTCTGTCCTCCATCTCCCTCAAAGATTGTAAGAAGAGCCTATCTTAATATTATTCTAGCACCTTTAGATCCAATCGCTGTGAGATATAATTGATAAGTGTTTAATTAGGAAGCACCCCCAAATCAAACTGCATATAAAATAATTGAATCAAGAATTAACACTGCCAATAATTGAATTTTTCATATGCTTAATATTGGGGAAATGAGAATAGGAGAATTGAAATAAGAATTGTGCACATGCTAAATTGTAATTCCATTCACATGTATGCTTTTCTAGTTCATTATCTTGAATTTGGGTTAAGAGTTTAGTGACACAAATAGTGAAAACAAGGCTATAATGGTTGAAATAAATCTTGATTGTGCTTCTCATTTGGCTATACATTTTTATATTCAAACATCTTACACAAGTTGTGTATTATGATAAATGAGATGAAACACGCATATAGTTTAATAAGTATCCCACAGTTTAACGAGATGAATCGGATTTGAAAATTAACAACCAGCTAGTGTAAATCAAATATAAGGGAAAGAAAAAGTGTTGTCTTTAATACCCACAACTTCAGTAACACAAATAACACCAATACAATCAGCTCCGTGAAAAAGCAACACCAAAAAAAATTCTTTTAAAAAAAACTTACAAATCCTTGAGTTTGTAGATCATACAACTTAACTAATCATACAAGCCTCAAATGATTTGTTGCTGGGAGGTTAAAAACTGATTATTCAAAGACATTAAAACTAATGCATACCAGAATAGACCCTTTTATAAATTACATTCTATTTTCTGTCTTCCATCTTAATAACACTCTGGATTGAAATAGAAATCACCAAGAGACTGCAGAGTATTTCGTTGTGAAAAACATCTAACCTTCTCAGCACTAGTGGCATCATCAATTACACAATTTTTATCAGAGCAAACCCACATAGCATTCATGTCATCAGCATTCAGCAAGAGATCCTATTGTTTCTGATTAAGATAAATTAAACGAAAGAACTTAATCATTCATCTTAAATAGAACTTAAGATGCAACAGATAATATGCTGCAACTGCTAATGAAAAATCGGAACCCAACCATCACATGCCTAATGTTGCAAGCAAATTGCCCAGACCAGAATAATGTTAGCCTTAAATTATCGCAATAGCATAATAAATTCAGATCTACAAGTAGCAAACCTTAAATTTTTTCATCCAAATTTTCAACAACGGCGTGAATCCAGTTTCGTTGTTGGCGTCAAACGATTTGGGGAGAAGTTAGGGCATACGATACACATTCAATTCTTTCATTTATTTTTGAAGAGCAAAGAGGGAAGAGTCCAACAAAGGCAACTAATTGCAAACAAAAACAAAAATAAAGATTAAATAGCTTCATGTTTTCGCCAAACCTTACCCTTTCGTGTATCAATTTGAGCTCCACTTATAGCATTTTTATTCGGCAATTACTATCACTGTTGGAAGACAAATGAAGACGCTGGATATTTCTCATTCGCGAATGATTAGGGTTAATTTACTATAGAGCGATTGATTAGAGAGAGGGAAATTTAGGGGCGAAAAAATTAGGCGCGGGACTGGAATTATTCACAAGGTTAGGCAGGCGTCGAGATTTATCTCATTAATCTAATTAATTTTATTTTGAATTTACAAATAATATTGGTGGGCAGTATAATTTTAGGCGTCATTATTTCTTAAAGGATAAGGTGAGCGTCAATATTAGATAGTATTGTGACCCTTACTTAAAAGGGTCACCATAAAACCATCACTAAAGGGGGGTCTTTTTAGTATATGGGTCTACCGTTTGAGAAGATTGATTGTTGCACAAACGGTTGTATGTTGTTTTGGGGTGAGGATGAGGATGGGGATCATTGCAAAATGTTGGTCACCCCCGTTACAAACCATCTGGTCGTACCAAAAGTATGAAGAAAGTTCAGTTGAAGGCTTGGAAGTCAATGTATTATCTTCCCACCACTCCTCGTTTGGAGAGGTTGTATCAGTCTAGTGTCACTGCTAAAGACATGACATGGCATGCTGAGGAGTGTTCTGATGAGAATTATGGGGAGATGCGGCATCCTGCAGACTCAGAGGCATGAAAACATCTTGATAAGGAGTTTCCAGAATTTGCACATGAGACGAGAAATGTGAGGTTGGGTTTGTGCACAGATGGATTTGCTCCATTCGGAATGCACGGAAAAAAGTATTCACTGTGGTCTGTCCTATTGACTCCATACAATCTACCTCCTTGGTTATGCATGAAGCCTCAACATATATTTCTTACTATCTTGGTGTCTGGTCCTCACAACCCCAAGTATAAACTTGATGTATATCTTCAACCACTGATTAAAGAATTGATATCTTTGTGGCATACAGGAGTGGAGACCTACGACGTTCATAGGAAGCAGAACTTTACGATGGGGGGTGCTCTTTTGTGGACCATTAGTGATTTTCCAGCGTTTTCTATGTCATCTGGGATGTTGACAGTAGGAAAACAAGCATGTTCGTACTGCATGAAAAGATCTGATGCATTCTATCTCCCATTGAGTAAGAAGGTGTCATGGTTCGACAACCATCGGAAGTTTCTTCCTTCTGATCATCTCTTTCGGAGGAACAAAACAGACTTTCTTAAGGGTAAAGATGCAATACGTGCACAAAGACCGGACATTCGTAACGGTATGCATAGTTAGCATTCCATGTTTTTCAAATTATTGAATCATTGTTATGTTTTGTTCTAACTAAATCCTAAAAAAATTATTTTAGGTGAAAGATTGTTGTATGAGATTACGGTCACGGGGTTGATGAAGACAACTGAGTTTGGTGCAATGGAGAACAATAAAAAAAATAAAAGGTTGTTGGAAGAAGAGAAGTATCTTTTAGGATTTGCCCTATTGGAGCAAGTTGTTGATTCCACATGATTTGGATGTGATGCATATAGAAAAGAATGTTTTCGACAACTTTTTTCATACAGTCTTAGGTATTGAAGGAAAGAACAAAGACACTTCAAAGTCCAGAGATGAGTTGCACCTCTTCTGTTCTCATAAACAACTGCACAAGGATGAGCGGACAAAGATGTATCCAAAAGCCTCATGCACAATTAGTAAAGCAGAGAGGAAAGAGTTGTGTAAGTGGGTGAAAGAGTTGAGGTTCCATGACAATTATGTTTCAAATTTGGGAGACATGGTTGACATAGAAACCGGGAAGGTGTCTGGGATGAAGAGTCGTAATTGTCACGTGTTCATGCAGCGCTTGTTACCGATTGCATTTCGGTACTCACTTGTGAAGAATGTGTTGAGTGCCATCACAGAATTATGTCTATTTTTCAAACACTTAACGGCCTCAATAATTACAGTAGAGGACATGAGGCATTTGAATGAGGAGATCCATGTTATTCTATGCAAGCTTGAGCGGATTTTTCCACCTAGTTTTTTCGACTCGATGGAGCACTTACCCGTACACTTAGCTTATGAAGCCTTAATTGTTGGTCCAGTACAATATCGATGGATGTACCCTTTTGAGAGGTAATTATATATTATATTTAGTCTTTTACATTATTATTGATGAATATTCACGAACAAAAGTTCTTTTAGGTATTTGTATAACTTGAAGCTCAATATTGGAAATCCGGCCCACATCGAAGCATCCATTGTTAACGCATATCTTACTGAAGAGGTTGAAGCATTTTGTTCTTACTACTTCGGTGATCAAATTCAAACCAGAATCAGAAATGTGCCTCGCAACTACGATGGTTGTGGAGTAGATCATCCCCTTCGTGATGTTGAAGGTATGTTATCTGTATTTTTGCATCCGGGTCGAACAATGGGCAAGGGCACCACACGACCTTTTAAGAACAATAATGAAGAGGAAATGATACATTCATACGTTTTGATGAATTGCCCTGAAGTCCAACCGTACATAGAGTAAGTAATCTTTTTATAATATTCCATGTTTTTATCTTTATAACTGAAAAATTATTAATTTATTTTTCTAATATATAAGGATGTTCTGTGAGTATAAGCGTGCACAAGAACCAGGCATCACTGATGCACAAGTTTCTCAGTCCATCCGTGGTGAATTCATGTATTGGTTCCAACGTTACGTGAGTATCACTTTATTCTATCTCTATTTTTTCCAATGCATTTAATTTTATCTTAACTGATAATTTAATATTTACAGGGAGAGTGTGGTCTACTTGACAATCCACATTTACATGCTTTGAGTCGTAGACCATTACGTAAAATTGTTTCATTCCAAGGATATTACGCAAATGGATACAAATTTCATACACAAGCGTATGCTGAAATACAATCATCAACAAACAGTGGTGTTTGCGTGAATGCTGGAATTTGCAAACAAGAACCAGTCGATTACTACGGAGTCTTGCTTGAGGTAGTTGAAATAGAATATTCAGGTTTGCCCTCAAGGAAAGTGGTTTTGTTCTTCTATGAATGGTATGATCCAGGGAGACAGGGAACGAGAGTCGACAAGAACTACAAGATTATTGATATCAACACTCGACACAAGTTTCCGGTTGCATACGATCCATATGTTTTTGCAACACAAACATCACAAGTATATTACTACAAATACCCGGGATCGGGCAAGCCCAACATAAGGAATGTTTGCAAAGTGAAGGCAAGATCCTTGGTTGAAGTTTCTCACCCGTCTAAAAAAGACACCACTGAACCAACAGAACCATTTTAAACGGAGGTACAAGAGGCTCAAACAGTGCTCGATCAAGAAAATATAAATATTTTTGTGGATTTACTAGCTGCAAATCCAGAAATAATAATGATAGAAAGCGATGAGGATGTCGGACAAGAGCGTGAAGAGGAGGATGAAGATGAAGATAAAGATGGAGATGATGAAGATGAAGATGGAGATGAAGATGATGGAGAAGAGGAAGAGGAAGAGGAAGAGGATGACGATTAGAATTATTGAACTATTGTATATATAACAAGTTACAAACGAATGAACGGATTTTAATATTAATTATACGTTTTTCGAATTAAATAAATTTACAAAATAAAAAATATAATTGGTAACAACATTTATTAAAACAAGTTAGAAACGAAAAGAAATTAATTTGATGAATATTAAAAAAAGAATGACTCAATTTGGATACGTATACAATTAATTACGTACAAGTGAACGGATTATAATATTAACTACGCGTTTTTCGAATTAAATAAATTTACAAAAGAAAAAAATATAATTGGTAACAACATTTATTAAAAAAAGTTAGAAACGAAATGGAATTAATTTGATGAATATTAACAAAAGAATGACTCAATTTTGATACGTATACAATTAATTACGTACAAGTGAATGAATTATAATATTAATAACGCGTTTTTCGAATTAAATAAATTTACAAAACAAAAAATATATAATTGGTAACAACATTTATTAAAACAAGTTAGAAACGAAAAAGAATTAATTTGATGAATAATAAAGAAAGAATGAATAAATTTGGATACATATACAATTAATTACGTAAAAGTGAACGGATTATAATATTAATTACGCGTTTTTCAAATTAAATAAATTTACAAAAAAAAAATATAATTGGTAACAACATTTATTAAAACAAGTTAGAAACGAAAAATAATTAATTTGATGAA
Source organism: Ballota nigra (assembly GCA_947034835.1). Taxonomy (NCBI): domain Eukaryota; kingdom Viridiplantae; phylum Streptophyta; class Magnoliopsida; order Lamiales; family Lamiaceae; genus Ballota; species Ballota nigra. The sequence goes on from OX344725.1 coordinate 35,519,760, forward strand.
TAATAAAGAAAGAATGAATCAATTTAGATACATATACAATTAGTTACAAGAAATTGAACAAAAGAAGCAAGTGTCCTAATGGTTCATGCCTTCTCTATATGCAAGAGAGGTCATGGGTTCGATTTCCCTTGGATGCAAAATTCGAATTAATTGTTCTAGGCCCATTAGGGCTAATATAGAAGTGGGGCCGGAGTGTATACCTTGGGTGCCAATGGCCCAGTGGTTCGCACCCGCCCCAGGTGCCCGGGGGTCCGGGTTCGAACCACACGAGCCACTTTTTTTTTTTTGTTCCAAGTTCGGTATTTACGATGGACACGTGTCCGTCGTAATTCATAAATTAACGACGGCTTTGTGCCCGTCGTAAATATCTTCCTGGCTGATTAAAAAATTGAAAATCGGCAAACGTTAACGACAGACTACGTCGGTCGTAAATTTTAAGCCCGGCCGGGTCGTTGACGGGTCAGTTTTACGACGGCTTTTGTCCGTCGTAAATTTAAGACGGCCATCCAAAGCCGTCGTAAATATTAGCTACGGTCAATTAGCCTACCGGTCAACGTCCGTCGTTAATCCCGTCGTTAAACACGATTAGCGACAGATTATCCGACGCTAATGCCGTCGTTAATCAACGCGTTTTTTATAGTGATTAAATGTTGCTAACCAAATGCCCCCTATATTGACCCCTGTCATTTTCGCCTGTCTAGTCTCAATCAACCTCAATAAATAGTAGGCGTATGTTCTGTCATAAAAAAATCCTCATTTTTCCAAAAAAAAAATAATTACAAAATTAATATATTTTTTCATTTCAGGTACAGTTAGTCAATTCAATATAAATGATGCATTAAATTCTATCGAAGTTGAACAATTTAAGTATACAAACAAGCAATAATCACACTAATCACGTAACAATATTTTTTTTCACATATTTTCTTGTAATCATTTTCCGAATATATTGTATTTTTTCACATAACCAAGTTCATTTAAACGACAATTATCAAGCAAGTAATAAATAAATTGAAATGCTCAACGGGGACGACAAACACAACTAAATGGACTACTGACTACGGATGCAATGATAATAATTATATGTACGTGCGACGAAAAGCAAAGAAAAGATGTCGCAAGATATCCTTATGAATTAAGGGAAAAACTGCGGCCATTATGAATCCACTAAATGAGAGATCTTCAAGTACAGAATACGACGACCGCCCAACGAAGCGAGGCTATCATTAGTGCAGGGTACAAGATCAACAATGGATAGAAAATACACGGGAAAATGGTTTTTTAGGCCTGTAACTTAGGGGTGGTTGTATTTTAACGACAACATGTTTTCGAGCTAGTAAAAGTAAGACAATATATTTTTGAGCTTGTAAAAGCAGCATAATATATTTTTGATCTTGTAAAAGTAGAAAACTATTCTTATTTTTGACAAGCTTTATATGAGATTTTTTAAACATGTGGTCCTGCTTTTACAAGCTTGTAAAAAATATTGTCCTATTTTTACAAGCTTGAAAATATATTGTCCTATTTTTGCAAACCTGAAAACATATTGTCCTACTTTAACAAGCCATAATATTGTCCTTATAATACAACTACTTTTAAATTGTGGTCCTAAAAAAAATTCCTAAAAATACACCAATGGTCAAGCAATTAACTTTGTCTTTGTGTTTATAAATAGTCATGTAAGTTTTTATCTTATCAATTTTAGTCATTTTTGCCGGAAAATTGTCATAATTTTTTTGTTCTGATCACATTGATGGTCGTCGCATCTCAATATTTAGGAGGAAAAGCCATTGATCAATTTCACGTGATATATGGTGAGGTGAGGTGTATAATATTCTCTTTCTCTGGTTGAGTCGTCATTTTGGTCATTATGTATGGTACAAGAGATTTCCGACAATATTCCAAATTCTCACTTCAAAGGAGCAAAATTGAGACAAAATTAAAAGACAAATATTATAAATATTATATATATATATATATTCACCGATCCTGGTATTACAATTAAGGAACAATAGTTGATGAGAATTTTGTGTATAAGGAGAATTTATTTGTTAATAAGTAACACATGCATGCATGCATGGATTATATTACATGAGTGATGAATTAACCGTTACTAGGATGCAGGGGGGTTTTGTTTAATTATTATGCATGCATGCGTTTTATTAATTATATAGATAGATGATGGATGAGGAGTTGTGGTGGTGGTGGTGCAAGTAACGAGAAGCAGCTTGCATAACAGCGATTGCATGTGCGGAAAGAGTAGCAATGCCAGCAGAAGCGTCGTCTTGAAGCGTGTAATCTATTGTTGATCTGGTTATGCACCGCTCATTCTGCTTCTCTATCATCTCGAACACGTTCCGCACCAGGCTAAATCCCTCGTCCATAACCCCGCCTTCCAGCATCTGCAGCCCTTTCACTCGTTTCTCGTGGTCCACCACCAGGATCTCTACCATCCGACCCTACGCGCACATTAATTTTAAGGATCGATATACCGATCATGGAATTAATTAATTGATTATAATTACCTGGAGGAAGCGACATCTGGATGATGGTCCTGGGGCCGCCGTCGCCTTGGATGTCCACTTTGAAGACGAGAGTGGGAAGCAATGGTTGGAGCCGTCTCACGAAATCCGGGGAGCTGTACAACTCCCATGCTTCACTTGCTCCCACCTTCACCTCTATCTCCGTTGACAATCTTCCGTCTATCATTTTCCCCTGCTGCAACCAATTTTATTTAATTATCTAATTACTCCATACATGCACCTTCATTTTATACTTGCATGAATGGATGAGTACAATTTCATCTCATCTCCAACTTTTTCATTACCAACTCTAAGCCCTCCATTAATTAATTAGTTAGGTAAGTTGATGTTCCTTAATTTCCACGCACACACTTCACTATTCATTCCTTGCAAAAATCTCTAAATTACACCCTATTCCACTACAAAAAAAATATTGTTTTGCGACGGGAAGCTTGCGACGGACAATTATCCGTCGCAAATTTCGTGAATTTGCGACGGATATTGCAGACCCGTCGGAAAAAAAGATAATTTGCGACGGAAATCAAAAACCGTCGCAAACTGCACTGTTTTGCGACGGCTACTCCGTCGCAAAGTGTAGGGTCCATTAACTTCGTTGCATACCGACAAATTTTGCGACGGATTAATTGTCGCAAATTTCAATTTCAATTTTGCAACAGACCTGTCCATCGTAAACTGGCCCGTTAAAAAATACCCGTTGGGGAAACGGACCACTTGACTCATTTTGCGACGGATATTGTCGTCGCAATTTTTAACTTCGAATTTACGACGGTCTATTCCGTCGCAAATATTGACCCGGTTTTGCGTGACCTTTCGGAAAACGTCGCGTTGACTGATCACTCTGTCGCAATATTTTAAATTTCACATTTGTGACGGCTTGGCCGTCGCAAATACTAAAAAACGACGCCGTTCAGGTGTTTGGCGGTCGCAATTTGCGACGGACAGGCGTCCGTCGCAAATTTTTTCCCCTTATATATAGAGCAGCGCAGGCGGCGGAGAAATAGAGAAGAATAAGAGGAAGAAGAGGAAAATGAGGGAGAAGTCGGGTGCAGTTGCTGTAGAGTCAATCCGTCCCAACCGAGTGCTCGTTTCTTCATTAAATCGTAAGTTTTCTTCATTTTTACCGTTTAAAATTTAATTTCCAAGCATGTTTAGAATTTGTTAAGTTTAGAATTGAATTTAGTTTAATTGTTAAGTTTATATTATATTTTTAATTTTAGTAATTTTAGTTGTTTGATTTTAGTTGAATTGTTTTAGTAATTTGTTAATTTTTAATTGTTAAGCATGTTTAAATAATATTACAAAATAATTTTAGTTGATTGATTTTAGTTGAATTGTTTAATAATTTTACAAAATAATATTAGAAAATTGATTTAAGTTTAATATATAATTTTACAAAATAATATTTATAAGTTGTTTGAATTTAGTTGAGTAGGTAGTTTAATGATTTTAAATAATATTAGTTGTTTGATTTAAGTTTAATATATAATTTTACACAATAATATTAGTTGATTGAATTTAGTTGAGTAGGTAGTTAATTGATTTTAAATAATATTAGTTGTTTGATTTAAGTTTAATATATAATTTTACAAAATATTATTAGTTGATTGATTTTAATTTAGTTGAATGAATTTAGTTGAGTAGGTAGTTTGAATAATATAATTAGTTGCTTGATTTAAGTTTAATAATTTTATAAAATAATATTATTAGTTGATTGATTTTAATTTAGTTGAATGAATTTAGTTGAATATGTAGTTTGAATAATATTAGTTGCTTGATTTAAATTTATTAATTTTACAAAATAATATTATTAGTTGATTGATTTTAATTTAGTTGAATGAATTTAGTTGAGTAGGTAGTTTGAATAATATAATTAGTTGCTTGATTTAAGTTTAATAATTTTACAAAATAATATTATTAGTTTGATTTTAATTTAGTTGAATGAATTTAGTTGAGTAGGTAGTTTGAATAATATTAGTTGCTTGATTTAAGTTTAATAATTTTATAAAATAATTTTATTAGTTGATTGATTTTAATTTAGTTGAATGAATTTAGTTGAGTAGGTAGTTTGAATAATATTAGTTGCTTGATTTAAGTTTAATAATTTTACAAAATAATATTATTAGTTGATTGATTTTAATTTAGTTGAATGAATTTAGTTGAGTAGGTAGTTTGAATAATATTAGTTGTCTGATTTAAGTTTAATATATAATTTTACACAATAATATTAGTTGATTGAATTTAGTTGAGTAGGTAATTTAATGATTTTAAATAATATTAGTTGTTTGATTTTAAATAATATTAGTTGTTTGATTTAAGTTTAATAATTTTACAAAATAATATTAGTTGTTTGATTTAAGTTTAATAATTTTACAAAATAATATTATAGGTTGTTTGATTTTAGTTTAGTTGATTGAATAATTCGTGAAATTTGTTATAGATGAGCGGACAAGGCAGTGGCAACGACAGTCAGCAGCCTCCGAGGGATGAGGAGGCGAGTCGAGGAGGACGAGGAGGGAGGAGAGGACGGGCCTCACTAAGACCTGTGGTTCCACCTATTTTCAGGCCGAGGTCTCTATCAGAGACCTCTTCACAGCCTGGTGCGGGCTCCTCCTCCTCCTCCTCCTCCTCACAGCAGACTGCTGAGGGCTCATCCTCCTCCCGCCAGCATCCGGTTGTTCAAGCACGGATGCCTGTTCAGCCATGTGGTCATACGTAAGTTTTAATATTTTATACTCAATTTTTTTATTAATTAAAACCTAATTATTTTACTAACTTTGAAGTTTTAATTTTACAGTTGAATTCCGGGTCATGAGGCTGCTAATCAGGTTTCCAAGTCCATCTTTCGCGCTGGATTTGTGCCCACCGCTTACAGTTGGGGGTTAGTGTCCGATGCAAGAAAAAAGACATACTTCGAGGAGTTTAAGGTATTAATTTAATTTATTAATTCACCGTTTATTAATATCAAATATATAAACAAATATTTACATTTAAATTGTAATTGCAGAAAGAATATGTCTGGGCACCGGAGCACGATGACCAAATGTTGAGGAATTTTGAAAAATATGCGACAGAAAGATACAGGGACCTGCTTTTTAGAATGAAGGACAAGTGGTACAAGAAGGGAGAGGCCACCGACTTGGGGCTTGACAGTGAAAAACGGTCGATTTGGGACCAATTCCTCCGCTACTGGAATTCCCCTGAATTCCAAGAGAAGTCGGTGAAAAACAAGGCGAATCGGCGTAGTGACCCTGATGGAGAAGGGATGGCAAGACATCGGGCCGGTTCTCGGTCCATTTATGAGCACGGGTTGAGATTTGTAAGTTTTGTCTTCAATTTTGTAGTTTTTGAATTTATATTATTTTTTTCCTAATTTTTATGAGTGTTATTAATTTTTACTATCTTTTTTTTCTAATTAGGCTGCGGAGCAAGGACGCGAGTCCTCTCATTTTGAGAGATTGCAGCTCGCCCACCCATTCGTCGAGGAGACTGGGAAGTCTACCTACGTTCGTACCACCGAGATCCACGTAAGTATTATTTCAATATTAATAGTATTATTTAAATTTTTAATATTAAAAGTATTTTTTATATTTTTGTTCAATTTATTTAATTTTTTGTACAATTAATTTGCAGAGAAAGATGCTCTAGGACTTTGCCTCTCAGCCTCAGCCTGAGGAAACGGCAGAGGGGTCGATGCCCCCCACACAGCCTTCTGTTGACGTTCAAAATGAATTGTACTTCAAAATTGTCAAGGCTAAAAAGGGGCGGTTCGCTGGATTGGGCAGCTTCGGAAAGAATTTTTTCCGACCTCGTGGCTCAGGCTCATCCTCCTCTCAGTCTTCCATCGACTCTCATCCCAGTGAGGTCGAGAGGCAGCTTGCCACGGTGGTGATGCAGATGAAGAACATGCAGAGGCAGCAGCGAGAGAAGGAAGAGTATGAGAGACAGCAGCGAGAGGTGCACGACCGGTATACAGCCGAGATGGAGCGGTATCGGGTCGAGGTGCAGGAGTATACAGCCGCCATGCAGGCGTGGTGGCAGATATTCTCCTCTGATTCAATGCCACGAGCGCAAATGCCTGCGCCACCGATGCCGCCGATCCAGCCGACCCAGCCATCGATGCCGCCGATTGTTAACCTGGGCGAGGATGGGGAGGAAGAGAAAGGCGGATTTAATTCCGATGGTTAAAAAAAATTGATTTTTAATAACTATGAAGTACAATTTTTTTTTTTAGTTTGAATTGTTACTTTAATTTAATTTTTGAATTGTTTCTTTAATTTATAATTTTGTGAATTTATTTTAGTTTGAATTTACTTTTATTTAATGGACACAACATTTATAAAAACAAGTGAGAAACGAAAATGAATTAATTTGGTGAATTATGGAAAAAATAGTCAATTTGGATACATATACAATTAATTGCATACAAATGAACGAATTATAATTTTTAGCGGGAGTCGAAATAAATAATTTTACAGAAATAATAAAAATTAAATGGCCCCAATATTTATAAAAACAAGTTAGAAACGAAAATGAATTAATTTAGTGAATTATGGAAAAAAAAGAGTCAATTGGGTACATATACAATTAATTGCTTGCTTAATATTATGTTCTAGATTAATGTACGAAAAATGGTTGTGCGCCTTGAATTTGTTCGTGTCTATCTAGCTAACTTTTACTGTCACTACGTACCACGTAATAGGATATCAATTGGGTACATATACGAATTTTCAAAAAATTTAGGGTGCGATTCGTCAAGGATACTTCTATTTATTTATATTTTATTATATATAAAAACTAATAAATTAAATATATTTTAAAATTTTGTAAATCGAATGTATATAATTCACATTTTCTCTAACCCAAAACATAAACATATTCAATAATTTAATATAATTAAGTAACCAAAAATCAATTTAAATTCAATTAGCCTAATATATACGTCATAACAGTGATTACAATATAAAACAAGTGTTACATTGTCAATTTGAATTATATTATATAATAAAATTCAATTGAAATAACACATTTAATGTTATACGCAAGGAGGATTCGAGTATCCGTTAGTGAATTCGCCACGTGGCAGTCGGATTCGCCACGTGGAGAATCCGATTCGCGGATTCAAGAATCTCACCTCTTTTAGGGGGCGGGTACGAATCCGATACTGCATTGTGATTTTTAGAAGAATCCGTGCATCATGCATTCTAATTTTATTTCTATTGGAATAGACCCTATTTTTAGGAAAAAATAGATGACATAGATAAAGTAAGGGTACGTTCTGTAGGATTATTGTGGAGTCTATTTATGAATAAAGTGATTGTCTGTGAGGGTAATATAAAGTACTCCCTCCATCCCAATTTTGTTTACCCAAAAGCCCCAAACAAGAAGGTTTTTTTTGTTTACCCATTTCTTAAAATGTCAAAAAGCAACACCACTTTTTCAAACTCAACCTTCAAAAAACTGTTTTATACTCAAAAATATTAATAAAAAATTCCTAAAAAGCTACTTTATACTCAAAAGTTTTAATAATCAACTTTTTTTTAAAAAACCGTATTATTTAGAAATGAGTAATTTAAATTGGGACGGAGGTAGTAATAATTTCTAAGGGAATGAGAATAGATTTGAGGTGAAGGAAAAAGTGGAAAGTGAAAATAAATACGTGGGATGGAAAGGAGTAGTAATTTTTTTTGTTTGAGGGTTTTTATTATTTATTTATTTATCAATTAAATTGATTGATTTTTCTTTTGAAGAGTCGGAGGAATTAAACGAAGTTTACATGAATATGTATACCATTTTCGCCGGAAAGCCAAAAACAGCATTGTTAGGCGCATGCCAAAACGGCGTCGTTCTGGCTGAAAATATTGAATTCGATGGAGACTTGAGAAGCGCATGCGTGCATCTAGGCATTTGAGCTAGCTCAATAAATTAGAATAGGGCAGGCAAAGCTATATATGTCCTACATCTATCTATCTATCGTAGTGATCAATTTCTATAAAATATATATAGTAGTAATTTATGTATAGACGTTACAGATATTCCGAAATAGATATGAGTGCATAAAATTAAAATTAATGGCTCGTCAGAAACAGCTAGATGGGAAAGTAGGCATAATAACCGGCGGCGCCAGTGGCATCGGCGAGGCGACCGCCCGCCACTTTGCCAGGCACGGCGCTCGAGCGGTGGTGATCGCGGATATCCAAGACGACAAAGGCCGAGCCGTGGCAGAATCCATCGGGTGCAGCTACGTCCGGTGCGACGTCACCGAGGAGGAACAAGTGAAGTCCCTGGTGGAGTGGACCGTCAGCACCTACGGAGGGATCGACATCGTGTTCAGCAACGCTGGGATCATTAGCAGCTCCGAGCAATCCATCCTGGAGCTCGACTTCTCGGAGTTCGACCGAGTCACGCGGGTGAATGCTCGGAGCATGGCGGTGTGTGTGAAGCACGCCGCGCGGAAGATGGTGGAGCTGGGGACGAGAGGGGTTATTGTTTGCAGCGCCAGTGTGGCGGCGGGGACGGGCGGCGCGCACAACACGGACTACTACATGTCGAAGCATGCGGTGTTGGGGCTGGTCCGGTCGGCGAGCGTGCAGCTCGGAGTGCATGGGATTAGGGTTAATTGTGTGTCTCCGACGGCCGTGGCGACACCGATGGTGAGAGAGTATATGGGATTGGAGAACGCCGATGAATTGGAAAACATGGTGGAACCCTTGACTAGATTGAAAGGGGTGGGGCTAACGGTTGACCATGTGGCGGAGGCAGTGGCGTTTTTGGCTTCCGATGATTCGGGTTTTGTCACGGGGCATAATCTAGTGGTGGATGGTGCCCAAACTGTCTAGCATATGTTCTTCGGCTAATTACAATAAAACTTCAACTAATAAAACCCACGTGAAATCATATTTAGTGTGGAGAGTGAAAACATTATTATTGATAGATATGCATTATATTGATACATGTGTTAATAATTCAATAGAATACAAGAGTATGTATTAAGTGGCCGGAACTGAGGAATCCAACTGCAATTAAACTTCTTGCTTTTGATATGTCCTCCATTAATATAAAAAAATATATATATATATTATTTTTCCATTAATAAGAGTATGTCTTATATGAAAATGGTGATTGTTTTAAAATATTAAATATTTGATCAAAAATATTAAAAATTTCATCGAAAGTATAAAAAATTCGAGTAAAAACAGGGTATTAAATTTTGATACTTTAAAATAATTTCATAATAAGTTTATCATTAACTGTAGTGAACCCATCATTACTACTACAACAATGTATAATTTTCTGAGTAATTCAAAATAAGAAAGATGATAATTCGTGTATAAGAAGAAGAAATGGAAGAAAATTTGAAAGAGAGAATATAGAGGGAGAACACGCGAGGGAGATGAGAATATTTTTCAGCTTGTTTCTTTTTTTTCCTTGTTGCCCTATTTAAACCTTACAAATAAACATATGTTCTTCCAATACATGAGCCCAAAACTAATTGAATAAAATGAAACGGGTCAAGTTAAGCATAGTAGAATTAAATTGTAGAATATAAATGATCCAACTCCAAATGTGTTCTGTTAATCGCGTTTTGGATTCACAAGAAAACTTGTTTCCGGGAATCGGAATATGAAAGCAATAAGAACAAAATTGAAAATCAACAAGAACACCAGTTTACGTGGTTTGGAAATAAAGCTCCTACGTCCACGGGATCCGAGAGGATAGACTTTTCACTAAGAAAGGAATTGGAAGTTACAATCACTCAATCTCACTTGTGATTCTGTTTCTCTCAGCTAAGAAACTCCTTTTATGGTTACAGAGATTGAGATGAATCTAAACTTGATTCAGTTGTAACAAACTCATACGTAAAGTAGTTATCCAGCTGGCTAACAAACTCCAATAACTGCTTCAGTTAATTCAGTTATAACCGCCAACGCATTAGCTCAAATTGGTATAGTTCGCGCCTGACTTTGTATCAGATGACTTGACACATCAACAGATGACCTTCAGTCTAAACCTCCTCTGAGAGACCTCCACTGTCAGACCTCATCTGATGAACCTCACCTGATGCAACTCCACTGATATCCAAATATGACTAACACCTACAGCTAACACTTCATCAACATAGCTCCTTATTGAATTAAGCTCAGTAGACTTCATACTTCACATATGACACTCCACATGTTCAATTTTATGAGTATCAATATCACCACTTTCTCCATTACTCATGCTAATGACAATACTCCCCCATTTTTTAGGTCCTTATCCCCAAGGATCTAATATAAGACTTCTTCCATCCAACTGCAGCACATTTGCGCAGTTTCCTAACTGTCTTGAAAGCTTGATTTCAAGGATCCCCCACTTGCAGCAATCAAAAACTTCCTACTAACCAAACACCCTGGAAGGATCATGTTATAATGGTAATTTGGCATAGTATTTAAGGAGTAAAAGAGTTGATGATCACATCACCAAATAAGCTTGCATCTTAATTTTTCTCCATATGCTCAACCACTAAGCAAGATAGCAATGAGCCCAATAAATCACCATAACCACAACCAAAATCAACCAATGAGGCAGCAACAATAGTCACCAACATCAATGTTAATTTCTATAAAATATTGTTGTTTCCAAAAAAAAAAAATTTTAATAAATTTTAATACATCAATGTTGTAACTTGTTAGGGTTGAGTACCCCTTGTACTCAATTTTAATAAATTGTTGTTTCCAAAAAAAAAAATTAAAAAATCAATAAAATATTAGGAATTCGCAGCTAGGTGCAATTAACCCAAAGTGAAAATTATTAGCATCTTCTATTTTCTTATGAAACCTAGATCCAAAGACTGAAATTTTTGCATCACAACGGCTATTTAAGAGTCTCACGTCGCTGGGATCGAAAGGCACGGTTGGAGACGATTCAACAAAATTCAAGTTGAAGAACGGTAAAAGATAATCAAACTTACAAGATTCACAACCACATTCATAACCTTTTGCCCAACAATTCCACCAAATATCGCAGCCGTTGAATTCCCAACTGCTCGGGAACCAATGGCAAAGTGTCGATTAAATTTTGTATTAATGTCGGACAATCTTCCAGCACCAAGACTCTCATTAAGATTACTAGTTATAGGTATCGACTTCTGAGCGTCCTCTTCAAAACTAGCAACCAGGAGGCGCCACAATCCATTTACAAACCTATCTAGTGTTTGGAATGTCATTGAACGATATGTTGAGTCAAAGTAAACAACATCTCCAAACATGTCAAAAGCATGTACATAATTCACAAAAGACCAAGCAACATTCTTCTCAAGTCTATGATTTTCATCAACAGTAACGACATAAACAAGGTATGGATCAGTCTCTTTATTTATCCTTTAAGCCTCAATAAGATCCACAGTGTCATTTGTCCAATTTTCAGTAAATAAAACATTGTTCTCTTGTACCGCTTTCTTGCATTTCCAGAAAAAAATTCTTACATCTCTTTCCAAAAATGTGAGTTGTCCATCGTTAGAATAATATGTATATGTTTAGTAGAGATTTAGGGTCTTTAATTGGCTTACCTTATATAGCTTAGTCTTTTGTGTATATATAGGCACTCAATGTAATTGATGAATATACAATATATTTTTTCCAATAATGTTTTATGTGTACTAGTGTTGTGTGAGTAATTAAAATGTAATAAGAACGAATATATGTTGGTTATACATGTTTCTCGATCTTTTTAATCGTGTAATCGTTTTTAATTTTATTCATTACTGGTTGTTCGAACATTTGAGAATTGTTTGAACGGGAATGTAGAATATTTAACTAATATTCAAAAAAAAAATTGAACACTTGGTTCTTATATTTTTGTCGAACATAATTTAAATGTTCGAATAGATCGTGAGAACATCCATCAATTGTTCGGTAAACCGGAAAAGAACAAATTCGTGACGAAAATTTACCTTTATCCATGGAACGATGGGGAGGGAAGACGAAACAATAGATGACACACACAGGGCGATGACGGCGCACTCCACGGAGGAATGACTGGTGACATCAATGGTGGAGTGTTGGCACAATTTTTGTGAATATTGAAAGAGGGGAATTTAGAACGAATGGCAGCGGCGCGAACGGGAGTTTTAGTTGGTGCGTATAATTGAGGGGGTAAGGATACAAATTATTAATTATGTTGAGAAGGAAGGGTTATGTAGTGTAATTTATTAGGGGTGAAGTGGACTGTGCGGTGGTGAATTGAAGCAAGGGGTGAACAATCATATGTTTGGGGCGAAAAGATCCGTACCCTTTATCTAAAGTTGCAGCAACCCACTTGAAATTATCAAAGGCCCAGGAAGTAAACCCATTCGCTACAGATTAATTAAAGAAAAGGGGATGGTATTGATTTGGAAGCATTTGTTGAAAGGTGAAAATCAATTCGAAAAGTTTGGAGCTGCCATTTAAAATCACACCACCATAGCTCTGCTCTATTGTTGCTGTATTTAATGGAAATTGGAGCCGTGACTGGAATTTCAGAGCCTTCCATAGCAGTGCCAGAAATTCAAGCATAATTTGGCACCGAAAATTAAATGGAAAAGAAAGAGTTCTTGGCGCCGGACCGAAACTGAAGCTCACGCCTGAAGCCAAGTCGCCGGAAAAGCTAGAAGCATCGCCGTCGCCGGCAATTTTGGACGAACAAGTTATAGAGGATAAGTTCATTTTAATTTGTCCTAAATAAGACACAGTGTACTATTTTTGCAAGTCCTAAAAAAATTATGTCCTGATTTTGCAAACACCAACAAACTACTGTCCTAAAAAAAATAATCTTCCCACTACTAGTCTATATGGAGCATATGCACTGAAATGGATAGCAGCTGCTCTCCAATAATTCATAGTTCTATAGTTTGTGTTTCTGTTGTATTTGGCAACTGCTATCTTTATAGCATATTTACTTCTCATCCTTACTAAGTTCACTTTCTGGACTAACAGTAATCATTCTGGTTAATTTTTGATTGGCTGTTAAAATAAAATTATGGAATGTTGAATTGAGACAGAAAAAAAAAATTAAATCAAGGCTTAAATTGAGAAAAAAAAAAACAGTTGTGAAACAAATATGAATATGTGAAATGAATATAAAGTAGAGAGACAAAGTATAGAAAGAGAAAAAATGTAGGAATAATTATATTATACTCCCTCCGATTCAAAATGTTTGATGTTTTAGGATTTGTTATGAGAATTAAGAAGTGGTGTATAATGACTATTATGCCCTTATGATATATTGATTGAATAGAAATTAATGGAAGGTCAACTAGTTTATTTATGGTGTAAAATTATTAAAAGGTAAGGAGAAAATATGAGTGATATTTTAGGGGGATTTAAATAGGGGCATAATAGGAAAATAAGGTGCAAAATACCCTAAAACATCAAATATTTTGAAACAAAAAAAACACTCTAAAATATCAAACATTTTGAATCGGAAGGAGTATTCAACTTTGTTCATACATATAAATGAAGGTGGCATACCACCTATTTATTTACATACGAATATCATGGATTTAATTTATTTTTTATCGGTTAAGTTGTGACTCAAACCCATGACCTTTCAAGTATCTCAAGACCCTTTTCAGAGCCTTCCAATGTTCATGACTTGGATTGCTCGTGTACCTGCTTAGTTTGTTCACAGAACACGCAAGATCAGGACGTGTGCAATTTTTAATGTACCTCACGCTTCCAATGATCCTTGCATATTCCAACTGATTCACAGGTTCGCCTCTGTTTTTCTTCAGATGAACATTCTGTTCTAGTGGAGTTTTAGCAGGTGGATCATCAAATGCATTAAATTTCTTCAAGACTTTCTCTACATAATGAGATTGTGTTAAAGAAATTTCATTTGAAGTTCTTTCAATTTTGATTCCTAGAATCACGTCTGCTAACCCCATATCTTTCATGTCAAAATTTTTCTTTAACATGTTTTTCGTATTAACGATCACATTTGAATTGTTACCTATGATTAACATGTCATCAACATATAAGCATACAATAACAAATCCATTTGGTGTTTCTTTCGCATACACGCACTTGTCACATTCGTTAATTCGAAATCCATTTGACAACATAATATTGTCAAATTTCAAATGTCATTGTATAGGAGCTTGTTTAAGTCCATACAATGATCGAACGAGTTTACAAACCTTTTTCTCGCTCCCGGGTACAACATAACCCTCTGGTTGATCCATGTATATTTCAGCATCTATCTCTCCATTAAGAAAAGCAGTCTTTACATCCATTTGGTGTATTTCGAGATTATGCAAAGTAGCAATCGCGATAAGTACACGAATGGATGTAATCCTTGTAACCGGAGAGTAGGTGTCAAAGAAATCATGTCCTTCTCTTTGTTTAAAACCCTTTGCAACCAAACGGGCTTTATACTTGTCAATTGATCCATATGTTTTGTACTTTCTTTTAAGGATCCACTTACATCCTAAGGTCTTGCAACCTTTAGGGAGGCCAACCAACTCCCATGTATGATTTTGCAGAATTGAATCATATTCACTGTTTATTGCTTCTTTCCAGAGAGGTGCATCTGGTCTGGAAAGAGCTTATTTGATAGTCCTAGGTTCTTCTTCTAACACATAGGTGATGAAGTCTGGACCATAGGTCTTATCAATTCTAGCTCGTTTACTGCGTCTGGGTTCTTCACTCTGCTGAGTGGAAGGATCTGCAGCTTCACTTGATTCCTCATGAGTTCGTTTATTTGAACTCACTTTTTCTTTGTCCCTACACGGGAACACATTTTCGAAGAAAACAACATTCATTGATTCAATTGTAGTACCTACTGTCATATCAGGTATCTCTGATTTGTGAATCAAGAACCGATAGGCACTACTATTGAAGGGGTATCCTATAAAGATCACATCGACCGTCTTAGGTCCGATTTTCACTTGTTTAGGAAGTGGCACTTCAATTTTAGCCAAACACCCCCACACTTTGAGGTATTTGTAAGATGGTTTGCGATTTTTCCACAACTCATAAGGTGTCTATCTTGAGTCTTTAGTGGAATTTTGTTAAGGATGTGGTTAGCTGACAGAATAGCTTCCCCCCACATGTTCTGAGGTAAACCCGAGCTGATTAACATTGCGTTCATCATCTCTTTCAAGGTTCGGTTTTTCCTCTCCGCAATACCATTCGATTGAATTTGGAAAAAGAGCTGTCGTTTGATGTATGATACCGGATTTGGCACATAATTGTTCAAACAGAGTCACATACTCTCCACCTCTATCACTACGAATTGCTTTAATTGTAGTGTTCATTTGATTCTCTACTTCACTTTTATAATTTTTAAAAGCTTCAATAGCTTCATCTTTACTTCGTAGCAAGTAAACGTAGCAGAATCTTGTGTTATCATCAATAAAAGTAATAAAATACTTTTTTCTACCTCTAGTTTGCACAAACTTTAAATCACATACATCAGTGTGAATTAATTCTAGGAGTAGTGTTCCTTTCAACTGACTTAAATGGTAATTTAGTCATCTTTGCTTCTACACAAATTTCACATCTTTTGGATGTATCAACATTCTCAATTTTAAGTAAATCTAAATTTACTAAACGTTTTATAGATTTTAGATTAACATGTCCTAATCTAAAATGCCATAAAGAGGAACACTCAAATATATAAGCAGAAGTAGAAGCATTCTCATTGATAATAGTGTTTTTGCCATCACGGCTTACACTCATGACAGACATCTTAAAAAGGCCCTTCTCGAGGTAACTTTTTCCTAGAAAGATGTCAAACTTGCTAAGTACAATATCGTTTGACTCAAACACTAGTTTAAACTGACTACTAACTAAAAGAGACCCCGAAATCAGATTCTTTCGGATGTCCGGGACATGCAGCACGTCCTTCAGTTTCAGCTCATTTCCCGAAGTCAGTTTGATTACCACCATTCCTATACCAGCCACTTCAGACGAGGCTTGGTTCCCCATGTAGAGTTTTCTCCCCTCAGCAGGAGAATAAGTGGAGAACGCAGACTTCTCCGAGCAAACGTGGAGTGTCCACGAACCAACCTTTCTTGTTGTCCACCATGTTGGCCTCGGTCACTACAGCGGACATATCCATCTCCGTAAGCTCACGTTCAGCAATGTTTACGGAGTTATTCTTCCCTTTGTCTTCTTTCTTGGGCTGACGATAATCAGCTGCCCGATGGTTGAGTTTGCCACAGTTATAGCACTTCCCGCTGAACTTCTTCGGGGCAGGAGCAGCAGCAACAGCCTTGCCTTTGCCCTTGTCGTCTTGACGCTTTCTTTTCTTTGATGGTTCACCTTTCTCCATCAGGTTAGCTTTAGCCTCGATAGAAGCATTCGAGCCCCTCTTGTCCCTCTTCTTGTTATCCTCCTCGATCCGGAGTCGGGTAACAAGGTCCTTCATCGTCACTTGCTTTCGCTTGTGCTTGAGGTAGGACTTGAACTCCTTCCAAGATGGAGGGAGTCTGTCAATCACAGTAGCTACCTGAAAGGCTTCAGGCGGCTCCATCCCTTGCACTGCAATATTGTGGAAGATCACTTGCAGCTTCTGCACTTGCTCGACAACAGATTTGTTGTCCTCCATTTTGAAGTCGTACAGGGTGGAGACGACGAACTTGCTAGTTCCGGCGTCTTCGGTCTTGTACTTCTTCTCCAAGGACTCCCATAGAGCTTTGGAAGTCGGGTACTCATCATACACATCACAGAGGGCATCAGACAGCCCATTCAGGATGTAATTCCTGCAGAGATAGTCATCGCGGATCCAAGTTTCATAAGCATTCCTGGTCTCACGATCAGCATCTTCAGCAGGAGCATTCAGACTATCCTCCTTGATGTATTTCACCAAGGAGATGGTGGTCAAATAGAAGTGCATCTTCTTTTGCCACCGTTTAAAGTCATTTCCCGAAAACTTTTCGGGTTTCTCCCCTTTTACTACCACCGGCCTAACAGTCCCTTGAAGGGAGGCCTGGTTGGTTGTCAAAAGTGGATTGACACCGGCATTTCCTACGAAAGGATTGCCGCCAATATTTCCCACGAAGGGATTAGCACTTGAACTTCCCACAAAGTGATTAGTGCTAGAGTTTCCCACAAAGGGATTAGCATTTCCCACGAAGGGATTGCCATTGGCTTGGTTCTTCATCCATTCAGCAAAAAAGTTGCCAAAATTCCCAAACTCGAAAGGAGGAATTGTAGTCGAATTACCTGAGGTGATTTCCTTGGCAGGATCAGGATTACCAACCTTATTTGGATTTGTACCTGAAGGTACTGGATTAGTGTCAGATGGATCACCCTTAGTCGTCGAAGACACGTCCATCTCGTTGTCAGAGTTATGGTTCGACATATCAGTGTATCGAAATAAGAAAAGATATTCAGTCTTGCGAATGTTGAAATCAGAGTGTATTTCGAAATACTGGAAGGATAAAAGCAAAAAAATCACGAAACGAATTCATGATATAAACCGAGCCTAGGAATAACCTATTCCCACAAGACTTAATACGCCCGTATAGTGCTTACGGTATAATGCATACAAGTCTCCAAAGGTAAAACGGTTTATCAATTCACACTGGTAGCACTACCGAGTATAAATTTTCAACGAACTAAATCGAAATTATGAGCTTAACGGGAATTATACAGCGAAAGGCTTTCGGAAATTTTGGGTTCGTAAAGTGTGTTATGAAAGTTGGACAAAATGGGGTATATATAGGCGGAAGTCCGACCCATCTGAAGGTTGCTGGAGTGGAGTACGTGGTGATCATGGATCACCCATGTTCTGTAGTGGAGAGAAACGCAGTTTTTCATTCTTGGGAAGCAAGAACGGAATATTCCAAATACTCTGGAGTGTATTAATCATTTTCGTAGATGTATTAAACATGTTCGTGGGCCGGACTAGAAATGGGCCACCCGATGTGGGCCGACCCAATTCCATACGGGTCACCCGATCCGATTGGATCCAAAAGGTTATTAGGCTATTTTATATTTTTGGTACTCTAAAAATATAGGTAAGGCACCAAAGCCCACCTAAAGCCCAAGAACCACGAACCCGGTCCCGGGCTCAGGCGTGGCGCGCGCGTGTGTGGTCCATGGTTAGGGTCCCCATGTCCCAATTTAAAGAACATGAATACTTTCCTACTTATATACAAGACAATCTTCTTGTAATTTTCCAATGTGGGATGGAACTTCATTTTCCATTTCCCATGGAATTATAAAATACAAATGATTAATACTACAACTTGCCAAATTAATTTCTCACTCACCGGAAATCGGTTTTGAGATATTAAATATACCACGCTCATCTACTCCGCGAGTAGAACAACATCGTTAATTTTATTTTCCCAAAAACTAACGTTTTTACTTCTCAAAAAATTAGTCAAAATCAGGGTATTAAACCTTCATTAAACCAATTTCCAACACGATATGAACCCATCATACCTAAACATAGTGCATACGTCCATATATTATAAAATAAATCTAGTATATTAAATTATTGTTTTAAAATATATTAATTATCAATTAAATAATTAACTATTAAAATATATAAAATAAAAATGCTGTATGTATTTTGATAGTTTCGATGGTCAATTTATCCGGTTTTTTCCCAAAAAAAAAGGAACACCTAAATTTTCAAAATATAAAAGCGAAACCGAATTATTTAAATAAAAACAATTTTGTTCGATTATTCGATTTTGAGGTATTTTTTCCTTATCCCTAGTAGGAACCCATTGATATCCTAATACGTGGTGCGTAGTGACAATAAAAGTTAGCTAGATAGACACGAACAAATTCAAGGCGCACAACTATTTTTCGTACATTAATCTAGAACATAATATTAAGCAAGCAATTATGGCTGAGCTTGCTTACTTGTTTAAAACATTTTATAAGTTTTTTTCGATTTATATTACACTGGGCTTGCAAAAGGGGTAAAAAGAAAGGCTCTAAGTTTGTCAGGATTTCATTAAGATGCACTCTCTCAATTCTAGTTTTATTTCTATTGGAATAGACACGTGTTTTAAGAAAAATAGATGACATAGATAAAGTAAAAGTACGTTTTGTAGGATTATTGTGGAGTCTATTTATGAATAAAGTGATTGTTTGTGGGGGGAATAATGAAGTAATAATTTCTAAGGATGTGTTTGTTTTGGGATTCACCCGGATAGACTTTGGACTTTGCGATACACGCTCCATACGAATTTGAGATTTAAAATCAGGTTTTCAAATCTCAAATTCAATCCATACCTATAAACATATTACTACTTTTCACATAATTAAATACAATCACATCTAGGGGTGTGCAACGGTCGGTTCGGTCACCGAACCGAACCGTATTAGTCAAACCGAACACCAAACCGAATTTTTTTTACAAACCAAAAACCGAACCATATTTTGAAAAACCGTTCGGTCTCAAACCAAAATATTTCGGTTTGGTTCGGTCCCAAACCGTACAAACCGAAATCTTTTACACTTTTTTTAAATCAATTTAATTTTTTTTTAGCATCAACACACATATTTCATTCAATTATTTGAAATATGTCAACATCTAAATGATAATTTAGGCAAAGCTGCATCAATAAACCTTCTACATAATCCAATAAAAACATCAACATAATAGTTTTCAAAATCTAAGCAATAATTTGAAAAATATAATCAACACAAAACACCACTCCTCAAGTATTGTATGCAAAACACAAATCAACTCAAGTCTTTTTTATGCGTGAATATAAATTATCTAATTTTAATATTATTATATTATATTAGAATAAAGCTGATAAATATTAATTTAGTGAATATTAATATAAATATAATATATTATTATTATTATTATTATTATAAAAATATTTCGGTTTGGTTCGGTCTATATGGTTTATAATTCGTAAAAACCGTAAACCGAACCGAAATAAAAAAAAATTAAATTTGAAAACCATAAACCGAACCATAAACCAAAAACCGAACCAAAATCTATATTTCGGTTTGGTTTAGTTGGGTTTTTCGGTTCATACCGTATTTTGCACACCCCTAATCACATCATCACTTTTTTATCATCCACTCAATCTCTCTCATACTTTTTTCTTACACAATATAATAAAATAATACAATATAGATATCACTAATAAATATTGATTTGACATAAAACAAAATCGCACCCTACTAAAATCTCAAAACAAACACAAACTCATATTATTCTTCAAGATTTTCACATCCCAAGATTTCAAAGTTATGACTTCCTCCACACACCTAAATCCCAAAACAAACATACCCTAAGGGAATGAGAATAGATTTGAGGGGAGGATAAAAATGGTAAGTGAAAATAAATCTGGGGGATGCAAAGGAGTAGTAATTTTTTTGGTATTATTTATTTATCAATTAAATTGATTGATTTTTTTTAAAGAGTCGGAGGAATTAAACGAAGTTTACATGAATATAAATTCTTCATATATTTATTAACTATATATTCGCATATTCCATTTAATTATTCAAGATATCTTTTTGAAATTATAATTTTATTTAACTAAAAATATGTTACATTTTTAATACGTTGCCACTAGTTTGCCATACATATGCGCTCGTAATTATTTAATTAAACAGATTGAATTCGATGGAGACTTGACAAGCGCATGCATTTAGGCATTTGAGCTCAATTAATTGCAATACAGAAAGTTAGTTTTTTTTTCCCATCAATTTTTGTCCCAAAAAAATTAATTTTTAATTTTCGTCCCATAATTTATTGAATCATCAAATTTTAGTCTTATTTTCGCCAGAGAGTCGAAAACGACGCCGTTTTGGCACGTACTAAAAGGCATCGTTTCGATTTTCCGGCAAAAATTGACCTAAATTGGACGATCAATAAGTTATGAGGCCAAAATTGGGTACTAGGTGAGTTACCAGACCAAAAAAACTATTATTCTCAAAATATTGACCGTTTCATTAAACTTTTTTTCTTTTCTCACCTCTTTTATAACACTACATAATTAATCATATATTCAAATCCTGGAAGGATGATGAAATTATTAAGATGTTGGGCGAGTCGATAAAGAAACTTGAAGTAACTAGATTCAAGAATAAATACAGGTTGGAGGATATGCTTTATGGAGCAATCAAATCCTACACAAAGTGGTATTCTCTATAATATTGATGATCATGAACATGAGAGTTGTTGTTCCAATCTTATAATTTTATATTGTGCTCTGAAATAATCACTATAATAAATTAATCTTACTGTTAATATCATGAAAAATATAAATAATCATCTATGTATTATTGGTAGAGACAAGATCACGATAACTATCTAGAATTATTTTACCAAGATTTGGAGAATAAAAATTTATAGGAAAATTATATTATTATTATTACTTTATTTACTCTATCACGATTTACTTTCCTAGTTAGTAATTAAAATTTCATTATTAGTATTTATGGGAGTTTTGTAATTCATTTTAAACAATAATTATTGAAATAGAAATATATTACTTTATTTATTTTTCGTGTTTTGTTGATGTTTTTCAAGTATTTGTGTTTAAATCAATGGAATTAACATGTTAATCGTGTTTCAAATTTCGGGTATTCTCATAATTAATGGACTTTACATTATTGTATCATATTTTTACTGCATTAATTATAATCCTATAGTACAATATTAATTAAGCAGGTGCATTACCCTGCTATTACTATGACTTCATATATAGTAACTTGTCTAGTGTCCAATTTTGATCCAAAAAGATTTAACTTTTCAATTTTGCTCTCATAACTTATTGAATAGTCCAATTTTGGTCTTATTTTCGCCGGAAAGCCAAAACGGTGTCGTTTTTTACTTCTCAAGTTACGGGACCAAACGATGTCGCTTAATTTTTGACTGAACAGATTGAATTGGATGGAGACTTGAGAAGCGCATGCATGCATCTAGGCATTTGCAATAGGGCAGGCAAAGCTATATATGTCCTACATCCATCCATCCATCCATCGTAGTGATCAATTTCTATAAAATATACTCCCTCCGTCCCACCATTATTTGCACACTTTTTTTTTTCGTCCGTCCCAAAATTATTTGCACACTCTAAAAAAAATATTGATTTGCGTGCACACTCACAATAATATACACATATTTACCCATATGCCATTACTTTACTCAAAAAGTGAATTTTTCTTAAAATGTGTGCCGTTTTTTGTGTGCGAATAATATCGGGATGGAGGGAGTATGTAGTAGTAATTTATATATAGTTAATAGATATGTGCGCATAAAATTACACAGAATAATTAATGGCTCGTCAGAAAAAGGTAGATGGGAAAGCAGGCATAATAACCGGCGGCGCCAGTGCATCGCCACTTGGCTAGGCACGGCGCTCAGGCGGTGGTGATTGCGGATATCCAAGACGACAAAGGCCAAGTCGTGGCAGAATCACATTAAGTGAAGAGTGGAAGTTCAGCATTAGCAGCTCCCACCAATCCATCCTCGACCTCGATCTCGGAGCATGGCGGTGTGTGCGAAGATATGAATCCAACTGCAATTAAACTATATTCTTTCTTTTGATATGTCCTCCATTGATAAAAAAATAAAAAAATAAAAACTTATTTTCCCATTAATATATAAAAGAATAAGAGTATGTTTTATATGAAAATGATGTTTATTATGAAACTGTTTTAAAATATCAAATATTTTATAAAAAAATATATTAAAAATCTCATTAAAAGTATAAAAAAATTGGGGTAAAAACAGTTGGACTATCAAATATTTAATATTTTAAAACAATTTCATGATCAGTTATCATGAACGATAGTGAACTTATTACTACTACAACAATGCATAATTTTCTGAGTATATTTAAAATAAGAAAGATGATAATTCGTATATAAGAAGAAGAAATGAAAGAAGATTAGCGAGAGAGAATTGAGAGGGAGATGAGAATATTTTTCTGTTTGTTTCTTTTTGTTCCTTGTTGCCCTATTTAAACCTTACAAATAAGCATATGGTCCTCTAATACATGAGCCCAAAACTAATTGAATAAAATGAAACTGGCCAAGTCGAACAGAGTAGAATTAATTAAATTGCAGAATATAAATGACCCAACTCCAAATGTCTTCAATTGTTTGAGTATTGATTGTCAATTTCGTTAATGCACAAAATCGAACTAACTCGCAAGTGTACGAGATCGTTGTTATAGTTAGGCAATTGATCAAGTTATAAAAAATATTGAACCCTAGGGAAACAAGTGGTTAGCTAAGTCGATTCACGTTGACATACATGAAAAGAAAAGTGCAAGCTCGGGTTTGTTATGCTACTAAACAAGAAATTAAAATGAGTAAGAAATATAAATCTATCTAACTTCATGAGACGAAGTGCAAGGAGAAATATGCTTCGGATGACGTCGATTATGCAATTATTGAAGCTAGCTTAACTTATGTTCTTCTTATGTTTCATATCATGATTAGACTAGATCAAATTAATCTTATCTAATCAACAAACTCTCATTTAGAAGGTTCGATGTCCGATTCGGAGTGTTCTAGACTAACTAGCATCTCTTGATGTCTTAGACGTCTAACTATAGCACTTGATAATTCATTTCGCTCGATTAAATACACATTTGAACTAGCTCAACTCTCGTATGTTGTCAATCCAAACATAATGCATAATCTACTAGAAACAAATCATCAAAGCTCAAGTAATCCACAATCAAGGAATCTAATCATTCAAATCATCATAATCTAGGCATAAATCAAACCAAAACTTCAATAATCATATTATCTAAATCATTCAAAGCATAAAAAGACTTAGCTTATGGTTTTAGAAGAGATATCCATGACTAAGGAAGCTAAGCAATCAATTTATTTAATAGAAATCAAAATAAACTGCAATTGAAATTGAATTAGTAATAGAAATTGAAATGGAAATAGTAATGGAATGAATCACCTCTTATGATGGAATAGAAATTAATCTCTGCAATGTTCTTCAATCCTTGCTTGAATGTAAACAATCACTAATTGAAAGATAAACCTAATCTAATCTATGAAGAAATTAAAAGGAAATGAAAAAGAAAAATGAAAAGAAAATAAAAATTGAAAGAAATGTACTTTAGGGACTCTCTTGTGTTGGTAACTGCCGTAAATAATGATTCATTTTGATAACTCCTTCTAAATCTAATGAAATGAGGTATTTATAGAGTGAGAATGAGGGGTATTAGGATGAAATTGCAATTAAATCCCTAAAAAATAGTGTATTTTTGGATTTCACCCTACGTGGCGAGTCAACTCGGTCAAACTCAGTCAACTTGGATTTCTCTCTCTCACACAACCTTTATCTCTCTCCCCTACTTATCACAATTATTCATCTAATTCAAAATTATTTCTCTCACCCTCTCTCACTCTCGCTCTCACTCTCGCTCTCACCTCTCTCTCTGGAAAGCCCAAATCCGACGGTATAGTGGTGCCCTAGTGGTCGACGGAAGCCCCAATTCATTTCGATCCGAGAAGCCCCAATAAAAATCCAGTGAAATCCTCCGGTAATTACGATGTGCTCCGGCAGAAATTTGGCAAGAAGGGTCACTCTCCTTCCAACACCATAGCCCCCGCCGCCGCCACCAACCACCACCATAGCCATCGTCATCACCACCATATCCATAGCCACGACCACCACTGGCAGATGAAGTGGCGGCGGGGGTAGATCGAGGGTTTCGAAGGGGTAGATCGGCGGGGGTAACCACGACCAATCACCACCACCGGTGAGAAGAAGAGCAACGTAGATCGGTGGTAGAATCTCTCTCTCGCGCGATTTCTCAAATCAGATCTTTATAGGACATCGAAAATGTCATCGATCTAAAGACCGTCGAGCGCCTTCTTCATCCTGACTTCTCTCTCCCTATCCTGCTAAACGCGCCAAGCGCTAGAGTGTTTCTTCTTCATCGAAGCTTTGTCTTTCATTTCGAGAATAGGCATACCAGGTAATATTGCACGAATATAATTAGATAGAGGCTTGATCTTTTTTTAAATTGACTGAGAAATTTTTTAGTGAAAGGAATTTGGAAAGTTGATTTTTCTATGGACATGAGTAGAGTAAAAAATTATTTAAAGCATACAAGTCACGAGAATAGTGGGGTTTCCTTCTAAAATATGAGTTTTAATATGAAGTGGAATTAAAATGGTGTTGGGTACTTATATGTGTTGTAATGATTCCAGGTTTTTAAATATGGCTGGAGTCGAAGAATATTTTTGGAAACTCTAGAATTAAAAGGCTTCTGCAACTCAAGCACAAAAAAAAACCATCCTATTTTTTTTTTGGCATATATTCAATTATTTTTCGGCGTTCGTTCATAATTTTGAATTTTTGTTCATAATTTTTATGCGTCTGTGCATATTTATTTTGGCAGTCTTGTTCATAAATTTTGGGTGCACAATCCTTGCACATGTAATTTTTTGGATTGTTTATATGTAATTTCCAAATTATTAATGAATGAGGTGTCTCTAAATGTGTTTGAAAAGTGTGATTAATGAGATAATTTTACTGTTAAAATATATATGTTTTCAAAGAAATTTATGCACGGTGTTTAGAAAAATGTTGTTTATGTTCAAAACTAATAAAGACCCAAAAATAAACAAATAATTCTGGTTAAAAAGATAGCAGACATGTGTCAGATTCTGAAGTTGAACATGGGCCCGCAAATTGTATCATTTTATATTTTTGTTTAAATGATGGAGACCACAAAATGTAGTAAATAGTTCCATGGGATTTTTTGTCCCCTATTGTGCAATTAAGGCTTTAGAATTGTAGTATATATTAATTACCCCTTAAATGTAACAAGATGCTAATAGAAATGGGGGAAATTAAGACAAGAACGTTGGAGGGAGGAGAGAAATTTGAGAGAGGATAGATGGGAATATTTTTCTGCTTACTGCAACTGGCAAAATGTACTGCCTATAACAACCTAGTGGGGCCCATGGCCACTTTTCAAATTTAATTAAAAGACAGGTGCTAAAATTAAATTAACCCAAAGTAATTGGGTATATGCTAAATAAAATAAAATTCCTTCCTTCATAACACGTGTACGCCTCATGACCATTAATCTCAAAGCCTTCCACTCAATGGATGCATCACAAGACTTGCATCTCTTCCTTCCAGCATTTGTACTTTGGGATGTATAGTTAACCCCAAGTCATTTTTCTCTCTTTCTTCCAATTCCTCAACAAAATCTTTTGAATTTTCTGCAATTATTTTGTTTCCTCCAACCATGGCGCCCTTGCTCTGGTTCTCAATTGTTACAAGCTTCGTGTCCATGACAGTGACCCCCGTAGGTCCTCATATATCGAGCGATTAGTCAAACTAACGGTCTTAATTGAACCCTAGACAATAAATCAGACATTCTCAATACACGAGGTATGTTGCGAGGAAATCTGCAACTACCTGTAATATTGTAGGCTATTGTGATATCTTCCTTTCATTCACGAATACTCAATTAAGCCTTAAACATGATGAAGTGTCTATTCAAATAACTTAATCATATTATCTCAAATCACTAATTGATCGTTTGTGTTGCACTTGGCCACAAATTCCAAGTCGACTTGCATCGGCCGATGTCTTAGATCCAATTATGATGAGAAGACGAGTATTCTCTCTTAAATCCACAATGAGGAATGAATTATATTATTGGCTCAACTACCACGCACATGTACTTCGTGATGAACCCAATCCATGCATTATCTACCCTTGGAGGGTGCAAGCATCGGTCATGGTCAAAGTTCATTACTCCACACATATCGTGCGTATTGACCTCAAGTCTGAGGAGTATCACATTGCTCCCACTAACCGAGACACCCGTAGACACATTATGTGGAATTACATCAAATAGTTTCTCGTATGGGTATACCAATACCCTCTAACATATTTGTGCATCCATTATGAGATACCTAGTATCTCGTAGTAAGTGAGATCTTACTACACTCTCTCCATAGAGTATAATGCAGATCGCACATCAATCTCCATTGCATCATCAATATCTCATTCTTGATGATCCTCGATCGGGGCTATTTGAGAATCGTACTTCGGTCATCTGAGTTCTCACTCAATGACAGTATCGATTCAAGGGAACACAGATATGAATAATGCAAACAATCAAACATAATATTCAGATAAGTGTAAAGCCATACATTTAATATTAAACCAAACAATAATATTAAACCATAAACTGAATATCATCTTAGTATTATGTCCTTACAAAGGATTGTCTCTAGGACACTAACACTAACAATCTCCCACTTGGACTAAAGTCAATCACCCACATGTCTAACCCCTAGACCATCAAAATGTCTAGTGTGTACATGAACACTCAAAGCCTTGGTGAATGAGTCAGCCAAATTATCATCTGTGGGAATGCGTTCTAACTCTATTTTCTTGTTAGCGATCATCTCTCTTATCAAGTGATAACGCCTTGGTACATGCTTGTTTTTGTTGTTGGATCTCGGTTCCTTTTCTTGTGCAACCGCACCAGTGTTGTCACAATACAACTTTATTGGACTACTGGCACTCGGAACTACCCCTAGTTCAGTTAAGAACTGTTTTATCCAGACAGCCTCTGCCGCAGCAATGTACTCAACCTCAGTTGTTGAATCTGCGGTTGTCGCTTGTTTAGAACTATTCCAACACACCGCACCTCCATTGAGAGTGAAGACGTATCCTGACTGCGACTTGTAATCATCACAGTCGGAATTGGAAACTTGCATCAGCGTAGCCAGTGACGACTAACTCTGATTGCCCACCGTAGATAAGAAAATGTTCTTTAGTACGCCTGAGGTACTTTAGAATATTCTTGACAGCAATCCAGTGAGGTTCACCTGGATTCTGTTGGTATCTACCCGTGATGCTGACAGCGTAGGCCACGTCTGGCCTGGTGCAAGTCATGGCGTACATGATGGATCCAATTGCAGATGCATATGGAACATTCTTCATGTGCTCGATATCAGCTTCGCTAGAAGGACAATCCTTCTTCGACAGCTTTATCCCATGATTTGCGGGAAGATACCCTCTCTTAGAGTTCTCCATCGCAAAATGCTTCAACACCTTATCTATGTAGGTGGATTGTGACTGCCCTAGCATCTTCTTGGATCTATCCCTATGGATCTTGATCCCTAAGATGTAGCATGCTTCACCAAGATCCTTCATCATGAAGGTCTTTGATAACCAATCTTTTACGGACTGCATGAGCCGGATGCTATCTCCTATAACAATATGTCATCGACATGTACGACTATAAAGACAATACTCTTCCCACTACGTTTACAATAAACGCATGAATCTTCCAGATTTCTAATGAAGTCAAAAGACTTGACAACTTCATCAAATAGGATATTCCAACTCCTAGAAGCTTGCTTCAATCCATAGATGGATCGTTTAAGCTTGCACACGAGATTGGACTTTGGCTTAGATATGAAACCCTTCGGTTGAGTCATAAATACGTCCTTATCAATGATTCCATTGAGAAAGGCTGTTTTGACATCCATCTGCCAAATCTCATAATCATAGTGTGCGGCTATCGCAAGTAAATTCGAATGGACTTGATCTTTGCAACTGGCGAGAAGGTCTCGTCATAGTCAATGCCTTCACGTTGACTATACCCTCTCGCCACCAACCTAGCCTTGTAGGTTTGTACCTTGCCATTTGCATCGGTCTTCCTCTTGAAGACCCATTTGCAACCTATGGGTTTCACCCCTTTTGGCAATTCAACCAAGTCCCAAACTTGATTGATGTACATCGAGTCCATCTCAGATTTTATGGCTTCATGCTACTTCTTTGAGTCAACATCTAATGTCGCCTCAGTGTAAGTCTTAGGTTCATTCTTATCCGGTATTTCCACGTCATCATGTTCCTCCACGAGGAAACCA
This sequence comes from Ballota nigra, assembly GCA_947034835.1. Classification (NCBI taxonomy): domain Eukaryota; kingdom Viridiplantae; phylum Streptophyta; class Magnoliopsida; order Lamiales; family Lamiaceae; genus Ballota; species Ballota nigra. Next base: position 35,549,140 of record OX344725.1, read on the forward strand.
TAATATCTATTGATTGGATTACGAATCCTAGTTGACTTACGGAGTTGTGGTTGTGCAGGCTGTACATTCTGATCGTGAAAATTTTGTGGTGCAGCGACTTCATCGTTGACCGGAGAGTCCTCAAGAGCGACACTTTCAGATGCCTCTTGGGCGGGAGTTTGAACTATGTTATTCTCATTCAGCCTACTTGGAGGTTGTTGCGAAGGCAACGCAACTCCAACTACGCTCCCACTGGTTGAAAGAGGATCACCTAGTGATAAACTTCCACCATGAGAGTCGTTGTATGCTCCCACTGATTCTTTGTCATGTTGCTTTGACAAGTCATCAGTCTCTATTTTAATTCGTGGTTCTTGAATTTCTTCAAGTTCTATCTTCTTACGGCTTTGTTCCTTAAAGACATACTCGTCTTCTAGGAACCTTGTCTGCCTAGAAACAATCACTGTTTGTTTCTCCGGTAGATAGAAATAATATTCTCTAGTCTCCTTAGGATATTCCACGAAATAACTCTTTTCACCTTTGGATTCCAACTTATTAGTTTGCATTTTCTTCACAATTGCGGGGCAACCCCACGTTCTAATGTGTAGAAAAGATGGCTTATTGCCATACCATAGCTCGTATGGAGTTTGCACAAATGATTTGGATGGAATCCTATTCAGAATGTAGATTGAGGTTTGCAACGCGTGACCCCATAAGAATGTTGGAAGGGGGGCAAAACTCATCATGGATCGGACCATGTCCAATAGGGTTCGGTTTCTCCTTTCAGACACACCATTCATCTGAGGGGTTCCGGGAGGAGTCCATTGTGATTGGATCCCATGAAGCTTCAAGTAATCCATGAATTTGTGGTTAAGGTACTCACCTCCTCGATCTGATCGAAGAGTCTTGATACTCTTACCAAGATGTTTCTCTACTTCGGCCTTGTACTCCTTAAATTTCTCAAATGATTCGGATTTGTGTTTCATGAGATACACATATTCGTATATTGAGTAATCGTCAGTAAAGGTGATGAAATAGCCGAATTGACCCCTAGCTAGAGTGGGCAACGGTCCACAAACATCGCTGTGGATCAACTCTAGAACTTCTTTGGCACGCACCCCTTTCCCGAAAAAAGGTTTATTGGTCATCTTGCCCATGAGACAAGATTCGCAATTTTCATAAGACTCTAAGTCAAATGAGGTTAAGTAGTCCAAATTTCTTAACCTTGCGATTCTTTTCTCGTTTGCATGACCAAGTCTACAATGCCACAAGTAAGTCGGGTTTTCATGATTACTAAGCTTGAGTCTTTTATTTTGTATATTAAGAATATTATATCCACAATGTAACAAATATAAACCATTCACAAGAGGAGCATTTCCATAAACATCACCATTAAGCGAAAAATAACAAGTATTATTTGCAAAACGGAAGGAAAATCCCTCAATGTCCAACATAGGAACGGAAATAATGTTACAAGTAATAGACGGAACAAAATAACAATTATTTAATTCAAGTCTAAAACCAGAAGGTAAGTCTAAAACATAAGTCCTAACACGTTCAGCAGCAACTCTTGCTCCATTCCCTACGTGAAGGGCGACTTCACCCGGTCTAACCGCTCTGTTGTCCTTGAGCCCCTGCACATTTGTACAAATGTGTGAGCCACAACCAGTATCCAATACCCAGCAGTTAGAATTATTTGTGGACATGTTTATCTCAATAACAAACATACCTGTTCCAGTGGCTGAAGCACCTTGTGCTTTCTTTTCAGCTGCTAGAACCTTGCAGTCCTTCTTCCAATGCTCCTTCTGCTTGCAGTGGAGGCATATATCCTTATCTACCCGCTCCTTCTTTTGAATTCCACCTTTCGGCTTGAGGAAATTAGGCTTAGAACCTTTCTTAGCCTTGCTCCTTCGCTTCTTCTTGCCTTTTGGGGCAGAAGAAGTAGAAGCGCCCACCATGAGAACGGGCTTTTCCTTAGCAGTGGAAGACTCAAAAGTCTTGAGCATGTTATGAAGCTCAGGTATGGTCGAAACCGCCTTGTTCATATTGATGTTTACAACGAAACTCGAGTATGAATTGGGTAGCGACTGAAGAATGGCATAAACAGTAACATTGGTCTGCAGCTCAATGCCCAAACGACCAAGTTTCTCGATTATCCCTATCATCTTCAAAACATGAGGGGAGACTTTCCCTCCTTCAGATAGTCGACATCTAAACAGGTCTCTCATCACCTCATAAATCTCAAAACGAGACTTAGAATCAAAGAGGTCCTTCAGATGTCTAAGCATCTCGTAGGGAAGTATCCTCTCGTGTTGCCTTTGCAACTCGGGAGTCATGCCGAGTAACATAACACACTGAGCCTGGGAAGCATCATCTTGATGCTTCTTTTGAGCTTCGGCGTCAAACGCTTCGGCTTCTTCAGAACCAGCCTCAGGGGTATCAGGGATTGGCTTGTCCAACACGTACTAAATCTTTTCTTGCCTAAGCACCAAACGCACATTTCGGTGCCAGTCCAAAAAATTTGGCCCAGCCAATTTGTTTGTTTCGAAAACACTTCTCAACGACAAGTTATTCATTTCAACAATCCTAGGAAATAAAATTTAAACGGGAATTAAACACACATAATTTATATGATCAATATTCAGCAATCAAAATAAACATGACCTTTTTATTTATTTTATCTCCATTATTTTCACATACTCGACGGCCTCATCGGAAGAGTACGAATTTATATCCAATATAAATTGTAATGGACTAGGATCCACATTCCTACTATTACAATGACTGCTAGAGCTGAACATTGCAACACCAGAACTGGTAGGTCTCTAAACCAATTGCATCACGTAATTCCTAGTTGATTGAACCTAGTTCAATCGGATGTCACCTAATTCTCGTTTCCCTGCTAGGGCTGGTGAAATAGAATTAAGTTGGTTTACAACCATTAAGCGGCGACAAATATGTCCCTATAAAAGTCCCGTTAGATGTAGATCCGAGCAAAAGACTAGGGTCTTAAATACTCATTGGAACGAAATTTCCGATTTACTTTTAATTTTAATGGAAGACATCTTTCAATTTAATGAAAAACCATATTTTAGCGAGTAACATTTTAAAGGCGGGGTATTAATTGCTTAATCGAGATCCGATATGTTAATCTATATCACATTTGAGCAATTATAGGGCGCCGCCTACCCAAACATGATTTTATGCGGACTAACATTTATTTGGGCGTCGTCTACCCAGAACATATATAACGGTCCGACAATTATTGGGCGCCGCCTGCCCAAACAATTATAATACGGACTATAAAGCATTAACAAATAATGTTAACCAAGTGGGAAAATAATAATTACCAAATTATTAAAACAAAATTAAAATTTAATTTTAATTTTAAAATAATAATTTTAATTATTAAAATTCTAATTAATCCAATTAGTTTGAATTATTTTGGTCCAACCAAAATTCTTTTAGAATTAAACAAAGATTTCATTTTAAGGCCCAAATGTTAATATTAATTACAACCCAAAAGTTAATTAATTAATTCCATTAGAATTTTAGGCCCAACAATTAATAAAACTTTAAGAATAAAAAGCAGCCCAATTAATTTAATTAAATCAGGCCCAGCCCTTTTCTGCAGACGACCTTCTACTTCTTCTTAAGGATGTCGCCGCCCACCGAACGGTTTGCATATACACCGTCGACCACCGGCTCCCCGCCGATCAGCAGCGGTCGGCATCGCTCACCGCTGGAAAGCGCATCGCACAGTGGTCGGCATCCTACTCGCTACAAGCCAAGCGGATCACGTCAAGATCCGTCCCGAAACGACAGCGGGACTGCCACGATACGGCTGCTCGGCGATAGCCTGAGAAAAGCCATGGCGAGTCATGCATAACCGCTGCCAGTCACCCGAACTCAACTTCGGTTCCAAACAGGATCGAAAAACGGTGTCGATGGAAGCACATCCGTTCACCCAAACGCCTTCGGTGCCCAGCTCCATAGGAATTTCCATTCATCTTTCTCGCCTAGTGAGAGAAAACGTTCGCTATGGCAAGCGATTCAAGGATGTGGCGGTAGTTATATCATACATGGTTAATGGATTAATTTTCAATTCTCAAAGGATTTTATTTCCAGGTCCCGTAAGTAATCCAAATCATGGTTTCAAATAAAAAATCAAACTTATGACCCAGTCAAAAGAGAAGGTGACTTGATTAATAGTTTTGTCCCGTAATTCGAAAATTTCAATTACATGTGCACTAAAAAAACGTAGAAAAACAAAGACCAATTAATCAAGAACCAAGGAGAAAAATATTCGAAAATATTCAATAATTTTCCCAACTAAAATTGCAAATCATGCCATTAATCAAGAGTCTGTGCTCTGATATCACTGTTGGAATTTAGAGGCACGTAAACATGCACAGCGAAATAATAAAGTTCACCAACAACGAACGATTAATCGCATATTAATTGCAAGAATATTAAACGAAATTCTTACAGAGCTTCCTACGCGGAGTCCTCCACTATGGTATCCACGCAACAGCTATTCACCGATCCGCACCGAGGTGCCAGCGAGACGAACTTGCTAGGAAAACTCGAACAAGAGATTTTATGGAGAAATTGTATTTCTTGTGTGTTTAGGAATTCCCATAAGACACATATTTATAGGGATTAACTTAGTTTAATTCTTAAGCAAGATATCGGGCCTAGCCCATAAATATAATTTGTTTCTCTAGATATGTTCCTACGAATAATATATTTATCATATCTATTATTCTTGTATAATAAAATTCCAAATATTATTATTGGGATTTCATATCTAATTAAATCCAATTTAATTAGATAATAATAATAATTAATTCCAAATATAATTATTATTATATTCTCCATAATTTAAATATTATATCTAATATAATACTTAATCAACCAACTATAATCGGCGAACTGTCATTGCTTGTTGTGTGACCCATAGGCCCTCGTATATCGAGCGATTAGTCAAACGAACGGTCTTAATTGAACCATAGACAATAAATCAGACATTCTCAATATACGAGGTACGTTGCGAGGAAATCTGCAACTACCTGTAATATTGTAGGCTATTGTGATATCTTCCTTTCATTCGCGAATACTCAATTAAGCCTTGAACATGATGAAGTGTCTATTCAAATAACTTAATCATATTATCTCAAATCACTAATTGATCGCTCGTGTCACACTTGGCCACAAAGTCCAAGTCGACTTGCATTGACCGATGTCTTAGATCCAATTATGATGAGAAGACGAGTATTCTCTCTTAAATCCACAATGAGGAATGAATCTTATTCTTGGTTCAACTACCACGCACATGTACTTCGTGATGAACCCAATCCATGTCATATCTACCCTTGGAGGGTGCAAGCATCGGTCATGGTCAATGTTCATTACTCTACACATGTCGTGCGTATTGACATCAAGTCTGAGGAGTATCACATCGCTCCCATTAACCGAGACACCCGTAGACACATTGTGTGGAATTACATCAAACGGTTTCTCGGATGGGTATACCAATACCCTCTAAGGTATTTGTGCATCCATTATAAGATACCTAGTATCTCGTAGTAAGTGAGATCTTACTACACTCTCTCCATAGAGTATACCATTGCATCATCAATATCCCATTCTTAATGATCCTAGATCGGGGCTATTTGAGAATCGTACTTCGGTCATCTGAGTTCTCACTCACTCAATGACAGTATCGATTCAAGGGAACACAGATATGAATAATGCAAACAATCAAACATAATATTCAGATAAGTGTAAAGTCATACATTTAATATTAAACCATAAACTGAATATCATCTTAGTATTATGTCCTTACAAAGGATTGTCTCTAGAACACTAACACTAACAACAATAATTCATTATGTTACAAAATAATTTAATTAGTGACCATTTTTTATATTGTCAATATTTAACTTAATATTTGCCACAAAAAATACACATATAGTAACAATACTGTATTATATTACAAAATAACGTAATAAATGACCATTTTTATACTATACACGAATAATGACAATAATTCATTATGTTACAAAACAACACATATTGTGCTAATTTGTAACAGTTTGTACATTGTCAATATTTTATTTAATATTCTGTCACTAAAAGCAAAGAAATATTGATAATTAATTTATATATTATGTAATAAAATACCATTATGTTATGTTAATTAGTGACAACATTGTATATTATTAATATTGTATTGAATATTTTTAACTAAAAGTACAACCATAATGATAATAATTTATTAGGTTATACCATAAATTATAATAATTAGTGACAAAATTTATATATTATCATTATTTTTCATTCCTAAAAGTTTGACTAAAATTAACATGGTTGGTGGGAAAAGCCTTTGTCACAAACTATAAAGAGAGATAACATTTGGATTAATTACTATTTATTCTTTTTTTTCACTATAAGTGATAGTGATGAGAAAATATTACTCCCTCCCTCCCAAGCTCGTTTGCTAGGTTACTGTATGCGCGGGTTTAATGAAAAGAGTTGTTTATATATAATATTTAAAGTGATAAAATGATAAAGTAGATATTTTTTGGTTAGTGGTGTATGAAGAATATAATATTAAAAAGTATTATCGTTTTTTTTATCAAAAATGAATGTAGCAAATAAATATGGGACGAACTATCTGATAATGTAGCAAACAAGTATGAGACGGAGGGAATATTACCGGTGTAAAAGCAATCCATTGAGTTTTACAAATTAAAATTTACTTTTTTTGTACACATTAATTTTTTTTCATCTGTAATATTTTTTTATTGATATGAAAATTATTTTGTAAGTTTAAAAATTAAATTATTTAATTTTTAATATTAAATTTATCCGTCATATTTAAATTTCAACTAACGAATATGTTTAATTATTAATATAACTAAAAATCCATACCATTCCTAAATTCAAATTTGAATACCAAATTAGTTATTAATATTCAAATTCAAATCCTATTTCAATTAGAAAATATTTATAATGTTAAAATTCTAATATCTAATTGGAACGTAATATATTTGATTCTTAATAGATGAATATAACGTTGAGACAATTTTTAGTATATCCATGTAATAAATAAAGGTATGCATAAATAATAAAAATATAAATAAAATTAGTTAAAATTATAATTAAAAGTTCATGGTTGTATTTCTACGTTGATATATATATATATATATATATATATATATATATATATATTAATATTTGAAATTGTACTTCACCTTCAATATTTTTCACTTAATTTAAAAAAGAGTTGGTATAGAGTGATATGGATTCATATATGAATTACTAAAGAGTATTTGTTGTTTTCACTATATAAAGAGTATTAATTGTTTTCATTGAAGGGTATAAGTTGGTTATACCGAACAGTATTAGTTTGTTTTCACTAAACAACTAATACTCTTTATTTAAAGCAATTAATACTCTTAAGTAAAAACCATTAATACTCTTTAGTAAAAATAACTAATATCCTTCAATGATTCATCTATAAATCATTTGCACTCTATACTTTGTCTTTTAAAAAAATTCATTCAGACTTGTTGGGCAAATAATAACAACTCGGATTAAACATGCCACTTATTACCACTTTTGATTCAATAATAATATTTTGAAAATAATAAACACTAAACTCCTCCTTTTAATTTGGTATTTTTTCACATATCAGTTTTACATTTTTAAAACTTACAATTTATACATAAATAATACAATTTTTGTGATTATTTAAAAAACTTATATATAATTTTATTTATTATGATTAATAATTTCATTTATTTTGTATAATATATTTGAAAATATGATTTCTTTTTATTCTTTTCCCTAAAATTATAGTAAAAAAACTTATGTATGATGGTCTCATGGTGACATGGTTTGCAAACTAGCACAAATTAACATGTTTCTCTTGCAAAGTGTTAAAGCGACATTTAATGCCCAAATTATGTTTCATCTCAGCATGAGATAGTCTCACACAAGATCTACTCAAAATTATATAGAACTCTCTAGAATATTAAATGTAGACTAAACTAATTTTAGAATTTCTTTTAGAATATTTAGAGAATTAAATATATATCATAAGTTCTAAACATTCAAAACATTCTATTTTTTTATAGAATTTGTTGTAAAATAAAGAGCGTAAACAAGAAACACCGTTTTGTTTACCCAGTTCGCCGATAACGACTATGTCTAGGGGCGTACCAAGCCAGGATTTTTCACTAATCTTTTTGTGCGTATACAGTACTAAGTACAGGGATCTATTTATAATAGAGAAACCATAATCTAATCCTTAAAGCATGTTTAGGTTATTAGGCCTATAAGTAATGTCCACATCAAATCTTCCGGATTTGGTATATTAAATCTACTGGATTTACAACACTCCCACTTGGACATTACGACATAATGTATATGTCTTGTCAGAAAAACTCCACATGCTAGGTAGCGATAAAAATGTATAGCTAGGTAGGAATGCAATTATTGATCTTCCGGATCCAATCTTCAGGATTATTTCGATGTTGTTACTCCCCCTGAAGACAACAACTTTCTAAGTCTTCACATCCAAATACCATAAACATGCTTTTCAAAAGTAGGGTTAGGTAGGGACTTAGTGAACATATCTGCTAGATCGTGATTGTCACTAGGTCGCACATGTTGTATGGTAATTACGTCACTCTTCTGGAGTTCATATGGGAAGAAGAATTATGTTTCGTTAAGTTTCTCTTAACGTACCCGTTGTTCATTTTATGCAACACAAATTGCGTTGTCTTCATTTATTATAGTGGGGAATGTATTTTTTAATGGATCTCCATGAGATCACAATATCACCACAAAGAAAAATATAACCAGTCTGAGTTATCATAGCTAGTGTTTAACATCATTCCAATGTCTCCTCCTGGGAGAAGCGTTATATCTCGCAAGCAAATTTATCGCAAATGTGATGTCCGGACTTGTGCAGTTTGTGAGATAAGGTATGATTGTTGGGATATATTAGTTTTGATGATTTTCCAAAACCACATGTAATAGATTTGAAGCAGTCAGGATTGTATCTTTAGTTTCAGGTTAGGCTAGTTTGTTTTTCAGTTAAACAGGTTGTCAGTGAAGAAGAACTCAGTTGAAGGAGCACTCAGTTGAGGGGGAACTCACTGACATAGCCTGAGGAAGTCAAGATGACATCACAAGGAGATTAGACTGAAGTCATGCCTGAAGATCTGAACCTGAAGAGAAGCCTGAAGGATGTCCCACTGAGTACAAGTCTGACTATTCTAAGCTAAGTCAGTGGACTATTCAGTGAAGAACGTGATCAGGAGGATCAGTGTTGTACCAAGTAGGCCCTGAAGAAGTCAGGCTACTGTGGTCAGGGAAGTTTGTCATTCAGCCTTATGACAAACTTCTTGGAGAGATCTTCAAGAGTCTACTGAAGACATTCATGTCTACTGAAGATCATCAAGTCAGTGGAGGATAAGCCATCTGAAGTCAGTGTGCCTAGATCAAGCCCACTGAACCAAAGAGCCATTGGATTCAGTCCACGTGGAACAATCAAGTCAAGACAGCACATCCGACACTGACAAGGCCGCATTCCAAGAAAAGTATGTGAACCTATTAATGGTCTGGATTCAATTGTGATTCTCTCCAACGGTAACATTTGAATCCACACCATAAATACAAGCTCATAGCTGCATGTTCAAGTGTGTGGGAAGAAAAATTCAACACCTACGAGCCGTGAGGGTGTGAGAGAATTAGTGCAATTCAAAAGGAGATATAAGGAGGCACATCTTACACCTAGGGCACTGACCATTAGGGTTTTAACATATAAACTTTGAGTGTCCAGCTTGTAACTCTTAGCTTAGAGAGGTTTTCCCAATCTTAGCTTGAGGCTAACACATTGTAAGGGAAAACCTCACCTAGTTGGAGAAACCCAAACTGAAAACAAAACCCTCTAGTCAGGTTTGTTGGTTGAAATTGTTTAGTGAAGTAAGGAAGGAAGTAAGCAAGATCATTGGATCTGGGTGCACCTTGGCACGTTAAAAACAAGCCAATCTCAAGTAGTGGATTCTCCTGTTAAGTCAGGGCAGTGGACGTAGGAGCATGAGTCTCTGAACCACTCTAAACTTAGTGTTATTTGTTGTTTAAGCACTTTCTAATTGTTTGTAGTATATGCTCACTGAGAGTATTTAGAAAGTAAGAAAATTAGTTAAGTATTTTAGTCAGGGAGAAACAATCTCACTGACAAGCTTATGCAAGCACTCGAGAGTTCAGTCTCTCGAGTCACTGCCTTGTTAAGAGCCTGAGCTCACAAGTCAATTGTCACTGACTTGAGAGCTCTGACTCTTAGCAATGAAGTGACTTGAGTGTCCCGCATTGAACTCGTTCAAAAAAAATTGGTGTTATCTCCTAAATTCCCATATTGTCCTCGTTTGTGAAAGAATTCTGGGACCATCAAGTATGCACCAAGTAGCGCTTAGATAAGGAACTTCCGGTCCTAGAATATCCACTATATCTTCTTTGGGCCTAAATGGTTCCTTATCCACTTTAAGGGATAGAACTACCATAAGTGGATGAGATTTATCCATGTACGATCTCTCAAATAACCTTTTCAAGTAGGTTGACTGGTGTATAAAATTCATTCGTCCTTCAGGGAGATATCAAATTCATTTTTCCTTCAGGGAAATGCTCGGATTAATTTTCCTTTTGGAAAATACTTAAATTTAATTTTCATCAGGGAAATACTTGAATTTCTTTTTCCTTCAGGGAAATTCTCGAATCAATAGGTCGAGACTATACTTGGTTTTATCCAAGATTTTCATTTCGAATTCAACTTTCAAGATTGAACTGACTTCTTCAATCTCTTTGCATGTTCCGATTATGTTTAGGTCATCAATATAGACGGAGATGATGCAAAAACCACTTTGTGATTTCTTTATAAATGCGCAAGGGGAAGCTTTATTGTTTGTATATTCCTTCTTCGGGAGGAATTTACTAAGTCGATCGTACCATATTTGATCCGACTGTTTCTAGATCATGTAATGACCTTCACAGTTTTGTACTATACATTCTGCGGTTTTTATAATTCCTCTTCTGGGGAATCTTAAATCCATCAGGGATATAAATATTGGTATGTAATAACCATATAAAATATGCAGTTTACAAGGTCCATTAACTACATTTTATTTTAACTGCTATTGATTAGCGGAACTTTATTCGTTCATACCAGGAGAATATGTTTGATCACAAACAATCATGGGTCTCTGTGAAAATCATGGGTTTCTGGGAAAATCCTAATGCTATTAATCTCGCTTACCACCTTTCTTTTGGGTCTTTTGATGTATATGAGTTGTTTAATTTGCTAAGTTGCTAATTGTTTTACTTGAGGGCAAGTAAGGATTAAAGTGTGGGGAGGATTAAAGTGTGGGGGGATTTGATAAGTAGGAATTTATATGTGTTTTTAGTTAAATAAAATGCAATTATTTGTGTTTGATTTAATTAGAAACATATATTTATTTACTTAATATGTTTTAATTGTAAATTTCCACACTTGATCTTTTATTTGTGTTTCTAAGTGGAATTAGGCACATTTTGGAGTATTGGAGCATGGAATTAAAGGCCGGGCCACTCACTAGAAGTTTATGGGCGATTATGCACGTGTTAGACCACGTTTGGAGACCCGAAAGAGGCCTAAAATATGCCTTTTTAAAGCCGTACGGGATTTTTATTAAAAGAGTGCAAACAATGATTATGTGGATCAACTCATTAATTAAAAGGATCCTTTGAGGAGGGGAGTAGTCAAAGCATGAAGGAGTTACCATTTTTATAGGCATAAGACTTGGACTTAATTTTGAATTTGCATTGAAGTCTTTTAAAAGAAATTAAATTGGAAAAGCTTAAAAAGGGGGGAAGCCTTACGGGAAGAGAGACACGTACAAGGGAATCCTGGGGAGGCAAAAAGACAAGAAGGGATTGCTAAGCAGGCACGTGACAAGTGCTTGTAGGTGGATTAATCACATGAATCACCATTCACACATACAGGCATGATATTTCTTGGTGAAGAGTTGTAATAATTGGAGTTTATTATTTTCGGTAGATTAATTCTTACATTTTCAATGATGAACATTGTTGTTTATTTTATTAACATTATGCTAGGCTAAATTTATAATTCCAATTCCGGGAATTTTATCATTCATATATCAATGAGTTGTGGTTAAATTTATTTCCGTTGTGATACTTAAATTTCTGGGTTATTCATATTGGTTTCAATGATTGTCTCTTGTGAATAAGATTATTTGAATTGGCCATTTTGATGATTTATTCATATTTTCATGCTAGTTTATACAACCGTAATACGTAATCGTTACGAGTGTATCTCATTTAGTAGCAACTAGTAATTTTACTAGAATAATATGAATTAAATTCCTACAACTCGTGCATACGAATTTGGGAGTTTATTTGGTCCTTGTCCTTATGAATAATGCTTCAAGTTAAATTAAATTTAGAGCGTTTTAAACTGTTTAACTTGAAAGGCCTTTTAAAGAGCTTATTTTTAATAGGATAAGACAGAGCTTATTGTTTTATCAAGGACCAATAATCCGGACATTTTAGTTGAACAACGGTATGTTTAGACAATAAAAGTCGATATGTGAATGACGAATGAACCATGAATTGGAAATTCTTATTACTTGAATTTTATTTGTGTGCTTTATTTGCTTTATATTTTAAATTTATTGTTAGTAGTTCAAAATTAAATCATTCAAATTCTCCCCCCCCCCCTCCTTTTGTGTGTGATTATAGTCTCTTATTTTACTCATATTAAGAAGATAGTTTAATTCAATATTTCCCTGTGGATTCGACCCCTTATTTATCACTACTGCAAAATTAGTAGTTAATCGAGGGTTATTAATTTAGAGCGCCTCGACAGTGCGACCAAAAATTTTGGCGCCGTTGTCGGGGACTTATTGGAATTAAATTGTGTTTCGTGTATTATTTGTGAGGCTATTTTTACTATAAATTTTTGTGTGTCTCATCGTTTTTGTGTGTCATTTCTTCCCTCCGTGCGAGTTGTTTGTTGCTGAATTTTCTAGAAATCGGTTGACACTGGGTCACCTAGTGTCGCCTGTTCCTGCGAATTTTTTTTGCAATATTTCAAATTTTTAATTTTTCTATCTCGTTTTTATTACACTTCACGTCTCTCTCTGTCCTTTTCCAGGAATTTCAGTAGTTTATGATCACTAGGTCACACAGGAATAAAAATTTATTATTTTATCCCGAGATCAATAGGAGAGGTCAAGTCGTGAGGCGTCAAGCTAAAGAGGCTCGAGAGATTTTTGAGCTACTTCCATTCCCATACGGATCAGATTCTAGCAGCTCTGATACTGAGGAAGAAACCATGGTTAATCGCACTTTGAAAGAATTAGCTAGCCTGCAACTCGAACAACAACCACTTTGCATTATTTATCCTGATGAAGCTAATACATTTGAATTAAAATCTGGACTAATTCATTTGTTGCCCTCCTTTCATGGTAATGCAAGTGAAGATCCACATACTTATTTGAAGGAATTCCACGTGGTGTGTTCGAACATGAGGCCAAAGGATGTGACCGTCGACTTAGTAAAATTGAAAGCATTCCCGTTCTCTTTGAAGGACTCTGCTAGGGAATGGTTTCATTACTTGCCTTCTGGGACAGTCAATACCTGGGCCGAGATGGAGACATTGTTCTTGCAAAGATACTTCTCTGCATCCCGAGCCGCTAGCATACGGAAGGACATATGTGGTGTGAGACAAGCACAAGGGGAAACCCTTTACGAATATTGGGAAAGATTCAAGAAATTGGTGTCCAGTTGCCCCCAACACCAAATTTCTGAACAGCTGTTAATTCAATACTTCTATGAGGGTCTAACTCTCACTGATCGTAGCCTGATAGATGTAGCTAGTGGTGGAGCTCTTGGTGATAAGACCCCAACTCAAGCAAGAGCTCTCATAGAAAATATGGCGGCGAATTCCCAGCAATTCAGTCAACGTGGTGCTCCGGTTAAACAGGTACAAGAGGTAAATGATTCATCATATCATGATAAATTAACTGAGTTAACCTCTTTTGTGAGAAAACTTGTTGTAGGTGGGGTCCAACCCCAACAGGTTGATCCGTGTCGCATTTGCAAAACCACAGATCATACCACTGACACTTGTAAGATCTTCTTGGCCGAGATTGATGCGAACGTCAATGCAGTTGGGTCCGAAAATTTCCAAGGGAGGAAATACGATCCTCATTCGAATACCTACAATCCGGGTTGGCGAGATCATCTGAACCTTAGGTATGGAAATCAGCAAGGTTCTCACCCATATGAACGCAATAGACCACCACCACAAAAGAGGGTAGTATGACAATAGTAATCGTGGGGAGAGCTCCGGAAAATCGACGGAGGACATGCTCAATATGCTTACTTCGAATACCTTGTAGTTCCAAAATAACATGACTCAATTTCAAGAAGAAACGAAGTCAAGCATAACACGGTTAGAGTTTCAAATGGGCCAATTAGCCACCATCATGAACCGGATGAAGTCACAAAATAGTGGAAAATTATCGTCTCAAATTGAGGTAAATCCGAGAAACGTGAGTGCTATCACGTTGAGGAGTGGGAAGGAGTTAGAGGAGGTTCGAGCCCCTGTGGAATTAGTCCCGAGTGATGAAAAAGAGGAAAAAGAGGTTGAACCTGCTGACACTGGATCATCCAGTGTAGTACTACCGGAACTGCCAAAACTGCCAGAAATTAAGGACACTGGATCACCCAGTGTGGTACAGTTTTCAAAAAATGAAGAAAAACGAGCTGGTAAGTCAATTTTAAAAATTCCTATTACTAATGCTATGTCTTTTCCTTCCAGGTTTGATAGGGCAATGAAGGAAAACAAGGAGAAACAAATTCTCGACATTTTTCGAAAAGTGGAGATCAACATTCCACTACTCGATGCCTTAGCCCAAATTCCGAGATATGCAAAATTCCTCAAGGATTTGTGTACTAATAAGCGAAGGCTCAAGTGGAACGAAAGAGTGGTGATGGGAGAAAATGTGTCTGCAGTGTTCCAAAAGCGATTACCCTTAAAGCTTAAGGACCCAGGTATGTTCACTATTCCATGTAGAATTGGTAATGTAGTAATTGAACGTGCCATGCTAGATTTAGGTGCATCGATTAATGTCATGCCACACTCTATTTTTTGCTGCATTAAATATGGGTCCTTTAAAAGCAACTGAGGTTTCTATTCAGCTAGCTGATCGTAGTACTACATACCCTGATGGGGTAATTGAGGATGTGTTAGTGCAGGTGAATGAACTTGTGTTCCCTGCTAATTTTTATGTGCTTGATATGAGTGGGAGTACTTCAATTAATATGCATATCTTGTTAGGAAGGCCGTTCTTGAACACCGCCCAAACAAAGATAAATGTTTCTGAAGGAACTCTCACTATGGAATTTGATGGGACAATCATTAATTTTAATATTTATGATGCTATGAAATATCCTGATGATTCGTCTTCATTATATTCTATTAGTGTGATTGATTCCTTGGTTGTTGAGATTTTTTAACATAGCTACAGGAATGAACTTGAGGAGATCTTCACGAAGGGGATTGAACCAGGAAAGCCACACATTTACGAGGAGTCCCATGATGAAATAGGGGCTGTCCTAAAACTTCCAAGGCCACTGCATCCACAACATGAGGCACCCGAACTCGAACTTAAAGCACTTCCGAGCCATCTCAAGTATGTATACTTGGGTGATAATAAAACCCTCCCGGTTATTATCTCGTCCAAGTTGAATTCATCACAAGAGGAAGCTTTGATCGAGGTTCTTAAGAAACACAAAGAGACGATAGGATGGACGATAACCGACATAAAAGGAATCAGCCCTTCAACATGCATGCACCGGATTCTCATGGAGAATGATTTCAAGCCTTCAAGAGAGCCTCAGCGACGTCTAAATCCTTCAATGATGGAAGTAGTGAAGAAGGAAGTCATTAAGCTCCTTGGTGTAGGCCTAATTTACCCAATTTCGGACAGCAAGTGGGTAAGCCCCACCCAAGTTGTTCCTAAAAAATCGGGTGTTACTGTGGTCGAGAATCAAGATGGGGAGTTAGTACCTACACGAGTCCAGACGGGCTGGAGAGTTTGCATTGATTATCGAAAGCTAAATGCGATGACTCGGAAGGATCATTTCCCATTACCTTTCATCGATCAGATGCTTGAGAGGTTGGCCGGTCATAAATTTTACTGTTTCTTAGATGGATTTTTGGGCTATTTTCAGATTACCATTGCTCCGGAAGATCAGGAGAAGACGACTTTCACTTGCTCGTTCGGAACTTTTGCCTACCGTCGAATGCCCTTTTGGCCTTTGCAATGCACCTGCGACTTTCCAACGGTGTATGGTAAGTATTTTTTCTGAATATGTTGGTAATATAATAGAAGTCTTCATGGATGATTTTAGTGTGTATGGGGATTCTTTTGAAATTGGGCTTGCAAATCTTGTGTTAATTTTGAAAAGATGTGTTGAAACTAACCTTGTTTTAAATTGGAAAAAATGTCATTTTATGGTGGAAGAAGGTATAGTTTTAGGACATGTTGTTTCAGTTCGGGGGATAGAGGTTGTTAAGTCTAAAATTGATTTGATATCTGTTTTTCCTTACCCCGTAAGTGTACGGGAGATTCGTTCCTTTCTTGGTCATGCAGGCTTCTACAGGAGATTCATCAAGGATTTCTCCAAGATTGCCTCTCCCCTATGTACATTGCTGCAAAAAGACAAGGAGTCTGATATGAACGAGAGTTGCAAGGTGGCGTTCGATAAATTGAAAGAGGCGTTGACCACACCACCCGTGATCCAACTGCCAAATTGGGAGTTGTCATTCGAGATAATGTGTGACGCAAGTGATTATGCTGTAGGGGCTGTTTTGGGTCAAAGAGTTGGAAGAGTTGCCCATGTGATTTATTATGCTTCTAGGACCTTGAATTCGGCACAAGCGAATTACTCTACTACGGAGAAAGAGCTTCTTGCTATTGTTTTTGCATTAGAGAAATTTCGTTCATATTTATTGGGTTCTAAAGTTATTGTTTATTCTGATCATGCAGCACTCAGGTTCCTCCTTAGTAAGAAAGATGCGAAGCCACACTTAATTCGATGGATTTTGCTTCTCCAAGAGTTCGATTTGGAGATTAAGGACAAGAAAAGAGTCGAGAACGTGGTTGCTGATCATCTCAGCCGCTTAGTGAGAGATGAAGACAGGCTGCCTCTGTTGGAAAGCTTTCCGGATGAACAGTTGCTTGAAATTGCTCAAATCGAAAGAAATTCTGCCACACTGGGTCACCCAGTGTCGCCTTCTGCTGAAGCTATTCCATGGTATGCCGATATTGTAAATTTCCTTGTTGCTAATGTATTTCCAGTGGGTATGACTAAGGCAAAGAAGGATAAAATAAAGAGTGACGCTAAGTATTTCGTGTGGGGTGACCCGTATTTGTGGAAACATTGCTCCGATCAAATGATTAGGCGATGTGTTCCCGATACGGAATTCAGCTCAATTCTTTCATTTTGTCACTCTTATGCGTGTGGGGGCCACTTTGGTTCCAAACGGACAACCCATAAGATCTTGGAAAGTGGTTTTTACTGGCCAACACTTTTTCGTGACTCCCAAGAGTTTTGTAAGTTTTGTGATAATTGCCAAAGAACGGGAAATATCTCCCGTCGAAATGAAATGCCCCAAACTCCGATTATGACTTGTGAAATTTTTTATGTTTGGGGTATGGATTTCATGGGACCTTTTCCTTCATATCATGGTAATTTTTACATTTTACTTGGTGTCGATTATGTGTCTAAGTGGGTGGAAGCTAAGGCCACCAGGACTAATGATTCGAAAGTTGTTGCAGGTTTTGTGAAGTCTAACATTTTTCCAGGTTTGGGATACCAAAGGCCATCATCAGTGATCGTGGTACGCTTGCAACCGAACGATTGAAGCCTTACTCCGGAAGTATGGGGTGGTGCACAAACTTTCTACACCTTACCACCCCCAAACGAGTGGACAAGTTGAGGCGTCTAATCGTGAAATCAAATCCATCTTGGAAAAGACGGTGCAGCCGAACCGTAAAGACTGGAGCACGCGGCTAGATGATGCTCTTTGGGCCTACAGAACTGCGTACATGACACCGATTGGGATGTCCCCTTATAGGCTCGTTTATGGAAAACTGGGCCATCTTCCGGTGGAGTTACAACACCGAGCTCTTTGGGCGATAGAGAAATGTAATTTAGATTTTGATGAGGCTAGGACACATAGGAAACTCCAACTCCAAGAGCTTGAGGAAATCCGTCTTGAGGCATTTGATAATGCCTTAATTTATAAGGAGAAAACGAAAGCATTCCATGATAAAAATATTGCACGGAAACAATTCTTGGTGGGTGATAAAGTTCTGCTTTATCATTCTCGCCTTAAATTGTTTCTGGGAAAATTACGCTCTCGTTGGATAGGTCCTTTCTTGGTTATTGAGGTATTTCCTCATGGTGCTGTTGTGATACAAAGTCTAAAAATAGGAAAAACATTCAAGGTGAACGGACACCAGTTGAAGCCGTATTTTGAGGGGTTTCCACAAGCACATGTGGAAAATGAGGTTGTTCATGACCCACCCAAGTTTTGAGAAAAATGAGAAGCTGATGTCGAGCTAACGACTTTAAAAATAGCGCTTTACGGGAGGCAGCCCGTATTTTTATTGCTTTTTATTTTTGTTTTTATTTATGTTTGTGTGGATTTTCTTTTGACCTTGTGTTTGTGAGTTCTTGTGTTTTGCAGGTTATTTTTGTGATTACTGATGTTGGGAATCAGCGTGGTGAATTTAAATTTTATTTGGGAAGATTGGACGCGAGTTTCAGTGGCTGAGTCTGGGTGAGATGAGAAGTTGGGCCAATCAGAAATTATTTAAATTGAAGTGGGACTGCTAGACTTGAGATTTGGAGTTGTTATTTAAATAAAGGCCCAACCCATACTTTGGCCCAAGTTGTAACCCTAGACAGCATTCCCTCCCGCTGCTAACTATCTCTCCCACGAAGTTCAACTCACTCTGTCACTACTATCCGCTATTCACTTTCCCCGCTGCTCCCACCAATCCTCCACCACGAGCACCATCCCTGCACACCATACATCCGATCGGCCATCTTTATTGCACCTCCAGCCGGCCGCGTCGCGTCTCCCCAACATTACCCACCAACCACCACGTCTTAAACGAACCATATGCAGTCTGTCGCCTCCGCCCCTGATTTCCGATTTCAGCCATCGACCTGCTTTCCGGCTAACTACAGCTGCGTCTAGGCCTTACAACTCAGCCATTAAACACCATCCGCTTATCCCAGCGATTCTCCACCTCGGTCATGCCTCCTAAAGGACGAATAGCCCGTACCACATCTTCATCCCAGATTCTGCCCGAGTTTGAAGTTGGGCCTCAAAGGTCCGAACGGCTGTCACGCGCATCGGGCTCACTCATGGATTTATTCCTGAATCGTCATAATATTCGTATGGTGAGTCCCGGACATATTCAGAGGTACAAATCCATTTTGGATAGGAAGGTAATTCCCACACTTTATCTTGATTGTCATTTCTTATCTTGTGTGGGTATGTTTGATGATATTTTTGAGTTATTGGATGTAATGGGTTGGCGTCGGATTATGACGGGTAATTGGCCTGTATATGAGGATTTGACACTTGAATTTTATAGTTCTGTCACCATGATAGACAGGGATACAAGTATTTTTACTTTTAGGTTGGGAGGTGAGCATCATACTTGGACCCTTGCTCGTTTTATGGAGGCCCTTGGCATGCCTAGTGAACCCGAGGCGGCCCCAGCTTTCTCGGGACATGATTTTTGGATGACGATCACTCACGATGTTGGACCCTACCAGGCGGGGAGCTTGAAAGCAACTACTATTCGAAACTCCGTTCTCAATTATCTCCAGCGTATTATGGCTTACACTGTTATGGGGAGATACATGAATCATAATGTGGTCGAAACAATGGAGTTGGAGTCCTTACATGCCATGCTAACGAGGCAGCAAACTCGTGTGGGTCTTTATTTTCTATGCCACATTTTGGGGGATGAAGACACGAAGGAGCCATTTGTGATGGGTGGATTTGTCACTGTTATAGCCGAAGCCATCGGGATTGATCTTACCACTCGATATCCCATTGGCCCGGTTGGTTTTTTAGGCCCAGATCTTTTGGTTAAGATGGGTGTCCTTTCCACGACTGATGGACATTTTACGTGGTGGTTTCCAAATGGCCGTTCGATTGTTTTACCAAACCCGACGTACACTAGCCCGAGGACACCGGCCAACTTGAAGATGCTTCACTGTCATTTACCCGATACACCTGCCCGCCATTCTCCTGCACCTCGACGATAATTCAGGTGTTTCTTTCCATGTCTTATGCTTTCCTTATTACTTGTTTTCGCTTGGGACAAGCTTATTACTAAGTGTGGGGGGAGTTTAAGACATGGTAATATGTGTTGGTATGGGGTTTTGTGATTTTGGTGTGTATTCTTCTTGTTGTTTGGTTGCTGAATTTTTTTATGTGCGCTGCTGTGTTCGTCACTTTGCTGCTGTTTGGTGAGTGATCTTGGGTGCAATTGGCTCGATTTATATATGTTATTAGCCTAAGTACTGTTGCATGACAAGAGGAATGATTATGATTGATGAGAGTGTGGTGTTAGTAGGGGATTTTCTCATTGATTCTTGTGATGGAGTTGGATGAAAATGAATAGGATTCGATACACAATAACATTTTTTTTGTGAGCTTTTGAGCCTAAGAGCAATTCATCATATTTTTGCTCAATTTTTCCTTGTGTTGTGTGGTCGAACTTGATGTGTACGTTCTAGAACTTGCTCATTATATGCATTTCGAGACTACATTCATGGATTCGTGCATTTGAAATGATTAAGGCAATTAGGATTACCCCTTTGGTTTATATGTTCCTACCTTGTTATAATTTTTCCCTTAGAAGCCAAGTTGAGCCTGCAGTTTTTTTTCTTTGATTAGCACATTAATTTTAGTCATTGTCCTATTTGTTGAAGACTCTTTCGATTTGCACCCTTATTTGAGACTTAATTGTGAGTTATGTGCATAAATAATTGGGATTGTGAGTTATGAGAAATGAAAGGATTTTATGGAAGAAATAAAAGAAAAAGAAAGTGCTGAAATAAGAAAGAAAAAAAAAAGCAAAAAGAGAAAAATTCCAGCTTTAAAAAAAAAAAAAAAAAAAAAAATATATATATATATATATATATATATATAAAAGCTGGAAACAAGGCTGTGAAAAAAAAGGGAAAAGAAAGAAAGAAAGTGGGTTGAAAGAAGAAGAGAAAAATGCTTTTGTTGAGTGTAGTTGTGGTTTTTTAGAGAGAGGGGATAATAAATTTTCAAAGGGGAATGGGTTTCACGATTGTTGGGTTTGTTGTGCACATAATCTTATGATTGATTTCTCGACTAACAAGCCTCATATTTTTCCTTATCCTGCCCTCACCCGAAGCCACGTTACAACCTAACTAAAAGACCTTTTGATCTTTGCATGAATTCCATCATTTTTAGTAGTGGAGATTTGATTTTTGAGCAAGCATATGGTAATGGCACGTCTTGTTTTGGCATGAGCGAAATTTTCATGATACCCTTATACACACTTGAGTGAAAAAAGTGAATCATTTATGAGGTATCGAATTCTAGGAGTTGGATTTCAATGAAGTTGTGGGGATTGGTGAAATTTTCTTTCTTCTTTAATCGCAATTGAGTAATGGGCGGTTGTGTTCTCTTGGTAGTGTCACGGTCTTGGGTCTTTTGATGTATATGAGTTGTTTAATTTGCTAAGTTGCTAATTGTTTTACTTGAGGGCAAGTAAGGATTAAAGTGTGGGGAGGATTAAAGTGTGGGGGGATTTGATAAGTAGGAATTTATATGTGTTTTTAGTTAAATAAAATGCAATTATTTGTGTTTGATTTAATTAGAAACATATATTTATTTACTTAATATGTTTTAATTGTAAATTTCCACACTTGATCTTTTATTTGTGTTTCTAAGTGGAATTAGGCACATTTTGGAGTATTGGAGCATGGAATTAAAGGCCGGGCCACTCACTAGAAGTTTATGGGCGATTATGCACGTGTTAGACCACGTTTGGAGACCCGAAAGAGGCCTAAAATATGCCTTTTTAAAGCCGTACGGGATTTTTATTAAAAGAGTGCAAACAATGATTATGTGGATCAACTCATTAATTAAAAGGATCCTTTGAGGAGGGGAGTAGTCAAAGCATGAAGGAGTTACCATTTTTCTAGGCATAAGACTTGGACTTAATTTTGAATTTGCATTGAAGTCTTTTAAAAGAAATTAAATTGGAAAAGCTTAAAAAGGGGGGGGGGGGGGAAGCCTTACGGGAAGAGAGACACGCACAAGGGAATCCTGGGGAGGCAAAAAGACAAGAAGGGATTGCTAAGCAGGCACGTGACAAGTGCTTGTAGGTGGATTAATCACATGAATCACCATTCACACATACAGGCATGATATTTCTTGGTGAAGAGTTGTAATAATTGGAGTTTATTATTTTCGGTAGATTAATTCTTACATTTTCAATGATGAACATTGTTGTTTATTTTATTAACATTATGCTAGGCTAAATTTATAATTCCAATTCCGGGAATTTTATCATTCATATATCAATGAGTTGTGGTTAAATTTATTTCCGTTGTGATACTTAAATTTCCGGGTTATTCATATTATTTGGTTTCAATGATTGTCTCTTGTGAATAAGATTATTTGAATTGGCCATTTTGATGATTTATTCATATTTTCATGCTAGTTTATACAACCGTAATACGTAATCGTTACTAGTGTATCTCATTTAGTAGCAACTAGTAATTTTACTAGAATAATATGAATTAAATTCCTACAACTCGTGCGTACGAATTTGGGAGTTTATTTGGTCCTTGTCCTTATGAATAATGCTTCAAGTTAAATTAAATTTAGAGCGTTTTAAACTGTTTAACTTGAAAGGCCTTTTAAAGAGCTTCTTTTTAATAGGATAACCTTAAGGGACAATTTGATAGACAGAGCTTATTGTTTTATCAAGGACCAATAATCTGGACATTTTGGTTGAACAACGGTATGTTTAGCCAATAAAAGTCGATATGTGAATGACGAATGAACCGTGAATTGGAAATTCTTATTACTTGAATTTTATTCGTGTGCTTTATTTGCTTTATATTATAAATTTATTGTTAGTAGTTCAAAATTAAATCATTCAAATTCTCCCCCCCCCCCTCCCTCCTTTTGTGTGTGATTATAGTCTCTTATTTTACTCATATTAAGAATATAGTTTAATTCAATATTTCCCTGTGGATTCGACCCCTTATTTATCACTACTGCAAAATTAGTAGTTAATCGAGGGTTATTAATTTGGAGCGCCTCGACAGCGCGACCCAGACCCCACCAGAAGAGTCACCTGAGGACTCCACCAGAAGACTTCATCAAAAGAGACTGACCAAAGGCAGAGGACCTTCCCCAGACCAGATAAGTCTGGTGAAACAAAAGATGCTCAGAATCATCTCCTGATTCCTATGAGTATTCTGTTTCTTAACCCTCTCTGGACCAGAAGATAATGAGGTTGCCTGGTGTCTGGTCCTACCTTCTCTGCAAGAATCAGAGTTGGGTATTGGAAGCTTTTGATCGTTGGTGATTCAAATCAAGTCAAACAAGATCGGATTGGAAAGTATTTGAAGTCAACCAATCCAAGGATCTCACCAACCAAATCAATCAATTAGGGAATTGATTGATTGAGAGCTTTTCTTAATTAGAGATCTGATTAGATTAGCTCTCCAACGACTAAACCCTAATCATCTCTATAAATACAAGAGTACAGCTTTGAAGAAAGGTTCTAGATAGAACTCTCACGCGCACGAACTCATTTCCAAGCCTTAGTTCTTATCACGCTAAAACCATTCTTGTCTTTCATAATTCTATTCACTCATTAAGGAGTTATTGAATCTCAACCTGTTCATCTGTTAAGACAAGGTTGAAGATTGTAAGGCTTTAGATCGAAGTTAGATCTAAAGATTATTGTAAGAAGGAACTAGTACTTCTCAATTCCAGTATGCAAGTTGTTGGTTGGTTGGTAGTAAGGCACCTTTGAATAAGGGAGAGTGGACGTAGGATTGTTATATCCGAACCACTATATATCCGGTCTTATTTATTGCTTTCCTTTCATATTACTTATTTTTAGTGCTCTTATAAAAGATTTTATTAAAGACTTAACTTTAAAGCTTCCGCAATTAATCTATCAAGTGGGACCAACAAGTGGTATCAGAGCAGTGTGTCCTAGACCACTGCTTTGTAAAGCTTTTTGGTGGTCACCGGGTAGATCCATTGCTCTTTATTATTTTTGATTAAATTCTTGTTAAATTCTTTTATAAAAATGTCTTCAAAATCTTCTTACAAGAGCCGTAAGTTACCAGAATTCTCTTTCGAGGATTATAGCCACTGGAGCTTCATGATGAGTAATCATCTTGGAGCTATCCACCACCGCATATTAGATGTGGTAGAAAGTGGTCCAATCAAATTTTACTGGACTCCCATTGATGATGGCAGGTCTGAGTCCAGGGTAGAAACCAGTGAACCTACAGAGGAGAGAACTGGTGAACGAGTTGCGAGACAGAAGATATTAAAGAAAAAGGATGATCTTGACAATGATGAGAGGAAATTATACAATCTTGACCAGGTGGCAAGGACAGAGATCATAAATACTCTCATAAAGGAGGTGATTGAAAAGGTCAGGACATGTGCCACGGCCAAGGAGATGTGGGACAAGTTGGCATTGCTCTGTGAGGGAACAGAGAAGATCAAGGACAACAAGCTCCAGGCTGTTCAACACTCATTTGACACTTTCAAAATGAAACCAGATGAGACAATTGACCAGCTGGATATGCGTCTCACTAATCTCCTCAACAAGGCTAGTGCCTTAGGTAAGACCTATTCTGAGAAATAAATAAATAGTAAAATATTACGATCACTAACCAGCAGGTGGAGAATCAAAGTTGCCGTGATTAAAGACAACAAGGATCTTGTTGTGACAGAATAGGATTATAGAGCATAAACAAGAAACGTAAAAAGGACAAGAGATTTACGTGGTTCACCAATAAATTGGCTACGTCCACGGGCAGAGAGGAGAACGGATTTTATTACTGATGTAGGTTACAGATTACAGATCTCAAAGACTATATATATAGCACTGAGATAAAACACCGAAATTGGGCTTAAGGCCCAATACTGCATACCGTTGGGCCGGGGGCGTCTCCGCCCCCCCGGACCCCCAGGCAAGGGGGACGTCGCCCCCCTTGACCCCCCGACAGCGAGACCCCCGTACAGCTCAGAGAAGTGTGTGATTCAAGACATATCAACAGATCTCAACCTTGACTTGAATCTTCCTTGCAGATGCATCATTACAATGCCAGATGCAACAGACTCCTCCTTTCTGCCTCAGATTTGCCCTCCTTGGGCAACTAACAGCTTGTGACGTTTAGCAAGTCCAAACAATGTCGAAACTTGCTATGTGGGACTGGCTTGGTGAACATGTCAGCAGGATTATCAGCAGTACCTACTTTCATCACCTTGATTCTCTGCTCATTCCTCAGAAAATGATACCTCACATCAATATGCTTTGTCCTCTCATGATGGACCTGATCCTTGGTCAAACAGATTGCACTCAGACTGTCACAGAATACAATAACTTGATCATGATGTAGACCAAGATCACCTACAAGCCCTTTCAACCAAACTCCCTCTTTAGCAGCTTCTGTCAGTGCCATATACTCTGCTTCAGTTGTAGACAAAGTAACTGTAGCCTGCAGAGTTGCCTTCCAACTAACAACAGAACCACAAAAAGTGAAAACATAACCAGTCATAGATCTTCTACTATCAACATCTCCAGCATAGTCAGAATCAGAATAACCAGTCACATAAATGTGAGCATCACCTCCATAAATGAGACCAACATCAGACGTACCTCTGAGATAACGAAAAATCCTCTTCACAGCTTGCCAATGCTCCTTTCCAGGTTGTCCCATGAACCTGCTGACAACACTAACAGCATGTGCAAGATCTGGTCTAGTGCAGACCATAGCATACATCAAACTCCCTACTGCATTAGAGTATGGGACTCGAGACATGTACACCTGCTCAGCTACAGATTTTGGTGCATGATCAGTGGATAAATGAATATTTGTAGCACTTGGAGTATCAATAGGCTTGGCGGTAGACATGCCAAATCTAGACAAAATCTTCTGAATGTAACTCTTCTGTGACAAGAAAAGCTTCTTCTTCTCTCTTTCCCTATATATCTCCATACCCAAAATTTTCTTGGCTGCACCCAAATCCTTCATATCGAACTCAGCACTGAGCAGATCCTTCAACTTCTGAATATCAGACTTGGACTTTGCAGCTATGAGCATATCATCCACATACAGGACAAGATAGATCATGGAACCATCATCAGCTTTGTTGTGATACACACAACAATCATACGGACTCCTGTTGTATCCCAACTGGATCATGTAACTGTCAAACCTCTTATACCACTGCCTTGGAGACTGCTTTAGCCCATATAAAGACCTACTCAACTTGCAAACATAATCTTCCTTCCCCGGAACCTGGAACCCCTCTGGCTGAGTCATGTAGATATCGTCTTCGAGCTTTCCATGTAGAAAAGCTGTCTTCACATCTAGTTGCTCAAGTTCTAAATCCTGATGTGCAACCATTGCTAGTAACACTCTGATGGAAGTGTGTCTGACCACTGGTGAGAATATCTCATTATAATCAACCCCCTCCTTCTGTGTGAACCCTCTTGCAACTAGCCGAGCTTTGTATCTCACACCCTCACCAGGTGTGGTTTCTTCCTTCTTCTTGAATATCCATTTGCAAGTAACAATCTTCCTCTCCTTAGGCCGTTTGACCAGCTCCCAAGTCTCATTCTTGGCAAGCGATTCCATCTCTTCTCTCATTGCAGTGAGCCATTGGGCCGACTCACTGCATGAAACAGCCTCTCTGTAGGTGAATGGTTCACCTGCAGATGGTTCTTCCTCTTCCACCTCGTCAGCGACTTGTAATGCATAAGTCACCATATCCTCAAAACTGTACCGCACAGGAGGCTTCACGCCTGTTCTCCTAGCTCTATCAACAGCTATGCTTGTCTGGCGAGCTTCTGGATGAACATCAGAACTTGTACTTTCAGCAGGAGTATGTTGATCTTCTCCACCTTGGAGTTGTGATTTACTCTCATCGAGAGTGACTTGCAGCTCCACCTGTTTATCAACACTACTACAATTTTCTGTACAAACAGACTTCACAGTGGGGTTAAACATAGAATTCTCATCAAAAATCACATTCCTACTGAATATAACTCTATTCTCTGAAGGTGACCAGATTCTATATCCCTTAACTCCATCCCCGAAACCAACGAATATACCCTTCTTAGCTCTTGGCTTTAATTTACCCTCACTAACATGATAGTAAACAGTACAACCAAAAACCTTCAACAAAGAATAATCTGCAGGTTTATTAGACCATACCTCATAAGGTGTCTGGCAATCAATGCCAGTGTGAGGACCACGGTTGATCAGATAGCACGCCGTGTTTACTGCTTCTGCCCAGAACTTTCTAGCCAAACCAGCATTCGAGAGCATGCATCTTGCTCTCTCCAGCAATGTCTGATTCATGCGCTCTGCCACACCATTCTGCTGCGGTGTATGTCGAATAGTGTGGTGTCGAGCAATCCCTGCATCCTTGCAGAACTCATTGAACTCAGACGAACAGAACTCCAGGCCATTATCAGTTCGCAGTCTCTTGATCTTCTTCCCAGTCTGATTTTCTACCAACGCCTTCCACTGCTTGAATTTCTTGAAAGCTTCACTTTTGTGTTTCATCATAATTACCCAAGTCATCCTTGAGTAGTCGTCAATCATAGACACAAAATATCTGTGGCCTCCAATAGACTCAACACGTGACGGACCCCAACAATCCATATGAATGTAGTCAAGAGTCCCCTTGGTCTGATGAACTGCCTTCTTTGGGAACTTGCTGCGATGAAGCTTCCCAAATACACAATGTTCGCAGAATTCAAGACTCTGCACTTTATGCCCAGATAGAAGATCCCGCTTTGACAAAATCTGCATCCCTCTTTCTCCCATATGACCGAGCCTCATATGCCACAACCTGGTCATATCCATGGTCTGAACCTCAGATGATGCAACATCAGCAGAACCTGTCACAGTGGAACCTCGCAGATAATATAAGGTACCACGTTTCAAGCCTGTCAGAACCACCTTTGAACCTTGACAAACATACATAACTCCACCTTCACCTTTGAAACTGAAACCCTTGCTGTCAAGGAGACTCAATGATATCAGATTCTTCGTCATCTGTGGAACATGCCTGACTTCATCCAAGGTGCAGAATACCCCATCATGTGTCCGTATCCTGACTGAGCCAATCCCAACCACCTTGCAGGCAGCACTGTTAGCCATGGTAACATTTCCTCCATCTATCTGCTCATAGGTCGAGAAGAACTCCCTGTTAGGACAAATATGGTATGATGCCCCAGAATCAAGAACCCACACATCATTACGATGTGACTTTTCAGCTGCAACCAAGGCCAGATCATCTTCAGAATTCGTATCAGTTTCTGCAACAGCTGTAGAACCGCCGACACCCTCTTTCTTCTCCTGCTTCCTCTTCTTCTTAGGACAATCATTCTTCCAGTGCCCTGGTTCTTTACAGTAATTGCAGATGTCATTGGGTTTAGGACCTTTTGAACCTTTCTGATTCGGCTTTCCAGTTTTCTTCCCAGATTTCTTTTGTCCCTTACCCGTGACATACAGCCCCGATGCCTGATTTTCTGTGGCTGAGCCAGTTGCCTGTTGACGATCTTCTCTGCTGTGGAGGGCAGATCGAACATCTTCCAGAGACAGAGTATCTTTCCCAGTAATAAACGATTCAACAAAATTCTCATACGATTCAGGCAAAGATACTAACAGAATTAAAGCAGCGTCCTCATCTTCTACTTTAACATCAATATTACGCAAATCTAGTAAAATTTTGTTTAATTTATCTAGATGATCCCGAAGGGGTGTACCTTCCTGCATGCGTAAACGGAACAGACGTTGCTTTAAAAGCAATTTATTGGTTAGAGACTTCGTCATGTAGAGACTCTCTAACTTCTTCCAGAGACCATCGGCAGTTTCCTGATCCGCAACCTCGATGATAACATCGTCAGACAGACATAGCATGATAGTCGAGTGGGCCTTTTCTTCTAGGGTATTCCACTCTTCTTCATCTGCATCCTCAGATTTAGGTTTTCCTGATAGCGGCGCCCACAAACCCTGCTGCTTCAGCAGAGATCGCATCTTGATTTGCCATAAGCCAAAACTATTTCTCCCGGTGAATTTGTCAACCTTTACGTTGAAAGCAGACATTCTCGATCGGCTCCAAAAAACCCTAATAGTGCGGAAAAAACCCTGATCGAAACGACCAGGCTCTTGATACCAGTTTGTTGTGACAGAATAGGATTATAGAGCATAAACAAGAAACGTAAAAAGGACAAGAGATTTACGTGGTTCACCAATAAATTGGCTACGTCCACGGGCAGAGAGGAGAACGGATTTTATTACTGATGTAGGTTACAGATTACAGATCTCAAAGACTATATATATAGCACTGAGATAAAACACCGAAATTGGGCTTAAGGCCCAATACTGCATACCGTTGGGCCGGGGGCGTCTCCGCCCCCCGGACCCCCAGGCAAGGGGGACGTCGCCCCCCTTGACCCCCCGACAGCGAGACCCCCGTACAGCTCAGAGAAGTGTGTGATTCAAGACATATCAACAGATCTCAACACTCTGGATCATCATCTTCTGTTGTCTGATCTCAAAGCATATGAATATGATCTTCAAGAGGAGGATCAAACGGAAGAGGTTTCCTCTTCTGGTCAGAAATGAGTTGTTTTCTCCTCAACTATCAAGTCAGATGACAAGCCAAAGGAGTCTTCTGCAGATGACCTGAGTCTCAAGGAGCAGGTAGCCCTCCTAACTTGTAAACTTGATAAAATGAGTTCAAAATATGGTAGGTACAAAAGACACTGGAAGGAATCTACCAGAGACAGGGAGAGTTCCTTCAAGCCTGCTGGTAAGGAAAAGACATCTGGAGACTCAAGAGAGACCAGATTTAGAACTCCAGAGAGGAGGAGAGATGACAGCTCTGGCAGATCAGATTACCAGAGGAGAGATAGCAGTTCTGGCAGACCTGACTACCAGAGGAGAGAGAGTAGTCCAGCCAGATCAGAATACAACTAGAGGAGGAGAGATCCAAGTCCCAGTCCCAGAGGAGACAACACATGGTATACTTGCAACAAGCCAGGCCACTACAATTATGATTGTCCTCAGCTAACTCCTAGGGAAAGAGAAGAGAAAAGACTCAAGAGAGATAGGAGATATGCAGACAAGAGAGCTCTACTGGCAGAAGCAGAGGAAGAGGATACCAGCTCAAGTTCTTCCTCTTCTGATTTTGGATCTGATGATGATGTATGTCTCATGGCAGACATCACTGAGGTACAACAAACTACCTTATGTTTATCTAATTCCAAATATACTGAATCCTCTCATTCATCTGGTAACTCCAGAGAGTCTGATATGCAGCAAATGCTATCAGATCTCCAAAATTGTGTTCAATTGTGTCAAAAACTTGAGAAAGAGAATGGTAGGCTCAGAGCTGAAGTTCAATCCTTATCTCATGAGCAAAAATCCACCAGAGAACTCATGAAAGATCATTCCAGAGAAGTCTCTGAACTTCAGGATAAGATCACAGAAAGAGATACTCTGGTAGATCAACTCATGAAAGAAAAGAACTCTCAGGAAGATGAGTTCAATGAACTTAGAGTCAATTACCAGAATCTTATCAAGGGAAAACAAATTGAGCAAACTATAGAGGAGATACCTATGCCCAGAGAAGCTCCAAATATACCATCTATTTTATCTATTATATCAGAGTCTTCTCAGCGCATTAATGATAAGAGTGGTTTAGGATATTCAGGAATTACTACCAGATCTCATAAATATCTTTGCAACAAAGACAAATTTGTAAGAGCTGGTGAATTGTTAGAAATCTGGGATGAAAACCCAAATGGTAATGGTTACAGAATAGTTCACAACCCTAAAAGGAACTGTTTTGCTAATCATGTAGAATATAGTCCAGAAGAGTTAATTGTTCAGGAAGAGGAAATCTTAGAGACTAAACGTCAAAATGGGGAACCAATGATAATTGATGGTTCTGTTCACTTAAACCCTTAAAGAGCAAGACCTAATCAGATGAAAGAACCCCATAGGAATTCTCAAAGAGTTGAACCTAAGCAGATTAGGGGATCTCAGAGGAGACGCTCAAGAAGGGGGAATTTCAATCAGAATAGGAATTCTCAGAGATGTTATAGTGGACAACAGAATTTCTTTCAGAACCAGGAACCCCAGAGACGGTTTTCTCAGAGAAATCAATTCCAGAGCAGATACACTCAGAGGAACTATAATCACCAGAGAAGGTATAGTTTTCATCAGAACCAGAGACCCATCTATAGAAAACCAACTGATCTGGGTAGTTATGACACCAGAGATGGTTCTTCTAGGATGTATCCTTACAACCAGACCTTTAAGACCATGTCTTTGAAGCAGGCCATTCCAAGGGCCAGATTTGAGAAAAGATACACCAGACCTATTTATAGAAAAGGTGTTCTTATCAGACCAGTAGGTCAATATGTAATTGTCAGAGGACATGTGCTGGTAGATAGATTTGGAAGGAAGATAAGATCTCCTCATCCAGCAAGGGATGATCTTTATCTTTGGATTCCTACAAAACCTGCAGCTAACCAATCAGGACCCAGCACCAGTAGGGGACCTAATTAATTTCTCTGTAGGAGGATAATAGCCCATTGGAGAAATGACTTTCAAGCAACCATGTCTGGTACATTGATAGTGGATGTTCCAAGCACATGACATTTGAGAAAGATCATATCCAGGATTTCAAGCCACTGAATGAGCCAAGAGTGATGTTTGGTGACAATAACAATGGAGTCACCAGAGGCGTTGGAAAGTTGACCTTTAATGGTGTATTTGTAGATGAAGTCTACTACGTTGAAGGACTCAAGCATAATCTGCTTTCAGTATCTCAATTTTGTGACAAGGGATACTCAGTGAAGTTTTCTAGTAATTAATGCACTGTTTTTTCTTCTGATTATAATGATATCTTGCTTATAGGCTTGAGGAAGGGTAACATTTATCTTGCAAACTTTAGCAGTTGCCCAAGAAATGTTTGCCTGGTTGCAAAGGGATCTGCAGAAGACAGCTGGTTATGGCACAAGAGATTGAGCCATCTTAACTTCAAAGCACTGAACAAGATTGCCAGAAAAGGTCTAGTTCGAGGTCTTCCTAATGAAGTGTTTAAGAAGAATCAGGTTTGTGGTTCATGCCAGAAGGGTAAACAACCCAAGACTTCCTTTAAGGATGTCCAGAGCACAACCACAACCAGAGTACTTCAGCTACTTCACATGGACCTGTTTGGACCTGTTTCTCCTCTTAGTTTCAGTGGAAGGAAGTACACCTTGGTGATAGTAGATGACTTTTCAAGATACACTTGGGTAATGTTCTTGTTTAAGAAAAATGAAACTATCACTAAGCTGCCAGAGTTCTTCAAGCAGATTAAGAATGAGCAGAACCAGAGCATTGCAAGGATCAGAAGTGATAAAGGGACAGAGTTTTTGAATTCACACATTGCAGAGTATTGCAAGAACCATGGGATTTTTCATGAGACATTTGCTGCCAGAACACCCCAACAGAATGGAGTAGCAGAAAGAAGGCACAGAACCCTTAAGGAAATTGCAAGGACTCTTCTAGCAGAGTACAACACACCACAGAGATTTTGGGCAGAAGCTATCAACACAACTTGTTATACTCAGAACAGATGCCTAATTGCCTAGAGACATAGTAAGACTCCATATGAGGTATGGAAAGGTAAAACCCCATCTGTTTCATATTTTCATGTTTTTTGATGTAAGTGTTTCATCCATGACAATGGAAAATCCAAATTAAAAACTTTTGATGCTAAAGTTGCAGATGGAATATTTTTAGGATATTCCAGCACCAGTATAGCATTCAGAGTCTTTAATAGGAATTCACTTTGTGTGGAGGAAACACCACATGTTGTTTTTTATGAATCTGTTTTTTAGTGCAAGGTGGACTTAAAGTCTTCTGATGAGACACAAAATCAGACTACTCCCAGAGTAATCAAGGTCAATCCACCTATTCTTGATTCGGATACCGATTCAGATTCAGATGATGGCCCATCTTCTGGTTCTCTGAAGTAGAAGCCTTCACAAGGAGCAGGACCAGAAGAGGTTGGAACTCCTGTAGGGGGAAGCTCTCCTGTAGTTGGTGATAATCACCAAGGTACTACAGTAGATGGTCAACCAGGCAAGACCACGGGAAGAAGGACCCTGGTTGATCACCCCAATGACCTGATAATTGGAGATCCAGCTAAGGGTGTCCAGACTAGGAGAACTCTTAACTTAGCTGTCTTATTCAGTTGCTATGTGTCCTTATTTGAACCCAAGAATATCAAGGAAGCACTGAAAGATTCAAATTGGATTGTTGCCATGCAAGAGGAGTTGAATCAATTCACCAGACAGGATGTTTGGGAGCTGGTAGACAGACCAAGACATCAAAAGGTGATAGGCACTAAGTGGGTTTTCAAGAATAAGAAAGATGAAAATGATGCCATTACTAGGAACAAGGCAAGGCTAGTGGCTCAGGGCTATTCTCAGTCTGAAGGAATAGACTATGATGAGACTTTTGCTCATGTTGCCAGACTAGAAGCCATCAGATTGTTTCTAGCATATGCTGCTCACATGAAGTTC
This sequence comes from Ballota nigra, assembly GCA_947034835.1. Lineage (NCBI taxonomy): Eukaryota > Viridiplantae > Streptophyta > Magnoliopsida > Lamiales > Lamiaceae > Ballota > Ballota nigra. The sequence continues at coordinate 35,583,132 of OX344725.1, forward strand.
AAAGTATACCAGATGGATGTGAAATCTGTCTTTCTTAATGGGATTCTCATTGAGGAAGTGTATGTGGAACAACCTCCTGGTTTTGAACAAGATGACAAGGTGTTTAAGCTTAAGAAGGCTCTTTAAGCTTAAGAAGGCTCTTTATGGGCTGAAGCAGACACCCAGAGCATGGTATGACACTCTATCTCAGTTTCTTCTGGACAATGGTTTTACTAAGGGTAAGATTGATAGGACCTTGTTTAGGAAAGAAGAAGGAAAGAACATCCTTCTGGTCCAAATATATGTTGATGACATCATATTTGGATCCCCTAACAAGAAGCTGTGTGAGAAGTTTGGTGAACTCATGCAGAGTCAGTTTGAAATGTCTATGATGGGTGAGATGAATTATTTCTTAGGTTTGTAGGTAAAGCAATCAGAGAAGGGAATTTTCATAAATCAGGCAAAGTACATCAGAAACATGTTAGAAAAATTTGGAGTATGATCTAGCAAAGCAGCCAAGATCCCTATGATGACAAATTTCAACATGGATCCAGATGGGTCTGGAGAGACTGTGGACCAGGCTCAGTACAGAGCACTTATTGGTTCTCTTCTGTACCTGACTGCAAGCAGACCAGATATAACCTTTGATGTTGGTGTGTGTGCCAGATTTCAAGCTAATCCAAAGAAAAGTCACTTGGAAGCAGCTAGGAAGATATTGAAATATCTTAAGGGAACAGTGAATTTGGGGTTGTGGTATCCTGCAGATGATAACCTAGAGTTAAGTGGTTATTCGGATTCATATTATGGTGGGTGCAGAATAGATAGGAAGTCTACAAGTGGAACATGCCAATTTTTAGGGAATAAATTGGTATCCTGGTTTTCTAAGAAGCAGACTTCAGTTGCTACATCTACAACAGAAGTAGAATACATGGCCGCAGGTAGCTGTTGTTCACAACTACTCTGGATTAGTCAGCAGCTAAGAGACTACCAGATTAGGGCTAAGGATATTCCAATCTTCTGTGATAGCAACAGTGCAATAGCAATCACCCAGAATCCAGTTCTTCATACCAGATGCAAGCATGTTGATATAAGGCATCACTTCATAAGAGACCATGTTGAGAAGGGAGATATAAGGATGGAAAAGATTGCAACAGAGAAGCAGAGAGCAGATATTCTAACTAAGCCTTTGGCTGAGACCAGATTCAGAGAGTTAGCTTTTGAGTTAGGTTTGTTGGATCCAGAGACAGAATTGATTTAGGGGGAACATCAGAGAAGTATCCTTTATTTCAATTATACATACTTTATTGTTTTATCTATTAACTTGCCTACAGGTTAGATATACCAGTGAAGTTACATCTCCAGATGAGGCATATACCAGATGAGGTATATTCCAGAAGAGACATGTACCAGATGAGGCACAGAGTAGGATTCCAGAGATATCCGGAGTTTATTCTGACCAGAACCAGATGGGTTTCCATCAGATGGGATGTAACACCAGACTAATCGAGGTATCATCTGGTTACAATATCAGATGACAGGTATGTATTTACTTCTCTGGCCTCTGATCATTGGGATACACTTTTCAAATTAGTAAATACACTCAAAACGTTTCATCTTCAGGGTGTATTTAAGACTAGGGTAGAGGGCCTAGGCAATCATCTCGCTTTTTACCTTGACTGCCACAAAATCCCTCAAACCCAGTCCCAATGACCATGCCCACGCACCAAATTAAATCTATATTTCGCCTTTTAATCTTAGCCGTCAGATTTAATTACCGTGCAATATGTCAATCAATTCACAAATTGATTATGTCCCCTAAATTAAATTTTACACACGTTTACACTTCATTAAATTTTTGAAGCCACGCGTCTTTTCTTATTTAAACTTAAAATTTTCAATCTGTCTCTTCACTTGTTCATTATTTCCAAACCCTAACTACTCTCTGTAAGTTTTGTTTTCTCTCTCTCTCTATCTCTCTCTTTCAAAAATGGCACCAAAATGCAACTTTGACCCAGATCATGTTTGCAAGAAACTCAAAACGGAGATGGTGGTTAACTTCTATTCCACCAAAAATCAGGCGGCGTTAGCAATTTTGGAACTATTACGGAAATCTGGGGTAGAAGATTTGATCTCCACTGTTCCTAAGGAATTTCGCACTTTGGATGGGTATGCTGCCCAGTTTATAGTAAGGATGAAGATTCATGAAGACCATATCTCGTCCAAGATTGATAAGGAGGATATAGTCTTCTCAAAGCACGATTTCTGCAAACTCTTTGGTAATATCTCATCGGAAGGAGTTGATCCGTTGAGATACAAGGAGGGTGAAATAATCGAGTCATTCAAGATATTTGCCAGATCTTCTTGCCAGAATCTGACGAAGGGATTTTTGTTTAAGCACCTCAGGCAGAAATTTAAGGTTCTATTTGATATAATGGTAAAGGTATTGATGTGTGAGAATCACATCACTGATGCGATTTTTAATGGTCGTATGTGTGTCATGAGGGCCATATATGATGGAGTACAGTGCAATTGGGCTGAGTTCTTTTGGGACGTGTTGAGGAAGAACAAAGCCAAAGTGCAGAAGGAGGAATGTCCCAGCAAGCCAGGGGAATTACAATTCTACTTCAATGTCAATGTTTCATTGGGCATGAAGCTTACCCTGATTCTGGACTCCATTTTTCCAGATAAGGCATGGAAGGGCTCCTGGTGCAAGAGCTTCCATAAATCCAAAATTATCTTCTCCAAGGATGGTCCTCTCCATGGCCATGCCGACTCTGATGGAGAAGAAGTCATCCCTGCCCCCCCCCCTATCCAAGCAGTGCCCTCACCTGCTAAGGGGCAGAAGAAGAGAAGTTTGAAGAAGAAGGATGAGGCTCCTGCTTCTTCCAATTTGGTTTTTCTGGTTCATCAGAGGATGACCAGATCCCCCTCAATGCCGCTTTGAAAAAGCAGAGGGGTGATGGAGAAGAAGTTGCAAAGAAAGCTGGTGCAGCCAAGAAAAGGGCGAGGCCAGAGGAAGGAGTTGTAAGAAAAGCCTCTGCCAAGAAGCCAAGGACTTCGAGGAAGGCTTCAAAGAAAATCCTTCTGGTGGATGAGCCATCAGAGGAGGAGGATGAAGAGGAGGCCGAACCTCTGAAGAGGAAGCCCAGGGCCAAGAGGGTCATTCTGCAGGACCCAGACTCGGGGTCAGACCTGGGGGATGCCTTGGAATAGGCAATAGAAGAGGCTTCTCAGCTGATGGAAGATGCTGCAGCCCCAGAGCAGGTAAACCCATCTATCCCATCTTCTACCCCCATTAACCTTATAACCCCCACTATCTCTCCCCCAGAAACCCAAACCCAAAACCCCTCCCTTGCTCTTGGTTCTTCTATCACTTCACCAGAGCAAACCATCCCAGACACCCCACCTTTTACATCCTCTACCCAACCTATTCAAACACCTTCTCCCCCTCCATCTCAAACACCTTTACCCACAGACCCTTCACCCCCTCACTCAAACCCTGTACCAGAGGTGCCCTCAACCTCTTCTGGTGCAGCACCATCTTCACAAATAAACCTCTCCCCTTAAAAAACCCATATACCTATCCCTTCCCCCACCCAAGCTGACCAGATCCCCCTTTCATCCATGGCTCTGGGGTATCCTGGTCCTCCTGACTCTCCTGCAGTCTCGATTAGTGATGATGGTGAAGATGAGGATGCTTCACCGGAGTCGGAGGTCTTAGCACCATCCTCCTCTGCCTCTGGGCCCAAACCCTTCACATTCAACAATGATGACATGGGTCCCATTAGACAGAGTATGAGTGTAAGTGCTCAGCTCAGGCTAAGAGAGTATTTTCCAGTTCTTTTGGAGCACTTACCCCTCCTGGCCGATTTGACGGATGCCAAGGTCTGGAGCAAGGCAAGACTTGAAGATGTAGAGGATCTGGTTTTGCTTTTGGAGGAGATGATTGCCTCTGCTTTCACGGCCTGGGAGATTGATCTCAAGAAAAAGCTCAACATCCAGAACCCGGCAGAGCTTGAGACCCCAGAGGCAGCGAAAGTGTTGATTCGAACTCTGCTGATCCAGAAAGGGGCGATGATCTCTCCAGAGGGCCCTTCCTATACATTTGGCCCTCACTTCTCTTTCCCTCCAGAGCTCTACTCAGATGAGGAGGATTTCGATGTCACCCCTGTCGTTCTCCAGAAGATGAAGTTGTTCTTCAATGAACAGATCCAGCAGATAGGGCGGTTCTCTAAGGCCATACAGCATCTGGCGCTTGCTCTGGTTGAACACCAGATCAAGGAGGAGAGGAAGCAATTCCTAAAGCAGATCAAGACAGTATTTGCCTCTACTAAGGCATGCACAGCCAGAAGCAGCTACAGGAGCATGTCTTGGACCAGCTGCGTCCAGTCTCTGTGCTGAAGGTGGAAATGGCTTCCCAGATGCTTGAGACAACCAAGTTGAAAGACTCCCTCCAGGAGATGTTGGCCAAGCAGGAGCGCCTAGTAGCAGAGACTCAAGCCTACCTGGATGAAGCTAAGAAGCTGCGTGATCTTCACTCTTCCTCCTCCACCGAGTTGCCTGATCTCATAAGGCAGCCAGCCCCTTATTGATGAAGTTAAAAAGGGGGAAGAGAAGGCCAGAACTGATCTGGCGAAGAGCACAAACGAGACCTTGTTCAGTCATGGCGCTCGTTTGGACCTGTTAGAGAACACTCTGGCTCAAGCTGAGTTGCAGAAGAAGAAGAAAGAAGAGCTCAAGTCTCTAACAATGGCCAAGTAGCTAGCAGCTAGCAGCAGAAGAGGAGTCTCTTGACTCTGAGCAAGATCCTGTCTCCATTCCTGGCCCAGCTAAGAGAAAAATCAGAAGGGTCAAGAAGAGCTTCCTGGAGCAGGTGGTTGAAGAAGCAGAGAAGAGATTCAAGGAAGAATCTGAAGAAGAAAAGCTTGCCAGAATAAGGAAGAACATAGATGAAGAGCAAAAACTCAGATATGTTAGAAGGCAAAACAAGAAGGCTAGAGAAGCTGGAATATCTTCTGGTGCCAGTGGATCAATCCAGAGGAAGAAAAGACCTGTTGAAGTGATGGACATTCTACCACTCAGGACAGAAGGATCTTTTGACTCTACTGTGCATGTCCCTCTTATTGAAAAGTGGAGAGAAGCCAAGACCTTGTGGTTTATCCAGCACTACATTCAGAGACCTCCTCCAGAGGATGATGCGCTCATCAACAGGACTTTCCACTCTTGGATGAAGTCCTACGATGCAGACTTGTATAAGCAATTGATGGACTCTACCATCCAGTTCAATCTAGAAGTCACTGCCCCTGAGTTTCATTACCTTAACATTCCTATGATCGGGGACCAGGTTGATTGGGCGGAATTGAAGAAGTTATACAAGACTAAGGTGTTGGTGAATTTCACCCCAACATCTTCTACTGAGCTCAAGGCCGTTCAAGACAGATTCCTTGATTGGTTTCTGGTGCCCAAGGAGAACAGAAGATATGCTTAGAATATGACCTGATTTGAATTGTAATATGTAATTACTCTTGTCCTTTATTATTAATGAAAAAGCCATATCTTCTCTGTCTTAAAGACAACCTCTTGTTGTCTCCTTATTTGCCTGATAAGATCTATTCTAAGGTCTTATCCTTTTACTTGTTTTCTTTCTTAAGTTTTCTTTTTTATTAGTTCTGGTTAGTGTTTTAACTTCATCAAAAAAGGGGGAAATTGTTAGGATAAAAGTTGTTTAGTTTTGATGAGTTAAAACAAACCAGAAGATGTAATAGGACCATCTGGACCTGTTAGCCAGATTAGGAAATAGATTAGGACTTAGTCTATGGGGAACTGCCAGACCAGAAGACTTCACTAGAAGAGCCACCAGAAGACCCCACCAGAAGACCCCACCAGAAGACCCACTAGAGGACTCCACCAGAAGACTTCATCAGAAGAGACTGACCAGAGGCAAAGGACCTTCCCCAGACCAGACGAGTCTAGTTAAACAAAAGATGCTCATAATCATCTTCTGTTTCCTATGAGTATTCTGTTTCTTAACCCTCTGTGGACCAGAAGACATCGAGGTTGCCTGGTGTCTGGTCCTACCTTCTCTACAAGAATCAGAGTTGGGCATTGGAAGTTTTTGACCGTTGGTGATTCAAATCAAGTCAAACAAGATCGAATTGGAAAGTATTTGAAGTCAACCAATCCAAGGATCTCACCAACCAAATCAATCGATTAGGGAATTGATTGATTGAGAGCTTCCTTAATTAGAGATCTGGTTAGATTAGCTCTCCAACGGCTAAACCCTAATCATCCCTATAAATACAAGAGTGCAGCTTTGAAGAAAGGTTCTAGAGAGAACTCTCACGCGCACGAAGTCATTTCCAAGCCTTAGTTCTTATCACGCTAAAAGCATTCTTATCTTTCATAATTCTATTCACTCATTAAGGAGTTATTGAATCTCAACCTGTTCATCTGTTAAGACAAGGTTGAAGATTGTAAGGCTTTAGATCGAAGTTAGATCTAAAGATTATTGTAAGAAGGAACTGGTACTTCTCAATTCCAGTACGCAAGTTGTTGGTTGGTTGGTAGTAAGGCCCCTTTGAATAAGGGAGAGTGGACGTAGGATTCTTATATCTGAACCACTATATATCTGGTCTTATTTATTGCTTTCCTTTCATATTACTTATTTTTAGTGCTCTTATAAAAGATTTTGATAAAGACTTAACTTTAAAGCTTCCGCAATTAATCTATCAAGTGGGACCAACAGTTTGGCTGACCAGTTTTGCTAGCTTTCGTTTAAGGTGTGTAGGTTTCTGTTGGGACATTGTCAGTTTTGATTTAGATCCCAAAGCCCCTGAAAAGATGATTGCCTTAATCTGTCTTTGTCAGGCTAGTCTTGGTTAGGATTAGTACTTAGTCATTTCACACTTCACAGGTACTCAGTGAGAGGAGAACTCACTGGAGACAATCAAGACTCAGAGCCTGAAGATGAAGAGCACCATCCTGAACTTATGGCAGTCTTCTAAGTTGGCTAAGTAAGTGTCAGTGATGAAGAGTATGACCCTGAGGTCATTACTAACTCAGTCCTGAAGGGAACAGGTTGTCACTGAGTAAATGGGAAGACTTGGAGTAGAGCCAAGCAATGCAAAAGGAATTTCAGCGTCAGGACAAGACCGGTGAGCTCAAGACAAAATGAACTTAATAAGACAAGCCTGAAGCTCAGGAATAAGTTCTGACATTCTCACCAACCTGATGACGTGGACCAATCCGAGGAGGACACGCACGTACGGAACCTGACATAAAGACTGAATTCAGACTGCATATTCAACGGGCAAGCATTTAATGTGCATTTAATGCAAATACCAAATCCATGCAAGGGTGGCTTCTGCATAGAGATATGTCCGTTTGAAGCCCCTCTACATAGATGGCTAGAAGGCTATCTCTCCAACGGATAGTTTTTCAAACCACCTATAAATACAGAAGGCCTTGAACCCATTCAAGGTTACGGGAAATTTCCAAGCCAGAAATTACTCAAACTCTCAAGCAATCAAAGCATTCAGCCTTTAAGAGAAACACTCGAAACCTTCTAAATTTCCCAAGTGTTTCTTAGCAACTGAGAGTTATTCTGTATTCCAAGAGCTAATTAGAATTATCTTAAGCTTAGAGAGATTATCCAATCCTTAGCATAGCTTTGCCTTGTAAGGATAATCTCAACTTAGTTGGAATCCAAACTGAAACCAAAACCCTAAGTTAGGCTTGTTGGGAGTAAGTCAGTTAGTGTGATAGTAAGAGGAGTTTGTATAGATCAGTGAGGTAACTGGTCTTGGTGCACCTTGGCACGTTAAAAACAAGAATCCCTTGAGTGGATTTCCTGTTAAGTCAGGCCGTGGACGTAGGAGCTTGAGACTCTGAACCACGTTAAACTCCTTGTGTTCTTACTGCTTTGACATTGTGCATACTTGCCATATTACCTGTTCATTCATTGCATTCAAGTTTATCAGGCCTGAATCAATCAACCTGATCTTCAAAAGAACCTGCCCTACTAAACACTTCTCAGTTTTGAGTAAAACAAGTTTTCAGAAAGCAAACTAAACAAGACTTTAAACTATCAGGGCTCAAACATTTCCGCACTGAACTTGAACTGATAGTTAGCCAACTGACCCGCACCAAGTGTAGTCAGTGGGTGTATTATCAGCTCCTAGTTCTTTACCACTCTGAGAGAAGGGGACTCAGTCAGTTTTAAGTTTGAAAATTGGTATACGTGTATTCCCCCCCATACACGTATTCCCCAGTCTTGTACCGGGACCAACAAGTGGTATCAGAGCAGTGGTTCAAAAGACCACTGACTTTGAATACTAATAGTTTCAGAGGAGAAACTGTTGGTGGTCACTGAACAGATCTGAGTTTGCTTTTCACAAAACTTGCATCATCATCATGACTTCGAGGAGACTTGAAGCTTCGTTACCTGAATTCTCTGTATCTAACTTTGTCTATTGGAAGCTCAGATTAGAGGCACATCTAGATGCCATCCATGACCAGATGCCGCGTGTACTCAGGGAAGGACCGATCAAGATCAATATTCCTAACGTCAGAGGACTGGGATACGATGATCTTGCGATTGGCGTGCAGGTTCCTAAGGAGAGGAAAGACATGACCAACGATGAAATCAAGATGGTGGGGCTTGACAACGTCGCCAGAAACATCATCTTGCATACGGTGCCTTTCGAGGAGTCAGCCAGGCTGATGAACCTAAAGATGGCAAAGGAGGTTTGGGATGAGCTGACCAGGATGTGCGAAGGGTCAGAAAAGATAAAGGAGAACAAGAGGAATATTGCCATTCAGAAATTCGAAGCGTTCGAGATGCTGCCTGATGAGAGCATAGATCAGATGGAGTCTAGATTCATCAAGTTGATGAATGAGTTGGTGATGTTGGACAAGGATGTCCCAAGGAGAGATGTTGCTTCAAAGATCCTGAATGCCCTTCCTGAGAGATGGGACAACAGTGTAATTATGCTTAAGAACACTCAGGATATGAGTAACATAACTTCTGCTTTACTTTTTTCAGAGCTAAAAGCGCTTGAATTTGATCTTAACAAAAGAAAGAAGAAAGTTCAGTCAGAAGAGGAAGGGAAGGAGAAAACTTCTGAGAAAAGTGTGGCGTTCAAGGCCAGGTCTGAACCTGTTGAGCCCTCATCAAATTCTTCATCAAAGTCACTGATGGAGATGAGCAGGGAAGAACTCGCTGAGTAGTACAGCCTGATGGCCAGACGATTTGACAAGCTCAATTCCAGGTTTGGTCGTTATAAAAAGTTTTATCAGGACTCACGTGACAGGAAACCTGAAGGAACCCACCAAAGCTCGAGGAGATATGAGGAGCGAAGGAACACTGACCAGAGGAGAGAACGTGGTGATGAAAGGAGATATTCTGAACCAAAGCCTGAAAGGAGAGACGAACAGAGACGTACTCGCGATGATAGATATCCAACCAAGGCTGAAAGCTCACCAAGAACCAGGGAACCTGACTCAAGGAGGAACCCTGAACCAAGAAAAGAAAGAATAAGTGAGCAGGTAGCATGTTACAACTGTAACAAGATTGTTCACTATCAGTACGATTGCCCGGAGCTGAGTGCTAGGGAGAGAGAGGAAAGGAGAGCCACGGGGGATCTAAGATCTGCAGATCGGAGGGCTATGGTGGCTGAGGATGCAACAGACTCTGATGGCCCCACTGAACGGTCACCTGAACTCTTCTCGGATGATGAGTACGATGATGTCTGCCTAATGGCTAGGGATGAGCCTGAGGTAACATCAAATTCTGTTTGTGCTTCTTACACTGGTCAAAATCCTGAGCTCAGCTCAGAGTCAGTTAGAGAAATGAACCTTCAGATCTGTCTTGATCAATTGATGGTTGATTTCTCCAGACTGCAGGAAACTAATATCTTCTTGGTAGAGGAGAACAAGAAATTGAGTACTGAAGTTCAAAACCTGAATGAACAACTCACTCAGTCTGATCTCAAAGAATCAGCTCAGATTGTGAGACTAACTCAGGAAATTGACATGATCAATTCTGAGCGTCTCCCAAGAGAGAAAATTCTGAAGGAACTGGCTGAGGAAGAGCTGGTCAGGAAGGAAGAGCTGAAAGCACTTAAGAGTAAGTTTGATGACCTCTTTACCAGACATGAAATCCTGAAAAAGAGTGAGGACTCTTTCAAGAAAAAGGTTGCAGCAATGAATAAATCCTCAGTGGCTAGAGAGGAAATAAATAGCAACCAGATACTTGGGAACAAGAAAAAGGGACTTGGATATGTTCCTGAGAAATCCTCACAAGGTCAGTCTCATGTTGCTTCAGGGAGCAACACTGAGAGGGTATTTGTTCAGACAGGTCAGAGTGCACCTAAGGTTGTGCTCCAGGCCCGTCAAACTGATAAGGGCAAGGAAACCGTTGACACAGTCAGGGTTGCTCCTAAGGTAGCTAAGCCAAAACCCAAGGGAACAGTTTCTCCTCTTTCTTTGGCCTGACAAGCTGGCTTCAACTATTGAACTTCGACAACCTGAAGAAGCTTGTGGCTGAAATGATGGCCAAAAGCAAGGCTGATCTTCTCTCCGTTAAGGAGAAGGAGGATGATGAGGAGGATGATGACGCTCAAGGTGGAGCTGTGGAAAAGGCAGTGGAGGAGACTGCAAGGGAAGTTGATGAGATGGACTCTGAGCCTCAGGCTCAGGGGGAAGGTGACAAGAACACTGGTGCCAAGGGTGGACCAGTGGCTGAGGATGTTGTGAACATCTCAGCTGCCAATGAGACATCTGTCGATGAAGGGATTCCCTGCCCTGAGACACGAGAGGATGATGTTGAGGCATTCAAGGAGACTCTCAGTTCCGAAGGACAAGTTCCTAAGGTTCAAGTTAGCTTAGCCGAGCCTGAGGAGGCGGCTATGACTACTTCACAACTGCCTTCAGTGTACCTTGAAGAAGGGACTGATGCTGCAGGGGCTGACAAGGGAAAGCAGCCAATCACTGATGAGGCCGCTGATGATGAAGATGTGGTCATAACCGGGGTCGGCCGTGCTGAGTTTACAAGCATAGTGGAGGTCAAACAGGAGAAAACCTCGGAAAATCTAGCTGAACTTCAGGAGGAAGTAATGAGGCTACGTGCTGAAAAAGATGAAGACTCCAAGGCCCTGGCGAAACACATCAGGTGGACAAAGTCAGCTTACAACACCCTTGCTAACAGGGAGCTGATCTTGTTAAAGCGCACAATGACTGACACGGCCAAGTCAGTGAAGAATGAGAGGAAGCGCACAAAGAAGATGCTCAGAAACACTCTCAAGAAGCTTGAAGAGAGGGATGCGATCAGGGACGAAAAGATGAATCAGGCAGTGGATAGGCTTGCAGTTCAGACTGGAGCTATTGTCACTCAGGCCTTGAAGGACTCAGCGTCCAAGTTGGAGCTGGAGTCAGGGAAGCTGGATCGCACATCTCAATCAGTGGCGGACATTTTGGCTAAAGCCACTGAGGAGTCTGCGAAGATACTGACTGAGGTTAGCAGAGTCAGCGGTGAGTCCTTGAAGGTGGAAGAAAGGATCACCAAGGCTGAACAAAGTCTCCAACTCTCTATGGAGATCTTTGAGAAGAAAGTCAATGCTGCCATCAGTTTCGTATCCTTTGCAGGGACTGGGATTTCAATGGGACTGCAAGGGAAGACTTGAAGATCTGCTCATTCTTTGGCCTGACAAGCTGGCTTCAACTATTGAACTTCGACAACCTGAAGAAGCTTGTGGCTGAAATGATGGCCAAAAGCAAGGCTGATCTTCTCTCCGTTGAAGAGAAGGGGGATGATGAGGAGGATGATGACGCTCAAGGTGGAGCTGTGGAAAAGGCAGTGGAGGAGACTGCAAGGGAAGTTGATGAGATGGACTCTGAGCCTCAGGCTCAGGGGGAAGGTGACAAGAACACTGGTGCCAAGGGTGGACCAGTGGCTGAGGATGTTGTGAACATCTCAGCTGCCAATGAGACATATGTCGATGAAGGGATTCCCTACCCTGAGACACGAGAGGATGATGTTGAGGCATTCAAGGAGACTCTCAGTTCCGAAGGACAAGTTCCTAAGGTTCAAGTTAGCTTAGCCGAGCCTGAGGAGGCGGCTATGACTACTTCACAACTGCCTTCAGTGTACCTTGAAGAAGGGACTGATGCTGCAGGGGCTGACAAGGGAAAGCAGCCAATCACTGATGAGGCCGCTGATGATGAAGATGTGGTCATAACCGGGGTCGGCCGTGCTGAGTTTACAAGCATAGTGGAGGTCAAACAGGAGAAAACCTCGGAAAATCTAGCTGAACTTCAGGAGGAAGTAATGAGGCTACGTGCTGAAAAAGATGAAGACTCCAAGGCCCTGGCGAAACACATCAGGTGGACAAAGTCAGCTTACAACACCCTTGCTAACAGGGAGCTGATCTTGTTAAAGCGCACAATGACTGACACGGCCAAGTTAGTGAAGAATGAGAGGAAGCGCACAAAGAAGATGCTCAGAAACACTCTCAAGAAGCTTGAAGAGAGGGATGCGATCAGGGACGAAAAGATGAATCAGGCAGTGGACAGGCTTGCAGTTCAGACTGGAGCTATTGTCACTCAGGCCTTGAAGGACTCAGCGTCCAAGTTGGAGCTGGAGTCAGGGAAGCTGGATCGCACATCTCAATCAGTGGCGGACATTTTGGCTAAAGCCACTGAGGAGTCTGCGAAGATACTGACTGAGGTTAGCAGAGTCAGCGGTGAGTCCTTGAAGGTGGAAGAAAGGATCACCAAGGCTGAACAAAGTCTCCAACTCTCTATGGAGATCTTTGAGAAGAAAGTCAATGCTGCCATCAGTTACGTATCCTTTGCAGGGACTGGGATTTCAATGGGAGTTGAGTTATTGAAGGAGGGAATCAACGATGTCCATTCCCTAGCCTCCTTCGTAATCAACAGCGGATCTGACGCATTCCCATCTGAGGCCAATGATGATGCCAAAAAGGGGGAAAAGAAGAAGAAAAGATCCCGCCCTGAGGCATCTGAGGCAGTTAGTCAAGGAGAGACCGTCCTAGCTGATCCTGAAGCCAATCCTGATGGAAATATTCTAAGGGTAAGGAAGTCAGCTAGGTTAGCGGCCGTGGAGAAGGAAGGAGAACAATTAGTTGCCAAGATGAGGGAGGAGGCAACAAAGGCAAAGGCTAATGAACCTTCAAAGCAACAACCTGAGCCAGTCCAAAGATCATCACCCATGAGCTCAAGGAAGAATCCCATCACTTACTCAGGTGAGTTAGTTGCGGAGCTATGTGCTGAAGCATGGGGAGATCAACCTGAAAAGACTGAGGCTATGCGCAGAGCTGAAATTGCTCAGAAGGAGAAGATGCGCATTTTGGAGAAGAAGGTTGAGAAGCTGACGGATATCACTGAGCTTCAACAACGTGAACTAGATGATGCAGTGATCAGCTTGCTAAGAAGGAAGAAGGCGAAGCCTGAGCCAAGGAAGTACAGGAAGAAGCCAACAGTTAGGAAGGCAACAATTCTTCAAGTCAGTAGGCCAGAATAGGAGCAAGGGAAGCTTTTGTTGATGAGTTCGTCTCAATGACTTTGAAGGAGTTTTGGACTGATGCAAGGGATGAATTTGTCAGGCTATGGTTTGTTGTAAAGAAGTGGGGCGACACTGACGATATTGATGCCCACTTCACTGACTATATGATGGACAATCATCCTGAGTTGTTCCAGAAGATCTTGGAGGAGGCTGAGGCAGCTAAAGTCCAAGTGAAGGCTCCTGAGTTCATCATTCGAGCTCCTCCCTTGATTCCTGGAACTCAAAAGCATGACACTAAGGCCATAATGATGGAAGTCTTGAAGATAGCCAGAACTGAAGGATATGTGAACCAACCTGGAAGACTTGACGAGCTAAAGGCAAGAGTTTATGCAGGATATGGACTCAAGCCTGAAATGAGATTAGTCTAGGTGTTCACAGGCTTCTTTGTAATAGATTAGATTCATTGTAATCATTTCCACATCTATCAATGAAATCTATTACTTTTGCCCACAGACAAAAACTCATTGTCTTTTTGGCTTGTTTAAATTCTGTACTTTATCAAGAATTGCTCTAACACTGTCCTATCTTATAGATAGGTTTGTCTTATTTCCTCTAAGTGTTTTGAGGATCTTTTCAGTGTTTTGGCATCATCAAAAAGGGGGAAATTGTTGGGACATTGTCAGTTTTGATTTAGATCCCAAAGCCCCTGAAAAGATGATTGCCTTAATCTGTCTTTGTCAGGCTAGTCTTGGTTAGGATTAGTACTTAGTCATTTCACACTTCACAGGTACTCAGTGAGAGGAGAACTCACTGGAGACAATCAAGACTCAGAGCCTGAAGACGAAGAGCACCATCCTGAACTTATGGCAGTCTTCTAAGTTGGCTGAGTAAGTGTCAGTGATGAAGAGTATGACCCTGAGGTCATTACTAACTCAGTCCTGAAGGGAACAGGTTGTCACTGAGTAAATGGGAAGACTTGGAGTAGAGCCAAGCAATGCAAAAGGAATTTCAGCGTCAGGACAAGACCGGTGAGCTCAAGACAAAATGAACTTAATAAGACAAGCCTGAAGCTCAGGAATAAGTTCTGACATTCTCACCAACCTGATGACGTGGACCAATCCGAGGAGGACACGCACGTACGGAACCTGACATAAAGACTGAATTCAGACTGCATATTCAACGGGCAAGCATTTAATGTGCATTTAATGCAAATACCAAATCCATGCAAGGGCGGCTTCTGCATAGAGATATGTCCGTTTGAAGCCCCTCTACATAGATGGCTAGAAGGCTATCTCTCCAACGGATAGTTTTTCAAACCACCTATAAATACAGAAGGCCTTGAACCCATTCAAGGTTACGGGAAATTTCCAAGCCAGAAATTACTCAAACTCTCAAGCAATCAAAGCATTCAGCCTTTAAGAGAAACACTCGAAACCTTCTAAATTTCCCAAGTGTTTCTTAGCAACTGAGAGTTATTCTGTATTCCAAGAGCTAATTAGAATTATCTTAAGCTTAGAGAGATTATCCAATCCTTAGCATAGCTTTGCCTTGTAAGGATAATCTCAACTTAGTTGGAATCCAAACTGAAACCAAAACCCTAAGTTAGGCTTGTTGGGAGTAAGTCAGTTAGTGTGATAGTAAGAGGAGTTTGTATAGATCAGTGAGGTAACTGGTCTTGGTGCACCTTGGCACGTTAAAAACAAGAATCCCTTGAGTGGATTTCCTGTTAAGTCAGGCCGTGGACGTAGGAGCTTGAGACTCTGAACCACGTTAAACTCCTTGTGTTCTTACTGCTTTGACATTGTGCATACTTGCCATATTACCTGTTCATTCATTGCATTCAAGTTTATCAGGCCTGAATCAATCAACCTGATCTTCAAAAGAACCTGCCCTACTAAACACTTCTCAATTTTGAGTAAAACAAGTTTTCAGAAAGCAAACTAAACAAGACTTTAAACTATCAGGGCTCAAACATTTCCGCACTGAACTTGAACTGATAGTTAGCCAACTGACCCGCACCAAGTGTAGTCAGTGGGTGTATTATCAGCTCCTAGTTCTTTACCACTCTGAGAGAAGGGGACTCAGTCAGTTTTAAGTTTGAAAATTGGTATACGTGTATTCCCCCCCATACACGTATTCCTCAGTCTTGTACCGGGACCAACAGTTTCTTTTATAGGTCCTTTACGCTTCTGGCATGTGGGGCATGTATACTCGTTTTTCATTTGGACCTCTACACCGTTGTGGTCAGTAAATTTATCTGGCAGATTATTTGCTATACATTGCAAGTTACTTATCATTTTGAACTTCAAGTTCAGTTTAACTAGTGCATGAGTCTAAATATCGAGGATCTTTTCCTTTAGGGAAATTTCTTGGTCTTTTTCCTTCAAGGAAAATATCTCGATTTGTTTCCTTCGGGGAAACTTCTCGGCATTCATTAAATTTTTGGATTCTAATCTTCCCCTAATGTCGAGAATAGACTTTTCATCAATTATGCAGTCAGCCAACAGGGTTGTTGACGTGGTGTGGTGGTACGCGTACTGCACGATAGAATGTTCGCAGGTGGGAAATGATGTATCATTTTCTGCGCACTAGTTGTAGAGGGGAGTATTAATGATATGCAGTAGGTCGGATTTAAATTCGAGTAGCTACATGTAAAATTCATATCACTAATATGTAGCTAAGTTGGAATTTCTGCAATAACGGTCTAGCAATTAGTTTGATGCATCAAATTAGAGACTCAGCTAGACCATTATGGTGTGGACATAAGGGACTTAACGCTTCACTTTAATTTCTCAATGCCATATACTAAATATTGAATGCAGTCAATGTGAGCTGCCTGACATTATCCATTCGAATGGATTTAATTTGATAATTTGGGAAATAAGAACTAAGCTCAATAGTGTTGCAATAGGCTTGACAAAAGCTTGATTGCGGGTGGATAACAAGCATAAATAAGTCCACCGTGTAAAATCATTAATTATGGTCATTAACTATCAAAATGGTCTACATACTAGGATAATCAGTCCACAAATATCTCAAAGAAACCATACTAAAAATGGGAGATTTAATTCCAACTTTAGTACGATTCAACAATACTCTAAGTTCACCCTTTGTACATGCCATAAATTTATTTACTAAAGGGTTTGACGTGTTATAGCCAATGAACTTAGACAAAATCCGACATATCACATTATTATTTTAGATGGACTAACTGCTCATGCTATAATATGTATGAATCTAAATTGAATTTTAAGACCAGATCTACAACTCTTCAAGAGGTTGGATTTTGTTAATAAGGTCTTTTATGCTTCAGGCGTGCTTTAGATTCATTAGCATGTGATATTTTATCCTTCAGGGACATAAATTTTAACCGGGAATATTCTATATAAATATGAGATTCAGTAACTCTGATGGAGTTGTTAAAGACATCCGGTAATTGAGTTGTAATGTTTCACAAATATTAATCATGACAAAGCATATAGTCATAACATGCATAAAAATCACAAAATAATGACACTATGTATCTTGACAACTCATAGTCTTTAATGTCATGTCACTAACAATGTTCATGTTTGCTACAGGCAAACTGGTATGCTGAGATTCGCTTGGGGAATACTCGATCTCGACCATCTCAATAATTATTTGGCATCGACTATGATTTTCATCTATCGATATTTTCTGCTATCGATTTTATTCAAATTTTATCGATGAATATATTCCTTCAAGGATTTTTATAAATGGCAATGAATATAATCCTTCAAGGAATTTTATAAACTACGATGAATATAATCCTTCAGGAATTTTTATAAACTATGATAAATATAATTCTTCAGGGATTTTCCATAAACAATTGATATCTTATTGAGATGGTATCAAAGAATTTAATCAGTGCATCTGCCTTTTGGGCAAAGATGGGGTCAAAATTTCATTACATTTGTCCCAAATGAAGCAAGACGAATCTCAACGCCTAAGTCAGGATACTAATAATATCCATTTATGTAAATCAATCTTTGTCTCCAAAATCTTCGAGCTCTAAGCTCAAAAGATCATCGTTGTCTATATCAAAATCTGCTTCAGGCAGACTGACATAGTGAGATTCACCCTGAGGGGCCATGCTTCTGCATCTTTTGATTAAGCCTCAATCAAGTTCTTGGTTTTGCGGATTTCATCCCTTCCACGCTTACGCCCACTCAGGCTCCCTTGAGCTACAGCATATGCTTCAGGCACTGATTGTGGGTCAACCAGTCTAGTATTGTGATTTCTCATCAATAGTTGGTTGTGTTTTTCTGTCACTAAAAGTGCAGAAATTAGCTCTGAGTGAGAGGTGTACTGATGCTGGAGTACAAGGTTACTAGCATGGAATGTTGATAAGATTTTCTGTATCAACTCGGCCTCAGTAATTTGCTGCTGGCATAATTTTAACTGAGATCCAATACGATGCAAGGGAGGATTGCACTCCGTTATAGATTAAATCTTGAAAACCGAGGTTCAGTCAATCGTATTGTGCCTAAGGGAGTATTATATCATTTTGTTTATAGAAACAATCCTTTCGGGATGTCCATAAAGTGCTAGGGTCCATCTCAGTAAGGTACTCATATTCCAAGTCCTGATTAAGGTGGTACCTGATATAAATCAACGTTTTTTACCTTCTGGACATCAGTGGATTTGGGACCATGGACAATGATTCCGCTTAATTAGGATGAGGCTAGATGAATCTCAACATCTATGGACCATGTCACGTAGTTACTACCATCGAGAGTAAGCCCAGAAAATTTTCTCTTAGTAATACCAAGCATTTTCACTACGTTTTAAATGGACATGTACGACATTCGATTTGAATTTTCATTAACAATGGAGAAGGAGGATTTAGTTTACATGCTCAATCACAAAGGAGCAAATATTAGGTGTCGTCTATCCAAACATGATTTTACGATCCGACAAATATTGGGTGTCGTCTACCCAGACAATACATGCGGACTATAATCAATAAAGTAAATTTAATTCACATAAACAGCTATACAAGTAGGAGCAACTGTTCAAGTTCAAATTTTGGTCAATGCTCATGTTTGCTTCAGGCAAACTTGTATACGAAATTTTTTTGGCATTGTTTGAGTGAATTAAATTAGCATCAAAGATAGGCACACAAGGATTTTCATATAAATCCTAATTTCTACAGCAAATAATTTACAAGCATATGTTGCGGCAAAATAAAGAGAGCAGACAATGCTAATTGCTGGAAATATAAAAGAAAGAATTAAGCATTTTACCGGGGTGGAACCCTACGATAAGGTTTCCTTAAACATCTGTTGATGGATTCGGCTAGCATCGGGCAGCCTTGGACACATCTCAAGTGGGAGGAGCAATCATACAGGTATCGAGTCCAAAAGAAAGCTCAACACGAAATAGGTTAGTAAATTCCAAAAGACAATTTAAAATTAATGCGCATGAATAATTATACAAGTTATCATGCTTTATTAAAATTATACAAATAAAGCGTTTATAATTATTTAGCACATAAATTTTATGTCTTATTTAATTTATTAAGAAAAGAATTTGGGTCAATAATAGTTTTTTCTTGAAAATGAAAACCCCAAAAATTCTTTTCTTTTCTTTTCAGAAGAATGGCCCAAACTAAATTAATTAAAAGGCCCAGGTTATTTAATTAAAAGGGCCCAAAAGTTCCATTAGTATTTTTCACATTTTATTTTAAAAAATCTGCAGGTTGAATTAATTAATCAGCCCAAAGGAAAGAAAAAGGCCCAAAGGAAATTAATAAAGAATCCGACTATATACCCCTCCATATTTATTTGATACCCCCACCCACTTAATATACCCACCATATTTTAAATAATTATTAGATACACCCCCTATAATATACCTACATTACCCTTACCTTTAATATAAATTTAGAGTTTTGATACACCCACAAAACCCCTTCCCATTCCCCACGTTCTACATTTTTCATTGCTCTTTTCTCACTTCATTCTTCCCTACCAGAAGGCGCCGCACACGCCAGAAGCTTTTTCGGTGTCACTCCTATCCGCCCAACTAATTACCTTACAGTCTACTCTCTTTGCTCTGTGTCTCGATGAAACCCGACGTGTGTCGAATTTCCATCTTGGGAAGAGGACAAGAGCCTTTGTGACAATTTTTTCTTCACGAAGAAGATGAATGTGTTGTTGATTTATGTGAGTCTGATGCCCTAATATTTCAATTTGGGCTAAGTAGTAGATTTTATCGCTGAGATTTCGAAGAACAATGGTTAAAAAAAAAAAATGTTGCTTAAAATTTTCGAACCTGGTTTTTCGAAAAATTGTTAGAGTTTCGAAAAGAACTTGTTGAAAAATGACAAATATTTCGGCAAAATATTTTCGAAAATCTCAGTTTCGACAAGATTTTGCCGAAATCCTAACCACATTTCGACAAGTTTTTGCCGAAACCTCAACTATTTTTCGAAAAACCAGGTTCGAAAAATCAATGTCGGGAATTTTTTCCAAAAAGTGTAGGAATAATATTAATAGACTTATCATCGAACTTGTAACGTTGCAGCACCACCGTAAGAAAGATAAAATGGTGGTTTTCAACGCCGGTATTGCAGCGCCGGCGCCGGCTCCGACTCTTCTGTAGCTTCTTGTGTTTGGTCGTGACTCTTGGATTTCTTAGTGGGTGTATTAGGGTTTAGAGTATTTTGTTTTTTGAATAATAAGGGTATGAGAGTCATTTAATAATAATATTATAATAATACATAAATTATTAGGTGGGGGTATCTAATAAGTATGGAGGGGTATATAGCCGGACCCATTAGTAAATCGGCCCAAAATAAAAGTGCCAGAAACTTATTAGTTGGCCCATAGATGGCAGGCTCGGTTGCAGTGCCGTGGCGAGCGGCGGCAGGGGCTGGTTTCGCACGGTGGGCACCAGGTTTCAAGCGATGTCGGCTATCACTCAGCGACCGCGCATCGCTGGCGCTCGGCCGCAGAGAGGTGGCACCATGGCGGTGGGTTTCGGGCGGTTCATCGCAGTGAGGCGGCGCAGTCATGTCCGTTGTCGCTCCGTCGAACTCCGGCGGCCGATTGGGGAAGAGCGGCGTCGCGATTAAACGGTGTGGCTTCCGGGGGTGACTTTCGTCAAAGCGGGCTCCACCGGACTTGGCTCGCGACGAGGATCCGGCTGACAGAGCAGAGACGGACGTACGTTCCCCGCTGTGGGGGCACATGCCCCCCGCAATTTTTTATTTTTTTTATTTTTACTATTATATATTTATATAGTAATATTTTCCATATATTTTTTTAGTGTTTATAATAAATCATATCATACACATATTTCATTCTGTGTAAGATTAATTATACTCGCAAATGTCATTATATACTTTTAGGGTTTATACATATACCCAATCCAACCAATTTATTTACTTTATAAATAAAATGAGTATGTATAGAGTGAAATTGATTTATATATGAATCACTGAAGGGTATTAGTTGTTTTCACTGAAGAGTATTAGTTGTTTTTACTGAAGAGTCTTAGTTCATTTTCACCGAACAACTAAGACTCTTTAGTGTAAATCAATAATATTCTTCAGTAAAAACAACTAATAATCTTCAGTGAAAACAACTAATACCCTTCACGAATTTATGTATTAGTTTCACTCTATACTTTGTCAAATAAAATTTATAAAATTACCCAACACTATATTAATTACAATATTTTTCTTAAAATTAATAATTATGCATGAGACAAACAATATTGGGATGGATAGAGTAATAGACTTGAGTTGTTATGTAGAAAGAATTTCTTAATAATGTATTACACCCTCCATTCCAATTTTGTTTTTTCAATTAACTTCCAAAGATTTTAATGTGAGAGTTAATTTGTATATTTTAAATGAATAAATAATTTTTTGACGAGGGTGTTTTAGTCAATTTAAGTGAATGAGACAAAAGGAAGATTTTTTTTTTTTTTTTTTGTGTGTAATTATTTGTACAATGATATTCAATTTAGAGATTTTTGTAGGGAGCGATGAAAATGAAATTGAGACAGAGCGAGTATATAATTGTATTTTTTTTGCGCCCCAGCTATGAAAAATTTCTGGATCCATCACTTTGATAGAGGATGGCGCGGAGGCTTCGAATCAGGCTGACGATTCGGCGAGATGCGTGGTGGATGTGCGGTGGCTGCGTGAAGCAGGGCCAACTTTCTTAGGCTTTGGGCTTTCTCCAATTAAATGGCCCAGCATGTTACTTGT
The DNA here is from genome assembly GCA_947034835.1 of Ballota nigra. Lineage (NCBI taxonomy): Eukaryota > Viridiplantae > Streptophyta > Magnoliopsida > Lamiales > Lamiaceae > Ballota > Ballota nigra. Next base: position 35,604,875 of record OX344725.1, read on the forward strand.
AATTTTAATTAACCGCTGTACCTAGAATCGAACTCCGATGATCAATAATTTGAGAATTGGATCGAAGAAAATGGATTCCCATTGGATAAATAAAGAAACGGAATAAATAAATCCAGAAATAAATAAATTCGATTTAAGATACTTATCAATTCAATGATTTAGGCAAAAGAAAGGGGCTTTCGCGCGGGAGTGAATCATAATTGGTAGAGTGTTCGTGCTGATAACGTGTTGTAAAATAAAGAGCGTAAACAAAAAACAACGGTTTGTTTACCAAATTCGCCAATAACGACTACGTCGAGTTTTCACTAATTTTTTATGTGCGTATATAATATTGAGTACAGGGATCTATTTATAATATAGAAATATTGAAAATGAAATCAAAATTATTTAAAAATTTGAAAATTATTGTAATAATTAAATTACAATTAAATTTACTTTTAATAATATACTTCTAATAACAAATTGAATCACACATTTATTGCAATATTCTAATTCAAATATTAAATCAATATATATGCTTACTTTATATATATATATATATACTAACTTTATCAAATTTAATTTGTAATATATGAATTTTAATAGTGAATCAAATTAAAATCTAGACAAAGTATAGAGTGAAAATGGATAATACATGAACCACCGAAGGGTATTAGTTATTTTCGCTAAAGAGTACTCCCTCCGTCCCAAACGAATTTGCACACTTTCATTTCTTGGATGTCCCAAACCAATTTGCACACTACCTAAAAAGGAAACATTGATTTGCGTGCACACTCACATAAATATACACATATTTACCCATATGTCACTACTTTATCACTTTCCTTAATATGTGTGTCATCCCAAGGATGCAAATTCCTCTGGGACGGAGGGAGTATTAATTATTTTCACTGAAAATTATTAGTTATTATCACTAAAGAGTCTTAGTTGTTCAATGAAAACAAACTAAGACTTTTTTCAGTAAAAATAACTAATATTCTTTAACGTAAACAACTAATACTCTTTAGTGATAACAACTAGTTCTGATTAATAATTCATGTATGAACAAATCTCACACTATACATACTCAAAAATCTAATATATTTAATTCTTATTTTTTTTATTCAAATAAAAAAAAACCAAATTAAATGTGTTTGCTTCTTAAATATTTAATCTACTATTGGATCAATTCTTGATATTTGATTAATTATCAAACCAAAATTTTTAAGTAAATATTTTTAATACCTAGGTATGTACAAATAATTAAAATTTAGATAAAACATGATGTGAACCTGATTTCGTCCAGTATAACTATTATGTTTAATCACTATTATTGTTATGCATATACACTATCACTGTTATAATATTAATTATATTTTATAACAGTGGCAGTGTATATATACATAACAGTAATAGTAAATATATATAAAAATAATGCTTGAAAAAAAGAATTCACGTGAACTCGGTTCACAGAAGACCCACTCAAAGATTTAATATCAAATTTGAAGTTACAAGTTTATGACTTATATTTTTTTCGGGAATTAAAATTATAGTATAATCATTCTATATTAATATTAAGTTATTATGCCACTATTATACATAATTATTCTTAGTAAAATCCTAATAACAAATTAAACCATTTGAAGATAAAAAAAAATCTAATTAATAAGATAGCATGTTGTTGTTTACCTAAAATTAGGGGCTGGATTTATTAGAGAATGTGGGAGAGTGTAGGCAAAAACATCAATAATGTAAGCATTAAGTGAAGTGGTAAATGTTTGAGTGAGTGATTGAGTGTTCTTCATGATTGATTGATGATGAAGATGTGGGGAAATGAATGCATAAAACAATGACAACGTATAGAGTGAAACTAGTTCATATATAAATCATTGAAGAGTTTTAGTTGTTTTTACTAAAGAGTATTAGTTGTTTTCACTGAAGAGTATTACTTATTTACACTGAAGAGTCTTAGTTGTTCGGTGAAAATAAACTAAGACTCTTCATTGAAAACAACTAATACTCTTCAGTGAAAACAACTAATACCCTTCAGTGAAAACAACTAATACCCTTCAATGATTAATGTATGAACCAATTTCACTCTATACATACTCTAAAACAATAAATAAGAGGAGATTTGCGGGGGGTTTTAGACCCTGGACTTAAGTATGTGATTTTTGTATATTGATGGATAGTTGTGTTTTTTGTACATGGGGAGACCTATTTATAGGTTTTACATATGGGGGTATTTTTGTCATTTCCGACCTCAGAGGGGACCGCGACATTAAATGCCTGAAAATCTCTGGTATTTCGCGGGTGCCCAATCGTCTTTTGCATCAGGTCTCGAGCCACTCTCGTTCTGCCACGTGTCACTGAGCGTAGATCCTCTGAGAAATTTCCATATTTGTGGGAAATATTTTCCACATCCTTATGTACGGGGACATCCCTTTACCTTATTTGGGTTGATCTTGTCTGATTTGGTCACGTGCTCGGAGGATCTTCAATGATCATGAGATGGACGCATTTGTGTTGAGGCCAGTCCTTGGCCGTATGGGACAAGACCCGACCTCTGTGAGATGTCGGATCTTGGGCCTTGAATGATTTCAACCTCTCGGGAGGTCGGCAGGGAGGCCGGACACGAGAGCATTGTCGTCGTGCCGGTCTCATTCCCTGCCTCGAGAATGACATCAGACTTCTAGGAGGCTGAGCCGACCTCTTCGAGTCGGCGCGAGGTCGACGCGAGGTCGGCGAGCTTCCTTATTGAGGTCGAGGTCGTGGTCAGCCATCTCTCGCTATGGAGGTCTCAACCGACCTCGTATGTTTTCCTTGAGGCCGGTTGTTGACTTATTATGGTCTCTTGAGCTCTTCTAATAATGGTCTCTTGGTCTTTTGAGCTCGAAATTATTATGGTCACAACACATGTAAATATTTTAAATTAATTAAATAATATAATACGCGTATATTTATGTATTTTTTGTGGTGAGATTGATCTTCTGTAATCAAAATTGAGTTTGGTGAAACACTCACACGCCACCCCTAAACAATTAAATTAAAAATATATGTAATAGATAAGATTTAAAAAAAACCATGAAACCCACCCAATTAACATTAACAGAAAATCCCTATAATTAGGAAACCAACTACAGCCTCAATCCATTTGTGTCATCAACAAGTCCTCAAAGTGTTGTAGAAATTTGATATTCTAGTCAACAATAAAATATACTTCAGATAATTCTATGACCACCTTTCCAAAACCTTGTAGCAAAAAGCGAAACCCTCGCCCCCAGGGCCCCACCCGCTGGCCCGACAGGATTGGGTGGAGGAGGTAAATCATGGTGACTCAGCGGCCCATTGGGTGGGAGGACTAGTGTCTGGTGCCCACAAAGAGCTATCCCCCACATTGGAGGAATAAAACTCCCACATTGCGGCTGCGAGGGCTCGATCCTGCGTCCTTGTAGCAATCTGCCACCCTGGAACCATTACCCATTCCATTATTTACCCCTTCACCTTTCCAAAACCTGCTGGGAAAGAAAGTTGCAAGATATATCTTCTAGTATTTCCTTATCATTATTATATAATATTGGTGAAAAAAAAAATATATTTCAAAATTTTCAAATAAAATGAAATACATTAATTTAATTAAATATCATAAATTCAAAACATTCTATTTTTTGTAAAATTAATTATAACATAACATATACTCTTTCGTCCCAATTTTGTTTACCCATTTCATTATTTACCCTCTTCAAACACTTCTAAATTATACCTCATTTCACTAATAATTACGTAGAAAAACATCTTCATTTTGTCTCATGCACTTAAATTGAATAATACACAATTATAAAAAAAAAATCATTTTATCCATTTAAATACTACTCCCTCCGTCCCAATTTTGTTTACCCATTTCATTATTTACCTCTTCAAACACTTCTAAATTACACCTCATTCCACTAATAATTACGTTAAAAATCATCTTCATTTTGTTCCATGCACTTAAATTAAATAATACGCAATCATAAAAAAACTATTTTATCCATTTAAATACTACAAATTAAGTCTCGCATTAAAGTCAACAAAAATCAAATGGGTAAACAAAATTGGGACGGAGGTAGTACAAATTAAGTCTCACATTAAAGTAAACAAAAGTCAAATGGTAAACAAAATTGGGACGGAGGTAGTAAAAATTTGAGAATTATATAAAAAAAATATTGAAATAAAAGTTAAAATTATTTAAAAATGGGAAAATTATTGTAATAATTTTTAAAGTACTTAGTGTTGATAGGCGAACAGTAATCGTGACGGGACGAGCAAGAATTAAGCCGTAAGCAAGGACAATGAAGTCAAATAACTAAATCAAAGATAATTAGCAGCGAAGAGGCAAAAGGGAGTACACAAACTAATAAAGGTGGTGTATTAACAACCTCTTGCCGAGCAACTTATTGGCGAACAGGTCCAAGACCCGGGGCCAGGTATGAACATTACGCCGAGTCCTGGGTGACGAACAACAATACCAAAAGATGGTGCACTTACCAATAAATGGAGTGTAACACCTATCAGCCTCAGATCAATCCGATTCTAGGCGAACAACTATTAAAGATCCGGAGGCCCACCTACATTGAACATACGAGCGAACAACTTATGAATCGTATAATCAAGGAGCGAATAACAAATACATAAGTCATACAAGTGTCGAACCACCAAGCAAATAATGGCGAACAACTACGGATCTGTGATAAGATCAAATACAAGACTTTGTAACTAAGTTTTAGCTTAGATAAGGTCAAATGTGGTCAAAAGGACACATGTCAAGCATGCAGACTTGGTAGTCCAAGAGTCATGTACACCACCTACTTGGTGGTTAGTATAAATAAGTTGTTCTCCAGCAATAAAAATAAGTTCAAATTCACAAACACTCTAAAAACATACACTCATACACCTAAAGGTACACACACAAGAGATAAATATGAATTCAATACCCGTATTTACGATTTTATAACCCGGTCTTTCGTATTTATCATTTACGGTGATAATCAATCACACGTTCTTGTTTGGTGACACGTAAACCAGATAAAACAGCCACTAATCCACGCGATTAGAACTGATCACCAACAAATTGGCGCTTGAAGGAGGATTCGAACCTCCTGTTAAGTGTGATTATCAAAAACTTCAAGTTTAAAACTTGAAGATTTGAAGAAATCCTTGAGAAATCCTTGAAGATTCAAACAAAGGTGTTCTTGGTGTTCTTCAAATTCAAACTTGAAGATTCAAAGATTGAGAAGATAATTCAAATCAGGATGCCTCAATCCAAAGAAACCCAAATATCACATCCTTCAATGAGAGTCTCCCCAACTCGAGCCTCATCTGCTGGTCATCGAGACTGAGAGCCTCGACACGCGAACAAGGTTCGGCTTTTAGCAGCAATCCATGTAATGCCTCCAGAATTAGAGGCATTGGCTAGCAACCCCAATGAATTGGCCAAGACGATAGCTGCTCTCCAAGCAATTCAGAGACAACAAGAAAAACCTAGACCTTCACAAGCAAGGTCTAGGTCTCGGCTACTTGAAGTAGTGAAAGCTAGATTTGCCCGGGGCGAGCAACATGAGGTTAATAGCGCCCAAAATCGAAGAGATAAGGGCAAAGCTAAGATTGTGGATCAAATGGAGGGCCAGGCTGAATCTGCCCACGGGCGAACAACAGTGTCTAGTCATGGGACATCTCGTTCCAGTGCACAGGACAGACTGGGCCGACCCCAACCTCAACCGAAAGTTGCTCGACCAGGGGCAGGACATGGGCGAACAGCTTGCGAACAAATACGCCCATCAGTACATGAAATATTGACTAGGTCTGTCTTTGGGCGCCTAGGGCCAAATGCGGCGAGCAACCCTAGGAGGCAGCCTCAGGAGATTCCCCCTCCAAGTGAGGGACTGCGACGAGCAGAAGGACATGCATCCTTGCTCGCCGAACAGCCTCCGAGTCAAGGGGCATCTCTTGATGAATTGTCAAGCCTAAGAAAAGCCGTGGAGAGCATTCAAGGACAACTTGATCTTCAAAGAGGAATTGGGGCGACCAGCATGCCATCTTCACCACTATCTTCAATCATTTTGAAGGCTCCAATCCAAAAAAAGATACAATTTTCGGCAAGCATACAATATGAAGGCATTGTTGATCCCTGTGTTCATCTAACAAAGTACTCTGATTTTATGATCTCCGTCGGGGCTAGTGATGCCACACAATGCCGGAATTTTCCCCTAACTTTGGGAGACAGAGTGCACAAGTGGTTTTCTGCAATGCCACCATCATCCATTCACTCGTTTGCTTAGTTAAGCTGGGAGTTCCTCTCATATTTTTCGACTACAGGATCGTATCTTTCCCAGAAATACCAGTTGTCAGATTTAAAATAAAATAATGATGAAACAGACCGGGCTTTCATGGAAAGGTTCGATAAATTACTGTTAGAGGAAGAGTTGGTTAGTGAGGATACCAAGATTGTAGCCGTCATGGCTGGGCAGAAGAAAGGATCAGATTTGTGGAAGGAGGTACGTCTGAAGTGCCCGAAGAGTTATGCTGAATTCCAGAATTACGCCAACATCTTTGTCTCTATGCATGAAGCTTTACAAGCAAACTTGGGGGATAATAAAACCACCAGCACTGATTAGAAAGAGAATAACAAGAAATCCGGCGGAATAGGCTAGCAAGTCTCAAAAAACATGAAGGCATTCAATGAAGGGACGGAGTTGAAAGAGAAATTGAACCAGGTGCTAATAGTATCTATTGATACTGTGTACAACAACGTAAAGGAGAACGAGTTGCTCTCCCCTCCTCGGAAGATTCATCAAGAGACTGGCAAACTCAACCCAAATAAATATTGAGCCTACCACCAAAGTGTGGGGCACTTTACAAGTGAGTGTAGAGATTTGCTCAAGCAACTTTGGCGGTTTTATGAGGAGGGAAAGCTCTCTGATTTTGTCAAAAGGCAGCCTAGGAAAAGAGGCCGAGAGAACAGCTTAGAGGATGAGATAGATGACCAACCTCCAAGGAACAACAAACCTGGGCGACCAGCCCCCGTCGTTGCTGCTCGTCCAGTAGAAGACGTATATATGATGGAATCCTCAGGACCTGCCGGAGGATATTCTGATGGGCGACCACCAATGTCAAATCTAAAAGAAAGGCTGAATTACGGGCGATCGATCACGTATGAGAAATGGGGGTTAATCCATCCGTCCTACAGACATCGGAGTTGACCTTTACAGAAAAGGACTTATAAGGAGTATTGACCCCCCATAATAATTCTCTCGTAATTTGTGCCAAGATCATGGGGACCAGGGTGCATAGATTGTGGGTAGACACCGGAGCCTACACCAACATCCTTTTTAAGAAGACGCTCAATCAACTGGGTGATTATTCGAGTTATATTCAAGATTCAAATCACCGCATTTTAGGCTTCAGCAATACTGTAACAGTCCCTTTGGGAATAATTAGGTTATCAGTACAACTTGTAACGAGCATTGAATGTGCTTTGTTAGTCCACATCAGTGGACCTTGGTCCTCTCCTGATGGTTTCAGTCTTAGTGAGAATGTACTTAGAAAACATTCTAGACTTAGACTAATTCTCAGATCACTTGTCTTCAGCGGAGTTCGACTTCAGCGGACTTCATTCTTCAATACACTCTAGAAATTTATAACTGCACTCCAGTTCCTTAACATTTGAACTGATATAACTAAGTACTAACTCTACTGAACATTTTACTTACAAACGACTTAGGAGGAACCTTTTGGCATCTTAATCAAAACTTAAGTCTATACAATTTCCCAACAAATATATAACAAGAATGGTGGATTTCTTGGTCGTAGATCAAGAGTCAACTTATAATGGGTTCCTTGGTCGACCCTTTTTAAATGAATTCAAAGCTGCATGTTCAACCTACCATTATTGCATAAAATTCCCAACAACGAGTGGAGCTGGTTCAATAAAGGGAGACCAAAGAAAAGCTCGTGAATATCTTCTACAAATGCAATCAAATGAAGGACGAGTCTCCATGATGGAAGCCACCACCATTTACCCAATTGATGAACCATCAGTATTAAATGATGTAATAGGGCCTGAGGAGGACCATATGGATCTGAACGAACAACTCCTCCCCACTGACGAACAACAGTTGGGCGAGCAGCTTGTTGCCACCAGGGAAAAACCTTCACTTGATAAACAACATCCAAGTGGTTACGAGTACTTGCTGTCAATAACTCAGAGGGTTGTAACCCGGCAAGCAACTATGAGCCAAGGCAAGCAAATGATCTTGAACCCCATCTGGAAGCAGACCCAATGGACATTGAAAATGATATTGACCTTGAGGGACCAGTGATTGATCCTCGTTGGAAGGGACATAAAAGACGAGCAACTCCAGTCGAAGAGCTGGAAGCCTTTAAAGTTAATCCCGAAAATGAGGATCTAGAATTATACATAGGATATGAGCTCCCTGAGCTTTACAGATCCCGAATGAGAGATTTTCTCAAGGTGAATCTAGATATTTTTGCATGGTCTCATACAGACATGGTGGGGATAGATCCAAAATATGCTTACCACCAACTCAACATAATCAGACAAGAAGGCCGGTCCATCAAAAAAGACGAAAATATGGCCCAGACAAATACCAAGCTCTTAATGAAGAGGTGAAGAAGTTGTTAGACAATGATTTGATTCGGCAAGCACTTTGCCCTCAATGGGTGGCGAACCCAGTTCTTGTGCGGAAACCAAATGGGACCTGGAGGCTATGCATATATTTTACAGACCTAAATGCAGCATGCCCGAAGGACAATTTTTCTCTCCCGCACATCGACCAATTGGTGGACAACACGGCAGGCCACGAGATGCTAACATTCATGGATGCATCTGCTGGTTACCATCGGATCTCGATGCATCCTGACGATCAAGAAAAGCTTTTTATAAAAAATAAAAATTTGTTATGTTGGAAAATGATGCCTTTCGGCCTCATTAATGCGGGAGCAACTTATCAAAGGTTGGTGAACAAGATGTTTGACGAACAAATTGGGGACACTGTGGAGGTCTACGTGGATGATATTGTGGTTAAAAGCCCCAGAAAAGAAGATCACCTCCAGCACTTAGCCCAGGTATTTGATATCCTCCGGAATTACAACATGAAGCTGAATCCAAAGAAAAGCAGCTTTGGAGTACATTCAGGAAAGTTCCTGGGCCATCTTGTTAGTCAGCGGGGAATTGAAGCCAACCCAACAAAAGTAAAATATGCAACCTGTTGGAGTTATACGTGAAAGTATGCTTTTACTTTGTATAACTCGTGTATCAAACACTCGTTTTATGAGAATAATTCTTTTATCGCATTTGCTTTAGTTATGATTGAATGTTGAATTTCTATTGCAAACCGTTCAATATATAGTACATGTTACATTGTAGTTAATGTGGTGATACCCGATCACGGAAGATAACATTAACAGTTTACTTGTAACTAAACGTACATTTTCACGACCTAGGTGGAATTGAACAATCCGCCGTGAAAGGTCGATGTGTAAGGCTCAGATTGGTCTGTCTTGACTAAGATATTGCACTAGCACATTTAGTATGTGTTGAAGAGGTCCTACAGCGAGGAGAAATTCTTCTGTTCTGAAAGGTGAAGAATTAGACCTCGGTGGTTGTTGATTTCTTAATCTCCGTCACTTAAATAGGACCGTGTGTGCTTAATGGTTACTGCTTTGATTCATGTTGGGTGAGAATCATTGCGACTTCGAACTTTGTGTCTTGGGCAGTAATATTAATCACACGACGGTTGCTAAGATTTAATACGGAGAAACGCGTGCTAGTACGGCTCGTGTGATTAGTCCCCTTGATGGGCTCAGAAGTTTTATTGTACCAAATCTTGCAAGTGAAGAATTAGTTTCTTCGGTACGAATAATAATGTTGAGCTGTCTTTACTCCAAGGTGAAATATATTACTTAATTTAGAGCTATTCAGAAGCTTAATTAATTAATGGACTTGATAATCTTAAACGCGGGAAATAATAACCGGGAGCCCATATTATCGTAATATGGATTAAGATGGATAGTGCAATATTAATTTATTAGTGGTAATAATTAATATTAATGGGCTGAATTATATTGGGGCTCAATTTTGAAATTCAGAAGTCCATTAGGAGGTCCAATCTTAATTCTCCTTAAGGCCCCTCAAGTAGCCCATTAAGTAGCCCAATAATGATAATGTGATTGAAATAAAAAGATTATATCTTGCTGATTTTATTCTATAATTTTCGAAAATTAAGGTAATAGGAGAGATTAGATTTTGTTGATTTTCTTGGAAAGATATTATGGAGGTAAGTATTCTTGGAATACAAGATTATCTCATATATTCAAGAAGATCCAAATCTTGGATTCACTCTTAATTAATTTTGAAAATTACACCCTATATTTAGGAGAGTGAGATTTTTGTGGAATATTTTATTATGGAGAAAAGAATATATGGGATATATTCAAGATTTCTTAGAGTCTAAGAAAAGATTTTCTCTAGGCCCATAAAATATTACAATTTTCGGCCATTACTCTTTATAAATAGGGGATGATTATTTCATCCCCAAATACATAATTCCATGTGTTGGAAAAATCAAGAAGCATAGATATTTTTCTTTTTTCTTAGTTTATTAAATTACTTGAAAGCGTCTCCCACCGGCGATCAAGTGAGGTGAAAAGGGAAATACTTGAGAAGGCTTTGGGTTGATAGAGCGAGATTATAATTGTCATGTATATCCAAAGGCCAATTCTACAAGAGGTACGTTAATCGCATATTTACTTGTTTATTCCGCCTAGTTAATATGTGAAATTAATTTAACATGCATGATGATAATTAGTTGTTGGAATTATTATTTGAATTAATTAGGATTAATTCATGCTAGTAATAATTGTATTTAAATTCGTATTTAAATTTCATCCCGAATAGATTCCGGGCACCCCGATTTTCCCAACAACTGGTATTAGAGCCACGGTTTCGGGCTCTGAATTTTAAATTGGAATTTAAATTGTTAAACATTAAATTGAAATTGGATAGTAGAATTGTTAGATCTTTTTTGCAGGTATCCAATTGTCATGGTTTTAATGTTGTTAATTTCATGCGTGTAAATTAATTGTTTTTTAATTCGATTCGTTCGAATTCGTTTTTCTCGTGAGAAAATCCACGAGTAGATTAGTTGTTTTTATTTTGATTCGATCATTGTAATAGACTAGTCTAGATCTAGTATTTATTTTTTTTGTAAAAATAAATTGTAACTGGATCGTGATGAAGAACGAAGAATTAAAAACGGCGTACCCGAACGACGCATACAAGCGTGGCGCGTGTATGGACGTAAAATCATGCAAGGGGTGAAGAAAACGGTGCACGGGGGTGCACGGCACACGCCGTGCGCGTCGGGTGCACGGCGCCGCGCGCACCGCGCGCGCCTCGGGCGCGAGGCTGCAGCGCCTAGGGGCGCTCCGGGCGGTGCCTCGGCGCGCCTCCGTGCAGCTCCTCGGGTGCGCCTCGGCTGCGCCTCGGGGCTGCGCTTCGGCGCGCTTCGGGCAGCATTTCGGCGCTTTTTGGGCCGGGAAGCGCGCGGGTCCACTTCGTGGGCCGACGCGCGCTGTATCTCGGGCCGTGGAATTTTTTCGGTTCGTGTTTTTTTTCGTGTGATTTTAAACGTCGTCTCGAACCCCAAACGATGCTGTTTTTGATGAAGTGTTGTTGTTCGAGTGGGAGCACGTCGAGACAAACGTCGGAAAGCAACAAGGACGATTTTTCGCATCAAGACGTGAAGAAATTAAACCGTGACAATTGGATTTGAGTGCTCCAATGTGTTTAATTTTGTTTTGATGGATGTTTTATTTCGTGCACTTATTATTATTTGTTAATATGTGTTTGCATGAATTTAATTGTCCAAGAAAAACCTTACTTTCGAAAATTACTAAGTATGTTTTTATAATCGCAATTTTATTCCGGATATTAAAATTGGATTATTTTGACCTCCATAATTTATTTATTTGTGAAGTTCTTTTGGAATACATTTCCCCCTCGGATCGGCCAAAAGAACGGATTTCACATGAATAAATTCCGAAAGGATGATTGTGGATTATTACTAGTGGCGGTATTGACCCTCACCACGAGTGGCTTGCTCAAAGCGAAATAATAATCCTGTATTTAATTATGGTTATTACTTAGGCATAGGAAATTGATATTAACTTACTCCCCTCGGAGTCCCTGTCAGTTTCTATGTGGTCAAAGTGGGAGCCAACTATTAATTTTGAATTAAGGATTTGTAACTTTTAAGTTTGTAATCCGCTTGAATGTGTTTAAATGTATAGACCACCCCTCGTGGCGCATTTAAATTGTTTCGAGATGTTGGCTGATGCATGATTATATTGTTTTAAGGTTTCAATATAATTGATGTGATCGAATTATGTGATAATTTCATATTTTTCTAGATATTGATATGAATGTATGTTTTATTCTCATTTCATCATGTCGCAACCTTTTAATCCACTATTTAATATACTTAAAGTTAATAAACTTTTTGGAGTGATTTATATCGATTGGAAATGTTTTTTTTAAAATTTGTCCTTACTGCACGAAAACACAATTGGGTTATTTAAGTTAATATACCCGGCAAGCCTAATGATAAGTCAAGCAATGGGTAGAGGCAGTTTATGATTGGAAGCGTGACAATGAACACATGAAGTGCATCATCTTGACATCTCTGTCTGAGGATTTGAGGCGCGTTCATGGAGACATTGTATCCACTGTTGAAGTCATGGAACACCTTGAAGAGATGTCCTCACATCAAACCCATGACTAATCAGTTCACCAGACATGACTCGGTCAAGTTGGAAATGGTGGGGGGAACGCCCGTGAGGGAGCACGTTCTCAAGATAATGGCATACCTTAACAAGTTGGAAGTACTTGGTGCGGATTTTGATTGATTTCATATACCATTCTCTACCGAGAAGCTTTGAGCAGTTTCGTCTGAACTGTCAGATGAATGAACGGACAAATCGTTTGCCCGAGCTCTTGCAAGCTTTAGTTTCGGTGGAGGTGAAAATGGAGCACCAGTCTAGTGCTATGGTGGCTAATGGTCCGTCTACCTCTTTTGGTCCCAAGGGAGGGAAAAAGAGGAAGAGAACCAAAGGTCGGATCCAAGCAAATCTAATTGTTGTGAAAGGCAAATGCAAAGGCTAGCATCGAAGGGGAAGTGTTTTAGTTGCGGTAAGAGAGGACAATGGAGATCTGCCTGTTCCAAGCCTAAGAGGCTAGGAAAGTTAGGTAATTCACACACCTTAGTCGTCGAAACTTGTGAAGTGGCGTATGCTGTCTATTCGTGGATAGTGGATACGAGAGCTACTGATCACATTTGTTTCATGGGTTTAAGCTAACCCGACGACTTAACGGAAGTGAGATCCCCATCACATCGGGCAATGCTACGAGAGTGGCAGCTGAAGCAGTGGGAGAAGTGCGCCTATCTTGTGAAGATAGAATTATGGTCTTGAGAGACGTTCCTCATGTTCCTAGTTTAGAAAGAACTCAACCTTCAGTTTCTAAACTGTTTGAATAGATACTCAGTTTCTTTTAATAAGGATGTTATTATTGCTTGAAACGATGAGATTATCTGTTCCGGAACTTCAATGGATGGTCTTTATACCATTATTTGGGCACACCACTCACAAAATTGAATCTAATAACACATCGATTATTTCGAGTAATAAAAGAAAGCGTTCTTCGGAGATGAACGAAACACTTCTATGGCATCTTAGACTAGGTCATATTAATCTAAAGGGGATAGAGAGATTGGTGAAAGATAGATCCTTGGAATCATTCCAAGTCGAACCGTTTCCAACTTGTGAATCCTGTTTAGAGGGTAAAATGACCGAGAGGGCATTTGGAGCCAAGGGGAATAGAACCACGGAAGTGTTAGAACTCATTCATACCCAATATGTGTGGTTCAATGATGATCATAGCAAGAAGAGGTATGAGTAAATTGTCTTTTTCAATGATTACTCGAGATATGGATACATCTACCTTATGATGCATAGGGAAAGAAGTATCAAGTTTCTACGATTTGATCGTAGAGGCGAATACCTTAGCAATGAATTCTTGAACTAGCTATCGGACGAAGGGATTGTATCCCTGTTGACCGCACCGGGAACCCCTCAATAGAACGGTGTGGTGGAACGAAGGAGCTAGACTCTTTTAGAAATAGTCAGATCCATGATGAGTTTTTCGGATTTACCCAAGTCGTTTTGGGGTAACGCCTTGGAAACAACGACTTACATTCTAAACTTGGTGCCATCCAAATCGGTTCCTAAAACCCCAATGGAATTGTGGACCGGGCGCAAGCCCAGTCTAAGACACTTGCGGATTTGGGGTTGTCCGGCATACGTGCTAGACGAGGAAGCCGGTAAATTGGATCCACGTTCGGAATTAAGGTTGTTTATAGGATATCCCATGGGAACGAAAGGGGGTATGTTCTATAGTCTCAAGGATTAAAAGACCGTGATTAGTTCGCACTTTAAATTATTGGAGGAAGACTATATGAACAAAAGAAAGCCCAAAAGTGAGATTACCTTAGACGAGTCAAGAGGGCGAACTCCTATACCAAGTATACAAGATGATATACCACACGTCATACCTTCACAACCGGAACCCCGTCGTAGTGGGAGGATTGCAAGGCAACCCGAGAGATTCATGGGAATTGGAGAATCTTCGGATTTGATTCCCGGCGATGAATCAGACCCATGAACGTACGACGAGGCAATCCAAGACAAAGACGCGGAGGCGTGGCAAACCGCAATGGAAACCGAGGTGGGTTCGATGGATTATAATCAAGTGTGGAAGTTGGTTGATCCACCTAGTGGGGTAGAGCCCATTGGATGCAAGCGGGTGTACAAGAGGAAAAGAGGACCGGACGGAAGGGTAGAGACCTTCAAAGCAAGGCTTGTGGCCTGTGGCCTGTGGCCTGTAGCTATGCTTAAGTCTATCCGTATTCTCTTGTCGATCGCTGCGCACTTAGATTACGAGATCTGGCAAATGGATGTCAAGATAGCTTTCCTTAACGGAAGTCTTGATGGGATCTATATGCAACAACCCAAAGGTTTCGTTGGAAAAGGCCAAGAGCACCTCGTATGCAAGCTTAAGAGATCCATTTATGGACTTAAGCAAGTGTCGCGTACTTGGAACCAGTGTTTTGATCAAGTTATTAAGTCTTATGGGTTTGTGATCAAAACAAGTTCGAAAGTTGTGAAAGGTGTGACGTAACTGCGGTGGTATTCTTAGTATTATACGTAGACGATATTCGGCTCATTGGAAACAATGTAAAGGTATTGTCAGACGTAAGGGTATGGCTGTCAAATCAGTTTGATATGAAGGACTTAGGGAAAGCCGGTCACATCCTTGGGATCAAGTTCACTCGAGATCGCAAGAGGAGGATGTTGGGCCTATCGCAAGTTTCATACAAAGCCACTGTTTTGAAGCATTTCAGCTTGCAAGATTCCAAGAAAGGTTGTGCACCTTTTAGGCACGGAATCCATCTATCCAAAGAAATATGCCCTAAGACCAAGTGGAGATAGATGACATGAAAGACGTTCCGTACGTTTTGGACGTAGGAAGTCTTATGTATGCAATGTTGTGTACGAGACCGGATATCTGCTTTGCCGTGGGCATGATGGCAAGATATCGAAGTAACCCCGGGAAAGCACATTAGATTGCAATTAAATGCGTTCTTTAGTTTCTGAAAAGAACTTGGTATAGAATGCTGATTTAACAATCAGACAATCTAATTCCCATGGGATACACGGACTCAAATTTCCAATCAGACATAGACTCCAAAATAACTACCTCGGGTAGTGTGTTTTGCATGGGAGAAGGAGCCATGACATGGAGAAGCGATTTGTAGAAATGCATCGCCGATTCGACCATGGAAGCCGAATAAGTAGTTGCTTGTGAAGTAGCGAAAGAAACGGTTTGGCTCAAGTACTTCTTAGTGGACTTGGACGTTGTTCCGAATTTGCCCGACAAGATAACTGTCTTTTGTGACAATGCCGGAGCAGTTGCAAATTCAAGGGAACCGAGAGCCCACAAGGCCAGCAAACATATTGAAAGAAAACACCATCTTATACGAGAAATCGTTAAGAGGGGAGATAAAGAGGTGGCAAAGGTAAATGTCGGAGGACAACCTAGTATATCCATTCACAAAGGGTCTGCCTCTGAGTACATTCGAGAGACATGTGGATGGAATGAGAGTCAAGACTATTGCCAATCTGCTTTAAGTATAAGTGGGAGGAATTATTAGGTTAGTGTAGGTTGACATAAGATGTCACGTAGAGCTACTACACTAAGACATGCGTGATGTATACTAAAAGCAGACTTTAAGTATAAGTGGGAGATTGTTGGAGTTATACGTGAAAGTATGCTTTTACTTTGTATAACTCGTGTATCAAACACTCGTTTTATGAGAATAATTCTTTTATCGCATTTGCTTTAGTTATGATTGAATGTTGAATTTCTATTGCAAACCGTTCAATATATAGTACATGTTACATTGTAGTTAATGTGGTGATACCCGATCACGGAAGACAACATTAACAGTTTACTTGTAACTAAACGTACATTTTCACGACCTAGGTGGAATTGAACAATCCGCCGTGAAAGGTCGATGTGTAAGGCTCAGATTGGTCTGTCTTGACTAAGAGATTGCACTAGCACATTTAGTATGTGTTGAAGAGGTCCTACAGCGAGGAGAAATTCTTCTGTTCTGAAAGGTGAAGAATTAGACCTCAGTGGTTGTTGATTTCTTAATCTCCGTCACTTAAATAGGACCGTGTGTGCTTAATAGTTACTGCTTTGATTCATGTTGGGTGAGAATCATTGCGACTTCGAACTTTGTGTCTTGGGCAGTAATATTAATCACACGACGGTTGCTAAGATTTAATACGGAGAAACGCGTGCGAGTACGGCTCGTGTGATTAGTCCCCTTGGTGGGCTCAGAAGTTTTATTGTACGAAATCTTGCAAGTGAAGAATTAGTTTATTCGGTACGAATAATAATGTTGAGCTGTCTTTACTCCAAGGTGAAATATATTACTTAATTTAGAGCTATTCAGAAGCTTAATTAATTAATGGATTTGATAATCTTAAACGCGGAAAATAATAACCGGGATCCCATATTATCGTAATATGGATTAAGATGGATAGTGCAATATTAATTTATTAGTGGTAATAATTAATATTAATGGGCTGAATTATATTGGGGCTCAATATTGAAATTCAGAAGTCCATTAGGAGGTCCAATCTTAATTCTCCTTAAGGCCCCTCAAGTAGCCCATTAAGTAGCCCAATAATGATAAGGTGCTTAAAATAAAAAGATTATATCTTGCTGATTTTATTCTATAATTTTCGAAAATTAAGGTAATAGGAGAGATTAGATTTTGTTGATTTTCTTGGAAAGATATTATGGAGGATAAGTATTCTTGGAATACAAGATTATCTCATATATTCAAGAAGATCCAAATCTTGGATTCACTCTTAATTAATTTCGAAAATTACACCCTATATTTAGGAGAGTGAGATTTTTGTGGAGTATTTTATTATGGAGAAAAGAATATATGGGATATATTCAAGATTTCTTAGAGTCTAAGAAAAGATTTTCTCTAGGCCCATAAAATATTACAATTTTCGGCCATTACTCTTTATAAATAGGGGATGATTATTTCATCCCCAAATACATAATTCCATGTGTTGGAAAAATCAAGAAGCATAGATATTTTTCTTTTTCCTTAGTTTATTAAATTACTTGAAAGCGTCTCCCACCGGCGATCAAGTGAGGTGAAAAGGGAAATACTTGAGAAGGTTTTGGGTTGATAGAGCGAGATTATAATTGTCCCGTATATCCAAAGGCCAATTCTACAAGAGGTACGTTAATCGCATATTTACTTGTTTATTCCGCCTAGTTAATATGTGAAATTAATTTAACATGCATGATGATAATTAGTTGTTGGAATTATTATTTGAATTAATTAGGATTAATTCATGCTAGTAATAATTGTATTTAAATTCGTATTTAAATTTCATCCCGAATAGATTCCGGGCACCCCGATTTTCCCAACACAACCTCCCCATTCAGTAAAAGAAGTTCAAAGACTGACAGGTTGCCTAGCAGCCCTGAACAGATTCATATCCTGATCGGGAGATAAGTGTCGTCCATTCTTCGAAGCTATCAAAAAAGGAAAGTTCACATGCACGAACAACTGCCAGAGAGCATTTGAACAACTTAAAGATTACATGGGGGATGTAAAGATTATATCAAAGCTCGTCTCAGAAGAAAGACTCTATTTATACCTGGCGGCATCTGAAGTGGTGATCAGCTCTGTGTTGGTGCGAGCAGATGGTAAATTTCATCAACCAATCTATTACGTCAGCCAAGCTTTGCACGAAGCAGGAATCAAGTATTCACCAACCGAAAAGCTGGCGTACGCTCTTGTCATGAATGTAAGGAAGTTAAGGCCGTACATTTTTTATCATTAAGTCGAAGTACTAATAACTTTTCCACTTAGACAAATTCTACACCGCCCAGACACAGCTGGTCGCCTATTAAAATGGTCACTGGAGATTAGCCAATTTGGAGTAACCTATGCTCCTCGAACAGTGATCAAGGGGCAAGCATTAGCCGATTTTATCATCGAACTAACTTTCCCCCAAGATTTGACGAGAGGATTTGATCACCCATGGCATCTCTATGTTGACGGGTCATCCACCAACGTGGCCTCAGGGGCAGGCATAGTTCTCATTAGCCCCGACAGATAAGTTTTCACTTCGGCCATCAGATTTGGATTCATGGCAACTAACAACGAAGCTGAATATGAAGCTCTCATCACTGGTCTCCACCTATCTCTTGTAGTAGGTATTAGACGCTTACCAAATATTTGGCGACTCACAGTTAATCGTGAACCAAGTCTGAGGTGAATATGAAGCGAAGGATGATCATATGATCGAGTACCAACGAATAGTTGCTCATCTAATGTCCTTGTTAGATCAAGTTTTCATTGAGCAAATTCCAAGGACAAGCAACACTCAGGCGGATGCACTAGCTCGCCTAGCAACAAGTGAAAGTCCAGCGGAATTAGCAGATATTGTTATAACAAAGATGAACAACCGGTCGACAATAAGTTACAATGTCAATCAGCTAGACGAGCAAACCAGAGAAGAAGATTGGAGAATATAAATAGTCAAATATTTGAAGAGTGGGGAAAAACCAAACAACTCTTTTGAAGCAGCCAAGCTAGTCAAGCGAGCCGCCAGATATACTCTGGTGGGCGAGCAGCTTTTCAAAAGAGGAATATCAATCTCACTCCTCAAATGTTTGCCTATGGGGCAAGGACGAGCAATATTCGAAGAAATACATGTCGAAGTATGCGGGAATCACACTGGGGGGCAAGACTTGACATACAAAACTATCAGGCAAGTATATTATTGGCCGACTTTATGACAGGACGCAATCAAAATGGCGAAAGCTTATCATCGATGCCAGATTTTTACCCCAAATATTCACACCTCGGCCCAAGAGCTCGTTTCGGTTTACAGCCCCTGGCCATTTGCAAGATGGGGGATGGACATTATTGGCCCTTTCCCAACAGGAGTCAGAAATGTTCAATTTTTCATTGTGGCAGTCGATTATTATACAAAATTGGCAGAAGCAGAAGCTATGGTAAAGATCACACAACAAAAGATGATCAACTTCATATGGAATAATATTATCTGTCCTTTTGGAGTTCCGCAAACAATTGTGACAGACAATGGTCCGCAATTTGATGGAAAAGAGTTGAGAGACTTCTGTATAAAGTGGGGGATTAGAAAACATTATTCTACTCCCTATCATCCCCAGTCCAATGGACAAGTTGAAGTCGTCAACAAGATTATCAAGCATACTTTAGAAATACGATTGACGGAGAGCAAAGGAAATTGGTCTGAAGAGCTCCCGGAAGTCTTGTGGGCATACAGAGTTTCTCCCAAGTCTAGCACCATAGAAACACCCTTTGCAATGGGTTTCGGAACAGAAGTTGCTATCCCAATTGAGCTAAAAGCTAATATGATCAGGACGACCAACTTTGGTGAACAAGCGAACAACTCTGCCTTAGCTACTGAGATGGACTTGCTCGAAGAAAAAAGATTAAATGACGAGCTAAGAAATGCTACATATAAGCAGTGAGCAAAGCGTTATTATAATTCTCATGTCAAAATTAGGGAATTCAGAGTTGGGGATTTGGTTCTAAGAAAGTTGTTCGCTCAACCTCCAGGTGTATTGGGACCGACTTGGGAGGGTCCATATCGTATAACGGACAAGTTCCTTAATGGTGTATACGATATCAAGGACATGGAAGACAACCCGCCCCAATACTCCTGGAATGATGTACATCTTAAGAAGTACTATCAGTAGGGCGAACAGGTTCAACCTATGGGCGAGTAGGAATCTGTGTGGACAAGTGAACCAAAAACTTGCCTAATTTTTTGAAAATTTTGCTAAGTTTTGGGTAAATAGTTGTTCGGCACATTGTATAGCTTGATGCCATTTCATTTTTATATTCTTAATGAAGTTGCTCGGCAAAAATACTATAAGCGAGCAACTATTTTGTATTGATGATTAGAAGTTGTACGTCAGATTGTATATGTTAGTGATGAACAATTTTAGAACACTTGTAAAATTTCCATAACGTAAATACAGTTGTTCGTTTAAGGAAGGAGTCTAAGCTCAAGGTACAAATCCAATTTTAAGGATCTAAGCCAATTAAAAGGTTGTTTGTTTTTTAAGACGAGCTGAATCAAAGGCTAAACCCTTATTCTATTCGAAGGCAAAGTTCAAATCGAACAAAGCCCAAAATCATATGTAATAATTGCAAATATTGAACAAAATGTAAAGACAATTAACATGTTCAAGAAGATGAGCAATTCAAAGACATTTTCATTAATACTAAGGCTTTAAGCCTAAGAAATAGTACAAGAAGATTAAGGAAAAGATGAACAACTACTACAAAAGATCGACGAGCAACTATTACAAAGTTAAAGAAATTTCTAGTCCTATTCCTGTCTTTGCTCGTCTTGAGATAGGATCTAGGTTTGATCGGCTGGGGGATCGACGATCATATCACTGACGAGATCCTTGGCAGCTTTCTCCTCCCTCTCGGCAGCCTCTTGCTCGCCGTCTTCAGCTTGCTCATCGGCCTCAGTTGCAACTGGGGGATGAGTAATAGTAATACTGGGATCAAGATTCCCCAACTTGATCCCGTAGTCTTCCATATCTCCAAGCTGGAGTTCTATTCCGTTGGGGGGAGGATAGTGCTCGATGAATTCGCCCAGGTCCTTCCCCATATCCTCAACAATATCGGGTCTATCGTACAAACTGACTGCACGACTGCAATCAGCGTAAGCACATATATACCCCAAATTTGAAGAAGGACCAGTCCGGACTTGTAGCTCGACCTCGAATTGCTCTGGGGTAAACATCCTCCCCCATCATCTCTTTGAGGCGAGCGATTTCTGCTTCGGCCTCGGCCAGCTTTTTCTCGGCAGCAGCTTCCCCTTTCTTCTTCTCCTCAAGTTCAACATCTTTATTCTTGAGCTCGGTCGACAACGCTTGATAATCTTCGATGCGTTTCTTCTCGATGTCGTCGGCGAGCTTTAGCTGGTTGTTGAGGCGAGCAATTTTAGCCTCGTACTGGCCAACCAGACCATCATTCTCTTCAGTCAGTTGCTGAGCAGATGTTGCATAACGACGAGCAGTATCCTCTAGCTCGGCCATCCTTTTTTTAGCAGTTACAAGGGAGTTGGCGGCTTGCATCATCGAGAAGTGGAAGTTGTCTGCCACTCCTTATAGTGATATGGTCTTGTCCAGAGGCCTCGACCAGGAACTGGCGATCAACTCGGTGGCCCGACGAACGTATTCGCCTGGATTTTCCCTTATGTTGACAGGGTTTTAGAGCAGACATATTGATGAATAGCATTTGCTCGCCCGGGATGGTCATCTGTCTGATATTTGCGAACAAGAACACAAATTATATATAGAAATTTTTTTAGAGAGAGAATTTGCAAAAGTCTGAGTATCAAGTTAGGGCATAAGCTTACTCGGTAAATTTCTTGGCATCCCAGCCAAGATAGGTGATATCCTCCGGCCCTCTCTGGGGAGTCTGCCTATCTTTGCTAGCTTTGCTCGCCCGCTCCGCAGGTCGATGGAGGTGTGGTGAGCAGTTTCTTCTTGGGGGGCGCGAGCAGAACTCCCTCCTACCTTTCCTTTCCCCTTATTACCAGCAGGGGCAGCTTGTGTCATAGGAGTCCCATCCCCCCTTTTCAACCGTTTGGCCCCGTGGGGAGATGATGCTGGAGGAGATGGTAGTGAGGCGCTCGGGGGAGGGGCGGTTTGCCGAGCAACGGGAGCCCCTGAAGGCTTGTTCATCATTGCCAAGACTTTGGAGGGCGTATCTCCTTTGATCTTTCTTCCTCTGGGAGGCGGCATCTCGTGTAAAAGACCAAAGTACGGGGGAACAGCTACAGTAACTTGCTCGACTATAAAAAAAGTTAACTTATATTAGACGAGCAAGTGTTGGGAAAAGAAAGTATTGACGGGCAAATTTATATTTGAGAGTTGGAATTTTTTATATATAACTGGAGGCACCTCAACCTGGGCCTCAAGGTGGTGTGGGTACGTGAAGAGGTGAGCAGCTTTCTGGCACCTCTCCTCGTTCACGTGCTAGATGGCCCTGTCCGCCTTGTTTCGAAGAGCGACCAGATAGGAAGTGAAGAGGAACTCCGAGCCAATCTCTTCCTCTTCGGTGTTCCACTCGAGTAATCGAGGACCTGCGAGCAAACATGAAGAGTTAAATTAGAACAATTTAATTCAAAGGTGTGAAAAAACAAGCTTACGTTTAATCTTTTTATATGATGCGGGAGAATTTATGCACCCAACACCACCGTGTGGGCCAGAAGATGCTCGCCAGTCACCCCCTATGAAGAAAAAGTGCTCCTTCCAGTTCTTAATCTTGTTCGACACTCCCTCTACGATTTTAAGTCCGGTGGGGGCCTTCAAGTAGTAGTATCCTTCTTCGCCCGCAGGACACTCAGTGATTGTCATCAAGTAGTTGACCTCCTCAGCCGTGATGCGATCAACATATCCCTCCAAGGCGAACAAGCCCATGACGCCGAGCAGGTTCATCCACCCAATGGGAGTAATCTGGGTAATGGCAAGGTTGGTCGCCTCTAGAAACGACCAACAACTGGGGGCAGTGGCAACCTCAAGCCGGCGATCAAGGTATCAATGTTGATCGCCGTGCATCCTGGTGGAGGGCGATCAACTCTCTCCTTCTTTTTTGGGGCCCATATAGGGATGTCATAGGGAATTTGATAAGCCTCTCGGATTAAGGCAAGCTCGTCCTTGCGAACAACACTTCTTATCCTGCTCGCTTGGTATTTAGTCCTCACCAGATCCATCACTTGTCGTTCAAGGGGAGGAAATTTGTTTGCAAACTTAGCAGCGTATGCTCATCATTCAAATGGGCGAGCAACTCCGGAGGAAATCTCATTTTCGAGCATCCTAGGGTTTGGGAATTATATCCCCTCCAAAAATTCACGAGTTAACTCGTCGAATTCGAGATCCGACTCTTCAGATTCTGAGCTTGAAGATCACTCCTCGTCTGAATCCATGTTCGCTACCACCACAACTTCTTCGCCGGACTGATGAGCACCAATATCCTCCACTGATCAGACTACTGAATCAACGCCGGGTGGCGTCACCGATGAGACTTCGAAGGGTGGTTGATTTCTATACGCCACGATCGGGAAGAGGGGGTCTGAATTCTCCATGGAATCGTGGTTACTTGAATGAGAGGACATGAGTTTTGGAAGAATAGGAATCGATTTCGAAGATCCTGGGGGAGATTGATGAACTCCGGTGGAAAATCTCAGAAACGCGGTGGCAAGTTTATCACGGTGGTGGTGGGGCAATTTTCGAAAGAAAAAGTATAAAGAGAACAAGAGAAATAAGTATAATAAAGATGTGGAACAAATTAAATACCTTGGAAGGTGAAAAATCACGCCGGAAAAGTTTAAGGGTCGTCGAAAATGGAGATAATCACCGGAATTCCTGTAGTTAAGAGTGAAGAGTGGAAAAAATTTCGTTTCCCACTTGTTTTTATACCCAGATAGAAAACGGGGTAAAACCCATAATTTCTTAAAAACTCTGGGCCAAAATAATAAAAAAGGGGTCCTTAACGCGAAGAGTAAAAAGATGGAGGGCCTACGAATAAATATAGAGGCGCGTTGCCTCGAGGGGATACGTGCGTGGGCGGCGCTCCATCATGCCGCCCACGTCATCCTCGTAATCCTCCAAAAGCCTTGGAATACGGACAGTCGCAATAATGATGCTCGCTATCAGGGAATGTTGCTCGTAAAAAACATACACTAAATATTATCTCAACTCCAGTTGCTCGGCGTAAATGTTGCTCGCTTTTCACACCTGTTGGGATAGGGGGACAATTGTTGATAGGCGAACAGTAATCATGACGGGACGAGCAAGAATTAAGCCGTAAGCAAGGACAATGAGGCCAAATAACTAAATCAAAGATAATTAGCAGCGAAGAGGCAAAAGGGAGTACACAAACTAATAAAGGTGGTGTATTACCTGACGAACAACATCTTGCCGAGCAGCTTATTGGCGAACAGGTCCAAAACCCGGGGCCGGGTATGAACATTACGCCAGTCTTGGATGACGAACAATAATACCAAAAGATGGTGCACTTACCAATAAATGGAGTGTAACACCTATCAGCCTCAGATCAATCCGATTCTAGGCGAACAACTATTAAAGATCCGGAGGCCCACCTACGTTGGACATACAGGCGAACAACTTATGAACCATATAATCAAGGAGAGAACAATAAATACAGAAGTCATACAAGTGCCGAAACACCAAGCAAATAATGGCGAACAACTACGGATCCGTGATAAGATCAAATACAAGACTTTGTAACTAAGTTTCAGCTTAGATAGGGTCAAATATGGTCAAAAGGACACATGGCAAGCATGCATGCTTGGTAGTCCAAGAGTCATGTACACCACCTACTTGGTGGTTAGTATAAATAATTTGTTCACCAGCAATAAAAACAAGTTCAAATTCACAAACACTCCAAAAACACACATTCATACACCTAAACGTACACACAGACGAGATAAATACGAATTCAATACCCGTATTTACGATTTTATAACCCGATCTTTCGTATTTATCATTTACAGTGATAATCAATCACACATTCTTGTTTGGTGACACGTAAACCAGATAAAACAGCCAATAATCCACGCAATTATAATCGATCACCAACACTTAGGACGTGACACGCGATACTCATTTTTCAATCTTTTAAAACACATAGTATGTAGTACATATCAATTTTTTTTATTAAATAGTACATATTTAATAAATTTGTAATTTAGAATATTTATATAATCACAAATTCTAGCATGCAGTCAAGTGCATGACATGCACTTGAATTTTAAACTCAATATTGACTTCAATTTTGATTTTTCAAAACATACTATAACACACCGAAATGTGCATTTTGTTTGCAATTGGAGTATTACTAATTACACCTTGAGGTATTACTGATTTCTGCTTGGAATTTTTTTTTAAAATCTTAATGTGTATCATGCACTCAAGTGCACACTAGCACTACTCATGATATTTAATATATTTGTATAAAAAGTTAATAATAATAAAAAAATATGAATTTATAATAAAATATAATATTTTTATTTGATTCTAAATTTTTTAAGTATATGATCAATTAAGCATATCACATGGTAATATATATATATATATATATATATATATATATATTTATTTTATTTTTTTTTTGAAAACGTATGATATATATGTTTAAAAACCAAATCATCCAGCAAAATAAATAAATGGATAACAAAAAAATTAAAAGAAAAAAAAGGGTAGCAACATCTCTAACCCACGTTTCTTCACCAGATCCCCACCCTTCCACTTTCTTTTATTTATTAGATTTTTTTCCCTCCACAAAAATCATTAATTCCCTCCACGATATTCTTAAATTCCCTCCACAAAATTTAATTTCTCTTAAAATATATATTTGTATTCCTGTCTTATGGCAACTGCTCTTCTTGATATCATCTTCTCATCATCATTAATATGTATGAACAATTATTTTTGTGCAAATGATATTTTGTTCTCCTATGTATTATAGATTTCTGCATTAATTGTAATTAATATTTGAATGCAATTGCAATCATGAACACAAATGAAGAGCAACAATCCCAGGCTCTTGCCAAAAGAGATCATGTTAACATTAGAAGAGGGAGAGACAAGACTACTAGGATTTCTGTTGAGAAAAAAAGACGTAGAGTTGGACGCCTAGATGTCATCATTCATCCACTCTGCAACCGAATTGTGGGGGACAACGCTAAACACTTCAAAATGATTTCTTTGTGTTTTTAATGTGTTGACTTTTTTTTCGTATGTGCTGATATATAATAAATCTAACCAATGCTCCAACAAAAATTCAATATTCAAGATGAGCATCGTGTTATGAAGGTTGTTTATGGCCAACTGAATTGCCAATATAGGAGTTACCGAAACAAGTTGCACAATCTTTATCTGAAGATCAGCGTCCCCTTGGTGTAAGTGTTGGAGATTGGAAAATGTTGATCACTTATTTCAAAGTGATGAGTTTTAGGTAACAACACTAGCATCATTTTCTTGCTTAATTAATTTTTTCTGTATTGAGTAGGAAGAAATTAATAATTTTAAAAGTATTTTCTCCGAATTAATTATCAGATGTCATATATAGGATGAATTGTGGATGTCATGAGTGGTCAATACATGTAATTAAAAATTTGTGATGAATGAGTAAAATTTGAAATATTAAATATCATCACTACTTAAATCCGGAAGGAGATATAAAAGTAATTTCATCTAAATCATCACACTGAGTAGTGAAAAACATACAAAGTAAGTCATGTTCCATCTTCTAAAGTAAATAATTAAAATTTATTGGTGTGATTTATCTTTTATAATAATTATCTTTCTATGGATTCTCATTAAAAAAAAAAATTCAGACTTGAAAGACAGCTTTGGAGCAAATTGGTGTAAAGATAGCTTTTGAGCAAATTGATAACTAGCACCCCCTTTGTGTAAGTGTTGGAGATTGGGAAATGTTGATCACTTATTTCAAAGTGATGAGTTTAAGGTAACAACACTAGCATCTCTATCTTGCTTAATTTTTCCCCGTATTGAATAGGAATAAATTAATGATTTTAAAAGTATTTTCTCCGAATTAATTGTTGGATGTCATATATAAGATGAATTGTGGATGTCATGAGTGGTCAATACATGTAATTAAAAATTTGAGATGAATGAGTAAAATTTGAAATATTAAATATCATCACTACTTAAATCCGGAAGGAGATATAAAAGTAATTTCATCTAAATTATCACACTGAGTAGTGAAAAACATACAAAGTAAGTCATGGTCCATCTTCTAAAGTAAATAATTAAAATTTATTGGTGTGATTTATCTTTTATATTAGTTATCTTTCTATGGATTCTTATTATATTTTTTATTTTTTTCCTGACTAGAAAGACAACTTTGGAGCAAATTGGTGTAAAGATAGCTTTTGAGCAAATTAATAACTACAAGTCTACACCAATTCATTATATTATGCAGTTTATTTTAGTTGCTTTGAAATTGAAATAGAACAAACTTTTTATTCTAAGTATTGATGTATTTAAATTTGCACTTTTCTACCTTCATGTTTATATTTAATAATAAGTTTTACATTCAATTTTTATTATATTTTTTTCAATATGCAAATTGATTATTTCATAGGTATTATTATTATTAATAATTAAATTAGTATTTACATAATTTTCATGAGAATGATAGGTTTAGTGATAAGTACATTATGACTATAATTAAAATAATTTTATCACAATATTATAATAATTATTATTATTATACATTATATTTAAATTATTAATATAAAAAGACATATTGTGATGAGATTGTGTAGTCTTTAGTGATAATTTTTTCTTGATTAGTTACAAAATAATAGTGACAACTTGTAGTGATAATAACCAGTCATGACTAAAAATCTGACTTATATTGACAATGAACAGATGTTACTAAAATAATTAGCAACAGTGACACCATAAACACGTGACTAAAACATCGAATAACAGTGACAAAAAACTTTGTAACTAAAACATCACGTAATAGTGACAACAAAAATGCATGACTAAAACATCGATAAACATTGATAAAAAAAATGTGTGACTAAAATATTGAGCACTAGTGACAATGAATATGTGTGACTAAAACATCGAGTAACAGTGACAAAAATAAAATATGACTAAAAAAAAGTTTTGGTGACAAAATATGGGCATGACTAAAAATATAATTTACATTTTCGTCACTAATCTTATAGTGACAAACTACTGACAACCTCCAAATTTGTCACTAACTACTTTCAGTGACGAAATTTAAAAATATAGTGACAAAAAAATTGTCACTAAAAACAATTTTTTTTTGTAGTGCCAGCAGAAGCATCGTCTTGAAGCGTGTACTCTATTGTTGATCTGGTTATATATGCACCGCTCATTCTCTATCATCTCGAATGAGTGGTTAAAACCCTCGATCGTCCGCCTCTTCCAGCATCTGCACCCACCACCACGATCTTCTCCTTCGACCTACCATCCGCCATGCACTTTAATTTTAATGATCATGCATGCATGGAATTAATTATAATTACATGGAGGAAGCGACATCGCCTTGGATGAAGCAATGCTTGTCAATCTTCTGTGTATCATTTTCCCCTGCCTGCCTGCTGCAACTAATTTTATTTAATTATCTAATTACTCCATACATGCACCTTTATTTTATACTTATATGAATGGATGGGTAGTTCAAATAATTAACTTTTGGATTTTCCTCTCCTCAAGGCTTATCGCACCCCATTAATTAATGAGAAAATACATAAAATTGCACAAAAATTAAGGGGCACTTGTTTTTTTACCCCCTTTTGTAAAAAAGATGTATTTTGCTCCAAAAAGGTTGGCAAACAGTAGGCACCATGTCAATCTGTGTGCCAACTATTTACCAACCTTTTTTAGGACAATAAACATACTCCCTCCTATTTAAAATAGATGTCATTTTAGATCAATGCGCACATATTAATGTAATCATTAAGTTCCTTCAATACCCCTAATTAATAACTTTGAGATTCTATATAACACTTTAAAATCTATCATTATCTAAGTTATTTTTAATAATTTTAGGGGTAAATTTGGAAGAAACATAATTAATTAACCTTGAAAAGTGCAAAGTGACATCTAAATTGCAAATGATGTGAATAGCTAAAGTGACATGTATTTTAAATTGGAGGGAGTATTTTTTAAAAAGTTGGACAAAAAACATTTTGCTCATACACTTACGCTTTTCTTCCTTAATTAATTAGTTAGGTAAGTTGATGTTATTTAAACAATCCATTCATACTAAATAACACCAATATCACACATCTTCCCTAAACATAGTGCATGCGTCCATATGTTATAAAATACTATATTAATTTTTTTTGAATCCAGTGATATACTCCCTAATAAACTAACACCTTATAAATTTTCAAAATTTAAAAACAATACTGAATTATTTAAATAAAAACAATTTGGTTCGATTATTAATTTTTGAGATTTTTTTTGCCTTACCCCTAATAGCAACCCATGATATACAGTACATGGCGCCCAGCGACAATAAAAACTAACTAGATAGACACAAACAAATTCAAGGCGCACAACCATTTTTGGTACGTTAATCTAGCACATAATATTAAAGCAACAATTATGGTTGAGCTTGCTTATAATTATGGTTAAGCTAGAAGTTTACCATTGTCTTCTCTATTTCACTACTCCCTCTTAAAAAAACTCCCTCATTAGCAACCACATTTACGACGGATTTAGATTTGTTGTTAAAACAGTCGTAGCTAATATTAGCGACGGAAATATTCGTCGCAAAACAGTCGAGTCAAGACCTGATCGAATCGAAAATTTTGCAATAGAAAATTTCCAAATATATTGTTTGAAAATGTGTGAATAAGAAATTAATTCTCAAAATTGTTGTAACAAAAAATTTGAAAAGGGAAAAGCAAAAGGCTTTGTCTCGATTTTATTTTCCATATGTGACGGATAAAGTAATAAATTCAAAACGGTTTTGAATTTTAGACCTGAAATAATTGTTCATTATTTAGGTGGCGGTTACATCTAAAATAATTGTTCATTATTTAGATGATGGTTAAGACACTTTCAAAACGTTTCGATTATGATTTTATGACCATTATTGCTACGTTCCAACGGTCATCTTTCGAGTGCTATAAATAGCACCTCAAATGAGGACGAAAAAGTACGAAAAAGGAAGAACACATTGAATTGAGAAAGATGCATATATTATTTTCGGCAATTGGAGATAATTGTTCGCCTTGAGCAAGATATTGTGTTATATCGTTGTTCGTTATTCGTTGTATCCTGGGAAACAAGTGTCATATTCACTAGCACTGAGAGTGAAGGACATGCATAATCTGTTTTAAGGAAATTGTGTCTAACACGAGCCTCAATTCTCCATTTCTATTATTTTCAACCATCTACGGTGCATATTTCGTACATATATATATATTAAATATACAATATAAAATTCGTCGTAAATTTTATTAATTTTTATCTCGTGTGGTTCGAGCCCGAGCCCTCTGGGCGCCAAGGGGGGCGCGAATCGCTGAGCCCCTGGCCCTCATGCTATTATATGCGTCCCACCTTTTATATCTATATATATATATAATAACACTAACCGGCCTACATTTAGAAAGCATTGAATTTTTCGGCCAAAATTATTGCTAAATTGAGTAATATTCGTTTTAAATCTTTGATGTATATCTTTGAAATATATTATGTTATATTATAAATATTGACAAAATATATTGGATATATTTTTTAAATATAATTTATAATAAATATTAAAAAATAATATAAAAATATGTTGAATATATCTTTGAAATATATATTATGATAAATCCATCTATTTTGTAGTATAAAAGATATTTCAATTATTTTGAAATAAGAGCTATTAATTAAATATTTTTGTGAATGATCAATGTATATAAATAATTCGAATATAATTATTAGAAGTTTGTTTTCTTGTAGAAGTTATTAAAATAAATATTTATTAATCTGGAAAAAAAAAAAAGGAATAAGACCACTCTTTAATTTTTGGCAAAATATAGAGTGAAAATGGTTCATACATAAATCATTTGAAGTGTATCAGTTGTCTTCACTAAAGGGTATTATTTATTTTCACTGAAGGGTATTAGTTGATTACACTAAATGATATTAGTGGTTATACTAAAAAGTATTGCAAAGTGGTTTATATATGAACCAATTTCACTCTATATATACTCTTAATTTTTTTTAGAAGAGAGATATTATCTAGATTAATTACTCAGAGAAAGATTATAGTAGACATATAATAATCAATATATCAATATATTCTATTGGGGAAAGCACCAGATGCATATGAGCATTAAACAACTAAAGGTATTAGTGGTTACTAAAATGTATTGCAAATTATTTTATGTATGAACCAATTTCACTCTATACATACTCTTAATTTTTTGTAGAATAGAGAGATTATCTAGATTAATTACTTCGAAAAATATTATCGTAGACATATAACAATCAATATATCAATATATTCTATTGGGCAAATCCTCAAATATATATAAGCATATTTATCATATTGAAATAAGTTTGAAAGATATCTTTGAGTTAATTAATTAACATACGAGTAGGTCTCTTGTGCAATATTGCACGGTGCAATTTAGCGCAAATAAAGAAGGTTTCTAAAATTCACGGGACAATATTAAGATTCGGGTCAACATAATAAAATTTGCGAGTCAAATGGATCTTCCCAAAAAAATTGCGCAAAAGCATACAGAAAAATTCGCTCTTAGGTATGTGTTACTTTAAAGGCAAGTGAGTGTTACTATAAGAGTACGTATGTGTTACTATATCAGAAATGGTGTGGAATCGCGAAAAAAAACAGAGGTTTAAATCATGAAGAAGAAAAACTTGATAAACACCAAAAAAATCTTAAAATTACTAGATGATCATAACATCATAATTCTTATCCATGTGTTACCATATGAAATTGGAAGAATCTAAACAATAAAAAAGAATATATGATTAAGTAATTCATGTGTTACTACATGAACAAATGAGTGTTACTACAAGAACTAATCAGTGCTCCGTTATGAGCTAGTAACACACTTTTGCTCGTGCAGTAACACTCGTTTGTTCATACAGTAACACAATTTTCAGCAGTATGAAAAATGATCGATCGTTTGACCCGCGAATTTTAGAATTTTCTATTTAAAGCAGTAACACACATTTGTTCATGTGTTACTACATTAACAAATGAATGTTACTGCAAGAACTAATCAGTGCTACGATATGAGCTAGTAACACACTTTTGCTCATTCAGTAACACTCGTTTGTTCATACAGTAACACAATTTTCCGCAGTATGAAAAATGGGTGATCGTTTGACCTACCTTTGACCCGCAAATTTTGATTTAATTTATATATAAAGCAACCGGGTAGGGTTTGGGCAAATTGCACGGGTCAGACTTGGTGCAATATTGCATATTAGACTTTATCTTAACATACAATTACAAATAATGCACAAATTAATGCACTTTGACGTCTACAAAACAAGGAAAGAGTAAGATCTCCAATGAACTCTATATTCCTCAATATTTTTGCCTTTAAATATGAAATAATTTCACGGGATAATAATATGAACAATGTATTTCAATTGAAGACAAAACAAAACTCTATATGGATTAACCCAACACATGAATGAATAGAAATTGAGGGTTTCGAATCTCAAACCTAGATTAAACTTGGAGGATACAGAATATTGTTAGTTATTTATTTATAAAAATATATGTGAAATATATACATCAATTTCATAATTATATTAATGCATGCATTTATCTCTATATTATAAAAAAATCTTTAAAAATTAATATGTACGAGTAACCGTATGAAACAGAAGACTTCATAGATGGATTTTTTTAATTGAAAAAAGAAAGGAGTGAAAAGACTCCATTGATAATTTTACAAATGTATCGTTCAAAGTTATACTTGAAGAATATTGTGGACGGTCTGAATTATTCGTAGGGAAGAGCCATACTTGCACCTACACTGTTGATAGGAGAGCAGAATTACAACTTGGGCGAACAGAATTAAGTGAAATCATCCCATCTAAAGTCAGGATTATGCCAAGCCAAGTTGGAATAGCTAGGTGAGCTATTCTAGCCTGAAGAGCTACTTTACTCATGCGAGCTACTTAAAGGCTGAAGCCATGCGAGCCCAAATAGAGCTCAGACGAGCATTTCCAGCCAATAGGCGAACAGATCCAACTAAGACATCAAGAAATCAAGTCAATACAAGAGATGACCAACACAATCAAACTAATAACACTTCATGGACAAAGCCCAAGAGGCGGGCAACTCATTAAACGAGCAAATCCAGTCTAGAAGATAGAATTTAGTTTAGATAAGGTCAAATTAGTCAACTCTCCATGTGTCAAGCATGCACACATGGAAGGTTAAAGGTTTGTACACCTCCTACTTGTAAAACTTGTATAAATACCTTGAATTTCAAATAAAAAGCAAGCACAAATTCACTTATACATATGAACTTCGACTACATTAACCAAAACACCTCGATTCTCAAATATATGAATTAAACACATAATCAATACATGTGTTTATCCCTTTTCACTCCTAATCTTCGTATTCACTAATTACGTTAGTGATCAATCACACGTAATTGTTTGGTGATCTAATTAGCAACTAAAAACAGCCACTAATCCCAGTGATTAGAAAAGATCATCAATAAATTGGTGTTAGAATGAGGGTTCGAACCTTTGGTTAAGTGTGATTAAGCAAGAACTTCAAGTTTAAGACTTGAAGGTTTGAAGAAATCCTTAAATTTCCCTTGAAGATTCATACAAAGGTGTTCTTGGTGTTCTTGGAGTTCTTCATTCGAATGCTTAAAGATTTGAAGATTTTTATCAATACCCTAGCTAAGAATGCCACAGTCTCGGGAAACACAACATTCTCATCTTTCAAGGAGGGCCTCATACACTAGGGGCTCTTCCGCTGGCCGGCGAGAAGAAGTAGCTCGGCATGAACAAGAAAATAGGCCAACAGCCAATCAGATAATGCCACCTGAGCTAGAAGCATTGGCCCGCAATCCTGGAGATCTAGCTTGCACAATTGCAATGCTTCAGGCATTACAAACGCAACAGGGACAACCTGGCCCATCTCATGTTCGAGCAAGGCATAGCCTAACAAGAGCTCAGAAGCATGAGAAGGCAAGGGATAAACATCAAAACGAGGCAGATAATGCCCAGGTTCGTAAGGTAAAAGGCAAATTGAAACAGCTTGACGAGCCGACTAGCCATGGAGAGTTAACCCATGGTCAAGCAGCGGGAGTCAGCCAGGGAACCACACGCCAGAGTGCATTTAACAGATTAGGTCACTCTGGCCGGGGAATAACTGAAATTCACCCCAGAGCTGAAGTAGCTCGCCCAGCCCATGAACCAGCTCGCCAGTCAGTCCATGAAAGATTGACTAGATCAGTTTTTTGTCGCCTGGGTCCAGATGGGGAGCCCAATCCCAGAAAGCTAGTCCATGAGGTTGCCCTTCCAAGTGAAGGACTGCGACAAACTAATGGTCGTGCACCAATATTTGTTGAACAGCCTCCAAGTCAAGGGGGATCATTGGAAGAATTGGTGTCTATGAGAAAGGCAATTGAAAGCATGCAGGGTCAGTTAGACCTGTAGAAAGGCTATGTGAATACTACTCTTCCATCCTCTCCATTATCTTCAGTAATTTTGAAAGCTCCAATTCAAAAGAAGATCCAGTTCCCTGCAAGTATACAATATGAGGCACGGTAGATCCCTGGGTGCACTTAATGAAATATTCTTATTATATGATATCAATGGGTGAAAGTGATGCTACCCAATACCGAAACTTTCCTTTGACCCTGGGGGATTGGGTTCATAAATGGTTTTCGGCTTTGCCACCGGCATCCATTCATTCATTTGCCCAGTTGGGTAAGGAGTTTCTATCTCACTTTTCTACGGCCGGGTCCTACCTATCCCAGAGACATCGGTTATCCGACTTGAAATAAGCTGATGACGAGTCAGACCGATCGTATTTGGAGAGGTTCGACAAGGTTTTGTTGGAGGGAGATTCTGTCAATGAGGACACCAAAATTGTGGCTATCCTGGCTGGATTGAAGAAGGGCACTGAACTCTGGAAAGAGGTACATCTCAAGTGCCCTAAAACTTATGCAGAATTCCGCGATCGGGCGGGAATCTTTGTCTCAATGCACAAAGCCTTGCAGAAGGATATTGGGGACAAAGGCGATCAGAAGGACAATACAAAGAAATCTGGTGGTGGTGGGTATCGAGTGTTGATGATCAGTTCTAATTTCGAAGATTAATAGCTGTTTTAGATGGTTAATCGATTATCAAACAATTACGTGTGATTGATCACTAACGTAATTAATGAATACGAAATCTCCGGTTTAAAGTTGATTAAGAACGTTTATAAGCTTACGTGATAATATGGTCGTTAGATAAACGAGCTACTTTGGGTTCGTAGACGAAGTTTGGACGTGTATAATAATTTGTGCTTATTTTATTAGCTGAAAAAATCTAAGTATTTATAGACACTTGCCTAGCAGGAGGTGTCGTGACTTTTTGCCTACCAGGCCTGCATGCACGACACCTGGACTTTGACCAAGCTGACCTTATCTAAACTATATTCTATCCTTATCTGTTGGACTTGCTCGCAGTCGAGAGCTGCTCGTCCTGTTGGACTTGTTCTTGAGGAGTCTTTAGTTTGATTCTTGTTGGTCTTTAGTCTTGTCATTAGGTGGCCTTGGGATTGAGGTTGGATTTGGTCGGCAGTGCGGTGGATGTGCTTGCTCGGCCCTGGTCTAAATTTCAATATCTTTTGACGAATTTCTATTCGCCTGCTTTGTCTTTGCTTAATACGCAGGATCTGTTCGCCAATACCTTGTTAAGTCTTGATCTTGGTTTAATTTTATTTTGATCCACGGGTGTTTTGTGCTAATTCTGCTCGCCCAAATGCTGATTCTGCTCGCCTATCAACAATTGCCCCCTGCCAATCAATGACTTGTGAAGATGATAAGTGCACAATTCTTGGGTTGGCACATTTTAAACGCCATTGGTACGAGCA
Source organism: Ballota nigra (assembly GCA_947034835.1). NCBI lineage: Eukaryota > Viridiplantae > Streptophyta > Magnoliopsida > Lamiales > Lamiaceae > Ballota > Ballota nigra. Next base: position 35,641,267 of record OX344725.1, read on the forward strand.
GGAATGTCATGGGGCGAGCAATTTTTCATGGGCGAACAACATCAGACGAGCAGACTTGGGTCGGTGACGGTTGGGATCCCCAGGTCTGGGTACGGCTCGAGGTGTGACGTGGGCGAAATAATTGCTGCCGCCCACGCGCACGTAGTCCCGAGGTGACGCGCCTCCCGAATTGCCGGGCAGAACTTGCACGCGCTTGATAATTGCATTTTGGTCCCTCAACTTTCGGACTTGCTCGCCCGGAACCCCGTTTTTTCAGAAGCTATTTAAAGAAAAAAAATCAATTTCATTCATTTCAACTGTTCCTTAAGCGCGAAATTTGCTCATTCCCCTCTTTCAAATTTCCGGTGAACGTTCCTCCATCTCGGGCGTTCTTTAACCGATCCCAAGGTAGTTTTCTTTTTACTTTTTCCTTCTTCTTTCTCTTTTCTGGTGTTGTGTATTTTTAATTTTACAAAAACCCCAAAATCTGCCGCGGGAGATTTCGAACGGTCGCTTCTTCCGGCGCTGGAATCCGCCATTACCAAAGTGTTTCACCTTTGCAAAATTGGATGTCGTCACACTCTGAAACTAGATCTTTCTACCCACGCAACCCTGAGAAAAAGACCACCGAGGAGAATTCCCCTATAGTAAATCTGGAGTCCGATCCCGAGGCGGCTTCAGTTGCCCGTTCTGTCAATTCGGGGGCTCGCCCCTCTGGAGAAAGAGAAGAGCGAGCAAATCCTACTCGCCAACTCGTGGAGGAAACGAGCTCTAACCTCACGAAGACGAGGACGATGAGGCTTAGGTGCTCCAGCCTATAAACCCCGACGAGCTGACATGGGTGTACCTCAAAGATATTCAATTTCCCATGCCCAGGCTAATTGAGCATCAGGTTCTGGTCGCTGTTGCTCGCCGGATAGATTGGGGCGAGTACGAGAGGAAGCACTCAGATCGGTTTGCTATTCCTGCTTGCGGAGTAAGGAAGCTCAAAGCGACCGAGTTTGCTGCGAGCTGCATAGTGTCCACCATCACAGAGGAGGACTTGCCCCAAATTCGGAGGGATTATAAAATTCCCTTCGATATTCCAATGTATGCTCCCTTGGTGGATGACAGAGCTGATCGCCCACCGTGCGGGTTGACGGCGATCAATCTAGCTACCCTCGACGCCGGAGTCACATTGCCGTTGCATCCTTTGGTCGGCAAGTTTCTGGAAAGTGTGAACTTGGCCATCACCCAACTGACTCCGGTTGGGTGGATGAACCTAATGGCTCTGATGGTTCTGTTCGCCCTAGAAGGATACCCCAATAAGTTGTCTGTCGAGGAGATATGCTACTTGATGACGATTACTGTATGCACCGGGGAAGAAGCGGGTTGGTATTACCTAAAGGCGCGACCAGGCCAAAAACTTGTAGAGGACATCCCTGGGAAAGTGCGAGACTGGAAGCACGACTGGTTTTGGATTGGGGGAGACTGGCGTGCTTCTGCTCGCCCTTTCGGTGGTCCTGAGCGGGTTGAGACCCCGGCGGAATTTAGAGAATTAAAGCGTGAGTTTCGCCTCTTCTATAACTTTGAAGTGGTTAGACTAATTTTAATTCTCTTTTTATTTTATTTCAGGTCCCAAAAACTTGAGGTAGCGAACTGTTAAAGACAGCATCAGTGACCAGTTCCTGTTTGTAGTGTGTCTGATCGCCCTTCGTCGCCGAGAAGATCGCAGCATTGGCCATCTTTTCTCCGAGGCCACACTACGAGTTGCCCATCTCACCACCTATCCTCACTATCTTGAGGCTCAAGCCCCCATTCCGGAGGGTAAGTGGTTTTCCTTGTTAGGCAAACAAATCTGTTCGTTCTCGTACTATCTATTAACTTAATTCTTTTCCTTACAGACCAGCTCGTCACCGTTGCTCTTCACCCCTTCTTCTTCAAACTCGATAATCGCGTCTGGGAGATGCCGACAAAAAGAGGTCGCAAGAAGTTGGATCCCCTCTAAAAAATCATTGCCCTCGCGGCTAAGGGTGGAAAAGGTGACCCAAGACAGGCTGGAGGGTCGATTTCGGCGCAGCCGCATGCTCCGGTGGCCAGTCCGCCCAAGGTTCCAGTTCCGAGGACAAAGAGGCTCCTTCGCGGAGACGGCACTCCCGTCTCCGACTCTGAAAGGGCGGCCAAGAGGGAAAAAGCTGCTCAGGAGCAGGTGACCATTGCTGCCCGCCCGTCCGAGGCTGATAGCCAGCAAGCTCCCTCCGTGGAGCGCCACGTCGAGCAACCTCTGGTCGCCGTTGCTCGTGAAGTATCTGGTCCTTCATCTGACTCCACGTACCTCGGTTGGGATAAGGGTCGTCTCGACAAGTATGTCTCTCCTCGCCCAGAACAGTTAGCACTTTTTTTTAACTGATAATGATCCCCTTTTTTTTAGCTACTCGCCCGAGCAATACCCTGGGCGTTCAAACATGGTGCACCGATTTGCTTGTTCAAAGGTGCCGGCCACTCTCCGCGAAATCCCGGACTCCTTTGTTTGCCGTGCTTCTGAAGTTGTTGCTCGCAGCTGGACAAAGGAGCTGAATGAGACCGTTAAGGCACAGGCGCCTCGTGATAATGGTCGTATGTGCCTTGTCGAGGCGGGCAACACCTTGGCAGCCGTGCAGCGTCTGGTCGACCAAGTAGAGGACCTCGAGAAGGACTCTCGCCAGCATGCGGCCACTGTCAGCCGTATTGCAAAAGAAAGAGACGACGCCAAGACAGAAGTAAAGAAAATGGTGGCCGACCTGGAAGACAAGGTCAGGGCGTATCAGACCAGCGAACTGAGAGCTCTGGACTTGCACGTTAAGGTCTCGGAGGAGCTAAAGGTCAAAACTGCCGAGCTTGAACAGATGCGAGCAGAATTTGCTCGTGCTCAACAACAAAAGAAGGTCACGGAGAAATTTGCGACTGAGGCAACGTCTAAAATTGCCGATCTCGAAGCCCAACTCGCCAACTCCATCACTCAAGAGGAACTTATTCCTAAGATGGAGGTGAGCTCAGTCTTGGGTTTTGTGACGGGTTATGCGGAGAGTATCCGTATTGCGCACGAGTTCAAAGCCCCCGCTGTTGTTGAAGAGATCGACAAGGAGCTCTGCAACTTTATTGAATCGAACCCTCCAGCTCTGGGCACAACCCTCCAGATCGACGACCTACCCGATTATGGGGTCAAACTTGACTTCATCAGTCCTGGAATCATAATCACAAATCCTCCGGAGGACGAGGAGGAAGATGAAGGCGACGCTGCTGAGGGCGAGCAGACCCAGCTCGTCGAGCCAAGTGAAAGGGCTCTTCGCGAGCGAGCTGATGCTGAAGGGTTGATCGCGGAGCTGACTCAAGAAGTCCCGATCGATCCTGCTCTTGTTGGGACTCCACTGGAAGATCCCAAGGACGACAACTGTTGGTCCCACTAGTTTGATAAATTGCGGAAGCTTTAAAGTAAATGTCTTAGACAACTTCTTTTTACAAGAGCACACTATAATAAACAGGAATCTAAATGCAGAAAACAGTAAATAAGACCGGATATATAGTGGTTCGGATCTGAATATCCTACGTCCACTCTCCCTTGATCAAAGGGGTCTCACTATCCAACTAACAACCAACTTACTTACTGGAATTGTGAAGTACCAGTTCCTTCTTACAAACTCTTTAGATCTAACTTCGATCTAAAGATCAACAACCTTCAACCTTATCTTGTAGATGAACAGGTTGAGGTCCAATTTCTCCTTAAGAGTGAATAATTAATTATGAACAATATAAGAGTGCTATGTGCTTGGATGAACAAGAGCTTTGAATGAATCTTCGTGCGCGTATGAATCTCTCTAGCCCTTTTTCTTGAGGTTGCACTCTGTATTTATAGAGGTGATTAGTGAATAGCTGTTGGGGAGCTAATCCAATCAGATCCTCTATTTAGGGAAGCTTCAATCAATCAATTCCCTAATTGATTGATTGGGTTGGTGAGATCCTTGGATTGATTGACTTCAAGACTTTCCAATCCTGATCTTGTTGACTTGAATCACCAACGGTCAATAGCTTCAATGCCAAACTTTGATTCTCTCCGGAGAAGGCAATACCAGACACCAGGTAACCTTGATGTCTTCTGGTCCTGATCTGGTTATGAAACAAATAGCTCATCAGAATCAGGAGATGATTCTTAGCATCTTTTGTTTCACCAGACTCGTCTGGTCTGGGGAAAGTTCTCTGCCTCTGGTCAGTCTTATCTGGTGAAGTCCTCTGGTCTGTCTTCTGGTGACTCTTCTGGTGAGTCTTCTGGTCTGGCAGTTCCCCCTAGACTAAGTCCTAATCTAGATCATCATCTGGCTAACAGGTCCAGATGGTCCTATTACATCTTCTGGTTTGTTTTTAACTCATCAAAACTATACAATTTGTATCCTAACAATTTCCCCCTTTTTGATGGAGTTAAAACAAAAACCAGAACTGATCAAAAAGTAAAATTTAAGCATAAAATCAGTAAAAGGATAAGACCTTAGAATAGATCTTATCAGGCAAACAGTTAAGACAACAAGAGGTTGTCTTTTGAACAGAGAAGATATGATACTTTCATTAATAAAAAGGATAAAAGTGATTACAGATTACAAAGCAAGTCTGATCCTATCTAAGCATATCTTCTGTTCTCTTTAGGCACCAGTAACCAGTCAAGGAATCTATCCTGAATGGCTTTCAACTCTGCAGAAGATGTTGGAGTGAAATTAACCAACACCTTAGTCTTGTACAGTTTCTTCAATTCAGCCCAATCAACCTGGTCTCCTACCATTGGGGTGTTGAGATAATGGAATTAAGGGGCAGTGACCTCCAGGTTGAACTCAATAGTTGAATCCATCAGCTGCTTGTAAAGATCTGCATCATAGGCTTTCATCCAAGAGTGGAAGGTTCTGTTGATGAGAGCATCATCCTCTGGTGGAGGCCTCTGGATGTAGTGTTGAATGAACCAGAGAGTCTTGGCTTCTCTCCATTTCTCTATCAGAGGAACATGCACAGTAGAGTCAAAGGACCCTTCTGTCCTGAGAGGTAAGATGTTCATGACTTCAACAGGACCTTTCTTCTTCTGGCTGGATCCACTGGCACCAGGAGTGATACCAGCTTCTCTGCTCTTCTTATTTTGCCTCCTAATATATCGGAGCCTCTGCTCTTCATCTATGTTCTTCCTAATCCTGGCTTGCCTCTCTTCAGGCGTCTCTTCACGAAATCTCTTCTCTGCTTCTTCCACTACTTCTTCTAGGAAGCTCTTCTTGACTTTTCTGATTTTCTTCTTAGCAGGTCCAGAGATAGAGATAAGATCCTGCTCTGCTTCCGATGATTCCTCTTCTGCAGCAAGTTGCTTCACCATGGTAAGGGATTTGAGCTCCTCTTTCATCTTCTTCTGCAGCTCTGCCTGGGCCAAGGTGTTCTCTAGCAGGTCCAGACGAGTACCATGGCTAAAGAGGGTCTCATTAGTGGTCTTCGCCAGATCAGTTCTGGCCTTCTCTTCCCCCTTTTTAACTTCATCAAGGAGGGGCTCCACTACCTGCCTAATGAGATCAGGTAAGGCAGTGTTGGAGGAAGAGTGAAGATCACGCAATTTCTTTGCCTCCTCCAGGTAAGCTTTCGACTCTGCAACCAGTTTTTCCTGCTTCTCCAACATCTCCTGGAGGGAGTCCTTCAGCTTAGCAGTCTGCAGCATTTGAGAAGCCATCTCCACCTTTAGCACAGAGACTGGCCTCAGCTGCTCAAGCACATGCTCCTGGAGCTGCTTCTGGCTGTGCATAACATCCAGCTTGACCAGGAGACCATTGGCCTTGAAAGAGGCTTTGGCAGCTGCGAAAGTAGACTTGATCTGCTTAAAAAAGATCCTCCTCTCCTGCCGGATCTGGTGCTCAATCATAGCAGGGGCCATGTGTTGAATTGCCTTGGAGAAGCGCCCAATCTGCATGATTTGTTCATTGAAGAACGTCTTCATCTTCTACAGCACGGCAGGAGTGACATCAAAGTCTTCCTCATCTGAATAGAGCTCTGGAGGGAAGACAAAGTGAGGTCCAAATTTGTAAGATGGGCCCTTTGGAGTGATCATAACCCCTCTTTGGATGAGCAGGGTGCGAATCAAGACCTTGGCTGCAACAGGGGTCTCCAGCTCAGCTGGGTTCTGGATATTCAGCCTCTGTTTTAGATCAATCTCTCATGCAGTGAAGTTGGAGGGACCCATTTCCTCAAGCAACAACATGAGGTCATCCACATCTTCAAGTCTGGCCTTGCTCCAGACCTTGGCATCAGTCAACTCTGCCAGAAGAGGTAAGTGCTCCAACAGAATAGGGAAATGCTCTCTAAGCCAGAGCTGAGCACTTACACTCATACTCTGCCTAATGGGACCCATTTCTACAGAAGAGAAAGTGAAAGGTCTGGGCCCAGAGGCAAAGGATGGGCCTAAAGCCTCCGGCTCCAGTGAAGCATCCTCATCTTCACTATCATCGCTGGTTGAACAGATGGGAGAGGGAGGGGCAGGGAAACCCAGAGCCATAGAGATGGTTAGGTCCTGTTCTGTATGGGATTGGGGAGGGGTAGGAATTTGAGATGTAGAAGTGGAAGGAAGGGGTTGTTCTGCACCAGAAGAAGTAGATGGTACTTCTAGTACAGAAACAAGAATGGGTGTTTGAGAGGTGGGAGAGGGAGGCAGGGGATGTTCAGCACCAGAAGTGGAGGGTACCTCTGGTACAGGGGCTGGGGGAGAAGGGTTTGTGGTAAGAGGTGTTTGGGAAGGTGGGGGAGAGGGTGTTTGGGTAGGTATGGTGGAGGGAGTGAATATGGGGGTATCTGGGAGAGTCTGCTCTGGTGAGGCAAATGGGGCACCAGAAACAGATGGGGGATTTTGGGGAAGATTGTCTGGGGGAGAGGTTGATGGGGAAACAAGGTTTATGGGGGTTGAGGTAGAGATGGGGGGGATTACCTCAGCAGGATCAGTCACCTCTGGAGCATCTCCCATCAGCAGAGAGGCCTCTTCAATTGCCTGCTCCAAGGCATCTCCTAGGTCAGAATCAGAGTCTGACCCCTGAAGTATGGCCCTCCTGGCCCTGGACTTCTTCTTCTTTAGAGGCTCAACCTCTTCTTCTACTTTCTCTTCTGATGGCTCATCCACCAGAAGTGTCTTTGGAGCTCTTCTGCCTGTCCTTTGTTTCTTTGCAGACACCTTCTTGGCCTCCTCTGGCCTCTTCCTCTTGGAAGCTCCTGCCTTCTTGGCAGCCTCAGCACCTTCATCCTTCTTCTTCAAGACATCAAGAAGGGGAATCTGGTCCTCCTCTGAGGAACCAGAGAAAGCAACAGTTGAGGAACCTGTTGCTTCAGCAGCTTTCTTCTGGGTCTTCTGCTTCTGCCCCTTTGCAGGAGAGGGAATAGCTTGAAGGGGAGGGGCAGGGATGGCTTGCTCACCATCAGAATCAGGATGGCCATGAAGAGGCCCATCCTTAGAAAACAAAATCTTGGACTTATGGAAGCCCTTGCACCAGGTATCTTTCCACTTCTTGTCCGGAAAGATTGATTCCAAGATTAAGGTAAGCTTGGTCCCCAGGGAGACATTAGCATTGAAGAAGAATTGTTGCTCCCCTGGCTTGCTGGGACACTCCTCCTTTTGAACTTTCAACTTGTTCTTCCTTAGCACTTCCCAGAAGAACTCTGCCCAGTTGCATTGGGCACCATCTAAAATGGCCCTCATAACACAGAGCCTGCCAGTAAAGATGGCATATGTGCTATGGCTCTCGCACATAAGAATCTTCACCACTATGTCAAACAACACCTTGTACTTCTGCCTCAAATGTTTGTCCAAGAAGCCCTTGGTCAGATTCTGGCATGAATTTATGGCAAACAACTTGAAGGATTCCAACACCTCGCCTTCTTTGTACTTCAATGGGTCCACACCCTCCGCAGAAATGTTACCAAAAAGACTACAGAAGTCGGCCTTTGAGAAGACCACGTCCTCCTTATCAAGCTTGGAGAAAATATGATCATCGTGGATCTTCATACGAACAAGGAACTGGACAACATACCCATCCACAGTGCGCAAGTCCTTGGGGACTTTGGAAATCAACTCCTCCACGCCAGATCGCCTGAGCAGTTCCAAAATCTCTAGTGCGGCTGGGTTCTTGGTGAAATAGAAGTCCACCACCATCTCAGACTTCAATTTCTTGCAAACGTAGTCTGGGTCAAAGTTGCATTTGGGTGCCATTGCTGTGAGAGAGAGAGAGAAAGAGAGAGAGAGAGAGAGAGAGAGAGAAACTTGCAGAGAGAAAGTTAGGGCTTTGAAAAATAGGAAACGTGAAAGGACAGATTGAATAGAAATTTGATTTAAATAGGGCAAGACGCGTGGCTTGATTAATTAATGAAGTGTGAACGCGTGTAATGTTTGAATTTAATTTAGGGAACAAAATCAATTTTAGAATTGATTGACATATTGCACAGTGATTAAATCTGATGGCCAAGATTAAAAGGCAAAATACAGATTTAATCTGGTACGTAGGCGTGAACATTGGGACTGGGTTCGAGGGGGTTTTGTGGCAGTCAAGAGAAAAAGCGAAATGATTGCCTAGTCCCTATACCCTAGTCTTAAATACACTCTAAAGTTGAAACGTTTTGGGTGTATTAAGTAATTTGAAAAGTGTATCCCAATGATCAGAGGCCAGAGAAGTAAAAACTTACCTGTCACTGATTAGGCGTGAAATTGTCATGATTCGTAGCTAGAAACGCCCTAGTTTTGGTCGATTTTATTGAGTTTTTAGAGCCAAATGAGTATTATTTCTATACATTGATGAATTTGTCTCTTTGATACTCATAGGTGAATCAAGGATGAAAAACGGAGTTCGTAGGACTTTGAATCAACTCAAACGGATGCCCGGATGAGAAGATATCGAAGAAATACGATTGGTATTAGTACGTGAGAAGAAAAGTATTAGTTGCAAGGAAGGAAGGCCCATTCGAGCATCATCACTCGAGCACCATCGCTCGAGCAACGTAGGTCGAGCGCCTCCGAGGCTTATATGCCAAATTTTGTTTTTCGGCCCACGAGATCCCGATTCGGCCTGATCTTTATATATACTCTTTACAAACTCGTTTCAAACTACCACTGGACACACAGACGAGAATTAGACTTAGTTTTTAGAGGGAGGAAGAGGAGAAGAACGAGCAAGCTTTACTTACGTTTTGTTGAGGTTTTTAGTACGAATTCTTAGTTTCTTTTCATTAGCTTGGTTACTTTAAACGCTTTGAACTTCATTTTAGTTAATTAAATTTCAGTTCTTAGAATTATTTTCTTTTAAAACCCTAGTTCATGTTTCTTATTTTCTTCGTTCAATTCATTATGTTTATGTTTGTTGTTTCTTCTATTGCTTTTATGTTTGTTAAAGCCATGTCCGGCTGAAACCCTTGTGTGCTTGGGGTAGGATGAACTCGTAGAAGTAGGATGTGGGTACATAATTAGGGTAATTCTTGACGTTAGTTTTAATTCTCTTGATTAATGAATTCTTATAATTAATCTTAACTTTACCTTTGAATTTCGTATGAAAGTGTTAGAGAGAGGACAACCGCATCACTCAATAACAATTAGTAGTCTTAACGAGAAGGTTTAGAAAGGGTTAATTCATCTACCAGTTTAGCGAAGGAGGACGACCGCATCACCTTAGTTAAATTAGGGTCTCATTAATTAAGCACAATCTATTAACTTGTTAGTAGATTAGTGAAGTCAAGTGTTAGGGTAAAGTATTAGGGTTTAGAATCTTGAGCTTTCACCTTGCATTCATAGACTTAGGTTATTTCTTGTGTGCCACAGTTATTCTGATTATGTACCTGCTCCATTAGTATACGTAGGGATTCCTATCCTAAGCATCATCATCTCATAGTTGAAAACACTCCTTAGTTAAATTGTTTAGTTCGCTCTTTAGTTTAATTAGTTTATTTTAGTTCATAATTAATTCTTCAAAAAATCGAAAAACATTACACTCATATTAACTACGACGCGTAGATCTTCAGGGATCTGTTCGCATACACTCCATCTCGTGGGTTCGATAATACTTGGCCAGTATACTTACTCTTACAACAGTGAACCCGTCCGCTTGCGGGTGAGCGATTAGTAGAAGTTAGAATAATCGCTTCAAGTCAATGGCGCTGTTGCCGGGGATGGCGTTGTATGTTTTTTGAATAGGACTTGTCGATAGCTTAGTAGTTAGTAGTGAGTGCTTTCTTTTCTGTTTTATTTTTATTTTTATTTATTCGGCAGTTGCGTTTTGATCCTTCTGCTAGTGTGTTAGGTTTATGAAAACACTCTCACAAGGCAATACGAGCGAAGAGAGAATACCGTTGGACCCTGAGACAATAGCTAGAAGGAACCGAGCCTTCTTAAGAAGGATGAACGCTGCCGACTTAGGGAAAGAACCAATGGACATCACTAATGAGTTGGAAGATGCCGAGAATGAGTTTAACCAGGGGTTGAACCGAGAGTAAGAACCAAGATCCGTTAGGGGATAGTCAGAGCCAAAACCCGGGTGCACAAAACGTTATCAATCCAGCTCAGAATTTTGTCCATAATCCTCTGAACAACCCTACTTACCCACAAAACCCAAATAACCCTTTCAACAACCCAGTATACCAACATTACCCATACCCACCATATACCCTTATCCACCATACCCATATCATCCACCTCCTGTTTACAACCAACCACATGTGTACCAACCACCTCCAGTTCAACAAGTACCAGCACCACCTGTTGCTCCTCAGCCTGTGCCCCAGAACGCAGATCACAATATGGCTATTCGAGGGAGGTTTGCAGAGCAGCCACAGCGGTACTATGATGGAGTGGCATTGCCTCCTGTTGAGGCAAATAACTTCTCGATTTCCCCAGGAATTCTAAAGCTGCTGACCGAGAATCAGTTCAAGGGGGTGATCGGGAAGGAGAATCCTCACACTCACCTGAGGAGTTTTCTCATGATAGCCTCCACATTCATTATAATGGCATGTCTGAAGATGCCAAGAGGCTTAGGCTGTTCCCATTCTCACTGACGGGAATAGCTAAAGAGTGGTATGTCAACACGCTCCCACGGGGAGGTGTAACCACATGGGCTGAGCTCGAGCGTCTGTTCCTCGAGTGATTCTACCCTCCATCAAGAACTATAAAAGCGAGGATTGAGATCTCTTCTTTCCGCCAAAAGCAAGGAGAGGACCTACGTCAAGCGTGGGAGAGATACTCTAACATGTTGATTGAGTGCCCGCAGCATGGGTACAATGAGGGGGATATTATGGCATTCTTCTACAGTGGTGCCAACAAGGCGGGGCAAGACCATTTAGACGCATGTGCGGGCGGAGAATTCCTGAATCAAGGCATAGAGAGGTGTAGAGAGATCGTGGACAACATTGTCATGAATGCCGGGGCTTGGAATGGAGATCCAAATTTTCAGAGAGTTCATCAGGTTGAAGAGGGTGAAGGAACGAGAAGGCTATTGATGGCCATGATGGAGAAGATCAACAACCTCGAGTTGGGGAAGAATTTGGTTGGAGAGCATGCAACAGAGAATGATAGAGTAGACCAGCCAAGTGGACAGCAAGAGGTAGCCAATTACATGGGAGGTCCGTATTACAATCAGAATGGCTACCAAGGTGGAAATCAGTTTGGAAGACCTTCTTATGGTCAGCCATTTGCACCTCCAGGGCCACAGCCGCCTCAAAATCAATGGAGGAACACACAAGGATTTCAAGGAGGCCAGCAGCCTCCTCAAAACACATGGAGAAAGAATGAGAACTTCTCATATGCTAACCCGAAGGCGGGTATTACAGTTCCTCCGGGTGTTGACCCAGGTTCTAAACCTCCTGGTGGAGAAGGCGGTGCATCAACTGAGGAGATGTTGAGAGCGATCCTTCAGAAGGTGGAGGAAGGAAGTAAGAGGTTGTCATCCTTGGAGTACGATGTGAAAGAGATGCATAAAAAGGGTGATCAACGTGACCAAGAGCTCTAGAAGATGAACGTTGAGTGGACTAGAACTCAACAAGAGAACAATCGAAGGTTCACTTCTATAGAGTTCCAGATGAGCCAGATTGCAAAGTCGTTGAATAGAGAGCCGGGAAAATATCCTTCCATGCCGGAGGGGAACCCAAAAGAGCATTGCAAGGCGATCCAGCTTAGAAGTGGAACCAATTATGAAGGTCCTCAGATGCCTGCTGAATCTGAGACGCCCCAAGTTGAGAAGGGGATTGAAAGTGAAGGAATTGAGAAGAAGGTTGAGGATGAGAGCACTCAAGCAAGCAAGGAGCTTGAAGAAGAAGGCATTGAGAAGGGTGAGAGAGTTCCTAAGTGGAAGAAGGCAAAGGAAGCAAGGGATAAAGTGAAAGAAACAGAAAGAGATAAATGGGGGGTACCCAAATCTGTGATACCAGTCCCGTATCCACAGCGCTTCATGAAAAAGAAGCTTGATGAAAAATTTACAAAATTTCTTGATGTTTTTAAACAACTTCACATTAACATTCCTTTTTATGATGCTTTGGAACAGATGCTGCATTATGCAAAGTTTCTGAAGGACTTGATTGCGAAAAAACGGCGAGTGGATGAGCCGAAGTTGGTGCAGTTGAACCACGAGGTGAGTGCATTAGTGCACAAGGCGCTTCCCCCAAAGCTGAAGGATCCCGGGAGCTTCACCATTCTTTGTGATATCGGGAACGGGATCAAGAAAGGAGCACTGTGTGATTTAGGGGCGAGCATTAACTTGATGCCGCTGTCGCTTTTCAAGAAGTTGGAAGGTGGTGAACTTCAGCCAACAATGATGATGCTTCAACTTGCCGATCGGTCTATTACTAGACCTCAAGAAGTGGTTGAAGACGTCCTAGTGAGAGTTGGAGATCACATTTTTCCAGCCGACTTTGTAGTGCTAGAGATGGAGGAAGATGAGCACGTGCCCCTAATCTTGGGAAGACCGTTCTTAGCGACGGCGGGGATGGTGCTAGACGTGGCAAATGGGAAGATTACATTGAAGGTTGATGATCAAGAAGTGAAGATTTCCCTATACGAAGCCATGAAGCACCCGAGGGAGAATGAGAGCTTGTATTGCATGGATGCCATTGATCCTCGTGTTGAAGACAAACCATATATCCCTAATCCTTTTCATATTCATGATTTTGTTAGTCCTTCGCTTGATTATTTAACCCATGAGCATTATGATCTTGATTATTTTGATAGGGATAAAGTGAAGAAGTTGAAGGATGAAGAGGTGAAGAAAGTGGACGTGGTCCCTTTAGAAGGGAAAGGAGGAGTTAAAAAGAAAAAGTCCAAACTCAAGAAATTGTTTAGTAAGACTCCTCCAGATAAAGGTGAGAAGGAGTTGAGACCTATACCACTTGAGGTGGAGAAGGAAGCAAAGGAGCTCATGATGGAGGGACAACAAGGAAACAAATTCAAACACCACTCTTATGAGAGTGAGGGAGGTAAATTTGAGTATGACGTCCCAAAAGCTCCTTTGAGCTTGGTCCGGCATGAGGACCTTAAAAATAGCGCTGAATGGGAGGCAACCCATTATTATTTTTTATTTGCTTTGATTTTTTTTAGTTATTAGGGAGTTATTTTGAGTCGTAGTTTAACCTCGTACTTGAGAGTTTTATTTTGTAGGCTTGTCTCTAAAGGATTAAAGGTATCATGGAGTTATTCAGATTGAAGGAACCAACTTGAGACAAGGGAGTGTGCAAAGCTATTGAGAGAAATTGAATTATTTGGTTGAGGTAACCCACAACCCCAAACTTAGACCTCTAGCAAGGTCGAAGTTTGGGGAGGTGGAGTTTTTTATTTGTTTTATGATTACATTGCACATGCATGCACGCCCTTATCTTTGAGTTGAGATTGGTTGATTATTGGTTTGTTGAGATACTCCTTGGGGTGATTTTGAGTTGACTCGCTATGGCATATTTCATGCCTATCAACTATCTTATGCTTGTTGATTGCTATCTTTGAGTACGATTTGATGAGTAGAGTTGAGTTGTGAGGTTGAGTTAGGAGTTTTATTGTGTGAGTGTTTGAGTTGGAGTTGATTTGAGAGAGAACCTGTATGCTTACAAATTTTCCTTTTGAGTGCTTGTGTGATGATTGTGAGAATGCACTAAACTAGCATGGATGTGAAAGCCGTGAGATTTGAGCCTTATGAGATTTTGATGCATGAATGAATCTCTTCGTTTGTGAGTGGATCGTCACCTTAGAGGATGCTAGAACTTGTGTGTGCTCTTGCTTCTTGATTGTGTCTAGTTTGATATGCCGAAGGTGATCTTAGGCCATCTTTGTTTTAAATGAGTCACTTAGCCAAAAATTTTCCTTACCATTGATATTTGTCCCTTGTTAGCCCCGTTGAGCCTTAAGCCTATTTTATTTGCTAGCACATTTAAACACTATTCCAGTTCCTAAGCTTTTTGTCCTGATTTGAGTGGAGAATAGGAAAGTGTGAATGTTGAAGGAATTGAGTTGAGTTGAGAAAAGGAATTATGATGGTTGAGTGGTGATAAAATAAGGGTGTGAATGAGATTTGAGTTGTGGGAAAGAAAAAAATTGAGAATGAGCAAAAGAAAAAAATGAGCTCATATGTTTGTGCGATAAAAGAAAAAAAAAGTGAAGTGATTGAAAAAAAAAGTGAAAAGAGTTAGAAATTTTTTTTGAAGTGTTGAGAAAAGTGGAATTGAAAGAGTGTTGATTGAATATGTTTGAAGTAGTCTGTTCCTTATCTCGAAGTATCGAAGTTCGATTTTCTATTCTCCATTCACTTTAGTCACTTTACCCTATATTGTTATCCCACCTGTCCAAAGAGCCTACATTACAACCTTGAGAAAAGTCCTTTTTGATTCGGCATTGATTTCTAGAGTATGGTCGAAGTTAAGAGCACTTACAAGCCTATGGCTGCCAATTTGTGTGATTGATTGTTTGAGTGAGTCCCTTGATCATTGTTATACACTTGTGAGGGAGTGAAACACATCGTTGAGTGCACATACATGCTTGATCTTGGTGTTTCTTGTTATTGTTGCATGAGTATGATTAAGGAAAGTGGGTGAGTATACGGGTGATTGATTTTTGAAGCTCGAGTTCATTAGCTTGCATGATTGATTCTTTGACTCATCCCTAACAATTTCACTTGACATATTATTTCATTGCTTGAGGACAAGCAATATGGTAAGTTTGGGGGGGTTGATTAGGCGTGAAATTGTCATGATTCATAGCTAGAAACGCCCTAGTTTTAGTCGATTTTATTGAGTTTTTAGAGCTAAATGAGTACTATTTCTATACATTGATGAATTTGTCTCTTTGATACTCATAGGTGAATCAAGGACGAAAAACGGAGTTCGTAGGACTTTGAATCAACTCAAACGGATGCCCGGATGAGAAGATATCGAAGAAATACGATTGGTATTAGTACGTGAGAAGAAAAGTGTTAGTTGCAAGGAAGGAAGGCCCATTCGAGCATCATCACTCGAGCACCATCGCTCGAGCAATGTAGGTCGAGCGCCTCCGAGGCTTATATGCCAAATTTTGTTTTTCGGCCCACGAGATCCCGATTCGGCCTGAACTTTATATATACTCTTTACAAACTCGTTTCAAACTACCACTGGACACACAGATGAGAATTAGACTTAGTTTTTAGAGGGAGGAAGAGGAGAAGAACGAGCAAGCTTTACTTACGTTTTGTTGAGGTTTTTAGTACGAATTCTTAGTTTCTTTTCATTTCTTAGTTTCTTTTCATTAGCTTGGTTACTTTAAACGCTTTGAACTTCGTTTTAGTTAATTAAATTTCAGTTCTTAGAATTATTTTCTTTTAAAACCCTAGTTCATGTTTCTTATTTTCTTCGTTCAATTCATTATGTTTATGTTTGTTGTTTCTTCTATTGCTTTTATGTTTGTTAAAGCCATGTCCGGCTGAAACCCTTGTGTGTTTGGGGTAGGATGAACTCGTAGAAGTAGGATGTGGGTACATAATTAGGGTAATTCGTGATGTTAGTTTTAATTCTCTTGATTAATGAATTCTTATAATTAATCTTAACTTTACCTTTGAATTTCGTATGAAAGTGTTAGAGAGAGGACGACCGCATCACTCAATAACAATTAGTAGTCTTAACGAGAAGGTTTAGAAAGGGTTAATTCATCTACCAGTTTAGCGAAGGAGGACGACCGCATCACCTTAGTTAAATTAGGGTCTCATTAATTAAGCACAATCTATTAACTTGTTAGTAGATTAGTGAAGTCGAGTGTTAGGGTAAAGTATTAGGGTTTAGAATCTTGAGCTTTCACCTTGCATTCATAGACTTAGGTTATTTCTTGTGTGTCACAGTTATTCTGATTATGTACCTGCTCCGTTAGTATACGTAGGGATTCCTATCCTAAGCATCATCATCTCATAGTTGAAAACACTCCTTAGTTAAATTGTTTAGTTTGCTCTTTAGTTTAATTAGTTTATTTTTGTTCATAATTAATTCTTCAAAAAATCCAAAAACATTACACTCATATTAACTACGGCGCGTAGATCTTCAGGGATCTGTTCGCATACACTCCATCTCGTGGGTTCGATAATACTTGGCCAGTATACTTACTCTTACTACAGTGAACCCGTCCACTTGCGGGTGAGCGATTAGTAGAAGTTAGTGTAATTCGCTTCAAGTCAGTCACCTGATATTGTAACCAGATGATACCACAGCTAGTCTGGTGTTACATCTCGTCTGATAGAACCCATCTGGTTCTGGTCAGAGAAGACTCCATATTTTTCTGGAATCTTATACAGCACCTCATCTGGATGTACCTCATTTGGTACAAGCCTTATCTGGTGTGACTCACTTCTAATGATGTAACTCCACTGGTATATCTAGCCTGTAGGCATGTTAGTTTGAGAATAAATATTTTAAGTAAAGAAATGAAACAAAGGATACTTCTCTGATGTTCCCCCTAAAACAAATCTGTCTCTGGATCCAATAAGCCTAGTTCAAATGCTAATTCCCTGAATCTGGTTTCAGCCAAAGGCTTAGTCAGAATATCTGCTCTCTGCTTCTCTGTTGCAATCTTTTCCATCCTTATATCTCCCTTCTCAACATGATCCCTGATAAAGTGATGCATTATATCAACATGTTTGCACCTGGTATGAAGAATTGGATTCTGGGTGATTGCTATTGCACTATTACTATCACAGAATATAGGAATATCCTTGGCTCTAATCTGGTAGTCTCTAAGTTGTTGACTAATCCAGAGCAGTTGTGAACAACAGCTCCCTGCAGCCATGTACTCTGCTTCTGTTGTAGATGTAGCAACTGAAGTCTGTTTCTTAGAAAACCAGGATACCAATTTATTTCCTAAAAATTGGCATGTTCCACTTGTAGACTTCCTATCTATTCTGCATCCACCATAATCTGAATCCGAATAACCACTCAACTCTAAGTTGTCATCTGCAGGATACCATAACCCCAAATTCACTGTACCTTTAAGATATTTCAATATCTTCCTAGCTGCTTCCAAGTGACTTCTCTTAGGATTAGCTTGAAACCTGGCACACACACCTACAGCAAAGGTAATATCTGGTCTGCTTGTAGTCAAATACAGAAGAGAACCAATAAGAGCTCTGTACTGAGTCTGGTCCACACTCTCTCCAGACTCATCTGGATCCATGTTGAAATTTGTCATCATAGGAATCTTGACTGCCTTGCTAGATCCTATTCCAAATTTCTCTAACATGTTTCTGATGTACTTTGCCTGATTAATGAAGATCCCCTTCTCTGTTTGTTTTACCTACAGACCTAAAAAGTAATTCATTTAACCCATCATTGACATCTCAAACTGGCTCTGCATGAGATCACCAAACTTCTCACACAGCTTCTTGTTAGGGGATCCAAATATGATGTCATCAACACATATTTGGACCAGAAGGATGTCCTTTCCTTCTTCTTTCCTAAACAAGGTCCTATCAATCTTACCCTTAGTAAAACCATTGTCCAGAAGAAACTGAGATAGAGTGTCATACCATGCTCTGGGTGTCTGCTTCAGCCCATAAAGAGCTTTCTTAAGCTTAAACATCTTGTCACCTTGTTCAAAACCAGGAGGTTGTTCCACATACACTTCCTCAATGAGAATCCCATTAAGAAAGACAGATTTCACATCCATCTGGTATACTTTGAACTTCATGTGAGCAGCATATGCTAAGAACAATCTGATGGCTTCTAGTCTAGCAACAGGAGCAAAAGTCTCATCATAGTCTATTCCTTTAGACTGAGAATAGCCCTGAGCAACTAGCCTTGCCTTGTTCCTAGTAATGACATCATTTTCATCTTTCTTATTCTTGAAAACCCACTTAGTGCCTATCACCTTTTGATGTCTTGGTCTGTCTACCAGCCATCCTGTCTGGTGAATTGATTCAACTCCTCTTGCATAGCAACAATCCAATTTGAATCTTTCAGTGCTTCCTTGATGTTCTTGGGCTCAATCAAGGATACATAGCAACTGAATAAGGCATCTAAGTTAAGAGTTCTCCTAGTCTGGACACCCTTAGTTGGATCTCCAATTATCAGGTCATTGGGGTGATCAACCAGGGTCCTCCTTCCCGTGGTCTTGCCTGGTTGATCATCCTCTGCAGTACCTTGGTGAGTATCACCAACTGCAGAAGAGCTTCCCCCTACAAGAGTTCCAACCTCCTCTGGTTCTGCTCCTTGTGAAGACTTCTTCTTCAGAGAACCAGAAGATGGATCACCATCTAAATCTGAGTCTGAATCAAGAATAGGTGGATTGACCTTGATTACTCTGGGAGTGGTCTGATTCTGGGTCTCTCCAGAAGACTTTAATTCCACCTTGCACTCAACAGCAAATTCATCAAAAATAACATGTGGTGTTTCTCCACACAAAGTGAATTCTTATTAAAAACTCTAAAGGCTTTACTGGTACTGGAATATCCTAAAAATATTCCATCTGCCACTTTAGTATCAAAGGTTTTTAATTTAGATTTCCCATTGTCATGGATGAAACACTTACATCCAAAAACATGAAAATATGAAACAGATGGGGTTTTACCTTTCCATACCTCATATGGAGTTTTGCTATGTCTCTGGGCAATTAGGCATCTGTTCTGGGTATAACAAGCTGTAGTGATGGCTTCTGCCCAAAACCTTTGAGGTGTGTTGTACTCTACTAGAAGAGTCCTTGCAGCTTCTTTAAGGGTTCTATTCCTCCTTTCTGCTACTCCATTTTGTTGGGGTGTTCTGGCAGCAGATGTCTCATGAAAAATCCCATGTTCTCTGCAATACTCTGCAATGTGTGAATTCAGGAACTCTGTCTACTTGTCACTTCTGATTCTGACTATGCTCTGGTTCTGTTCATTCTGAATCTGCTTGAAGAATTCTGGCAGCTTAGTGATGGTTTCATTTTTCTTAAACAAGAACACTACCCAAGTGTATCTTGAAAAGTCATCTACTATCACCAAGGTGTACTTCCTACCACTGAAACTAAGAGGAGAAACAGGTCCAAACAGGTCCATGTGAAGTAGTTGAAGTACTCTGGTTGTGGTTGTGCTCTGGACATCCTTAAAGGAGGTCTTGGGTTGTTTACCCATCTGGCATGAACCACAAACCTGGTCCTTCTTAAACACTTCATTAGGAAGACCTCGAATAAGACCTTTTCTGGCAATCCTATTCAGTGTTTTGAAGTTAAGGTGGCTCAATCTCTTATGCCATAACCAGCTATCTTCTGCAGATCCTTTAGCAACCAGGCAAGCATTTCTTGGGCAACTGCTAAAATTTGCAAGATAAATGTTACCCTTCCTCAAGTCTATTAGCAAGATATCATTATAATCAGAAGAGAAAACAGTGCATGAATCACTAGAGAACTTCACTGAGTATCCCCTGTCACAAAATTGGGATACTGAAAGCAGATTATGCTTGAGTCCTTCAACATAGTAGACTTCATCTATAGATACTCCATTGAAAGTCAACTTCCCAACTCCTCCGGTGACTCCATAGTTGTTGTCACCAAACATCACTCTTGGCCCATTCAATGGTGTTGGGATATGATTTAGTTTTGATAATTTTCCAAAACAACATGTAATAGGTTTGAAAGCAGTCAGGATAGTATCTTTTATTTCAGGTCAGGCTAGGTTAGCTCTCGTAAGAATAGGCTGTCAGTTGAGAAGAACTCAGTTGAGGGAACACTCAGTTGAGGGGGAACTCAGCGACACAGCCTGAGAATATCAAGATGACACCAAGAAGAACTGACTGAAGCCATGCCAGAAACCTGAATCAGAAGAGAAGCCTGAAGGATGTCCCACTGAGTGTAAACCAGGCTGATCTAAGCTAAGTCAGGTGAACCACTCAGTGAAGAGCATGATCAGGAGGATCAGTGCTGTACCAAGTAGGCCCTGAAGGAGTCAGGCTACTGTGGTCAGGGAACTTTGTCATTCAGCCTTATGACAAAGTTCTTGGAATGATCTTCAAACAGTCTCTGAAGGACAACTACACTGAAGACGTTCAGTTCACTGAAGATCATCAGTCAGTGAAGGAGGAAGCTACCTAAAGTCAGTGGATCTTGGTCAACCCACTGAGTCAAAGATCCGTGAATCCAGGCCCTGTGGACCAATCAGCACGAGGCAACAACTCTGACACTGACAAAGGCCGCATTCCCAGAAAAGTGGTTGAAACCATTTAATGTTGGATTCAAATGTATTTCCTCTCCAACAGATACATTTGAATCCTCATTATAAATACAAGTTCATAGTTGCGTATTCAAGTGTGTTGTATTATGTGTGAAGAAAGAAAAATTAACACCTACGAGCTGTGAAGGTGTGAGTCTTTTAGTGCATTATATGGGAGTTATAAGGAGGCACGATTCACATCTTGTACACTGACCATTAGGGTTCATATATATACACAAATGAGTGTTCAGCTTGTAACTCTTAGCTTAGAGAGGTTTTCCTAATCTTAGCTTTAAGGCTCACACATTGTAAAGGAAAACCTCACCTAGTTGGAGAAAACCAAACCAAACTAAACCCTTTCAGAAGAATGTTAGGTTTGTAGTGAGGTGAGGAGAGGCAGCCCAGGGAGTGGCGTGAGTCCAGTTGTAAGTGCACCTTGGCACGTTAAAAATAAGAATCCCAGTTAGTGGATTTCCTGTTAAATCAGGCCGTGGATGTAAGAGCTTGAGTCTCTGAACCACGTTAAACAGAGTGTTGTTTATTGTTTAAGCACTTGCTAATTATTTGTAGTGTATGCTCACTGAGTGTACTTGGAAAGGCTGAAAAGGAAATTAGCTAAGTATTTTAGTCAGGGAGAATCGATCTCACTGACAGGCTTAAGCAAGCACTCGAGAGTTCAGTCTCTCGAGTCACTGCCTTGTTAAGAGCCTGAGCTCACAAGTCAGTTACACTGACTTGAGTGCTCTGACTCTTAGCAACGCAGTGACTTGAGTATCTTTCACTGAACTCATTCAGGGTGCAATGCAAAAGTTTTTAAAAAAAAATTTGTTCCTGAATTCCCATTTTGGTATTCGAAAATGGGACCATCAAATGGCTTGAAATCCTGGAGATGATCTTTCTGGAATGTCATATGCTTGGAACATCCACTATCAATGTACCACACATGTTTGCTTGAAAGTCCTTTCTCCAATGGGCTCTTATCATCCTGCAGAGAAATCAATTAGGTCCCCTACTAGAGCTGAGTCCTGATTGGTTAGTTGCAGGTTTTGTAGGAATCCAAAGATAAAGATCATCCCTTGCTGGATGAGGAGATCTTATCTTCCTTCCAAATCTATCTACCAGCACATGTCCTCTTACAATAACATATTGAGCTACTGGTCTGATCAGAACACCTTTCCTATAAACAGGTCTAGTGTATCTTTTCTCAAATCTGGCTCTTGGAATAGCCTGCCTTAAAGTCATGGTCTTAAAGGTCTGGTTGTAAGGGTACATCCTAGAAGAACCATCTCTGGTGTAATAACTTCCCAGATCAGTTGGTTTTCTATAGATGGGTCTTGAAGACCTCCTCTAGTTTTGAAAAGTGGATCTATTCTGATGGTAGAATTCCTTCTGAGTTTTCCTGTTCTGGAATCTTCTTGGACCATTCCATCTTTGAGATCCCTGATTCTGATTGAGGTTCTCTGGTTCAGTATACCTTCTCTGGTATCTCTTATTCTGATTGGGTTTCCTCTTAGAGTCTCCTTTTTTAGGTCCCCTAATCTGCTTAGGTTCCACTCTTTTAGGATTCCTCTGAGGTTCCCTAATCAGGTTAGGCATCTGAACAGAACCATCAATCTTTATAGGTTCTCTTTTCTAGTTTGTATGCTCTAGAATTTTCTCTTCCAGAACATTCACCTCTTCTGGACTATATTCTGAATGATTAGTAGGGAGGTCCCACTTCCAACCAGGTCTGTAAACCACCATGCGATCATTACCAGAAGGATCATCTTCATTCCAGAGTTCCACAAATTCACCAGCTCTTATAGACTTGTCTTTGGTAAAGCAATATTTATGAGATCTTTTAATGATTCCAGGATATCTTAAACCACTCTTATCATTTATGCGTTGAGAAGATCCTGATATAATAGATACAACATCTGGTTTCATGGAAGCTTCTCTGGGCATAGGTATCTCAATAGTTTGCTCAACTTGTTTTCCCTTGATAAGAGTCTGGTATTTGGCTCTAAGCTCATTTAACTCTTCTACTTGAGAGTTCTTTTCCTTCATGAGTTGATCTACCAGAGTATCTCTTTCTGTGATCTTATCCTGAAGTTCAGAAACTTCTTTGGAATGATCTTTCATAAGTTCTCTGGTGGATTTTTGTTCATGAGATAAGGATTGAACTTCAGTTCTGAGCCTACCATTCTCTTTCTCAAGTTTTTGACATAATTGAACACAATTTTGGAGATCTGATAGCATTTGCTGCATATCAGACTCTCTGGAGTTACCAGATGAATTAGAGGATTCAGTATATTTGGAATTTGATAAGCATAGGGTAGTTTCATTTACCTCAGTGATGTCTGCCATAAGACACACATCATCATCTGATCTGAAATCAGAAGAAGAAGAAGAGGAACTGGAGCTAGTATCTTCCTCCTCTGCTTCTGCCAGTAGTGCTCTCTTGTCAGCATATCTCATATCTCTCTTGATTCTTTTCTCTTCTCTTTCTCTAGGGGTCAATTGAGGACAATCATAGTTGTAGTGACCAGGCTTGTTGCAGGTGTAACAGGTGTTATCTCCTTTGGGACTGGGGCTTGGATCCCTCCTCCTCTGGTTGAACTCTGCTCTGGCTGGACTATTCTCTCTCCTTTGGTAGTCTGATCTGCCAGAACTGCCATCCCTCCTCTGGTAATCTGATCTCCCAGAGTTGTTTTCTCTTCTCCTCTCTGGAGTTCTGAATCTGGTCTCCCTTGAGTCTCCAGATTTTCTTTCTTTATCTGCTGCTTTGAAGGAACTCTTCCTGTCTCTGGTAGATTCCTTCCAGTGCTTCTTGTACCTGCATATTTTGAACTCATTTTATCCAATTTACAGTTAGAAGTGCTACCTGTTCCTTGAGACTCAGGTCATCTGCAGGAGACTCTTTTGGTTTGTCATCTGTCTTGATGGTAGAAGAGAAGGCAACTCCCTTCTGACCAGAAGAGGAAACCTCTTCTGTTTGATCCTCCTCTTGAAGATCATATTCATAGGCTTTAAGATCAGATAGCAGAAGATGGTGATCCAGAGTGTTGAGATCCTTGCTATCTTTTATCACAGTTACTTTGATTCTCCACCTGCTGGTTAGTGAGCGCAATATTTTACTATTTATTTCCTTTTCAGAGTAGGTCTTACCTAAGGCACTAGCCTTGTTGAGGAGATTTGTGAGTCGCATATCCAGCTGGTAAATGGTCTCGTCTGGTTTCATTTTGAAGGTATCAAACGAGTGTTGAACAGCTTGAAGTTTGTTATCCTTGATCTTCTTTGTTCCTTCACAGAGCAGAGCAAGTTTATCCCACATCTCCTTGGCAGTAGCACAGGTTCTGACCTTCTCTATCACCTCCTTAGTGAGTGTGTTGATAATCTCAGTCCGTGCCACCTGGTCCAGATTGTAAAGTTTTCTTTCATCATTGTCAAGCTCATCTTTCTTCTTGAGGATTCTTTGCCTGGGGACTCTGTCCTCTGCAGCTTTCTGGGCAGTTTCACTTGTTTCTTCCCTGGACTCTGACCTGCCACTATCAATAGGAGTCCAGTAAAACTTAATTGGGTCACTCTCTACCATATCCAACATGCGGTGATGAATAGCTCCAAGATGATTACTCATCATGAAGCTCCAGTGGCTGTAATCCTCGAAAGAGAATTCTGGAAGCTTACGGCTCTTGTAAGAAGATTTTGCAGACATTTTGACCAGAGTTTTAAAAAAAAATTTAACCAAAACACAATAAAGAGCAATAGATCTGCCCAGTGACCACCAAAAAGCTTTACAAAGCAGTGGTCGTTGGACACACTGCTCTGATACCACTTGTTGGTCCCACTAGTTTGATAAATTGCGGAAGCTTTAAAGTTAATGTCTTAGACAACTTCTTTTTACAAGAGCACACTATAATAAACAGGAATCTAAATGCAGAAAACAGTAAATAAGACCAGATATATAGTGGTTGGATCTGAATATCCTACGTCCACTCTCCCTTGATCAAAGGGGTCTCACTATCCAACCAACAACCAACTTACTTACTGGAATTGTGAAGTACCAGTTCCTTCTTACAAACTCTTTAGATCTAACTTCGATCTAAAGATCAACAGCCTTCAACCTTATCTTGTAGATGAACAGGTTGAGGTCCAATTTCTCCTTAAGAGTGAATAATTAGTTATGAACAATATAAGAGTGCTATGTGCTTGGATGAACAAGAGCTTTGAATGAATCTTCGTGCGCGTATAAATCTCTCTAGCCCTTTTTCTTGAGGTTGCACTCTGTATTTATAGAGGTGATTAGTGAATAGCTGTTGGGGAGCTAATCCAATCAGATCCTCTATTTAGGGAAGCTTCAATCAATCAATTCCCTAATTGATTGATTGGGTTGGTGAGATCCTTGGATTGATTGACTTCAAGACTTTCCAATCCTGATCTTGTTGACTTGAATCACCAACGGTCAATAGCTTCAATGCCAAACTCTGATTCTCTCCAGAGAAGGCAATACCAGACACCAGGTAACCTTGATGTCTTCTGGTCCTGATCTGGTTATGAAACAGATAGCTCATCAGAATCAGGACATGATTCTGAGCATCTTTTGTTTCACCAGACTCGTCTGGTCCGGACTCGTCTGGTCTGGGGAAAGTTCTCTGCCTCTGGTCAGTCTCATCTGGTAAAGTCCTCTGGTCTGTCTTCTGGTGACTCTTCTGGTGAGTCTTCTGGTCTGGCAGTTCCCCCTAGACTAAGTCCTAATCTAGATCAGCATCTGGCTAACAGGTCCAGATGGTCCTATTACATCTTCTGGTTTGTTTTTAACTCATCAAAACTATACAATTTTTATCCTAACAACAACATTCCTCCCCCTGCCGGGCAAGAGTCTTAGTGGCTAGGAGTAGATGGGGTCTTGTACTTTTTCATTTCTTTTGTTGTTGTTGTTCGTCTTCTTTGTAATTTTTGGGCGATCAAGCCTTGTTTTTAATGAAACTATTTTGCTCATCTTATTTACTTCACATTAATTGTTCTTCACATATTTATTCATGCTTAACAGTCTTAATGTAGTGGGGCTTCGTTCCTTAAGAACTTTTGCCTGTCAAATTTGATGGGCTTTTGGCCTTAGGCTATGTTCATTTAAAAACGAACAGCCTTTGATGGGCTTGGTTGTATAATCAACTTGCGCCTTGAGCTTACATTTCTGTTTTAACGAACAACTTAACATTGGAAAGATCTTAAAAAATTACATTTGTTGAGAGCGACCAAAAATGTAATCCTGTACTAACTAGGTTGGATTTGCTCGACCAAAAAAATGTCAAACCACCAACCATTCAAGAAATATAAATTACATTAAGGTCCAAAGCTGCTCGACCACTATACATTGTCAAAGCATCTTTAGACTTAAAAGAAAATAAGACTATACAAGAGACTAGCATACTAGATCGCGACCAAACTTGACCTAACTCAGCTCTGTTCGACCACTTATACTTGGTGAATTTTTCAAAAAATTAGGTAAGTTTTTGGATCCATCTTGTGCATCTGCCATACTAGTTCGCCCATTGGACTTAGTAGTTCGCCCATCTCGAATTCACACTCTCATAAGTAGGACTGCTCGCCTACTGAAAGTACTTCCTTAAATTAGCTGCATTCCAGGAGTATTGGGCCGAGTTGCCATCTAAGTCCTTTATGTCATATGCTCCATTGGGTAACCTGTCCGTTACCCTGTACGGGCCCTCCCAAGTCGGGCCAAATATGCCTGGAGGTGGGGCGAGCTTCTTTCTTAAAACAAGGTCACCAACTTCGAATTTTCTTGCCTTGACTTGGGAATTGTAATAACGCTCCACTCTTTGTTTGTATGTTGCATTTTTTAGCTCGGCGTGTAATCTTTTTTCTTCGAGCAAATCTATTTAAGTAGCTAGAGCAGAGTTGTTTGCTTGTTCATCAAAGCTGGTCGTCCTGATCGTATTGGTCTTTAATTCAATTGGTATCACAGCCTCTGTTCTGAAAGCCATTGCAAAAGGTGTTTCTCCGGTACTTGACCTGGGAGAAACTCTATATGCCCATAAGACCTCCGGAAGTTCTTCTGACCAACTACTTTTGCTCTCTGCCAATCGTATTTTCAATGTATGCTTAATGATCTTGTTCACAGCTCAACTTGCCCATTTGATTGGGGATGATAGGGAGTTGAATAGTGTTTCTTGATCCCCCACTTTGTACAGAAGTCTCTCAATTCTTTCCCATCAAAATGCGGGCCATTATCTGTCACAATGGTTCGTGGGATCCCAAAACGACAGACAATATTCTGCCATATGAAATTGATCATATTTTGCTGTGTAATTTTCACCATGGCCTTTGCTTCTGCCCATTTTGTATAATAATCGACGGCCACAACAGCAAATCGAACATTTCCAACTCCTGTTGGGAAAGGACCAATAATGTCCATTCCCCATCTCACAAATGGCCATGGACTATAAACCGATACGAGCTTCTGAGCCGGGGTATGAATACTTGGAGCAAAAATTTGACATTGGTGGCAAGCTTTGGCTAACTGGATTGCATCTTTTCGTAAGGTCGGCCAATAATAACCTTGCCTTACAGTTTTGTAGGCCAAAGCTTGCCCCCCAGCGTGATTTCCACAAGCTCCAGAATGTATGTCCTCCACAACCGTCCTTCCCTGCCCCCTAGACAAACACTTGAGTAATGGAACTGAAAAGCCTCTTTTGTAAAGATGTTTGTCTACCAGAGTATATATGGCTGCTTGCTTCGCAATTCTCACAGCTTCAAAGGAGTTGCTTGGTAGTTCCCCGTCTTTCAAGTATTTGGCTATATGAGTTCTCCAGTCATCGTCATCTCTATGTTCAACTACTTGATTTACTTCATAATCCATAGTTGATGGTTGGACTTTTCTGGTGATGACGATGTCTGTTAGATCTGCTGGCCCGTCACTTGTTGCTAATCTTGCTAGGGCATCAGCTTGAGTATTACTTGCTCGAGGTATCTATTGGATGTCCACCTGGTCTAACAAAGACACCAAGTGAGCCACTATTCGTTGATACTCGATCATTTGTTCATCGCTGGCCTCGTATTCACCTCATACTTGGCTTACGATGAGCTGGGAGTCTCCGAAAATCTGGAGTCTTCTTACCCCGACGGCTAATGATAAGTAGAGACCTGCAATGAGGGCCTCGTACTTCGCTTCATTGTTGGTGGCCATGAACTTGAATCTGACTGCTAACGTGAATACTTGCCTGTCGGGGCTGATAAGAACTATTCCTGCCCCCGAAGCTAAATTTGTCGATGAACCGTCCACATAAAGATGCCATGGGTGATCTAGCCCTCTCGTCGGATTTTGAGGGAAAGTTAACTCGACTATGAAGTCGGCTAATGCTTGTCCCTTAATCGCTGTTCGAGGTGCGTATGTCACGCCAAACTGGCTTATCTCTATGGACCATTTTAAAAGACGGCCAACTGTGTCGAGTCGGTGTAGAATTTGTCTAAGCGGGAAAGTTGTTAGTACTTCAACCTGGTGGTCGAAAAAGTACAGTCTTAACTTTCTTACACTCATGACAAGAGCATACGCCAGTTTTTCGGTGGGTGAATATTTCACCTCGGCTTCATGTAGAGCCTGGCTGACATAGTAAATTGGCAAGTGATACTTGCCTTCTGCTCGCACTAGTACTGAACTTATGGCCATATCAGATGCTGCCAGGTATAAGTATAACTTCTCGCCGGGAATTGGTTTTGACAGAATTTTTACATCCCCCAGATAGTCCTTTAATTGGTCAAAAGCTTTCTGGCAGCTTCCCGTCCATGCAAAGTTGGCCTTCTTGATGGCTTCAAAAAATGGACGACATTTGTCTCCCGATCGTGATATGAACCTGTTCAAAGCGGCTAGGCAACCCGTTAGCCTTTTCACTTCTTTGATTGAGCGTGGAGGTTCCATATCAACGATCGCTTTTACTTTAACAGGATTGGCTTCAATTCCTCGCTTGCTGACCAGATGGCCCAGGAACTTTCTAGAATGTACTCCGAAACTACTTTTCTTCAGATTTAACTTCATATTGTATTTCTGGAGAATATCGAATGTCTGGGAAAGATGTTGGAGGTGATCTTCTTTTCGTGTACTCTTGACGACTATGTCGTTGACATACACCTCTACCGTCTCCCCAATATGTTCATCGAACATTTTGTTCACCAGCCTCTGGTAGGTCGCTCCAGCATTGATTAGACCAAACGACATCTTTTTCCAGCATAATAGATTCTTGTTTGTATAGAAAGCCATGTTTTCTTGGTCATTTGGGTGCATCGGGATCTGGTGGTAACATGCAAAGGAATCCATGAACGTAAACATTTCATGCCCGGCAGTGCTGTCCACCAGTTGATCAATGTGCGGGAGCGGAAAGTTATCCTTCGGGCATGCTGCATTAAGATCCGTGAAATCTATGCATAGCCTCCAGGTTCCATTTGGCTTTCGCACCAAGACAGGGTTTGCAACCCATTGTGGACACAACGCCTGTTTAATTAGGTCGTTGTCCAATAGTTTTTTACTTCCTCATTAAGAGCTTGATACTTGTCAGGTCCGTACTTTCGCCGTTTCTGATGGACGGGCATTCGAACGGGATTTATATTTAATCTGTGACAAGCATCCTTCAGATCAATTCCTACCATGTCGGCGTGTGACCATGCAAATACATCAAATTTGGCCTTTAAGAATTTCGCCATTCGAGTTCTTAGGGCTCACGGAGCTCTGATCCGATATATAGTTCAAGGTCATCCCGGTTGGGATCAACTTTGATAGCATCCAATTCTTCGACCGGAGTAGCCCGTCTCTTTTGTCCCTTCCACCGTGGATCAACTATTGGCCCTTCTGGGTTCAGGTCATCCTCGGTGTTCATGGGTTCAGCACCCAGTCGGGGGTCAAGATCCTCAATGGGCCCTGAGCAGGGTTTGGTCGTCAGGGCTGGACCCTCCTGGTCGTCGTTCGAGTATGTATTTGGCGATGATAGGTGGTAACATTGCTTCTGGCAAGGTCTGCTCTCCATTTTGCAGCATTTGCTTGCCATGGTGCAGCATTTGCTCACCCATGGGCGAGGGTTGATCGTCTATGTCCATCTGATCATTTTGGGTCCCGAGGATGTCTTCCAAAATTGAGGGTTCATTCTCGGGTTGACTGGTTGGCTCTTCCATCACAGATACCTGTCCCTGCTTTAACTGGATTTGTAGGAGACACTCTTGAGCTTTCCTTTGGTCTCCCTTTATTGTGCCAACTCCACTTGCTGTTGGGAATTTTATGCAATAATGGTAAGTTGAACATGCGGCCTTAAATTCGTTCAAAAAATGGTCGACCAAGGAACCCATTATAAGTTGACTCTTGGTCTACGACCAAGAAATCTACCATTCTTGTGATATTTTTCTCAGGTTCCTTGACCGTTACAAGTTGCACAGCCAAAGTAACCTATTCCTAGTGGGATTGTTACAGCATTTCCAAATCCCAGGATTCGATGATTTGTATCTCTGATGTAGCCTGCATAATCTCCCATTTGATCAAGTGTCTTTTTGAAAAAGACATTTGTGTAGGCTCTAGTATCCACCAATAGTCTGTGCACTCTTGTTTCCATGATCTTAGCACATATCACGAGCGAATCGTTGTGAGGGGTCAGTATTCCTTCCAAGTCTCTTTCGGTAAAGGTTAATTCCGGTGTTTGCATGATGGGCGGAATAACCCCCATTTCCTGTACATGACCGATTGCTCGTAACTCGGCTTTTCTTTTACGATTAGAAATCGGTGGTCGTCCATCAGAATAACCTCCAACAGGTCCTGCGGGCTCCATCATCTGGATGTCCGGAACTGGACCACCTGCAGGCAACTGAGCTGGTCGCCCAGCTCGATTCCGACGAGGTGTTTGTTCTAGGTCCTCCCCATCAGAATCCTCATCTCTGTCTCTTTTGCCGGGTTGTCTCTTCACGAACTCGGATAACTTCCCCTCCTCGTAGAAACGCCATAATTGCTTCAGCAAGTCACGACATTCGCTTGTAAATTGCCCTACACTTTGATGGTAGGCACAATATTTGTTCTGGTTTAACTTGCTCGTATCTTGACGTATCCTTCGAAGAGGTGTGAGCAATTCTTTGTCTCGGACGTTATTGTAAACTGTGTCAATTGATACAGTGAGAATATGGTTCAATTTATCCTTCAGCTCCGTCCCTTCAGTAAAAGCTTTCATGTTCTTGGGAGTTCGATAACCACTACCACCAGGCTTTTTTGTACCCTCTTTCTGTTCTCCTTTGTCCCTCATATCCTTTTGTAGTGCTTCATGCATGGAGACAAAGACTCTTGCCCGGTCCCAAAACTCAGCATAAGTCTTCGGGCATCTTAGGTGTACATCTTTCCAGAGTTCGGTACCCTTCTTAAGTCCAGCTAGGATGGCCACAATTTTAGTGTCTTCGCTAACTGACTCCCCTTCTAGCAGGACCTTGTTGAATCTTTCCAAGTACGATCGGTCCGACTCATCATCAGTTTGCTTCAAGTCGGACAACCGATGTCTCTGGGAAAGATAAGACCCGGGCATAGAGAAGTGGGATAATAACTCTTTTCCCAGCTGGGCAAATGAATAAATCGAGGCCGGTGGCAGAGCTGAAAACCACTTATGGACACGATCCCCCAGGGTTAGGGGAAAGTTACAGCACTGAGTCACATCACTTACCCCCATTGATACCATATAATTGGTATATTTCATTAGATTTACCCGGGGGTCCGCCGTGCCCTCATATTGAATGCTAGCAGGAAATTGGATCTTCTTCTGAATCGGGGCTTTCAAAATCACCGAAGTTAACGGGGAAATCGGAAGAGTTATACTCCCATACCACCTTTGTTGGTCGAGCTGGCCCTGCATACTTTCAATGGCCTTTCTCATGGACGCAAGCTCTTCAAAAGATCCCCCTTAACTCTGAGGCTGTTCAGCGAGCATATGTGCACGACCATCTGTTCGCTGCAGTCCCTCATTTGGCGTGGGAATCCCCTGGATTAGCCTCCTGGGATTAGGCTCTGCGTTTGGGCCAAGGCGACCAAAAGCTGACCTAGTCAGCCTCTCATAGACTGACCGCCAAACAGGTTCAGCGGCTGGCGGCCTCAGCGAGCTATTTATCTTTGCCCTTTGCCCTACGAGCTTGGGCGCTGTCTACCTCATTCAAATGGTCACCCCTGGCCTTCTCATGTTCACGAGTCTTTATGGGACTAAGCCTTGCCCGTACATAAGAGGGGCCAGGTTGGGCTTGTTGTCTTTGTAGAGCCTGGAGCATGGCTATTATCCGAGCCAATTTGTCTGGATCGTGAGTAAAAGCGTCCAACTCAGGTGGTATTAATTGACGAGCAACAGTGGTCTGATTCTCATGGTCATACCTCCTCGCCCCTGCTCGCCTACCAGCCTGAGACATCCGGGAGTGTGAATCCCTTGTTATATGTTGGGAGCGTTGTGTTTCTCGTGATTGAGGCATGTTTACAAGAGACTTCAAGTATTGTTCATTAGTTCTTTGATGAAGAACACTAAGAACACCAAGAACACCAAGAACACTTTTCTTCAAAGATTCAAACTTATTCAAAAGTCTTTGGATAATCTTTCGGTTTTCGATGAATCGAAGGTTCGAATCCCTCCTTCTAGCACCAATTTGTTGATGATCAGTTCTAATTTCAAAGATTAATGGCTGTTTTAGATGGTTAATCGATCATCAAATAATTACGTATGATTGATCACTAATGTAATTAGTGAATACGAAATCTCCGGTTTAAAGTTGATTAAGAACGTTTATAGCTTACGTGATAATATGGTCGTTAGATAAACGAGCTGCTTTGGGTTCGTAGACGAAGTTTGGACGTGTATAATAATTTGTGCTTATTTTATTAGCTGAAAAAATCTAAGTATTTATAGACACTTGCCTAGCAGGAGGTGTCGTGACTTTTTGCCTACCAGGCCTGCATGCACGACACCTGGACTTTGACCAAGCTGACCTTATCTAAACTATATTCTATCCTTATCTGTTGGACTTGCTCGTAGTCGAGAGATGCTCATCCTGTTGGACTTGTTCTTGAGGAGTCTTTAGTTTGATTCTTGTTGGTCTTTAGTCTTGTCATTAGGTGGCCTTGGGATTGAGGTTGGATTTGGTCGGCAGTGCGGTTTTGTTCGCCTGCTTTGTCTTTGCTTAATACGCAGTATCTGTTCGCCAATACCTTGTTAAGTCTTGATCTTGGTTTAATTTTATTTTGATCCACGGGTGTTTTGTGCTGGGTGACCAGCTCCAGCACCAGCAGGAGGTCCAGTTCCCGAAATTCAAATGATGGAGCCTGCTGGACCTGTTGGTGGTTGCTCTGATGGGCAATCTCCAATATCAAACCGAAAAGGGAAGGCTGAGGTACGTGCAGTAGCTCAGGTGTAGGAAATGGGGGTCAACCCATCAATTCTACATATAGCAGAGTTGACCTTCACAGAAAAAGACTTGGATGGAATCGTAATACCCCATAACGATTCCCTCGTAATCTATGCCAAGATAATGGGGACAAAAGTACATCGGTTATTGGTGGACATTGTAGCCTATACCAACATCATCTTTAAGAAAATGCTGGACCAGCTAGGGGACTACGCAGGCTATATTGAAGATTCCAATCACCGAACTTTAGGCTTCAGAAATGCTATAACAGTCCCATTAGGGATAATTAGATTGTCTATGCAACTTATATCGACCAAGGATCCCAAAAAAAAAATATAACTAGAATGGTGGATTTCCTGGTCGTAGATCAAGAATCCACATATAACGAGTTCCTTGGCCGACCATTTCTAAATGAATTTAAAGCTGCAGTTTCAACCTATTACTATTGTGTCAAATTTCCAACTGCAAGTGAAGCTGGAACATTAAAAGGAGACCAAAGGAAAGCTCGAGAGTGCCTCCTTCAACTGCGATCAAATGAAAAACAGGTATTAATGATGGAAGCCTCCACCAGTCATCCCAGCAATGAGCCTTCAGTCCTCATTGACATTTTGGGGCCTCATAATGACCAGATGGAAACTGATGAGCAGACCTTGCCCGTGGGCGACCAACAGTTGCTTACGGGCGAGCAACCCTAGCCGACAGCAGAATCATCGATGACTATTGAGGAGCTACCCGTGAACATTAACTTGGAGGGCCCAACCCTGGCAATCAACATTGATCCCGAAACTGCAAATGATTTTGATCCCCGCCTAGGTGTTGAACCAATGAACATCGAAGACGAGCTAAACCCAGAAGAGCCAATCATAGATCCACGGTGGAAGGGACAAAAACGACGAGCAACTCCAGTCGAGGAACTGGAAGCCCTCAAAGTTAACCTTAACCATGATGATCTTGAACTCTACATCGGGTCCGAGCTCCCTGAACCTTATAGGACTCGAATGGCAGAGTTCCTTAAAGCTAACCTTGATGTCTTTGCATGGTCGCATGCCGACATGGTGGGGATCGACCGAAAAGACACCTATCACAGGTTAAACATTAAGCCAGCCCGATGACCAGTCCATCAAAAGAGACGAAAATACAGGCCGGATAAATATCAAGCCCTTAATGAAGAAGTGAAGAAGCTGTTGGACAACAACTTAATCAAACAAGCGTTATGTCCACAATGGGTTGCAAACCCAGTACTGGTGCGGAAACCGAATGGAACCTGGAGACTATGTTTTGGTCCCGGTACAAGACTGAGGAATACGTGTATGGGGGGGGGGAATACACGTATACCAATTTTCTAACTTAAAACTGACTGAGTCCCCTTTACTCAGAGTGGTAAAGAACTAGGAGCTGATAATATACCTACTGACTACACTTGGTGCGGGTCAGTTGGCTAACTATCAGTTCAAGTTCAGTGCGGAAATGTTTGAGCCCTGAAAGTTTAAAGTCTTGTTTAGTTTGCTTTCTGAAAAACTTGTTTTACTCAAATCTGAAAGGTGTTTAGTAGGGCAGTGCTCTTTTGAAAATCAGCCTGATTGATTCAGACCTGATAAACTTGAATGCGATGAATGAACAAGTAATATAGCAAGAATGCACAATATCAAAGCAGTAAGAACACAGGGAGTTTAACGTGGTTCAGAGTCTCAAGCTCCTACGTCCACGGCCTGACTTAACAGGAAATCCACTCAAGGGATTCTTGTTTTTAACGTGCCAAGGTGCACCAAGACCAGTTATCCTCACTGATCTATACAACTCCACTTACTAACACTCTAACTGACTTACTCCCAACAAGCCTAACTTAGGGTTTTGGTTTCAGTTTGGATTCCAACTAGGTTGAGATTATCCTTACAAGGCAAAGCTATGCTAAGGATTGGATAATCTCTCTAAGCTTAAGATAATTCTATTGATGGTCCCGTTTTCGAAGGGCAAAATGGGAATTCAGGAGCAAATTTTTTTTTTTTTAAACCTTTTTCCTCAGGGAGTTCAGCAAGAGTGAGAAATACTCAAGTCACTGCTCTGCTCAGAGGCTGAGTTACCAAGTCAGGGAGAAGGCTTGGAGACTCATGCTCTGAGCAAGGACAGTGGCTTGAGATGCTGAACTCTCGAGTGCGTTATCAAATCACAGCTTGCACCCTGACTGAGTTCAGTGACGAAATACTCAAGTCACTGCGTTGCTGAGAGTCAGAGCTATCAAGTCAGAGATGAGACTTGAAAGCTCAGGCTCTCAACAAGGCAGTGACTCGAGAGACTGAACTCTCGAGTGCTAGCCTGATTCAGTCAGTAAGATGAATCTTCCTGACTGAAATGCTTAACTAAAGTCCCTTTTTAAACAATGCTCTCAGTGAGCAGATTTTCGCAATACTTTAGAAGAAAAGACATTCCAAATAATAACACTTGGTTTAACGTGGTTCAGAGACTCAAGCTCTTACATCCACGGCCTGATTTAACAGGAAATCCACTCCTTTGGATTCTTGTTTTTAACGTGCCAAGGTGCACTTACAACTGGACTCACGCCACTCCCTGGGCTGCCTCTCCTCACCTCACTACAAACCTAACATTCTCTGAAAGGGTTTAGTTTGGTTTGGGTTTTCTCCAACTAGGTGAGGTTTTCCCTTTACAAATGTGTTAGCCAATAGCTAAGATAGGAAAAACCTCTCTAAGCCTAGAGTTACAAGCTGAACACTCATATGTGTATATTTGAAGACCCTAATGGTCAGTGTTTAAGATGTGAGTAAACCCTCCTTATAACTCCCATGCACGTATGCTACTACCCACACCCTCACAGCTCGTAGGTGTTTGTTTTCTTACAATTCTTTCAACAACACAACACACCACAACTACGCAACTATGAGCTTGTATATATAATGGGGATTCAAATGTATCCGTTGGAGAGGGAATACATTTGAATCCAGCATTAAATGGTTTCAACCACTTTTCTTGGAATGCGGCCTTTGTCAGTGTCAGAGTTGCTGCCTCGTGCTGATTGGTCCACGTGGCCTGAATTCACGGATCTTTGACTCAGTAGGTTGACCAAGACCCACTGACTTTAGGTAGCTTCCTCCTTCACTGACTCTGATCTTCAGTGGACTGACTCGTCCTCAGTGCAGTTGTCCTTCAGTGACTGTTTGAAGATCACTCCAAGAAGTTTGTCATAAGGCTGGATGACAAACTTCCCTGACCACAGTAGCCTGACTCCTTCAGGGCCTACTTGGTGCAGCACTGATCCACCTGATCAGGCTCTTCACTGAGTGGTCCACCAGACTTGGCTTAGATCAGCCTGACTTACACTCAGTGGGACTTCCTTCAGGCTTCTCTTCAGGTTCAGGTCTTCCTTCAATGGCTTCAGTCAGTTCTCTTGAGATGTCATCTTGACTTCCTCAGGCTTTATCAATGAGTTCCCCCTCAGTTGAGTTCCCCCTCAACTGAGTGCTTCCTCAGCTAAGTTCTTCTCACATTACAACCTGTCTAACTGAATACACAAACTATCCTGACCTGAATCTAAAGATACTATCCTGACTGCTTTCAAACCTATTACATGTTGTTTTGGAAAATCATCAAAACTAAAACATATCCCAACAAATTCTAATTAGCTCTTGGAATATAGAATAACTCTCAATTGCTGAGAAACACTTGGGAAATTTAGAAGGTTTCGAGTGCTTCTCTTAATGGTTGAATGCTTTTGAATGCTTGAGAGTTTGAGTAATTTCTGGCTTGGAAATTTCCCGTAACCTTGAATGGGTTCAAGGTTTTCTGTATTTATAGGTGATTTGAAAAACTATCCGTTGGAGTGATAGCCTTCGAGCCATCTATGTAGAGTGGCTTCAAACGGACATATCTTCATGCAGCAGCCGTCCTTGCATGGATTTGGTATTTGCATTAAATGCACATTGAATGCTTGCCCGTTGAATATGCAGTCTGAATTCAGTCTTCATGTCAGGTTCCGTACGTGCGTGTCCTTCTCGGATTGGTCCACGTCATCAGGTTGGTGAGAATGTCAGAACTTATTCCTGAGCTTCAGGCTTGTCTTATTAAGTTCATTTTATCTTGAGCTCACCAGTCTTGTCCGACGCTGAAATTCCTTTTGCATTGCTTGGCTCTACTCCAGGTCTTCCCATTAACTCAGTGACATCCTGTTCCCTTCAGGACTGAGTTAGTAATGACCTCAGGGTCATACTCTTCATCACTGACACTTACTCAGCCAGCTTAGAGGACTGCCACAAGTTCAGGATGGTGCTCTTCGTCTTCAGGCTCTGAGTCTTGATTGTCTCCAGTGAGTTCTCCTCTCACTGAGTACCTGTGAAGTGTAAAATGACTAAGTACTAATCCTAACCAAGACTAGCCTGACAAAGACAGATTAAGGCAATCATCTTTTCAGGGGCTTTGGGATCTTAATCAAAACTGACAATGTCCCAACAATTTCCCCCTTTTTGATGATGCCAAAACACTGAAAAGATCCTTAAAACACTCAGAGGAAACAAGATAAACCTATCTATAAGATAAGACAGTGTTAGAGCAATTCTTGATAAAGTACAGTATTTTAAACAACAGCCAAAAAGACAATGAGTTTTTGTTTGTGGGCAAAAGTAATAGATTTCATTGATTGATGTGGAAATGATTACAATGAATCTAATCTATTACAAAGAAGCATGTGAACACCTAGACTAATCTCATTTCAGGCTTGAGTCCATATCCTGCATAAACTCTTGCCTTCAGCTCGTCAAGTCTTCCAGGTTGATTCACGTACCCTTCAGCTTTGGCTATCTTCAATACTTCCATCATAATGGCCTTTGTATCATGCTTTTGAGTTCCAGGAACCAAGGGAGGAGCTCGAATGGTGAACTCAGGAGCCTTTACTTGAACTTGAGCTGCCTCAGCCTCCTCCAAGATCTTCTGGAATAGCTCAGGATGATTGTCCATCATGTAGTCAGTGAAGTGGGCATTGATATCGTCAGTGTCGCCCCACTTCTTCACAACAAACCACAATCTAACAAATTCATCCCTTGCATCAGTCCAAAACTCCTTCAATGTCTCTGAGACGAACTCATCAACAAAAGCTTCCCTTGCTCCTGATTCTGGCCTTCTGATTTGAAGAATTGTTGATTTCCTAACTGTTGGCTTTTTCCTGTACTTCCTGGGCTCAGGCTTCGCCTTCTTCCTCCTTAGCAAGCTGATCACTGCATCATCCAGTTCTCGTTGTTGAAGCTCAGTGATATCCGTCAGCTTCTCAACCTTCTTCTCCAAGATGCGCATTTTCTCCTTCTGAGCAATTTCAGCTCTGCGCATAGCCTCAGATTTCTCAGATTGATCTCCCCATGCTTCAGCACATAGCTCCGCAACCAACTCACCTGAGTAAGTGATGGGATTCTTCCTTGAGCTCATGGGAGACGACCTCTAAACTGGCTCAGGTTGTTGCTTGGAAGGTTCATTAGCCTTTGCCTTTGTTGCCTCCTCCCTCAGCTTGGCAACAATTTCTCCTCCTTCCTTTTCCACCGCCGCTAACCTAGCTGACTTCCTCACCCTTAAAATGTTTCCTTCAGGATTGGCTTCAGGGTCAGCTAGAACGGTTTCACCTTGATTGACTGCCTCCGATGCCTCAGGGCGGGATCTTTTCTTCTTCTTTTCCCCCTTTTTGGCATCATCATTGGCCTCGGATGGGAATGCGTCAGATCCGCTGTTGATTACGAAGGAGGCTAGAGAATGGACATCGTTAATTCCCTCCTTCAATAATTCAACTCCCATCGAAATTCCAGTGCCTGCGTACGAAACCGAACTGATAGCAGCATTGACTTTCTTCTCAAAGACCTCCATAGAGAGTTGGAGACTTTGTTCAGCCTTGGTGATCCTTTCCTCCACCTTCAAGGACTCATTGCTGACTCTGCTGGCCTCAGTTAGTATCTTTGCAGACTTGTCAGTGGCCTTTGCCAAAATGTCTGCCACTGACTGAGAGGTGCGATCCATCCTCCCTGACTCCAGCTCCAGTTTGGACGCTGAGTCCTTCAAGGCCTGAGTGACAATAGCTCCAGTCTGAACTGCAAGCCTGTCCACTGCCTGATTCATCTTTTCGTCCCTGATCGCATCCCTCTCATCGCGTTTCTTGAGAGTGTTCGTAAGCATCTTCTTGGTGCGCTTCCTCTCAGTCCTCACTGACTTGGCCGTGTCAGTCATCGTTTTCTTTAACAAAATCAGCTCCCTGTTAGCAAGGGTGTTGTAAGCTGACTTTGTCCACCTGATATGCTTCGCCAGGGCCTTGGAGTCTTCTTCCTTCTCAGCTCGTAGCCTCATTACCTCCTCCTGAAGTTCAGCTAGATTTTCTGAGGTTTTCTCCTGCTTGACCTCCACTATGCTTGTGAATTCAGCACGTCCGACCCCGGTTATGATCACATCCTCATCATCAGCGGCCGCATCAGTGATTGGCTGATTTCCCTTGTCAGCCCCTGCAGCATCAGTCCCTTCTTCAAGGTGCACTGAAGGCAGTTGTGAAGTAGTCATAGCCGCCTCCTCAGGCTCAGCTAAGCTAACTTGAACCTTAGGAACAAGTCCCTCGGAACTGAGAGTCTCCTTGAATGCCTCAACATCTTCCTCTCTTGTCTCAGGGCAGGGAATCCCTTCATTGACAGATGTCTCATTGGCAGCTGAGATGTTCACAACATCCTCAGCCACTGGTCCACCCTTGGCACCAGTGTTCTTATCACCTTCCCCCTGAGCCTGAGGCTCAGAGTTCATCTCACCAATTTCCTGTGCAGTCTCCTCCACTGCCTTCTCCAGGTCTCCACCCTGAGCTCCTTCATCATCCTCATCCTCCTTTTCGTCATCAGATAGGAGGTCAGCCTTGCTCTTGGACATCATTTCAGCCACTACCTGCTTCAGGTTGTCAAAGTTCAAGAGTTGAAGCCAGCTAGTAAGTCCAAAGAACGAGCAAATCTTGGCCTCTTCTGCCTCCCAGTGCTCCCAGCCACGTGCATCCATCAGCATATGTTGCTCCTGCATGTTTGACTGTTTGAAGTCCAACCAAACCTTGAGCTCAATCACATACGCCAGCAGCTCAGTGTACTTGTATAGCCCAGGCCAGCACTTTCCTGCCCATTCTGTGGCGTTCCCCCTGAGCGTGTTCTCCAGAATCCCTCCTGCCATGTGCTCATCTAACTCCTCCTCCTCCAATTCAAGGAACTCATCCTCCACAACTGAAATGGATTTGGAACAGTCTTTGGGATTGGGGTATGAGGGAAAATCTGAGGGGTTTGGAAGGTTCGGCTCGGCTGACTGGTCAGGCTCATTTATGTGTGAAGTTGAAGGCGCTGACTCAGTAGAATGGTTTGGCTCTGAGGTTTGGGGGGGTTGGGGAGTTTGAGGTGTGGGGTCATGGATGGAAGGTGTTTGGGTTTCAGAGTGTGGGGGTGTTTGAGTGGGTGCTGTCTCAGGCTGCAACGACTCAGCCGTCTCGACAGGCTTTCTCACTTCTTCCAAGTCAGAGGCTCCAGGAGAGCTTGACTTCTCCCTCTCACTCACCTCAGGTAGCTTCTTAGCAGGGGATTTTCTTATTCCCTTCCTAAGCCTCTTCAGGGGCCTCTCTCCCTGAGCACCCTCCTTTCTGACGTCATCGTCAGTTCCCTCAGCCTCAGACCCGGCCTTCTTGGGATCAGACTCAGTCCCAGATTTCGTGCTCTTCCCTGACAGCACTATCTTCACCCTCTTCTTCTTCTCAGCCGCGGTCACCTCCGGCTGCTCCACCTCCTCAGCTGCAACCTCCTCACCCTTCTTACTCCTCTCAAGGAGCTCATCTACCCGTTCAATGAGACTGGTTGCCACTCTCTTGGCCTTACCAGCTGGCCTTTTGGCCTGACCCTTTGCTTTCGCATTGGGATCAGTCAGCCCTAGCACTGAATA
Source organism: Ballota nigra (assembly GCA_947034835.1). Classification (NCBI taxonomy): domain Eukaryota; kingdom Viridiplantae; phylum Streptophyta; class Magnoliopsida; order Lamiales; family Lamiaceae; genus Ballota; species Ballota nigra. The sequence goes on from OX344725.1 coordinate 35,682,222, forward strand.
GGTATCACTCAGTGAGGAAAACATTACCTTCTTTGAGGAGAGACTGTCCTCAAAGTCGAAGGTATACCCATGGCAAGCATGAGCAATCAGGATGGACATCCTCGTGCCGAATGGCAAGATGGCACTAACGGAAATGTGCTTCTTCTCCTCGTCCCGCGTAAGCTTGTCCAATCCTGCCTGATTGAGTTGATCGAGAAAGAACTGCTCCCAGTTCGCTTCCACTCCATCAACAATTGCCCCCATAAGCCTCAGCTTGGGCAGACTCAACTGCTCGTGAGAGCCAGTTGCTCCCATCACTAACTTGGACACCAAGTCCACCAGCGCTCTGTACATTTCCCAAGGAATTCTCCCTCCGAGTTTTCCTTGTATGTTTTTGGGTTAATGCCTGAGGATGGCAACTTGAAGACTTCTCTCACCGCCTGCCTGATGTTAATAGTGACCACCTCTGTGTTGTAAAGAGGCTCTCTGTCGCCGTCATTCTCTCCCGTCGGCTTCAGCGCAGTCACTTTTGTGAAAACTTCCCCCTTCCGCAAGAACATATTCAAATATGCTTCCACAACTGTTCTTGGGAGCAAGGAAATGGGGCGGGTGGTGAAGTATGTTTCCAACCCGGCATCGGAAATCCATTTAAATACGGGTTTGATTTCCTCAACCGTAAGACAGATACCTTCCATGGAGATGACTTGCTCCATGTGTACCAGTTTCTTTTCGACAACGTCTACGATCTTGTCGGTTGTCCAGTTGGAATCGAGGAATGCCATTGTTTTGAAAAGAAGAGATTTTTCGAAAGAGTTATCTGTGTTTGAGCAAGAGAAAACTCAGTGTGCAGATTGTGCGTTGTGTTTGCGTAAAAACCTCAAATGGCACTCTTGATTGATAAGACTAGGTCAGTTACTCAAACGTGGGGTTGAGATTGATCCCTGAATTCGAAAGGTTTTGAAATGAGGGGCCAGGATTAATCTCAGCTTCAATTAAACCCCATGTCAGTCATATTCCGTATAAAACGGACACGTATATGAAAAAGTAAATGTAGCATTAAATGCTCTGTGCGTGTGGGTTTAAATATGAAAAGGCGCGCTTTTAATGAGAACGGAATGCATTTAATAAAGATTTTCAGGACGAAGGACTCAGGGAGACGCTTGAAATTCACAAGAGTCAGGTTAGAACTCATACCTGTCAGGGAGACATTGTAGCACCCTGATACCTCGCTGAGTCGAGTCTGGCCTGAGTTCCCCCTAGAACCCTACGCTGACTGCTCTCCCGGATCTAAGAGTCCTAACTCCACTGACAGTTCCATAAACCTTGCTTCAGCCAGAGGCTTAGTCAAGATATCAGCTCTTTGCCTGTCAGTGTGAATCTTCTCCATCCTAATATCTTTCTTCTCCACATGATCTCGAATGAAGTGGTGTCTAATATCCACATGCTTGCACCTTGTGTGAAGCACTGGGTTCTGAGTAATTGCTAAAGCACTATTGTTATCACAATAGATTGGAACCTGATTAGCAAACACTTGGTAGTCCCTCAACTGTTGCCTTAACCATAAAATTTGAGCGCAACAACTACCTGCAGCCATATACTCAGCCTCAGTTGTGGATGTCGTGTTGGGACATTATCAGTTTTGATTAAGATCCCAAAGCCCCTGAAAAGATGATTGCCTTAATCTGTCTTTGTCAGGCTAGTCTTGGTTAGGATTTGTACTTAGTCATTTTACACTTCACAGGTACTCAGTGAGAGGAGAACTCACTGGAGACAATCAAGACTCAGAGCCTGAAGATGAAGAGCACCATCCTGAACTTATGGCAGTCTTCTAAGCTGGCTGAGTAAGTGTCAGTGATGAAGAGTATGACCCTGAGGTCATTACTAACTCAGTCCTGAAGGGAACGGGATGCCAAAACCACGGGGGTGTCATCATATTTGGCCTTCCCTGTTGGTATTGCCAAGCATGATGGTACCCTCGCTGACCAGTCTGAAGGCTCTTGGCCTGAGTCTTCCTCTGCTTTCGCTGAAGTTTTCCCTGGCCTGAGCTCTCAGGGGCTTCCGTAGGTTGTTTTGCCTTTCCCTTGGGTTTTGGCTTAGCTACCTTAGGAGCAACCCTGACTGTGTCAACGGTTTCCTTGCCCTTATCAGTTTGACGAGCCTGGAGCACAACCTTAGGTGCACTCTGGCCTGTCTTAACAAATACCCTCTCAGTGTTGCTCCCTGAGGCAACATGAGACTGACCCTGTGAGAATTTCTCAGGGACATATCCAAGTCCCTTTTTCTTGTTCCCAAGTATCTGGTTGCTATTTATTTCCTCTCTAGCCACTGAGGATTTATTCATTGCTGCAATCTTTTTCTTGAGAGAGTCCTCACTCTTTTTCAGGATTTCATGTCTGGTAAAGAGGTCATCAAACTTACTCTTAAGTACTTTCAGTTCTTCCTTCCTGACCAGTTCTTCCTCAGCCAGTTCCTTCAGAATCTTCTCTCTTGGAAGACGCTCAGCATTGATTAAATCAATCTCCTGAGTTAGTCTCACAATTTGATCTAATTCTTTAAGATCAGACTGAGTAAGTTGTTCATTCAGGTTTTGAACTTCAGTACTCAATTTCTTATTCTCCTCTACCAAGAAGACATTAGTTTCCTGCAATCTGGAGAAATCAACCATCAATTGATCAAGACAGATCTGAAGGTTCATTTCTCTAACTGACTCTGAGCTAAGCTCAGGATTTTGACCAGTGAAAGAAGCACAAACAGAATTTGATGTTACCTCAGGCTCATCCCTAGCCATCAGACAGACATCATCGTACTCGTCATCTGAGAAGAGTTCAGGTGACCTTTCAGCAGGGCCGTCAGAATCTGTTGCATCTTCAGTGACCATCGCTCTCCGATCAGCAGATCTTAGGTCCCTAGTGGCTCTCCTTTCCTCTCTCTCCCTTGCACTCAGCTCCGGGCAGTCGTACTGATAGTGACCAATCTTGTTACAGTTGTAACATGCTACCTGCTCACTTACTCTTTCTTTTCTTGGTTCAGGGTTCCTCCTTGAGTCAGGTTCCCTGGTTCTTGGTGAGCTTTCAGTCTTGGTTGGATATCTATCATCGCGAGTACGTCTCTGTTCGTCTCTTCTTTCAGGTTTTGGTTCAGAATATCTCCTTTCATCACCACGTTCTCTCCTCTGGTCAGTATTCCTTCGCTCCTCATATCTCCTTGAGCTTTGGTGGGTTCCTTCAGGTTTCCTGTCACGTGAGTCCTGATAAAACTTTTTATAACGACCAAACCTGGAATTGAGCTTATCGAATCGTCTGGCCATCAGGCTGTACTCTTCAGCGAGTTCTTCTCTGCTCATCTCCATCAGTGACTTTGATGAAGAGTTTGATGAGGGCTCAACAGGTTCAGATCTGGCCTTGAACGCCACACTTTTCTCAGGAGTTTTCTCCTTCACTTCCTCTTCTGACTGAACTTTATTCTTTCTCTTGTTAAGGTCAAATTCAAGCGCTTTGAGCTCTGAAAAAAGTAAAGCAGAAGTTATGTTGCTCATATCCTGAGTGTTCTTAAGCCATAATTACACTGTTGTCCCATCTCTCAGGAAGGGCATTCAGGATCTTTGAAGCAACATCTCTCCTTGGGACATCCTTGTCCAACATCACCAACTCATTCATCAACTTGATGAATCTAGACTCCATTTGATCTATGCTCTCATCAGGCAGCATCTCGAACGCCTCGAATTTCTGAATGGCAATGTTTCTCTTGTTCTACTTGATCTTTTCAGATCCCTCACACATCCTTGTCAGCTCATCCCAGACCTCCTTTGCCGTCTTTAAGTTCATCAGCCTGGCTGACTCCTTGAAGGGCACCGTGTGCAAGATGATGTTTCTGGTGACGTTGTCAAGTCCCACCATCTTGATTTCATTGTTGGTCATGTCTTTCCTTTCTTTAGGAACCTGCACGCCAATCGCAAGATCCTCATATCCTAGTCCTCTGACGTTAGGAATAGTGATCTTGATCGGTCCCTCCCTGAGTACACGCGGCATCTGGTCATGGATGGCATCTAGATGTGCTTCTAATCTGAACTTCCAATAGACAAAGTTAGATACAGAGAATTCAGGTAACGAAGCTTCAAGTCTCCTCGAAGTCATGATGATGCAAGTTTTATGAAAAACAAACTCAGATCTGTTCAGTGACCACCAACAGTTTCTCCTCTGAAACTATTAGTATTCAAAGTCAGCGGTCTTTCGAACCACTGCTCTGATACCACTTGTTGGTCCCGGTACAAGACTGAGGAATACGTGTATGGGGGGGGATACACGTATACCAATTTTTCAACCTTAAAACTGACTGAGTCCCCTTTGCTCAGAGTGGTAAAGAACTAGGAGCTGATAACACACCTACTGACTACACTTGGTGCGGGTCAGTTGGCTAACTATCAGTTCAAGTTCTTTACCACTCTGAGCAAAGGGGACTCAGTCAGTTTTAAGGTTGAAAAATTGGTATACGTGTATCCCCCCTCATACACGTATTCCTCAGTCTTGTACCGGGACCAACAAGTGGTATCAGAGCAGTGGTTCGAAAGACCGCTGACTTTGAATATTAATAGTTTCAGAGGAGAAACTGTTGGTGGTCACTGAACAGATCTGAGTTTGTTTTTCATAAAACTTGCATCATCATGACTTCGAGGAGACTTGAAGCTTCGTTACCTGAATTCTCTGTGTCTAACTTTGTCTATTGGAAGTTCAGATTAGAAGCACATCTAGAAGCGTGGGGAGATCAATCTGAAAAATCTGAGGCTATGCGCAGAGCTGAAATTGCTCAGAAGGAGAAGATGCGCATCTTAGAGAAGAAGGTTGAGAAGCTGACGGATATCACTGAGCTTCAACAACGTGAACTAGATGATGCAGTGATCAGCTTGCTAAGGAGGAAGAAGGCGAAGCCTGAGCCAAGGAAGTACAGGAAGAAGCCAACAGTTAGGAAATCAACAATTCTTCAAGTCAGAAGGCCAGAATCAGGAGCAAGGGAAGCTTTTGTTGATGAGTTCGTCTCAGAAACATTGAAGGAGTTTTAGACTGATGCAAGGGATGAATTTGTTAGACTGTGGTTTGTTGTGAAAAAGTGGGGCGACACTGACGATATCAATACCCACTTCACTGACTACATGATGGACAACCGTCCTGAGCTATTCCAGAAAATCTTGGAGGAGGCTGAGGCAGCTCAAGTTCAAGTGAAGGCTCCTGAGTTCACCATTCGAGCTCCTCCCTTGGTTCCTGGAACTCAAAAGCATGATACAAAGGCCATTATGATGGAAGTTTTGAAGATAGCCAAAGCTGAAGGGTACGTGAATCAACCTGGAAGACTTGACGAGCTGAAGGCAAGAGTTTATGCAGGATATGGACTCAAGCCTGAAATGAGATTAGTCTAGGTGTTCACAGGCTTCTTTGTAATAGATTAGATTCATTGTAATCATTTCCACATCAATCAATGAAATCTGTTACTTTTGACCACAGACAAAAACTCATTGTCTTTTTGGCTGTTGTTTAAAATTCTGTACTTTATCAAGAATTGCTCTAACACTGTCTTATCTTATTGATAGGTTTATCTTGTTTCCTCTAAGTGTTTTGAGGATCTTTTCAGTGTTTTGGCATCATCAAAAAGGGGGAAATTGTTGGGACATTGTCAGTTTTGATTAAGATCCCAAAGCCCCTGAAAAGATGATTGCCTTAATCTGTCTTTGTCAGGCTAGTCTTGGTTAGGATTTGTACTTAGTCATTTTACACTTCACAGGTACTCAGTGAGAGGAGAACTCACTAGAGACAATCAAGACTCAGAGCCTGAAGACGAAGAGCACCATCCTGAACTTATGGCAGTCTTCTAAGCTGGCTGAGTAAGTGTCAGTGATGAAGAGTATGACCCTGAGGTCATTACTAACTCAGTCCTGAAGGGAACGGGATGCCACTGAGTTAATGGGAAGACTTGGAGTAGAGCCAAGCAATGCAAAAGGAATTTCAGCGTCAGAACAAGACTGGTGGGCTCAAGACAAAATGAACTTAATAAGACAAGCCTGAAGCTCAGGAATAAGTTCTGACATTCTCACCAACCTGATGACGTGGACCAATCCGAGAAAGACACGCACGTATGGAACCTGACATGAAGACTGAATTCAGACTGCATATTCAACGGGCAAGCATTCAATGTGCATTTAATGCAAATACCAAATCCATGCAAGGACGGCTGCTGCATGAAGATATGTCCGTTTGAAGCCACTCTACATAGATGACTCGAAGGCTATCTCTCCAACGGATAGTTTTTCAAATCACCTATAAATACAGAAGACCTTGAACCCATTCAAGGTTACGGGAAATTTCCAAGCCAGAAATTACTCAAACTCTCAAGCATTCAAAGCATTCAAAGCATTCAACCCTTAAGAGAAGCACTCGAAACCTTCTAAATTTCCCAAGTATTTCTCAGCATTTGAGAGTTATTCTGTATTCCAAGAGCTAATTAGAATTATCTTAAGCTTAGAGAGATTATCCAATCCTTAGCATAGCTTTGCCTTGTAAGGATAATCTCAACCTAGTTGGAATCCAAACTGAAACCAAAACCCTAAGTTAGGCTTGTTGGGAGTAAGTCAGTTAGAGTGTTAGTAAGTGGAGTTGTATAGATCAGTGAGGTTAGCTGGTCTTGGTGCACCTTGGCACGTTAAAAACAAGAATCCCTTGAGTGGATTTCCTGTTAAGTCAGGCCGTGGACGTAGGAGCTTGAGACTCTGAACCACGTTAAACTCCCTGTGTTCTTACTGCTTTGATATTGTGCATACTTGCCATATTATTTGTTCATTCATTGCATTCAAGTTTAGCAGGCCTGAATCAATCAGGCTGATCTTCAAAAGAGCACTGCCCTACTAAACACTTTTCAGGATTGAGTAAAACAAGTTTTTCAGAAAGCAAACTAAACAAGACTTTAAACTTTCAGGGCTCAAACATTTCCGCACTGAACTTGAACTGATAGTTAGCCAACTGACCCGCACCAAGTGTAGTCAGTAGGTGTGTTATCAGCTCCTAGTTCTTTACCACTCTGAGCAAAGGGGACTCAGTCAGTTTTAAGGTTGAAAAATTGGTATACGTGTATCCCCCCCCCATACACGTATTCCTCAGTCTTGTACCGGGACCAACATGTCGCCACTGAATTCTGCTTCTTACTAAACCACGAGATCAACTTACTTCCCAAAAACTGACATGTCCCTGAGGTTGATTTCCTATCAATCCTACAACCTCCATAATCTGCATCTGAATAACCTGTCAGTTCGAAGTTGTCATCTGAAGGATACCATAGTCCCATATTGACTGTTCTTTTCAAATACTTAAGTATCCTCTTAGCAGCCTCCAAATGACTTCTCTTGGGATCAGACTGATACCTAGCACACATACCAACTGCAAACGTAATGTCAGGCCTACTTGCAGTCAGGTACAATAAAGAACCTATCAGCCCACGATACTCAGTCTGATTTACTGAAGTCCCTTCAGTGTCAGGATCCATCTTCCAATTTGTGTTCATAGGGATCCTGGCTGGATTGCTGTTCTGAACACCAAACTTATGAATCAAGTCTCTTGTATACTTGGCCTGATTAATGAATATACCTTGATCAGTCTGCTTGACCTGCAATCCTAAGAAGAAGTTCATCTCTCCCATCATGGACATCTCAAATTTACCAGTCATCAACTTAGAGAATTTCTCACAGAGCTGATGATTTGGTGATCCAAATATTATTTCATCCACATAAATCTGGACCAAGAGAATGTCATCACCTTCAGTGATCCTGAACAATGTCCTATCCATAGTTCCCTTCTTGAACCCATGGTCTGTCAGGAATTGAGAGAGGGTATCATACCAAGCTCTTGGTGCTTGCTTAAGTCCATAGAGTGCTTTCTTCAAATGGTATACTCTATCTCCAACCTCAAACCCGGGAGGTTGTTCAACATATACCTCTTCATTGAGTACCCCATTCAGGAAGGCACTCTTGACATCCATTTGATACACCTTGAACTTCTTGTATGTTGCATATGCAAGGAACAACCTGATAGCTTCCAACCTAGCCACTGGAGCAAAAGTCTCATCATAGTCTATTCATTCAGACTGACAATACCCTTTTGCAACCAGCCTAGCCTTGTTCCTTACCACAACACCATTCTCATCCTTCTTGTTTTTGAAGACCCACTTGGTACCAATCACACCTTGATGCCTAGGTCTATCTACCAGTTCCCAAACCTGATTCCTTGTGAACTGATTCAACTCCTCTTGCATGGCAATGATCCGGTTCGAGTCAGTGAGAGCTTCTTCAATGTTCTGAGGCTCTTGCTTAGAGAGAAAGCAACAGAACAATGCACTCTCACCATGGAACCGCCTGGTCCTGACTCCCTCAGTTGGATCACCAATGATTTGATCAATGGGATGATCTTCTAGCCATGTTCTCTTGCCAGGAGTTGTTCCTGGAGTACCTGCAATGTTAGTGTCTACAGGTTCATAAAATTCAGGAAATTGAACAGAAGGGGATGATCCTGAGTCTATGCCAAAGGGATTAATAAGTTCAATGTCAGGAACATTGATTCCTCCTTGATGAGATGACTCAGGAACCGTCTCAGCTGCAACAGCATCTTCATAGACGGTGCTTACCTCAGGTTGAGCCTGTTCCTCGGTCTGAGGCTCAACAATCCCTGATGTGCTGGGCTTAGGAGTGGCACCTGATTCATCATCCTGATCGTCATCATCATCCCATCTCGAAATTGGCACAGTCTTGATCTTGGGATCAGGTTGATTCTTCAAACTCAGCCTTGTCACACTCCTTGTGACCTCCTCAGTGTCAGGATTCAACACCTTTGCCCTAGACTCATTAGCAGATTCATCAAAGACAACATGTGGTGATTCTTCCACAACAAGGGTCCTGCAATTGTAAACCCTGAAGGCTTTACTAACTTCAGAATATCCTAAGAATATTCCTTCATCAGATTTGCTATCAAAGGCTTTCAGCTGGGTCTTCCCATTGTTGAGGATGAAGCACTTACAACCAAATACATGAAAATAAGAAATACGAGGTTTCCTTTTGTTCCATGTCTCATATGGGGTCTGAGCATGTTGTTTGTTCAGCATGGATCTGTTCTGAGTGTAGCATGCAGTGTTGATTGCCTCAGCCCAGAATTTCTTGGGCAATCCTGACTCAGCCAGCATGGTCCTTGCAGCCTCCTTCAGTGTCATGTTCCTTCTTTCAGCGACACCATTCTGTTGTGGGGTTCTAGCTGCAGAAGTCTCATGAGCTATACCAAGTTCATTACAGAAGTCAGAAATATATGAATTTATAAATTCAGTGCCCTTGTCAGATCTGATCTTAGTAATGGACTGATTCTTCTCATTGCTGAGTCTCCTGAGCAACTCTGGAAGCTTCACCTGTGTTTCCTTCTTATTTAACAAGAAAATAACCCAAGTATATCTAGAATAATCATCAATAACCACAAGGGTATACTTTCTACCATTCATACTCACATGTGTTATGGGACCAAATAAATCCATGTGCAAGAGCTGAAGTATCCTGTCAGTGGAATAAGAGGTTTTCTCTTTGAATGACGCTCTGACCTGCTTCCCTTCCTGACAAGCTTTGCACACGTGATCTTTGCTAAAAACTTAATTAGGTAGACCATCAACAAGTGACTGTCTAGAAATTTTGTTAAGAATCTTGAAGTTCAGGTGGCTTAATCTTTTATGTCATAACCAACTGAGCTCTAGAGAGCTTTTAGCAACAAGACAAGTATTAGGAATAGTGCTGCTCCAATCAGCGAGATAAACATTACCTTTCCTTATACCTGATAGAAGCACCTGTGTTGATTTGTCCTTGACTGAACATGTATTCGATGAAAACTCAACACTGAACCCTTTGTCACAGAATTGACTTACTGACAGCAGGTTATGCTTCAGTCCTTCCACAAAGGACACATTTTCCACTCTGACTGTACCTATGATTAGAACACCAAAACCTTTAGTAACACCTTTTGAGTTATCACCAAAGGTTACCTGTGGACCATCTTTAGCTTGATACTCTTGGAGAAGACTCTTCATTCCAGTCATGTGCCTTGAGCAACCACTGTCTAGGTACCAAACAGCTTTGATTGAGTCTCCTCTCCTCTTGTTGTGATCCACAGCCGCCTGCAAGCAAATCAGGCTTTAGGTACCCATTGGGTGTTGGGTCCTATCGTGTCAGCTGTACCTTTCGGGATCCAGACTTGCTTCACAACCCTGATTGCCTCAGAGTGGTAAATCTGTCTCCCTGAAACATCGACATACACAACTTTCTTCTTCTTTGCCTTAGAGGAAGATGGTGTAAGAGTGTTAGACTTAGGCTTCACAGGAGCCTGAGTGGGTGCCTTTCGGGCTGGCTTCCTATTCTTCCTAGTTCTGGGTGCAGCAGGTCTTGGGCCTTGTTCTTGATAAGGACCCTGATTTCTATTCCCCCTAGGCAAGTGAGGAAATGGAAAACAGTTAAAGGCCTCAGGATGCCAAAACCACGGGGGTGTCATCATGTTTGGCCTTCCCTGTTGGTATTGCCAAGCATGATGGTACCCTCGCTGACCAGTCTGAGGGCTCTTGGCCTGAGTCTTCCTCTGCTTTCGCTGAGGTTTTCCCTGACCTGAGCTCTCAGGGGCTTCCGTAGGGTGCTTTGCCTTTCCTTTGGGTTTTGGCTTAGCTACCTTAGGAGCAACCCTGACTGTGTCAACGGTTTCCTTGCCCTTATCAGTTTGACGGGCCTGGAGCACAACCTTAGGTGCACTCTGGCCTGTCTGAACAAATACCCTCTCAGTGTTGCTCCCTGAAGCAACATGAGACTGACCTTGTGAGGATTTCTCAGGAACATATCCAAGTCCTTTTTTCTTGTTCCCAAGTATCTGGTTGCTATTTATTTCGTCTCTAGCCACTGAGGATTTATTCATTGCTGCAACCTTTTTCTTGAGAGAGTCCTCACTCTTTTTCAGGATTTTATGTCTGGTAAAGAGGTCATCAAACTTACTCTTAAGTACTTTCAGTTCTTCCCTCCTGACCAGCTCTTCCTCTGCCAGTTCCTTCAGAATCTTCTCTCTTGGAAGACGCTCAGCATTGATTAAATCAATCTCCTGAGTTAGTCTCATAATTTGAGCTGATTCTTTAAGGTCAGACTGAGTGAGTTGTTCATTCAGGTTTTGAACTTCAGTACTCAATTTCTTGTTCTTCTCAACCAAGAAGACATTAGTTTCCTGCAATCTGGAGAAATCAACCATCAATTGATCAAGACAGATCTGAAGGTTCATTTCTCTAACTGACTCTGAGCTAAGCTCAGGATTTTGACCAGTATAAGAAGCGCAAACAGAATTTGATGTTACCTCAGGCTCATCCCTAGCCATTAGACAGACATCATCGTACTCGTCATCTGAGAAGAGTTCAGGTGACCTTTCAGCAGGACCGTCAGAATCTGTTGCATCTTCAGTGACCATCGCTCTCCGATCAGCAGATCTTAGATCCCTAGTGGCTCTCCTTTCCTCTCTCTCCCTTGCACTCAGCTCCGGGCAGTCGTACTGATAGTGACCAATCTTGTTACAGTTGTAACATGCTACCTGCTCACTTACTCTTTCTTTTCTTGGTTCAGGGTTCCTCCTTGAGTCAGGTTCCCTGGTTCTTGGTGAGCTTTCAGCCTTGGTTGGATATCTATCATCACGAGTACGTCTCTGTTCGTCTCTTCTTTCAGTCTTTGGTTCAGAATATCTCATTTTATCACCACGTTCTCTCCTCTGGTCAGTATTCCTTCGCTCCTCATATCTCCTTGAGCTTTGGTGGGTTCCTTCAGGTTTCCTGTCACGTGAGTCCTGATAAAACTTTTTATAACGACCAAACCTGGAATTGAGCTTGTCAAATCGTCTGGCCATCAGGCTGTACTCCTCAGCGAGTTCTTCCCTGCTCATCTCCATCGGTGACTTTGATGAAGAATTTGATGAGGGCTCAACATGTTCAGACCTGGCCTTGAACGCCACACTTTTCTCAGGAGTTTTCTCCTTCACTTCCTCTTCTGACTGAACTTTCTTCTTTCTTTTATTAAGATCGAATTCAAGCGCTTTGAGCTCTGAAAAAAGTAAAGAAGAAGTTATGTTACTCATATCCTGAGTGTTCTTAAGCATAATTACACTGTTGTCCCATCTCTCAGGAAGGGCATTCAGGATCTTTGAAGCAACATCTCTCCTTGGGACATCCTTGTCCAGCATCACCAACTCATTCATCAACTTGATGAATCTAGACTCCATTTGATCTATGCTCTCGTCAGGCAGCATCTCGAACGCCTCGAATTTCTGAATGGCAATGTTTCTCTTGTTCTCCTTGATCTTTTCAGATCCCCCACACATCCTTGTCAGCTCATCCCAGACCTCCTTTGCCGTCTTTAAGTTCATCAGCCTGGCTGACTCCTCGAAGGGCACCGTGTGCAAGATGATGTTTCTGGCGACGTTGTCAAGTCCCACCATCTTGATTTCATCGTTGGTCATGTCTTTCCTTTCTTTAGGAACCTGCACGCCAATCGCAAGATCCTCATATCCCAGTCCTCTGACGTTAGGAATAGTGATCTTGATCGGTCCCTCCCTGAGTACACGCGGCATCTGGTCATGGATGGCATCTAGATGTGCTTCTAATCTGAACTTCCAATAGACAAAGTTAGACACAGAGAATTCAGGTAACGAAGCTTCAAGTCTCCTCGAAGTCATGATGATGCAAGTTTTATGAAAAGCAAACTCAGATCTGTTCAGTGACCCCCAACAGTTTCTCCTCTGAAACTATTAGTATTCAAAGTCAGCGGTCTTTCGAACCACTGCTCTGATACCACTTGTTGGTCCCGGTACAAGACTGAGGAATACGTGTATGGGGGGGGAATACACGTATACCAATTTTTCAACCTTAAAACTGACTGAGTCCCCTTTACTCAGAGTGGTAAAGAACTAGGAGCTGATAACACACCTACTGACTACACTTGGTGTGGGTCAGTTGGCTAACTATCAGTTCAAGTTCAGTGCGGAAATGTTTGAGCCCTGAAAGTTTAAAGTCTTGTTTAGTTTGCTTTCTGAAAAACTTGTTTTACTCAAATCTGAAGAGTGTTTAGTAGGGCAGTACTCTTTTGAAGATCAGTCTGATTGATTCAGGCCTGATAAACTTGAATGCAATGAATGAACAAGTAATATAGCAAGTATGCACAATATCAAAGCAGTAAGAACACAAGGAGTTTAACGTGGTTCAGAGTCTCAAGCTCCTACGTCCACGGCCTGACTTAATAGGAAATCCACTCAAGGGATTCTTGTTTTTAACGTGCCAAGGTGCACCAAGACCAGCTAACCTCACTGATCTATACAACTCCACTTACTAACACTCTAACTGGCTTACTCCCAACAAGCCTAACTTAGGGTTTTGGTTTCAGTTTGGATTCCAACTAAGTTGAGATTATCCTTACAAGGCAAAGCTATGCTAAGGATTGGATAATCTCTCTAAGCTTAAGATAATTCTAATTAGCTCTTGGAATACAGAATAACTCTCAATTGCTGAGAAACACTTGGGAAATTTAGAAGGTTTCGAGTGCTTCTCTTAAGGGTTGAACGCTTTGAATGCTTGAGAGTTTGAGTAATTTCTGGCTTGGAAATTTCCCGTAACCTTGAATGGGTTCAAGGTCTTCTGTATTTATAGGTGATTTGAAAAACTATCCGTTGGAGAGATAGCCTTCGAGTCATCAATGTAGAGAGGCTTCAAACGGACATATCTTCATGCAGCAGTCGTCCTTGCATGGATTTGGTATTTGTATTAAATGCACATTGAATGCTTGCCCGTTGAATATGCAGTCTGAATTCAGTCTTCTTGTCAGGTTTCGTATGTGCGTGTCCTTCTCGGATTGGTCCACGTCATCAGGTTGGTGAGAATGTCAGAACTTATTCCTGAGCTTCAGGCTTGTCTTATTAAGTTAATTTTGTCTTGAGCCCACCAGTCTTGTCCTGACGCTGAAATTCCTTTTGCATTGCTTGGCTCTACTCCAAGTCTTCCCATTAACTCAGTGACATCCCGTTCCCTTCAGGACTGAGTTAGTAATGACCTCATGGTCATACTCTTCATCACTGACACTTACTCAGCCAGCTTAGAAGACTGCCATAAGTTCAGGATGGTGCTCTTCGTCTTCAGGCTCTGAGTCTTGATTGTCTCCAGTGAGTTCTCCTCTCACTGAGTACCTGTGAAGTGTAAAATGACTAAGTACTAATCCTAACCAAGACTAGCCTGACAAAGACAGATTAAGACAACCATCTTTTCAGGGGCTTTGGGATCTTAATCAAAACTGACAATGTCCCAACAATATCAATATATGGGCTCGAAAAAAATGCTTGGTTTAACAGACTATACAATTTAAAAGAAAAATGGTGTACGACATTAAGCAAGGACATATTTCCTGCCGGAATAAGGTCATCCCAAAGAAGTGAAAACACAAATCATGTAATAGGTTTTAGAGCAAACAAGCGGACAAATTTGACAGAATTTTATGAGATATTCAAGAACACGATAAATCAATGGAGAAGCACTGAAAAAAAGATGAATTCAATTGCTCAAGAATGATACCTGAATCACACCTGAGAATGAAAGGAATGCTCAAACATGCTGTTGAGATATACACACTCACCATATTCAGATGTTTTGAAGAGGAGTTCATAAAGTCCCTGTTTGACTATCGTACAAGTCTATGATACCAGTTTGACTTATGAGATCAAAAATGATAATGTTGGGCACACCAACAGAGTGGTATATGACACTGCCATGAACCTAATCACCTTAGATTGTAAGAAGTTCGAAGAATTAGGCATATTGTGTTATCACTGCTTGAGAATATTGAACGTACATTCAGTACAAAGGATACCCGATAACTATATATTGAAAAGATGGTGCAAACTTGCAAAACACACATGTGGGACAGGAAGCAAAATAATATCAACAACAAAGAAAGGTACAGTTTGTGTTTTTTATTTACTATTATTTTACTATTCTCATTAAATTTGATAAGAACTAACTAATGTTACTATTAAAAAAATTTAAAAACAGGAACAATGATAAGGTTGCAACCAATATCCCATGGAGAAATGCTATCATAAGAAAGTACTATAACATAGTCTTGATGAGTGAAGAAAGTGAAGAAATGAGAGAACTTATTGAAGAAGGATGTGAAAGATATGAGAAAATACTTAAACAAAAATACTCCACACAAAAAGAAGGAAGTGAAGCTCATTCTGAGACATCCAACAAAATTCTAGATCCAAAACGATCAGTAACGAAAGGAAGAGGTCAAAGAATTAAGAGTGGTCTCCATCAAAAGAAGAAGAAGAAGAAGAAGAAGAAGAAGAAGAAGAAGAAGAAGAAGAAGAAGAAGAAGAAGAAGAAGAAGAAGAAGAAGAAGAAGAAGAAGAAGAAGAAGAAGAAGAAGAAGAAGAAGAAGAAGAAGAAGAAGAAGAAGAAGAAGAAGAAGAAGAAGAAGAAGAAGAAGAAGAAGAAGAAGAAGAAGAAGAAGAAGAAGAAGAAGAAGAAGAAGAAGAAGAAGAAGAAGAAGAAGAAGAAGAAGAAGAAGAAGAAGAAGAAGAAAATATGGGAAATTGGATGTTTTATAAACAGGGAAAAATTATTACAAACTAAGAGAGTATAGCGGAAAATATGTGCACCTAATATCTTCTAATTTTCCTCTTCTTCCTCTTCCTCTTCCTCTTCCTCTTCCTCTTCCTCTTCTTCCTCCTCCTCCTCCTCCTCCTCCTTCTCCTCCTCCTTCTTCTTCTCCTTCTTCTTCTCCTTCTTCTTCTCCTTCTTCTTCCTCCTCTTCTTCTTCTTCTTCCTCCTCCTCTTCCTCTTCTTCTTCCTCTTCCTCTTCTTCTTCCTCTTCCTCTTCTTCTTCCTCCTCTTCCACTTCTTCTTCCTCCTCTTCCTCTTCTTCTTCCTCTTCCTCTTCTTCTTCCTCTTCCTCTTCTTCCTCCTCTTTTTCTTCTTCCTCCTCTTCTTCTTCTTCCTCTTCTTCTTCCTCTTCTACTATTTTCTTTAAGACTTTTATTAAAGTTGTGGCTGATGTTAGACGCGTGTTTCTTTTTCTTTATTTTCTTATTGGACGACTGTTTGTCCACTTTACACGTTTTCAGTTTCCAGAGAGTTCACTCAAGTGTATATAAGGAGGCTCTCATTTTAGTTTTTAACACGAACAATTTTTAGAACCTTAGAAAAAGATTAGCTTTTATGTTTTCCGCTATACTCTCTTAGTTTGTAATAATTTTTCCCTGTTTATAAAACATCCAATTTCCCATATTTTCTTCTATTCCATCTGAGCGATCCTTCTGGGCACTACGTGGTATCAGAGCCACTTAGGTGGTTTCTGAATCTTCAATTGGATTGAAGAAGAGCCTTATTAGGCTACCCTGATTAAGGTAATATCCTAATTCAGGTCATTATATTTCCATTCTATGAATCTTCAGTCTATTCCTTTAGACGATATTATTAATCCTCCTAGAGATTATATTTTTGTTAAAAAGAGAATTTATTTAAGAACTCTTAAAGAAAAAAATTCTCTTATTAAGAAAAATATTAAATACTTTGAAGATCAAGTAAAACTTTATCCTACTTTAGTTGTTTATCGTAACTTTCTTAAAGAAAGTAAGTATAGTTTAAAGTGTTTAGAAAAACAAGTAAGTATTTTACTTGCTTAATTTATTATTATCTTCTTAAAAACTAGCTTAAACTTAGCTTAAACATTTTTATTGTACTCTTTGAAACCCGGGACTTTGTCCTTAAGTCGCGTTCCCTGTTAACCCTCAGTCGCCGTTTAGCCGTGGTTGGCGTTTTGGCTTTTTGAGGCTTGGGTATAAATCGTTGACAGTGATTTGAGTACTGTAAAAATGAATAAGTTAACAAGGGCTTTGTCTTTAAGGAATGATACTAAATCGAGCAGTAATAAAAATAAAGAAATAAGAATTCACGAAAACTTCGATAAGAATCTTTCAAATTGGAAGATGCCTGTTTATTCAACAGGAAAAATCTACAACAAAGGAAGTTTTGTCCACAAACATGATTATATCATGAAAATTGTTGAAGACGCTATTCCTTTATCTGAGGGATATACAGCTTATAATTTACTTTCAGAAAAGCTAATAGCTTTGCATAAAAAAGATTTTAAATTCCTACATATAGGAATGGTGCAAGTTGCTTTAAAACCAGCAACTCGGCTGGGATTAAATACTTCAGCCCTTATCGGTGTTAGGGATAAACGTCATAATACGTTTCATGATTCCTTATTAGGATTAGTTGAGTCCAGTCTTTGTGATGGACCAATTTATTTCTCTAGCTTTCCCAACTTTACGGTTTCATTAAATGATCCCAATATTATGCATTCCCTATGTCTAGACATTAAATCTCATGGATTTAATATGATGGAGGGAACCCAAAATGTTATCCTTATATACAGGATATACTACAAAGTTATGAATACTATTGTTTCGAATGTTAAAGAAATAAATGGAAAAGCTGGAACAACAACTCTTTTTGTCACAGACTTATCCAAAAGTAATTCTGTTATTCCAAAACAAATTACTTGGGATGAAGTTAAACTTCCCAATGAATGGATCCTTGAAAAGGCAAATCCTCCTGTTAAACAGGAAAATCATCAATTAAAAGATATAATTGAATATCCCGATGGAGATATAGAAATTCAATTTTCAAAGAATCGTTCGACTCGTCTCCTAATAGGAGAATCTCGTAGAAAATCTACTTCTGATATTCCTTTGTCTAAGGAATCAACTCCTTTATTCAAGGAAAAATTTAGTATTAATAATACTACAGACGGTGTTAGTCAACCAGACTATAAGGTTGATCTTCCACCTTCTACTTCTGCTTCTAATAGGAAGTCTCCTACCCCATCAGATATGGGATACGATGACAGAAGCATCTATGGGTTATACACCCTAACAATTGATGAGGAATGTCCTATTTCTGGAATTTATAGAGAAACTTTCTATAAACCAGAAAATGAAATTAAAAGAAAATGGTTTTATATGAAACCTAAAAAGAAACAAGAAAAATGGTTTAAATGGGTTAAAAGATTTATCAAAAGAGAATCATCAATTATTGATTTCTTTGAAATACTAAAAATATTTCTTACACCGGATAATATTTATCCTGATTTTGATGATAGTCTTACTATCAATCATATCTCTTCTAGATACCAAACCTTTATTACCACTCATGGTAAAGGTATTTCAAGCGTACATCCTCCAGAGGTTAATTTAACCATTAAAATTAATGAGGATGAAGTTATTGCTACTCCTTATAGGAAGGATGCCACTACAAAGGCTATTGTTGAGCAAAATAACTATACTAATTTATCTTTGCAAACAATAGGTAAACAATTGATTCGTTTAGAAAACTCAATAGATGCTAATTCTAGCATTCCCTCTTCTATACCTTCAACCTCTCAAAGGGATGAAAGTATAATTGAAAATGATAAGGCTTTATTCAAGCCACTTTCTTCTGAAAAAATTAAATTAAACACGAATTCCGATCTAGTCTCGGAAATTACAAGAAGAATTAGAGAAATAGATCTTAAAGATCAAAAGGAAGCTAGTACTAGTGGAACTAAGCTTAAGAGCCTTGCTCCTCTAATAGAGGAATCGGATAGTCAAAATGATGAATACGAATCTGACAATGAAAGTCAGCAATCTGATAATATTGACCAGATCCAAGAAATGTTCCAAAATGAACATGATCAAGGATCTAGTAAAATAAATAAAATTTCCTTTGGAAATAATCAAAATAAAAAGCCTTATAATCCTAGGCCTACTCCAGTTGACTTGCTTATAGAAGAGCAAGAAAATTATTTAGGTGGTATTAGTTTTGACGGTACTACTATCAATGAATGGAACATTGATGGCCATTCAGAGTATCAGATTCAAATCAAGTTGCATTATATGACTATGTATGCAACAGCTAGTCGAATTAAAGGAAATGCAGATACTGAAATCACTAAAGCTCTTATTCAAGGGTTTACAGGCCAACTTAGAGGTTGGTGGGATTTTCATTTATCTAATGAAGCAAAAATGCACATATTAGGTGCAGTAAAATTAGAAGAAAATGTTACGATATCAGATAGTGTAAATACACTAATCTATACTATTGCAAAGCACTTTATTGGAAGTACTCATTTACAAATTGATAAGACTCAAGAACAGTTAATGAATCTGCGTTGCCATACTCTATCCCATTTCAAATGGTATAAGGATGTATTCTTCTCTAAGATTTTCACTAGAGAAGATAGTCAACATAATTTCTGGAAAGAAAAGTTCTTATCAGGACTACCCCATTTCTTTGCTGAAAGAGTAAAAACTCGAATTAAAAGGCAAAATAATGGAATAATTCCTTATCACCTTTATACCTATGGTGACTTAGCCTCAGAAATTACGGGGGAGGGAATTGCCCTCTGCAATGAAATAAAATTGCACAAACAAATCCAAAAAGAAAAAACTTTTGGAAAAAAGATTCTTGGTGATTTTTGTGATCAAATAGGAATGACTCCTATTAAACCCACTACAGAAAATACCAAGAAAAAATCAAATAAATCTTATAGATTTACCAAAGGTAAAAAAATATAGAGATAAAGAACCAGGTCTTAGAAAAGAAAGAAGAACTAGAAAAAATAAAGAAAGCTCTTCTTCTAAAAAAGATAAAAAAGTTCCAATATGTTGGAAATGCCATTTACCTGGACACTACGCTAATAAGTGTAGAATGAAAAAGAAAATACAAAGTCTAAATATAGACGAAGAATTAAAAATAGCTTTGACAAATCTTCTAATAGAAGACCATAATCCTGAAGAAAGTCCTGGATTATCGACAATCCAAGACAATCAATCTTCATCCTCTGCAGAGAGTGGAGAAGATGATTGTGATGGAAATTGCGATTATTATAAGGCTTTATGTAAGGCCAATGGATTATGTGTCCTTTCTAAAGAAGAGAATTTTATTCTAGATGTCATCGATAAAATTATCGACCCTATTGAAAAAAGAGAAATGCTCCAAAAATATTTGGATAAATTTAAAGAAGACTCTTCAAAACAGAAAATAAAATTAAAGGATCCAGAATATTATAATATTAAAGAAATTCTTGGAAAAGTTAAAAATGCTAATATAGCATCTACTTCAAATTCAGAAGCTTCAATTTCAGATCTTAAGCACGAAGTTAAAATCTTGAAGCAAGAAATTCAAACTCTAAAAACTAGAGTTACATCCTTAGAAATAAAATCTAAGGATAATTTTGATAAATACTCTGATTCTGATAATGAAGAAGAGATTGAAATTGCTAAAAGCAATATTATACAAAAGGAAGAATTAAATTCTTTAACATTTATTAATATGGTTGATAGGGTTATTACCCACAAATGGCACACAAAAATTACAATTGTAGTAAAAAAGGAATTTTATTTTACTGCAATAGCCATGATTGATTCAGGAGCAGATGTTAACTGCATCAATGAGGGTAATGTACCTTCTAGATATTTTTCTAAAACAACAGAAATTCTCAATGCTGCTGATGGAAGAAAGTTGTTAGTTAACTATAAACTACAAAATACTTCTGTCTGCAACAATGGAATTTGCTTAGAAATGCCATTTATAATGGTAAAAAATCTTTCTTGTGATGTCATTCTGGGAAATCCCTTTTTACACATGCTTTATCCTATTAAAGAGATAAATGAAAAAGGCATTACCAGTAATGTGAAAGGTCAAGATTTAACCTTTCATTTCATCACTGAACCAAGATCTTATCAGATCGATAATATTCAAAAGAAAGTCTTTAAAAAAGAAAAATTCTTAAATTCCTTAAAACAGGAAATAAAATTTAAAACGATAAAAGAAAATTTATCTTCTGAAACCCTACATATGAGGGTTAAACAATTACAAAATTTTATTGAAACAACAATATGTTCGGATCTACCCAATGCCTTTTGGGAAAGGAAAAAACATATTGTTTCTCTGCCTTATGAGCCAGAATTCAAAGAAGAACAGATTCCTACTAAGGCTAGACCGATTGTTATGGGTCCTAGACACTTAGAAATCTGTAAAAAAGAAATACAAGAATTATTATTCAAAAAATTAATAAGACCATCCAAAAGTCCTTGGTCCTGTCCTGCATTTTATGTTGAAAATGCTGCAGAATTAGAAAGAGGAGTACCCAGGCTTGTTATTAATTATAAGCCTCTCAATAAAGCTCTTAGATGGATTAGGTATCCTATACCTAATAAAAAAGATCTATTAAATAGACTTTATTCTGCAAAAGTTATGTCAAAATTTGACTTAAAATCAGGCTTTTGGCAAATTCAAATTGCCGAAAAAGATAAATATAAAACTGCCTTCACAGTACCATTTGGACACTATGAATGGAATGTGATGCCCTTTGGACTCAAAAATGCTCCTTCTGAGTTCCAGAGAATTATGAATGATATTTTTAATGCTTATTCAGCATTTACAATTGTCTATATTGATGATGTATTGATATTTTCTGAAAATATAGAACAACACTTTAAACATTTAAATATTTTTATCACAGCTGTTAAACATGCTGGTTTAGTAGTTTCAGCCAAGAAAATAAAATTATTTCAGACTGAAATAAGATTTCTTGGTCATAATATTAAAGAAGGAACAATTTTCCCTATTGATAGAGCAATTATATTTGCAGAAAAATTTCCTGATGAAATTAAAGATAAAACTCAATTACAGAGATTTCTTGGAAGTATTAATTATATAGCTGAGTTTTATAAAAATTTTGCACAAGATGCTAAACCTTTATTTGAAAGGTTAAAGAAAAATCCTCCCGAGTGGAGTATTGAGCATACTCAAGCAGTTAGAAAAATAAAGGCCAGGATTAAAGAAATACCCTGTTTAGCCATTTTTAATCCTGATGCTTTTAAAATTGTTGAAACAGATGCCTCTAATTTAGGTTATGGAGGTATATTAAAACAAAGAATTAACAACAAAGAATCGTTAATACGATTCACTTCAGGAGTCTGGAGAGGACCTAGAGTAAATTACTCTACTGTTAAAAAAGAAGTTTTGTCCATTGTCCTCTGTATACAAAAATTCGAAAGTGATTTAATAAATCAAAAATTTCTTGTTCGAGTTGATTGCAAATCTGCAAAAGAAATTCTACAAAAAGATGTTAAAAACATTGCTTCTAAACAAATATTTGCTAGATGGCAGGCTATACTGTCTGTTTTCGATTTTGATATTGAGTTTATTAAAGGATCAGCTAATTCTTTACCTGATTTCTTAACTCGTGAATTTTTGCAGGGAAATGAATAAAGGAAAAGGAAAAGAAAAAGCTGTTGAAAGAAAGAGTTATAACTCTTTTCAAAACCCAAAATCCGCTTATAAGTGGGCGCTTCAAAAGGATGAAAAAATTTTGAGAAAAGAAGCCTTAAAGGCTGTTCCAGAAGATGAACATTTATGTGACGAGGCTTATTCTATGGCCATTTGTACTACTAGTAATAAGGAATTTGTTTATCCTTATGTTCCTATTACTACTATTTGGATCTCTCCAATTGAGAGAAAATATTCTCACTTATCATCAGAGGAAGTTATGACTTTCTACCTTAAGAATTTTACTGACCCTTTTTTATTTCCAAAAGATTTCTTGTTCTACCAAGAAATTCTTATTCTTACAGGATCAGTTCAGTTCGATTCTGCATCCAGAGCACCTGGAGAATGGGCTTATTCTAAAGCCTATATACACAGAGTGATTACCCCAGAAAGCTGGGAAGGAGATTTATATAAATATAAAGATTTAAAATCTCCCCACAAAAGAATTATTAATTTCAACTACTTTGATTATATCAAAGCTTGGGATGTTGCTTTCTGTTATGATAATAGACAGAAAAAACATAGCTGGTTTATCCAGTTCAAAGAGCAGAAAGTTTATAACTTTCCTAATTGGTTTATTTGTTGGTTTTTAAATTGGGGAATTTATCCTATAATTCTTCCAAAGAAAATAAGGGTTATTTTTAATGATTTTGTTGAAGCTAACCCTTCTATGAAAGTTCATTCTTTTATGTTTGCAGTACTTTATCAAGTACCATGGATTCTTAAATGGGATGTTATTGTTACTCCCAGATATTTTGAAAAACATGGAGTTAAGTTTGAAAATGTTCCTTATTTAGGAAGAAGAATTTTGATAAAATGGTGGGATAAATTTGATTTTTTCACCGAATCAGTTTTCTCAGAAAAAGGGATTATTAATCTCGAACCAGTCAAAGTTGAACCTGTCAAAGAAAAGCAGGATGTCTCTGCAATTCTAAAAGAATTATTAAGCTCAGGATCTTCCGCATCAAAGAAAGATTTGAAGAAACAGTTGAAAGATCTTCTTGAAAGTTCTTCTGATTCTGAAGAAGATGAAGATAAGGATTCAATGAATACGGATAATTCAGATCCGATGCAAGATTCTCAATCCCAATAATTCAACAAAGAGGTCTAAAGGTCAAAAGTTTTACTGTTGGCTTTTGAAAAGGGGGGAGAGTTGTAGGTAACGACGCGTCAGAAATTACTATTTTCTTTAAGACTTTTATTAAAGTTGTGGCTGATGTTAGACGCGTGTTTCTTTTTCTTTCTTTTCTTATTGGACGACTGTTTGTCCACTTTACACGTTTTCAATTTCCAGAGAGTTCACTCAAGTGTATATAAGGAGGCTCTCATTTTAGTTTTTGACACGAACAATTTTTAGAACCTTAGAAGAAGATTAGCTTTTATGTTTTCCGCTATACTCTCTTAGTTTGTAATAATTTTTCCCTGTTTATAAAACATCCAATTTCCCAGAAGAAGAAGAAGAAGAAGAAGAAGAAGAAGAAGAAGAAGAAGAAGAAGAAGAAGAAGAAGAAGAAGAAGAAGAAGAAGAAGAAGAAGAAGAAGAAGAAGAAGAAGAAGAAGAAGAAGAAGAAGAAGAAGAAGAAGAAGAAGAAGAAGAAGAAGAAGAAGAAGAAGAAGAAGAAGAAGAAGAAGAAATCAACTACATATTATGAGGGAATATGGTTCCACTACACCAAATCCACATATTATTTGAATGACAATTGTAATTCTTTTTTCAGATTATTAATCATTTACTCGAGATATTGATGATCAAATATTGGAATATTATTGCAAGTACTTTATGTTTTATACATTGATTAAGTTTTAGCAATACCCGAAGTTAAAGATTGTAATACCTGTAGTTATAGTTTGCAATACCCGTAGTTATAGACAGCAATACCCGATGATATATTAGACAATACCCGAAGATATATTTAGCAATACCACAAGAAATAATTATTAATACAACACAAAAATTAAAAAAACATTTAAAATATAAAATAATCAAACCACTAAATACATATTAACCCACATCACTTAAAACATGTTAACCCACATCAATTAAACCATTACAGATTAAACTACTAAAATACATATTAACCCACATCAGTTAAACCATTACAGATTTCAAAACAAATATACATACTAAATAGTTAAAATGTTCAACTAAAAAATATCACTTAACATTTCTCCTCTTTCCCCTCCCCAAATCATCGTCCATAGTTTTCAAAGCATCAGCAGCCCATTTTTTTTTCTCCTCAGAATTTTTTTTATCTTTTTCTTTCTTCTTCAAAGCAATATTCTTGATTAAATCGGCCTTTTGCTTACAAAAATTGTAAACCTTCTCAATAACATCAGACCTAGACAAGTTAAAGTTCGAAAGAACTAGGATTGCACAGATTTCTACCCTGATTGCTATACGAATATCCTCATATAAAAAAGTCAATAAAAAATAAAATAAGTAGATAAGCAAATGACAAAATAAAACATAAAAAATGAAAGAAAACAATTACCCGAGTCAAGTCTGGATAAGAATATGAACTACCATTGAATTGTTTGATGTGATGCATCATATACACACCACAATCCTTGTCGGGCTTTCCAGTTTGCCACTTTAAAGACATGTTTTCAAATTGATATCCCAAAATATCAGCAGCCTTAGGATGTTTCTTATTCTCGAGAAACCTAGACATCAGTTTGACCTAAAGAAAGTAAAAAAAAATCAAAACTGTAATTCAAAAATATAAAATAATTAGAAACAAAATATGTATAGAACTTTTACCAATACATCAGCAGACTTTGTGTAATCATTATTTTCCTCAATGTGCTTCAAATTATCGAGCAATTGAAACTTTGAATCAACAAAGTTAATTACAACGACAACATAATGCTCATGGATACAAAAAGGAACAAAAATCTGGAAAAACAAAAGAAAGAATTAAAAAAACTTTAGTAAAACCAAAATAATTAAAAATAAACAAAACAATAACAATTCAACTAATCATTTCTGCAGACATGAAACAACCTTCATACACAGAAATCCATGTGTCCCATGCACAGAAAAAGTTATCAGCCATTTTTCAACATCAACTCCCTTCCTTACGACATCACCCAAGAAAAACTACATACAAAAAATCAATAATAAATAATAGCATAAAATTTACAAAGCAATTCCCAAAGATATACACAGTAATACCCCAAGAGTAAAACAGTAATACCCTAAGAGTAAAACAGTAATACCCTAAGATACACACAACATTACCCAAAGATATATACAGCAATACCCCAAGAGTAAAACAGTAATACCCTAAGATATACACAACAATACCCCAAGATATACATAGCAATACCCCAAGAGTAAAACAATAATACCCTAAGAGTTACAAAGCAATACCACAAGATATACACATCAATACCCAAAGAGATAATCACCAACACCCAAAGCATTAACCACCAATACACAAACAATAACTATAAAAAAAACTTACACTGTGATTAAGTTGAAGGCAAATCTGCTCCATCTACCATCCGTAAACACATCATCATTAACATCCAAGCACCAGACAGAAACAACAGCAACATCAATCTCTTGGTTAGGCAACAATGAGTTTATTTCAACCTTGTATAGTCCAAGATCATCACCATGACTATAATAAGATTCTCTAATCAAAAAATAAAAATGTATATATAAGTATACACACATATAACAACTAAACTATAAAAAAGTAATTAAATACTTACACTTCAACAGATCCATCACCATCGTAAAAACAAAAGTCAACAACTTCCATATGAGGTTGTGGAATAGTACGATAACACTTCTTGTTTAACTTCGCCATCTTGGAAACGTACCCAACTTCATCCTTAATTAACCAAAAAAGACTTGAAGTATCCTTACCAGCTCTGTTCACCTTTGAACGAACAGATTTCACTGCGTCATCAAGCTCATCACCTGTAAAACTCTCTTTCCCCAGCCTTGCTCCATCCACCCCAGCATTCTGACAACCAGTTTTTTCCTTCCTACCTCCATCACCAGTCTTGCTACCTCCATCAGCCACATCCTTTGCACCAACATCCTTTTCAGCAGTTTTTTTCTTCAAACTTTCATCAACCCCAACATTCTCTTGACCAGGTTTATTCAAAGACGACTCATCAACCCCAAGATCAACAGTAAAACTGTCCTTAAACCAATCTGCTTCATCCCCAAACAAATTGGTTTCAAAAATAGGGCTTTGTTCTAGATTATCTTCCTCTGGCATTTCCACATCAGGCACTTCGACATTAGGGCTTTGTTCCCTAACTTCCTCAGCAACAGTTTCCTCAGCAATGGGAGCATCTTCCATAGTGTGATCATCTGTTTCAACAGCTTTTGAAATATTAGTAGCAGGGGTCTCGGCTTGGTGTGAGGATTGTGGATTTTCAGGTTGGGTAATCGAAGAGATGTCTTCGATTTGAGAAATGGGTGAAGTATTTTGGGTTTGGTTCAGGTAGGAAGAAACATCGACTTCAATCGAGCCAACATTCAGCTTAGGAACAACAGGAGTTCCTTGAAGGCTTTGGGCAATCCCACGAGCGATTGATTCAAGTTGATCGACCATCGCATCAGAAGGGATATGTATATTCATAGGAATGGCTCGGATTGGAGTTTGAGATGGAGGTGGTGTTGTGCTCGATGATGGAGCAACTGGTGCAGCATCCTGGGATGAGGCTATTTCTGCGAGAAGGTTTAAAGGGTTTGAGGATTGAGAAGGTGAAGAGTTTGAGGGAGTTTTTGAAATGTGAGGGATTTTTCATGTTTCCAACCATTTAAAGGGTTTCTCGAAAAATGCAAATGAAATATGGAATAAAAGAAATAACAATTTTAACCTAGAAAGTGAACACTTATAATCTCATCGCTTTTATGAAAAATAGTGAACTTCACTCATATGCTATCACATAGAATATTAAACACGAAGCATAAAGGGTATTTATAGGTGAAGAAATACGAAAGTTAATTTTTGTAACCCACAAAAAGAAAATTCTGGATTTAAGAAGTGAGGAATATCCACTCTCCCATGATGAGATCGTGGGTTTTCTATATTTTAAAATCCGAATTTCAATTAATTAAAGAACAAAAATTGCGCACGAAATTAATAAAAGGAAAACGTGGGTTTAAACATGTGAAAATTAAAAACAAATCCCTAAAAAATCAGTTACATAATTTGACTTGGAAAACAAATATCAACGGCATATGATGTTGTATTCAAAATTGGAACACACACTTCAACATTGGTTAAAACATCCAATGTCGCATTTTTCATCAAATAATTTTAGCACTTTTATTCACATTGATCCATCTTTTCAAGAGAGTGCATCATAGCAGTGAACTCTGTGCCCCATAATTACTCAATGAATTTGTGACATATTGATGTTTTACTAATCACCTTTTGAAAAGAAGGCATTGTAGTAGTGAACTCCGTGCTTCATAGTTACTCAGTGAATTAGTTACATCTTGATGTGCTTTTTCAAATTCGAGGCTTATTATGCGTTTGAGAAATGTGATTCCTCTTAATTTTTACACAACAATCATACTTGGTCCAGATTTATTTTACAAAGGAATTATGAAACATAAAACAAGAACAAACTTTAAGTAAAACATGTATATACCCCGATGTTGTTACAAATGTTTGAGCATACATAACAACATCCGCTTCACAATTACTCAGATAGTGCACATACTAAGAGATTTCCTCAAAAAATGAGAATCTCTCATGGTCAAGAGCTTTAGTAAACACATCAGCAAACTAATTTTCAGTGGGTATATATTCTAACTTCACAATATTTTTCTCTACAAGATCCCTTATGAAATGATGTCTAATACTTATGTGTTTAGTAAGTGAGTGTTGAACTGGATTTTTCGAAATGTTGATAGCACTAGTGTTATCACAATATACAGTTAAAATGCCACTCTCTAAACCATAATCACTAAACATTTTACTTAACCAAAGAAATTGTGTAAAGCAACTACCTGCAGCAATGTACTCAGACTCTGCAGTAGATTGTGATACACAATTCTGCTTTCTACTATGCCAGGAAATCAGGTTATTTCCCATGTAGAAGCAACCACCACTCGTGTTCTTCCTATCATCAATATCTCCAGCCCAGTCACCATCACTGTATCCAACAAGTGTACTGCTTGTGTCTTGGTATACCATATACCAAGATCAGTTGTACCAGCCACATATCTAATGATTCTTTTGACAACATTCAAATGTTACTCCTTAGGACAAGCTTGGTGCCTAGCACAAACACAAACACTATACATGATATCAGGCTTACTTGAGGTTAAGTACAAAAGACTACCTATCATAGATCTATACAAAGTTGGATCAACATCTTGTCCAGTAGTGTCTTTACACAGTTTTTGTGTAGATCCCATAGGAGTTTTCATGACTTTTGAATTGTCTAAACCAAACCTTTTCACTAAGTTCTTTGTATACTTACTCTGAGAGAAGAAAATACCTTTATCAGATTGTTTGATTTGAAGTCCTAGGAAGTAATTCAAATTACCTACCATGCTCATTTCAAATGTTGTTGTCATTGCTTTAACAAACTTGTTTAACATGGTGTTACAAGTTGAACAAAAAACAATGTCATCAACATATATTTGAGCTATTAGCAAGTCTTCTCCAGTATGTTTAATGAACAAGGTTCTATCAGCTTCTCCTCTTATAAAGCCAAATTGCAAAAGAAAGTCAGTAAGTCTACCATACCAAGCTCTAGGAGCTTGTTTGAGACCATACAATGTTTTCTTTAGCTTGTACACATGATCAGGATACTGTGGGTTTTCAATGCCTTTAGGTTGTTCAACAAATGCATCTTCAATTAATATGTCATTCAGAAAAACAGCTTTAACATCCATTTGATGAAAATTAATATTAATGTAACATGCAATTGCTAGTAACAATCTAATAGACTCTATTCTAGCAACATGTGCAAATATTTCATCAAAATCTATACCTTCAACTTGGGTGTAACCTTGTCCAACCAATCTAGCTTTGTTCCTAACTATGCTACTAGACTCATCAGTTTTATTCTTAAAAATCCACTTAGTTCCAATAACATTGACATTGTCAGGCCTTGGAACTAATGACCAAACATCATTTCTTTCAAACTGATTAAGTTCCTCATGCATATCATTAATCCAATTCTCATCCTTTAATGCTTCTGTAAAAATTTTAGGTTCAATTTCAGAATAATAACGTTGAGCATTCACAACATTGCATATAGATGACATGTACACAGACCTTACCACATCAACACGGTTTACACTTACTCTTCTTCTGGTTTGAACACCAACTGAAGCATCTCCAAAGATCTGATTTGAAGGATGGCTTTTGGTAATCCATGTAGCTGAATTTTTCTTTGGAGTACACTGATTGTTCTGTGAAGAATCCGCTAAATCTGCAGGGGATGTTGTACCAGATGTTGGAACATTTGGTGAAACATTATCTGTTTTCAGTGATTCTTTAGGAACCTCAGTAACTTCAGTTACATCTTCAGTGTCATTCCCATCAATCAAATTCATGTCGTCATCATCAAACACAACATTTACAGACTCTTGAATAGTGTTAGTTCTAAGGTTATAAATCTTATAGGCTTTACTATTTCTAGAATAACCTTAAGAAGAAACCTTTGTCACTCCTAGAATCAAACTTATACAGTTAATCCCTATCATTCAGAATGTAACACACACAGCCAAAAATATGAAAGTATTTCACACTTGGTTTCTTATTGTTCAAGATCTCATATGGGGTTTTCTTACTTCCAAATCTAAAATAGACTCTACTAGCAATATGACATGTTGTATTTAATGCTTCAGCCCAAAAAAAAAATTAGCAAGATTTTTTTAATTGAGCATTACTCTAGCCATCTCTTGAAGAGTTCTATTTTTCATTTCAGCAATCCCATTTTGTTGTGGAGTTTTAGGAGAAGAAAACTCTTGAACAATACCTTTCTTATCACAAAATTCTGAAAATATGCTATTTTCAAGTTCCCTACCATGATCAGACCTAATCCTGCTCACTTTCAAGTTGAAAACAGTTTTAAATCTCTTGTAAAGAACTTTAAAAGCATCAAAAGTTTCAGATTTTTCCCTTAAAAACTCAATCCAGGTAAATCTAGAGTAATCATCTACCACAACCAGTGAAGATTTCTTACCACCAATGCTTTCAGTTTCCATAGGACCCATAAGATCCATATGCAATAATTCAAAACAGCGATGTGTTGTGCAATGTGATAACATCTTATGCGACATCCTTACCTGCTTACCTCTTTGGCATGAACCACATACAGCAGGTGTAACTATCTTCAGTTTAGGTAATCCTCTCACAGCTTCAAATTTGACCAGTTTTTGCATGAATCTATAGTTTGCATGTCCAAGTCTTTGATGCCACAGGACATTATCATCACAATTTGACAAATGGCACACATTATTGGTTCCAATTAGATAACAATTATCAGCTGACCTATTACCAGTCATTAGACACTTACTATCCATGTTTAGAACATAACATGAATCCTTATCAAATTCAACATGCAAATTGTCATCACACGGTTGACTTATACTAAGAAAATTAGCAAGTAAGCCATCAACATGCAAAACATTTTTAAGTTAGGAAAACCTTCAACATTCAAAATTCCTTTTCCAATGATCTTTCCTTTTGATCCACCACCATATATAACAGTTCCACCATTACAAGGTTCATAATCAGATAAGTAGTTAACATGACCAGTCATATGTCTTGAGCAACCACTATCAAAATACCATAGATCAGGCACACATGCTTTTAGAAAAGTTTGAACAACATTACAAGTAACATGTTCTTTCTTTTTCCTAGCAGAGTTTGACCAGTGTTTCTTAGGATGTGAAGACATCTCAGACAACACTTTTTGAATTTCCAGATCTCTTTTCATCTTTTGACAATAAGGACGAATATGACTAATTATAGAACAATAGTGACACACATACTTCTTAACAGGCTTTTCAATCACATGTACTTTTGTTTCAGCTAAAAACTCAGTTTTACTTTTCACAAATTTCATAGGTTGATTCATATTGTTAGAAGTAGATTCACCAAGATACCCTAAACCATGCTTACTAGACTGACCAACATTCAGATTATCACAAACAACAGAAGAGCTCTTAGAATATTTCTTAAAACTCAAAGTGGAATTTTTCAATTCCACTTTTAGTTTAGAAATTCTAGGTCTTTTCTGGTTAAAATGACTTCCATCTTGGTCACAGTCTCTCTGAGATCATTATTCTCTTTGACTATACTAGAAACATCATCCTTTATGTCATCAATATCTGTCTCATCAACACACCCATTAAAACAGTTCAAATCTGAATGATTTTTGACAAATGTTGTTTCCAATGTTTTAACATCTGAAACAACATCAGTGTCTGAATCATCCAGATCATCATCTAAAGAATCATCATAATCAATTCTAGCAGAAAAAGCTAATTCCTCATCTTTTGAACCTTCGGGTTCATCATCTGAGTCATCACTAAAAGTAACATTGAAATTCAGTTTTTGCCTTAGTTTGGTATTTGCACACTCATTTGCATAATGTCCAAATCAAGTACATGCATCACATCTAACTGATTTTCTAAATTCAGGATCATACCTTGATTTGTTACCTTTGAATTGTCTGGATTGATTCTGATCCTTTCTTTTCTCCGGGTCAGATGGTGTGTGGTTGAAATGAGTCATTGATTGAGCATTCCCTCTGTATCTGTTCATCTTTTTCTTCAAATAGGAGTTGAACTTCTTTGTGAAGAAGGCAATGTGCTCAGGAGTGTTGTAACATTGGTCTAAAACATCTTCACCAGACTCAACCTCAGTCACAAAGGACCAATTTTCAGTGTTAGAAGATGTTTCACCTTTGAAAAAAAACAACCTTATTTCCTTCACTTGCATCTTCAGGTTGAGTTGTGTTCATCTCATACGTTTTGAGAATACTTACAAGCTCATTTTGACTAAGAGTATCAGTATCCTTGGCTTCTTCAATAGCACAAATTTTTGCATCGAACCGTTTAGGAACAAATCGCAAAATTTTGTGTGCAACACGAACATTGGAATTTGGATCACCAAGTGCATGTGATTTGTTGACAATCTCACTCAGCCTTTCATTGTAGGTCGTGATCATCTCATCATCCTTCATCTTTAGATTCTCGAACTTGGTCCCAAGCATTCGAAGTTTGGTCCTTCGTACACTTTCACTTCCTTCACAATATTCTTGAAGCCTCTCCCATACATCTTTAGCCGTGGTGCATGTTGATATGATCTTAAACATAGATACATCAATAGAGGTAAAGATAGCATTGAGAGCTTTGGAGTTGTAGCTCGCCGTCGTGGTCTCCTCATTGGTCCATTCAATCTCCCGTTGGACTCTTGTCTCGCCATCATCACTTGCTTAATTTCTGGGCCATTCCCAGCCGGTCAGAACACTTCTCCAAGCACGTTCATCAATAGATTCGATGTACATGCGTATCTTAGGTTTCCAATAGGCATAGTTGTTCCCATCAAGAATAGGAGGCCTAAGTGGGGTGTTTACAGGATATTCCATAGCAAAAAGACACACTAAAAACACAGGATCTAAACTTAGTATATCAAGTTTATGGCTCTGGTGCCAATTGGAGGTGTGCCGTGTGTGTAATGTGCAAATGTTGTAATGAATGTTAAAACAGTTATTACAACAAACTGGAAAACAGAGTATAAAACGTGTAAAGAGCGGAAGACTAAAAAAACACTATTGCAAGATGGAATACTTTTTAACACAAACTATATAAAATAGTTTGTGCTAGCCTTACGGTGAAACGTTCACTATAATAAGATTAGTGATACAAAAGTTGTGTGAAGAATTAAATCGTTCACAACATAAACAAGACTCGATATCACCTATCAAATCTAAATTGGCTAAGTGTATAACACTATACACCGTCAAAGTCGATCTCACTCTATATCGATGATCTTTCTATCTAAAGATATAAGATCACAAGTTATGCGAGATGTACTAAACTTCTAGGCATAACATAAAAGTTGGAATAATTGTCTATCACCTTTGAACTTAGGATCAACACTAGAGTAGGTGTACTCGTTTATTCCACACTTGGTACTGAAGACTTCGACTTCTATTTATAGATGGAAGTCTTCATCCGTAAATAACTTCTTCATGTAACTTCCTCCATGATCTTTTATTAACTGCCAATAATCTTATCTTTATTCTGATATCCTTGACTGCAACCGCCTAATCCAGATTGTTCTAAATCGATCTGGAATAACCTGAAACATGTATATCCTTGTAGGTCTTTGTAGAACCTTCTGGAACCCGTAACCGTTCCATGTTGCAACCAATGCTTGCAACATTCACTGCAACATTGAGTATTCTAGAATCTTGTAGATCCTTCTAGATCTTCAACCTGCATGTTAAAACATCTAAATCAACATTTGATCATAAAGTGTTAGTTAATGAGAAGAAAGGACAAATTCATGTTGTTTCAAAGTAAATAGTGAATACTTCACTATCAACAACATTAACAAGATTGAGTATAAATTTATAGTAGAGTTAGCTAATTAAAATAGTGTTGGAGTTATACGTGAAAGTATGTTTTTACTTTGTATAACTCGTGTATCAAACACTCGTTTTATGAGAATAATTCTTTTATCGCATTTGCTTTAGTTATGATTGAATGTTGAATTTCTATTGCAAACCGTTCAATATATAGTACATGTTACATTGTAGTTAATGTGGTGATACCCAATCACGGAAGACAACATTAACAGTTTACTTGTAACTAAACGTACATTTTCACGACCTAGGTGAAATTGAACAATCCGCCGTGAAAGGTCGATGTGTAAGGCTCAGATTGGTCTGTCTTGACTAAGAGATTGCACTAGCACATTTAGTATGTGTTGAAGAGGACCTACAGCGAGGATAAATTCTTCTGTTCTGAAAGGTGAAGAATTAGACCTCAGTGGTTGTTGATTTCTTAATCTCCGTCACTTAAATAGGACCGTGTGTGCTTAATGGTTACTGCTTTGATTCATGTTGGGTGAGAATCATTGCGACTTCGAACTTTGTGTCTTGGGCAGTAATATTAATCATACGACGGTTGCTAAGATTTAATACGGAGAAACGCGTGCGAGTACGGCTCGTGTGATTAGTCCCCTTGGTGGGCTCAGAAGTTTTATTGTACCAAATCTTGCAAGTGAAGAATTAGTTTCTTCAGTACGAATAATAATGTTGAGTTGTCTTTACTTCAAGGCGAAATATATTAATTAATTTATAGCTATTCAGAAGCTTGATTAATTAATGGACTTGATAATCTTAAACGCGGGAAATAATAACCGGGAGCCCATATTATCGTAATATGGATTAAGATGGATAGTGCAATATTAATTTATTAGTGGTAATAATTAATATTAATGGGCTGAATTATATTGAGGCTCAATATTGAAATTCAGAAGTCCATTAGGAGGTCCAATCTTAATTCTCCTTAAAGGCCCCTCAAGTAGCCCATTAAGTAGCTCAATAATGATAAGGTGATTAAAATAAAAAGAAAATATGAATGCTGATTTTTCTAGTATTTTTCGAAAATAAGGAATATAGATTGAGAAAAGATTTTGTTGATTTTCTTGGAAAGATATTATGGAAGATAAGTATTCTTGGAATACAAGATTATCTCATATATTCAAGAAGATCTAAATCTTGGATATTCTCTCTATAATTTTCGATCAATGTGGGTATGAAAATAAGAGTGAGATTTTTGTGGAATATTTTATTATGGAGAAAAGAATATATGAGATATATTCAAGATTTCTTAGAGACTAAGAAAAGATTTTTTCCAAGCCCATATCTCCTCTAATTTTCTGCCACTCCCCTCTATAAATAGGGGATGATTATTTCATCCCCAAGTACGTAATTCCATGTGTTGGAAAAATCAAGAGCATAGATATTTTTCTTTTTCCTTAGTTTATTAAATTACTTGAAAGCATCTCCCACCGGTGATCAAGTAAGGCGAAAGGGAAATACTTGAGAAGGCTTTTGGGTTGATAGAGCGAGATAGTAATTGTCCCGTATATCCAAAGGTCAATTCTACAAGAGGTACGTTAATCGCATATTTACTTGTTTATTCCGCCATAGTTAATATGTGAAATTAATTCAACATGCATGATGAAAATTAGTTGTTGGAATTATTATTTGAATTAATTAGGATTAATTCATGCTAGTAATAATTGTATTTAAATTCGTATTTAAATTTCATCCCGAATAGATTCCGGGCACCCCTATTTTTTCCCAACAAATGGAGGTAATGATCAACTTATTTTAAATTTTATTTTCTCATAAAAGAATTGATATAAAAGTAAATGACGTAATTATAGATAAAATCACTATTTTTTGCAAATTGCAATCTTTTAGATTTTCTATTGTATGGTTGTATTTTGAGCTGGCAAAACGGGCCGTCTGGCCCGGCCCGTCGGGCCAAACACTATTCACGGGCCGGGTTGTTTGCACGTCAGGCCTATAAAATCTCAGTCCAGCCCAACCTAGCCCGCAGGCTAACGGACCGGCCCCACCTATTTTTTTATTTATTTTTTTAAATTTTTTTATTAAAAATTATACTCCTTCCGTCCACGAATTTTTTTTCCCATTACTATTGGCACAAAATTTAATAAAAATTAGTATTTTATTGAAAAAATAGATAAAGTAAGAGTATTGTGGGACTAATTTATTTGTCTGTTAATAGTATTTACACTTTCGCAATCCACATATATTTTATATTTTAATCTACTTTAGTCCATAACAAGTAACAACAATAATTTTGGTCTTTTAAAAAAATCAACCAGGCTAAGAGGGCCGCCCGTGGCCCATTGGGCCAAAACTGACCGGCCCATTTGGCCCGGCCCGATGGCCCGCTTTTTTCGGGCCTCTATTTTTTTAGTACAATCTAGCCCAGCCCATATGTCAGACGGGTCGGGCCCAAATTGCTGGCTCTAGCAGGATTGCAAGGGATAGTTGGTTTTGCTTTATTGCTTCATTTCTTAGTCGGATCCCTCTCCTCTCCAATTTTTTTTTAAATCTGAAATGTAATACTTTTGTGCATATCTAGCATTTTGTCATTTTTTTACTTTACATGTTCATATAATTATCATCATTGCGTCTGTAGTCCATTTATATGTGTTTAATGTCGCCATCGTGTATTTCAATTTATTTATTACTTGCTTGATTATTGTCATTTAAATGAACTTGATTATGTGAAAATATGATTATGTGAAAAAATTAAAAATATTTGGTAAATGAAATTCCTACGTATTAACTACTTATAAGCAATTTGCCTATACAAATTTACCCATAAATAATTTGTTTACAAAAATCCCGTAAGTAAGAAATGGAATTGTTTACTCCTGTCCCAAACTTAATTGTTACTTGCCTAAATTATTCATCCCCTTGCTCAATCGATATTTCCATAAATAACAATATAACAATATTATATTTTGCAACTATATCTTTTCTACACCAGTATATTTACATCTCATGTTATTAATTTACATATATTAATTAAACTCAATTTAGTTTAGGGTGGTAAACTGTAAAGTAGAAATTAATTTGGAACGGGTGGAGTTGACAATTTCCACTGCAAAAAAATTTGTTGAAAATTTTGTAATTATATTGACAATTTTTTTAGATAATTTTGTATTTTCTTAGTATATTGGTCTTCTCTTTGAACGTCATATATTTATTTTAGAAGAAGAGAAAGAAGGCAGTATATTTCTTAAATGTGGGACTGCAAATAAACTGGGCCTTATCCATTAGAGAGTTCGCGGCCCACTGTGAGATAGTGATCAATGGCCCATTAACAAGTAATTTGCACTCAATTGCATAATAATGAAAGGGGCTCAGGTTATCTATGGTCCTATTTTTTTGTTAATAGCCTCCACCCAAAATATGTTTGGAAAAAAAATTCAAAAAACTTGACAATCTTTTGGAAGAAAAAAAATCAAAAATATGTATTTTATTTCTTTTTCTTTTTAATTTTCGAAATATTTTTTTAAAAAAAATTATCAAGTATTTTGGATTTTTTTCGAACATTTATTTTGGTGGAGTGTATTAATAAAATAAGAGACTATATTTAACCTGGGCCTAATGAAGGTTGATAAAAATCGTACTCGACTATAACAATTTCGGAGCAACACGTAGTATTAGGTGTTCTTCATTTTCTCTTTCAATTTTCTTGCAAGTTTTGAAAATTTTATGATACAATCAAGTTGTAATCATCATTGTTAGATGAATTCTAGTTTCTCTTTATATTTCCTTGCAAGTTTTGAAGATTTTATGATTCAATCAAGTTGTAATCATCATTTGTTAGGTGAATTCTACCCTTTAATCTTTTTATTTAACATTTAATTTTTATGTTTATGAATCATTATTTTTCTTTAGCCATGAGTTTTGTTTGTAGCACCATGAGCCAGATTTTCTATGTTTTGGATGATTTAAGTTATGTGAGAATTGTGTATTTCTTTGATTTATGTCATATTTGTGTTATGTATTGTGTGATTGTTAGGTATTTATTGTGTTTAGTGAACTTTTTTAATCCATATTTTGAAGCATGTTTAGTGTAGACGAGAGTTAGAAGAAGCGATTTCTGGTCTCATCAACTAACTGAACTTCTTGCAAGGCGAGGATAGCGACGTACCCATATTCAAGCTCTTTTTTCCACCCAAGTCAGAAATTTAAATTCTGATTTTTACTTTTACCTTGATAAAATTAAAATAGCTAGGTGACTAACTCAATTTTTTTCAACTCCTTTTAATTCCTCCGTTATAAGACCATAATATATGTCGAAATTTTTACATTAGGTTGAATTGAGTGGAAAATATTATTTATTGGTCCGTAATTTTTATTTAAGGGTTCGTGTGGAAATAAAAAAATAGATCGAACAAGTATATCTTATCCTTGAAAGGGTAAAAATATCATTATATGGAACATATTGAAATATGAGTAGGTTTTATATAAAACCGGTTCATGATAAATTTATCGTGAAAATATTTTAAAGTATCAAATATTTGATCAAGCGTATCAAAAATCTTATCAAAAGTATCAAAAGTTTGGGTAAAAAAAAAACAACAACAATTACAATATAATACCACTGACCTGATTGTTGATACTCCTGATGAGATTTTTGATACTCTTGATCAAATATTTGATACTTTAAAATAGTTTCATGATAGGTTTATCATGAACCATTTTCATACAAAACTTTGCTCTGAAATATATCAATTTTAAGTACAATGAGGTTTAACTTGATAAAATTTTGACATTTGTTTGTTTTTTTTTTTTTTTTTTTTTTTTTTTTGCAAAAGTAGAATATTAATATTTTAAATTAAAATAACTACCAGCTTAAGTTTGCGAATCTTAAAAACTTATTACTAGTCTACGACTGCATTAATGTCTTATATTAGCTAAATGAATTAGCACAACTAGAATGTGGATAATGAAGTTGAACTGAGCTTAATAAAGAATTTCATGGAATTGTTTGACTTGTAGAGAGAAAAAGGTGAAAGAGATGAAAGAAAAGGATTGAGCTGATGAGAAAAGCAATGTAAGAATTGAAAAATGTAAAGAAACTCTCTTTTGTATAACATTTGGTAGAGTTGAAATTCAAAAGTGATTAATGATTGTTGGTGAAGGTGAACGAGTTTAAAAACGAGATCAAGTAAATCATTGGAGTTTGGGATTTTTAGTTGCAACCCGTACAATTGCAACTTTCCTCTTGAGAATTTAGAGATGTTCTAGACATTTTAACATATCGCTCCACTAGTTTATGAGTTAATTTATCTAATTATTTCCTATTTTAAGTCATCATTACAACTAAATGAAAAGTCATTGTTGATCTATTGATTGGTGATCACTTAGCAAATGGTGGAGAATGTAGACAATTGACAAACTTATAGTAGTGCACTTGTGTGAATTGATATTGAGCGCATAGACGTCCTTTACTTACACTTTAAGTGATGAGTGATACACTTATGGGGCCTTTGTTTCAAATTCTTTAATGGAAATAGGAATGAAAGTTTATTTTCTCCCACTACCCTCGGATGTGTTGGATGAATAATAGTTTCCATGATGTTTACATCACTTATGTTGTGCTCTAGTTTTGGAAAAAATAGAGAAAAATAGAGGTTGTTGGTTGTGGCATGGGAGATTGATTGAGGAGGATGATTATAAGAAGATAAAAGGGTAATCAAATGTGGTGATGATTACCTTATTTAGGAAGAAAAATAGTGTTGTAGAATATATTTTGTTCTTATTAACCACTATAATTACCCTATAGTTATCCTTATTATTGAATTTTTTTTCAAACCAAGTGCCACTTTGCTTAAGAAAATTGTGAACTGAGTATTTTATCTTGCATTGATTTTAGCATAGCTTGTGACTTTACTTGTTGACTGTTGTACTTAATATCTTGATTAGATTGAAGATACTTGATGATCACCCATATCTCTTTAAGTGAATTTCTTCACAATTTTTCCACGTGATTAAGTTTTCTTTCGTTCTCTAAGTTGGGGGAGCTAGGGGTGATTAATGTGATAATTGATTGAAATTAATATGTTTGATTTAAATAATTTGGTAGAATTTCATGTTTTTATTTACATTAAATTGGTCAATTGCATTTGATATGGAGAAATGTATTGTGTTCCTACTTTTATAGGCAAATTGAGGATGTTTTGGAGCAAAACACATACTATTAATTATTGAAGTCATTTGAAGAAGTGAGTCGAGAAAGAGATCCAAAAAGCGAGAGTGAAACAAGAAAATACAAGAAAATTTAGACGGTGTGATCAACTTCATTTAAACCAAAGATAAAGTGTAAGATCATATGTACCTCCATGAATCCGTGTTGTTGGCATACTGATGTCAATCCATGGAATCTCTCCCAAGCCTCGGTGATGGACTCCCTAGGTTGTTGCTTGAAATTGATAATAACCTCTTGAGCTTTCAAAATCTTGGAAGGAGATTGGTACAAATCTCGTCTCATGTGGTTGCGCTTAGATTTATACTTTGTAACCACTTCTTTGTTCTTTTAAGGTAAAGGATAAGAGTCTTAGCAATTTATCATCATCGAGTACCCCATGATACTTGATGATATCGCACACCTCCAAGAAATTTCCCAAGTGAACATTAGGGTCCTCCTTGTCATCTGAATCCTCAAATTGGTTTTCTCCTAGCATCCTCAACAATGTGGGGCTCACTTCCAAACGACCGGCTTCCATAAATAACTAGTTTGCCTATGCCGTTGTAGAATTCTCAAACCCGAGGTTCGATATAATCTCATAGAAGTGGCTCTTGAGATTGAGGGTGGAGTTCAGGATTTTGTACGGACTGTGGATTTGGTTGAAGTGGTAGTGGATGTGCTTGTGAATGATGTGGGTACGGGTAAGGATTTGGGTATTTGTATGGATATTGATGATTTAGTGGGTATGGATGAGGTTGATATGGAGGCAGTTGTTGTTATGGATAAGGGTAA
The DNA here is from genome assembly GCA_947034835.1 of Ballota nigra. NCBI lineage: Eukaryota > Viridiplantae > Streptophyta > Magnoliopsida > Lamiales > Lamiaceae > Ballota > Ballota nigra. Next base: position 35,723,191 of record OX344725.1, read on the forward strand.
GGGTATGGTTGATACGGAATATGCCCAACCCTTTGAGCATTTGGATTCACATGAAATGAATTTCCCCCTTGTTTTCCTTTTGGAATATGTGGGTTTACTCCTTCATTTACTTCCTCCATGTAAGCATAATCTACTCATTCGTTCATATTCTCTACCTCTTGTCTCCTTCTTTGATGATTCATATTCCTTGCTCAATTTTTCCTTCTTGATGTAGCTTCGATTTCTAGATTTAAGGGTTCAAGATTTTATCCCCTTACTCTACTGTTCATACACTTGTAAAAGTCAACCGAGCATCAAACAAAATACAAACAAATAAAAAAATACACAACAAAAGTCAAAACTAGCCTAAGCAACACGTTGCTTTCCCAACAACGACACTAAAAATTTGATTGTCTAATTTCGTTTAACACAAAATTGACACCACGTAAGTGTACGTGTGAAATTGTAGTAGACAAGTAACCAAGCTAAATTATCGATCCTCAGGAAGCTAAGTGGCTAGACTAATCGATTCATCCATTGTCATGCTTTGAAAAATAAAATTAAGAGTTTCAATTTTGGTTTTAGACTACTTAAACACGAGAGTAAAATAGCAAATTAAAACAAGCAATAAAATAGAACTTTGTCTAACTTCAACGAGATGTACAAGGGTGAGTGTATACTTCGGGTGATTTCGGTTTTGCTATTACTAAAGCTCGATTTTACTTATGCCTCTCCTTCACTTCATTAAATGATTAGATTAGATTCTTACAACCTCAACAAATCACCTAACTCTCATTATGAAAATTCAATGCCCGATTGAGAGTGTTCTAGACAATCTACTCTCTCTCGATGAAATAGACGTCTAACTAAAGCATTTGATATTTCATTCCCTTCGATTATGCACCCAATTAAATTAGTTCAACTCTCGCTTCTTACCAATTTAATCAACGTGCACAATCTACTAAAAATAAGTCATCAAAGCTCAAATAATCTACAATTATGGAATCTGGCATCTAATTCCACATAATTAAAGCATAAATCAAATAGAAACTTCAATTCTCACATATTTTCCATCACCCAAAGCATAAAGACTTTAGCCTATGACTCTAGAAGAGATATTCATGGTTAAAGAAACTAAATCAACTCATAGCAATGAATATAAATAGCAAAAAGAATGGAAGATTATCACCTAATGGTGAAATTGCACTAGAAACTCTTCAATCTTTTGAATACCAGCTTGAATATTCAAATACAACTTAAATGATGTTAAAACTATGCCAATTGAAGGTAATATATGGTGAAATTAAGATTAATTGCAAAACTAATGGAAGGATAATGGGGATCTATCTATGAACTTGGGGATCTAAACTAAGGAAAAAACTAATGGGAATTTCAGGAGAAATGATATTTATAGGGGGTATAAGTGTCAAAGAGCCCCTGAAAACCTTAAAAGATACACATTTCGGGCCAAACACGGGTTCCACTCGACCTGGGCTAAACTCACTCGGACAAGTGGACCCCTGGCAGGCCGAGTGACTTCATTTTTGTAGCCAAGTCACTCGACTGACCCAATTTCTACACGATTTTGGGTGTTTCTACACAACTTGAGGTGTTTTTTACCCTATGGCTCGATCTTTGACTTCTCGAGGCTTCATTTTCACTTCCCATGGTCTCTAAACACAACTCAAGCTCCTCTATTCATGATTTCAACCACCGGTGAAGGATTTGTCTCTCATAATGAACTTATTAATGTATAACTCGACCTTTTGCTCGACTTTCTTAGATTAAGCTCTAATCACCATGTTCCTACTACAAAATCGACATTTCTAGTAAAAAAAGTTAAATGGTTAAATAAATAATAATTAGTAATCCCTCCGTCCCTGAGTAAACTTCACACTTTCCTTTTCGGGCCGTCCCCCAGTAAGTTTCTCATTCCATAAATGGAAAAAGCAACACTCTACTATATATAAACTTTAACCTTTAAACTCACACAATATTACCAAAAATATCACTCATTCAATTTACTTTTCAACACTATTCATTACTTTATCCCAAAAGTCAACATGTGGCTCACCATATATTAATAAACAAATACACTTTCTTAAACCATTCAACAAAAAAAAAGTGGGAAACTTACTCGTGGACGGAGGGAGTATAAAAATGCATAAAAAAACACTTTAAAGCGCATGAAAACGAGCATAGATTGATGCAATAATTATACTAATCACCGAATTCATTGCAACTGTTTATTTGAGCCCGATTGATTAAAAAGAAGTTGCCCATGTTTAGTAGAAGAAATTTTAATGATAAGAAGTTGAATAACCATCCTATTCGCGATAGATCGACGTTGATAGTCTGTAGAGAAGATGATGGATGCACAAATGTTACTTGGATAAACCAGAAGCCCTAAATATATGAAAGAATATACATACCTTTAACAATGAATAGAGTAAGGTCAAATTCGGAATAAAATAAGTACAAAGAGGATAAATATGTAATTTAGATGAATTTAATATTGTTCACTCTGCATATATAAACCATGAATCAAACTCTCAAATGTGTGCTTACCAAACAATATTTTTTGTTATAAATATTAGGGAGGGTGAACTTACTAGATAAATTGTTAATTTGGCCTGATAATGAATACCAAATTAGCCCTTAAGATACTTTTATAGTTAATTTGTTGTTCCTTAAGAATATTACTGTATTTAGGGTGAATAAAATGATTTTGGTAAGATAATGTTGTATAAATTATTTCGCGCGTTCTTTTTAAAATTTTGCATTTTCAAAGTTTTCATCTTTGGTTTTCCAAAAAAATTAACATGACTTAGAAAGAAAATTTCGAAAAGGTGACATAATTTCAAAAACAATTTCCGAAAATTAACAAATATTTGATTTTTTTTTCAAGAGTTTGCCTTGGCCAATTATTTGATTTTTTTTCCCCTGAAAACTTGACATAAATTCGAATTTTTTTTCCCCAAAATGTGACACAATTCGATTTTTATTTTTTGAGAGTTTGCTTGATCAAGTCAACAATTGTCGACTTATGTTCTATGACATATTTTCGATTTTTTCCCCGAAAATGTGAAAAAAACTCAAAAAAACATTCGCCTTTGGTCCAGTGACGATGGTAGAAATAGGGTATATTGCGAAATTTGTGTAGGGTGTAACTAGATGAGTGTCTGCGTACTACGCGAGTTTTTCACATAAGTTAATTATATATCATAATGGGCAAAATATTATATAAAAATAGTTCATGATAAGTTTATAATAAAACTATATTAAAATATCAATATTTAATTAGAAGTATCAATAATCTCACCCAGAGTATCATTAATTTGGGTCGATGATATTATATTAAAATTGTTGTAAATTTTCTTGAACCCAGATTAATGATACTTAAAAATAATCTCATAATAAGCTTATCATGAACCATTTTCATATAAAATTTACTCATCATAATGTGTTACATATACAAAAATAAATTTATCCACCATAAAATAATATAATTATGTTATATAATAAAAATATTAAAAAATATATGGGCTTATTTTTATATTAATTGACGACTTTGAGGTTCTATCTCATTTTATTTATGATTTCCATTATTCTTATGAAAATTCACACACTTCATTTGTTTCAATTTGGTTAAATTATAACATGATTTTCTCAACCACACGCCATATAATTTTCTTTGTCTCCCTGAGACGATTTCATCTATGTTGAAAAAAAATTGTGATCCAAGCAACAATACACTCTCATGCAACTATTTTTTTTTTTGGTAAAAATTCAAGTCGTATGTCAGATTAAAACAACTAAATATGTGGTATATTTTCATAAGATAATTGAAAGTTATGATCAAATGACCTAAAGATCGTGAATTGATATAAAAATAACCCTAAATTTTTAATATTTTTTATATTATATTTTAAGTTTTATTCTTTCAAATATCTTGAATCGAAACATTATTTAAATAATATTACACAACATAATTTCACATGTTATAAATTTGTACAATCACAAAAAATTTATAATATATTTTTTTAGACTCAAATTATATACTATAGATATTCAAAACTTATAAACAGATTTAGCTTAATTGAAAAACATGCGAGGTTCAAATCCATGTGGATGTATATATATTTTTTTTAAATTACACTCCTTATTAAATAAAACCACATAAATTTACACATAAGATCATATTGACACATATGCAAAACCAACCACAAGATGATGCATATGCAAATTTAACCACAAAATGACATATATACAATCTCAACTCCCTATTACTCTCCCCGCCCCACTAGTATTTGCACCATGAAGTAAACATTTTTCTAAGAAAAAGTACAATGAGTAGAGTGTGATCGGTATAAAGTGAAGAAATTTGTGGAATTGGCTGTATTGTGGGCCCAAAAAATAAAAAATAATGACAATTCCGGTAAGTATGTGAATTTTATTAGGGTGGAACTTATAAGGGGTCGTTTGGTTTGAAGGACCAGATTGATTAGATGAGATTGAATTAAATGAGATTGAATTAAATGGGATTGAATTAGATGAGATTGGATTAAATAGGATTATTTGAGGAGGAATGTGTGTTTGGATTGTAAGATTTTTTTTTATTGAATGATTAAGTGGATTTAAAGTGCAATATACCAATTTTACCCCCAACTAATTCTGCCTCCCAAATATTTCTTTTCTTTCATAAATATTGTGAAGACAAAATAATAATTTGAAAGTATGGGACTATGGAGTCTCACCATCCCTAAGGGATTATTTAGTCCCCCATCTAATGGATTAAGTAGGTTTATGACCCGAACCTTTATTTTATCCTGGGCCTTAAACCTTCAATCCAAACACAATATTACATGGAATTGAGTGGGACTAAAACTTTAGTCCCACCCAATCCAGTGAACCAAACGACCCCTAAGAGTATTTCCCCTCTTAGGTGTACAAATAATAATGGAACAAACTATTAGGCTTCACTTGGTACACATTCATAATTTAAGAAAGGGATATAAATTTAGTATTGATTTCATATATTAGGCTGCTTGGTACATCAAATTAAGAAGACTGTATTAATATATAACAAATCTTCAATGTCATTTGGTAGGGGATAATAAAAATGGTATAACATAAAAGTTGAGGGAGGGAGAGTAAGGAGGAGGGATTTATGGCAGATAATTTTTTTTAAACCTATAATAAAATTGTAAGGGGGTAGGACCTTACAATTTTTTGTGGAGGGGAATAGTGTTTGGGGGGATAAACTCATGTTATTGTACCGGGTCGGACATAATAAAAACAGATCCATATTAAAATTGTATGGCCTACCAAGCAAAATACGGGGAAGATAAAAATCCACAATACGACTTTATATTGCCTACCAAGCGGAGTCTTAGGGTATGTTTGCTTTGCGGGATTAGAAGGGATTGATACTTTAATCCCATTCAATTATGTGTTTGATTTATGTGATATCTGTTGGTGATCAAATTTAATCGGGTGGATTAGTGACTGTTTTAGTTCGGTTTAAGATCATCAATCAAGTTCGTGTGATTGATTATCACCGTAAATGATAAATCGAAAGCTTGGGTTATGAAATTGTAGTTATGAAAGTCGAAATCGTATTAATTTCGTATATGTGTGCATTTAGGAGTATTTGTGAATTTGAACTTGTATTTCTCAGCTGGAGAACAACTATTTATAGAGACTAGCAAGCATGAGGCGGAACATTCATATCTGGTCTCGGGTCTTAGGACTTGTTCGCCAGTATGTTGTTCATCGATGGGGTTGTTCGTCGACATAGTTGTTCATCATTTTATACACCACCTTGATTGGTTTATACACCCCAATCTTGATTGTTTTTGTTACATCCTTAATCCTTGTTCGCACAGCGGGGATTGATGTTCGCCTATCAACAATTGCCCCCTATCCTGATTGAGTGTTGCTACAAACGGGCATTTTTGGGCGAGCAACAGTAATTAGGATATCTAATTGGTAAAGATTTGGGCGAAAATCCCTACTCATGACGAGCAACTTCTGGGCCGACGTTTAGTCTTCCCAAGATCTCGGGGAGTATCCTAGGATGACGTGGGCGGCATGGCTACGCACCGCCCACGTGTAGGTAATCCCTAGGCCACGCGCCTTTATGTTTGCACACAGGTCCCTGAATTTTCGATTGTGCTCGAAATTTACCCCGTTTTTCTTCAATTTAGTCCAAATCTTGGGGGAAATTACAAATTTTACCCCGTTTTTTGGCCTTAGTATAAATACAGGTGGGAATTGAATTATTTCCCACTTTTTCCTCCTTTGAATCTCCAACGATTTCCTTCTTTTTCCGGCGACCTCTGAGTTTATTCCAGCGACACTTATTGCGATTTTAAGGTACTTACTCTCAATTTTTATCACTTCTAGCTCTTATTTTCTTCTCTTTTCTCTTTAAACATTAAATTCGTAACTCTCCTGGAAGAAACTCATCGACATCTTCAAAGACCTCGTCGGAAAAACCTTCACCACCCATCCTTCACTTCACAAATCGATGTCCTCCCATTCTAGTAGTAGAACCCCCTCCGGTGTCCTCGAAGTCGACCCCTTAAGAGTGGTCCCATACGGTGATCAACCCCCTTTGAGGTTTCATCAGAAATTCAACGGGAGACTGGTGTACAAGGGGAAGTGGTGGATTCTGGAAACCAGCGGGGCGAGGAGAAAACAAACGACCCTTCCCGTGCGGCGAGCGAATCTGAATCGTCCAGTTCAGATTCTGGCGAAGAGGAGGATCCCGAATTTGACGAGCTCACAAGGGAATTTTTGGAAGGGATCGAAATCCCTGTGGGAGTTGCTCGCCCATTTGAGTGGCGAGCATATGTGGAGCAATATGCGAGCAACTTTCCGACCCCTCAGAGGCGTAAATTTAGGTCTCCTAGGACTAGTTTTCAGGCATCCGGGATTAAGAGCTCTGTTCTCCCAGAGGATCTGGAGGGTATTCGGGAGACGTATCAGATTCCTCTAGATATTTTTATGTGGGCTCCCCATAGAAGAGAGCGGGCAGATCGGCCACCTCCAGGGTGTACGGCGATCAACCTTCATACTCTCATGGCAGGGCTAAGACTTCCACTTCCACCTATTGTTGGTCGCTTCTCGGAGATGACCAACTTGGCCATTACTCAAATCACTCCGATTGGATGGATGAACCTTCTAGGTGTGATGAGTTTGTTCGCCCTCGAGGGGTATGTTGATCGGATTACCCCAGATGAGGTGAATTATATGATGACCATATCCAAATGCGCAGCTGGCGAGGATGGTTATTATTACTTGAAGGCTCGCCCTGGATTAAAAATCGTCGAGGGGGTGCCGAACAAGATTAGGGATTGGAAACATCAGTTTTTCTTCATTGGGGGCGACTGGCGAGCAGCTGCGAATGAGCATGGGGATAGAATGCAGATTCAGACTCCGGATTCCTATGGAGCACTTCACCGTGAGCCCCAAATGTATTTTTTAAATAATACAGATGGGACTAATTTTAACTTTTCTTTTCTTTTATGCAGGTCCTCGGCTTTTGAAGTGGGCGAGCCAAGAAGAGGAGATCAACTCTGAATTTCTTTTCACGTCTTGCCTTGTTTCTCCTCGCAATATCTCTGAGAGAACGGTAGAATATCTGAACCAGGATAAGTGTAAAAAAACTGCTCGTCTTTACACTTATCCTCATCACTTGGAAGCCCAAGCTGAAGTTCCTCCTGGTAAGATTTCAAACTTTGCCCCCATTCTTGCTCGCCTTCAAGGATAGAACTGCCCGCCTAACCTTTTTTTTTTTTTTTTAGCCGAGCAAGTCACAGTCGCCGTCCCTCCCAACTTTGCTCTCCTAGAACAGAGGGTATTTGAAATGGCGCCACCAAAGGGATGAAGAAAGAAGGGTGATCCGTCTTCCAAAGTGTTGGTGATGACCAACAAGGCTATTGCTGCCGAGCAGACCCAGCGGATAACTCTTCCGCCGAGCTCATCGTCTACCCCAGCCCCTGCTTCCTCTCCCCATGGTCCAAAAAGGCTGAAAAAAGGTGATGGCTCGTTCGTATCCCAGCCACCCTCCTCCACCGACAAGGGAAAATCCAAGGTGGGAGGGTCTTCTGGTCGCCTGCACTCCGCCGAGGCTGCTCGCCGTTCTCCCACTGATGAGAGAGAAGAAAAATCGGGCAAGGATATGCACGCTCCTCCTCGCGGACCTGAGGACATCACCTATCTTAGGTAGGATGGAGCCAAATTTGTCGAGTAAGGATTCTTCTTTAAACTTGGAACCATGGACCATAAGTTAAAAATTCCCTAAGTCTCGAAACTTTTTTTGTTCGCAGGTATTGGGCCAGTGACCATCCAGGGCGAGCAGATATGATCCATCAATACGCATGCTCGAAGACCCCAGCGAACATTCGTGACATCGCTGATGATCATGTTCGTCGAGCAACTGAGATAGTCGCTCGCGCCTGGTCAAAGCCATTGAACAAGACCGTTCTTGCCCAAGGGGCCATTGATAACTTTCATTTGTCAATGGTGCAGGCTGCCAACTCCCTCGTGTCTGCTCAACGGGGAATGGCTCAGGTGGTGGAGCTGGAAGAAGCTGCTCGCCATCACGCTGCTACTGTTCGCCAACTCTCTGAAGAAAAATATACGATGGCGAACAACTTTAATGGCCAGATTGCTCGGCTTAATAACCAGATCTCCCTCTACATTGATAATGAAAAGAAATACCTTGAAGAAATTCAAGGTTTATCTAGTGAATTGGGAGGCAAAGATGCCCTGCTCGGCGAAGAGAAGAGCAAACTGTCTGCGGCCGAGCAGAAGATTGCCAAGATTGAGGCGGAGGTTACTCGCCTTAGAGACGTGGAGGCCAACACCTTTACCCGCGACCAACTCGAGGCAGAGCTCCAAGCCCGGTCCGCCCCCATCTCAAACCTGGGATACATCTGCGCTTATGCCGATTGCATTCGCATGGCTGACGCGTACGATTTTAAAGATATGGTGGAAGAGATGGGCAAGGACCTGTCCGAATTTCTGGAGCACTATCCCCCGCCAAACAACATTGAAATCCAATTGGGGGATAGTACCGAGCTGGGGGTCAAAATTGACTGCCTTGACCCCAGCATCACCATTACTCGCCCTCCACCTATGGTCGATGAAGGCGAGCAGGAAGAGGAGCCGGCCGCTGCGGACGAGCAAGCCGAAAGGTAGCAAAAAGCTGCCGAAGATATGGCAAGAGATATGATTGTCGACCCACCGGCCGATCAGGCTCAAAGTCCTCCTCTTGCCGATCAAACTCAAGGCCCTCCCCCCGCCGAGAAGCCATAGATTTAGGACTTAGATTAGTTTTTATCTTGTAACAGCTGCTTGCTAGGCTTTCCTCCATAGTTGCTCGTCTCCGTTGTACTTAAATTTTTGTACTATTTTTTAGGCTCAAAGCCTTTTATTTAATGAAATGTCTTTCTTTTGTTCGCTCATTTTCTTTATACGTTAATTGCCTTTACATTTTTGTCAATGCTTTTGCAATTATAACATATAATTTTGGGCTTTGTTCGATTTGAACTTTGCCTTAATGGAACTTGGGTTTAGCCTTAGGTTCTGCTCATCTTAAAAGACGAACAACCTTTAATTGGCTTTGGTCCTCAGAATGGACTTGTACCTCGAGCTTTTGGACTTTTCTCTTAATGAACAACTATATATACATAATGTAAAAAATTTACAAGTGTTATTAGACTGCTCGTCACTAACATATACAACCTGACGAACAACTTTGAACACTAACCCAAATCATGCTCGCTTATAATATTTTTTGCCGAGCAAAACTCTGTTTAAAATTAAAAAAGATGAAACAACACTAGACTATACAATGTGCCGAACAAATTTTCATTCTACACTTAGCAAAATTTTCAAAAAATTAGGCAAGTTTTTGGTTTGCCTTACTTGGTTCACTTGCCCCCCAAGACATTTGTTCGCTCAATCAAGAACTTGTTCGTCTCATTGATAGTACTTCTTTAGATGTACAACATTCCAGGAGTATTGGGCCGGCTTGCCTTCCATATCTTCGATATCGTATACACCATTAACGAATTTTTCCGTTATACGATACGGGCCCTCCCAAGTTGGTCCCAATACACCTGGAGGTTGGGCGAGCAACTTTCTTAGAACCAAATCTCCAACTCTGAATTCCCTGATTTTAACATGGGAATTGTAATATCGTTCTGCTCGCTGCTTGTAGGTAGCATTTTTTAGCTCGGCACTTAATCTTTTTTCTTCGAGCAAATCCATCTCAGTAGCTAGAGCAGAGTTGTTCGCCTGCTCATCAAAGTTGGTCGTTCTAAATGTGTTGGCCTTTAACTCGATTGGTATTACAGCTTCTGTTCCGAAAGCCATTGCAAAAGGTGTTTCTCCGGTGCTCGACCTGGGAGAAACCCTATGTGCCCACAGGACTTCCGGAAGTTCTTCAGACCAACTGTTTTTGCTCTCCGCTAGCCGTACTTTTAATGTATGCTTAATTATCTTGTTTACGGCTTCGACTTATCCATTCGACTGGGGATGATAGGGCGTAGAGTAATATTTTTTTATTCCCCACTTTATACAGAAATCTCTCAACTCTTTCCCATCAAACTGTGGACCATTGTCTGTCACGATGGTTTGTGGAACTCCAAAACGACAGAAAATGTTCTTCCAAATGAAGTTGATCATTTTCTGCTGCGTGATCTTTACCATGGCCTCTGCTTCCGCCCATTTCGTATAATAGTCGACTGCCACGACAGCAAATCGAACATTTCCAACTCCTGCTGGAAAAGGACCAATAATGTTCATCCCCCATCTTGCAAATGGCCACGGGCTGTAAATTGATACGAGCTGTTGGGCCGGGGTATAAATGTTTGGGGCAAAAATCTGACATTGATGGCAAGTCTTTGCTTTCTTGATCGCATCCTGGCGTAAAGTCGGCCAATAGTAGCCTTGTCTAATAGTTTTGTACGCCAAGGCTTGCCCCCCAGTGTGATTTTCACATACTCCCGCATGTATTTCTTCGAGTATTGCTCGTCCTTTCCCCCAAGGCAAACATTTGAGAAGTGGGATTGATATTCCCCTTTTGTAAAGCTGCTCGCCCACCAGAGTATATCTGGCGGCTTGCTTTGTTAGCTTGGCAGCTTCAAAAGGGTTGTTGGGTTTTTCCCCAATTTTCAAGTATTTGACTATACTTGTTCTCCAGTCTTCTTCTTCACTTGCTTGTTCGTCAAGTTGGTTGACATTATAACTTCTTGTTGATGGATCATTCATCTTTGTAATTATAATGTATGCCACCTCTGCAGGTCCTTCGCTTGTTGCTAGTCGGGCCAATGCATCTGCTTACGTGTTGCTTGTCCTTGGAATTTGTTCAATGAAGATTTGTTCTAACAAGGACATTAGGTAAGCAACAATCTGCTGATACTCGATCATGTGATCGTCTTTCGCCTCGTATTCACCTCGGACTTAGTTCACAATCAATTGTGAGTCGCCGAATATTTGTAACCGTCTAACACCTACTGCAAGAGATATGTGGAGACCAGCAATGAGAGTTTCAAACTCAGCTTCGTTGTTGGTTGCCATGAAACCAAATTTGATCGCCGAGGTGAATACTTGTCTGTCAGGGCTAATTAGAACTACTCCTGCCCCCGAGGCTACATTAGTTGAAGATCCGTCAACATAAAGATGTCAGGGGTGATCAAGTCCTCTCGTCGGATCTGGTGGAAAGGTTAGTTCAACTATAAAGTCGGCTAACGCTTGCCCTTTGATCGCTGTTCGAGGAGCATAGGTTACCCCGAATTGGCTAATCTCTAGTGACCATTTTAGTAGACGATCGGCTGTGTCGGGGCGATGGAGAATTTGTCTGAGTGGGAAGGTTGTTAGCACTTCAACTTGATGGTAAAAAAAAGTATGGTCGTAACTTCCTCACACTCATGACAAGTGCGTATGCCAGTTTCTCGGTTGGAGAGTATATGATCTCCGCCTCGTGCAAAGCATGGCTTGTTGGGAAAATAGGGGTGCCCAAAATCTATTCGGGATGAAATTTAAATACGAATTTAAATACAATTATTACTAGCATGAATTAATCCTAATTAATTCAAATAATAATTCCAACAACCAATTTAACATCATGTATGTTGAATTAATTCACATATAATCTATGGCGGAATAAACAAGATAATATGTGATTAACGTACCTCTCGTAGAACTTGGCCTTTGAATAAAACGGGACAAACACGTACGCACTTTATCAACCCAAAAGCCTTCTCAAGTATTCCCTTTCGCCTTATTCGATCACCGGTGGGAGATGCTTTCGAATAATTTAAATAACTAAGGAAAAAGAAAAATATCTATGCTCTTGATTTTTCCAACACATGGAATTATGTACTTGGGGATGAAATAATCATCCCCTATTTATAGATAGGAGTGGCAAAAAATTAGAGGGAATATGGGCCTTGGAGAAAATCTTTTCTTAGACTCTAAGAAATCTTGAATATATCTCATATATTCTTTTCTCCATAATAAAATATTCCACAAAAAATCTCACTCTCCTAATTAAGGGGTTATTTTCGAAAAATATAAGAAGTGAATCCAAGATTTGGATCTTCTTGAATATATGAGATAATCTTGTATTCCAAGAATACTTATCTTCCATAATATATTTCCAAGAAAATCAACAAAATCTTTTCTCTTCTAAATATGCTTTTTTCGAAAAACACATGAAAAATCAGCAATATATTTTCTTTTTATTTTAATCACCTTATCATTATTGGGCTACTTGAGGGGCCTTTAAGGAGAATTAAGATTGGACCTCCTAATGGACTTCTGAATTTCAATATTGAGCCCCAATATAATTCAATCCATTAATATTAATTATTACCACTAATAAATTAATATTGCACTATCCATCTTAATCCATATTACGATAATATGGGCTCCCGGATATTATTTCCCGCGTTTAAGATTATCAAGTCCATTAATTAATTAAGCTTCTGAATAGCTCTAAATTAATTAATATATTTCACCTTGGAGTAAAAACAGCTCAACATTATTATCCGTACCGAAGAAACTGATTCTTCACTTGCAAGATTTGGTACGATAAAACTTCTGAGCCCACCAAGGGGACTAATCACACGAGCCGTACTCGCACGCGTTTCTCCGTATTAAATCTTAGCAACCGTCGTATGATTAATATTACTGCCCAAAGCACAAGGTTCGAAGTCATAATGATTCTCACCCAACATGAATCAAAGCGGTACCCATCAAGCACACACGGTCCTATTTAAGTGACGGGGGTTAAGAAATCAACAACCACTGAGGTCTAATTCTTCACATTTCAGAACAGAAGAATTTATCCTCGCTGTAGGTCCTCTTCAACACATACTAAATGTGCTAGTGCAATCTCTTAGTCAAGACAGACCAATCTGAGCCTTACACATCGACCTTTCACGGCGGATTGTTCAATTCCACCTAGGTCGTGAAAATGTACGTTTAGTTACAAGGAAACTGTTAATGTTGTCTTCCGTGATCGGGTATCACCACATTAACTACAATGTAACTAGTACTATTATGAACTGTTTGCAATAAATATTCAACATTCAATCATATCTAAAGCAAATGCGATAAAAGAATTATTCTCATAAACAAGTGTTTGATACACGAGTTATACAAAGTAAAAGCATACTTTCACGTATAACTCCAACAATCTCCCAGTTATACTTAAAGTCTGCTTTTAATATACATCATGCATGTCATAGCGTAGTAGCTCTACGTGACATCTCATGTCAACCTATACTAACCTAATAATTCCTCCCACTTATACTTAAAGCAGATTGGCAATAGTCTTGACTCCCATTCCATCCACATGTCTCTCGAATGTACTCTGAGGCAGACCCTTTGTGAATGGATCCGCTAGGTTGTCACCCGACGCTATCTTTGCCACCTCTATATCTCCTCTCTTAACGATTTCTCGTATAAGATGGTATTTTCTTTCTATGTGTTTGCTGGCCTTGTGGGCTCTCGGTTCCTTTGAATTTGCAACTGCTCCGGCATTGTCACAAAAGACAGTTATCTTGTCGGGAAAATTCGGAACAACGTCCAAGTCCACTAAGAAGTTCTTGAGCCATACTACCTCTTTCGCTGCTTCACAAGCAGCTACATACTCGGCTTCCATGGTCGAATCGGCGATGCATTTCTGCTTAACGCTTCTCCATGAAATGGCTCCTCCTCCCATGCAAAACACACTACCCGAGATTGACTTTCTTGAGTCTATGTCTGATTGGAAATCCGAGTCCGTGTATCCCACGGGAACAAGACTATCTGACTGGAAAATCAGCATCCGCTCACGAGTTCTTTTCAGATACCTCAAGATGCACTTTACGGCAGTCTAATGGTCTTTCCCGGGATTACTTTGATATCTTGCCACCATGCCCACGGCAAAGCAGATATCCGGTCTCGTACACAGCATTGCATACATAAGGCTTCCTACGGCTGAAGCGTACGGAACACCTTTCATGTCATCTATCTCCGCTTGCGTCTTAGGGCTCATTTCTTTCGATAGATGGATTCCGTGCCTAAAAGGTACAAAACCTTTCTTGGAATCTTGCATGCTGAAACGCTTCAAAACAGTGTCAATGTATGAAGCTTGCGATAAACCCAACATCCTCTTCTTGCGATTGCGAGTGATCTTGATCCCAAGGATGTGACCGGCTTTCCCTAAGTCCTTCATATCAAATTTTTTTGACAGCCATACCTTTACGTCTGACAATACCTTTACATTGTTTCCAATGAGCAGAATATCGTCTACGTATAATACTAAGAATACCACTGCAGTTCCGTCACGCTTCTTATACACACAACTTTCGAACTAGCTTTGATCAAACCCATAAGACTTAATCACTTGATCAAAACACTGGTTCCAAGTACGTGATGCTTGCTTAAGTCCATAGATGGATCTCTTAAGCTTGCATACGAGATTCTCTTGGCCTTTTTCAATGAAACCTTTGGGCTGTTGCATATAGATATCTATCCCGTCAAGACTTCCGTTAAGAAATGCCGTCTTGACATCCATTTGCCAGATCTCGTAATCTAGGTGCGCAACGATCGACAAGAGAATACGGATGGACTTAACCATAGCTACAGGCGAAAATGTCTCCTCATAATCGATCCCTTCTTTTTTAGTATACCCTTTGGCCACAAGCCTCGCTTTGAAGGTCTCTACCCTTCCGTCCGGTCCTCTTTTCCTCTTGTACACCCACTTGCATCCAATGGGTTCTACCCCATTGGGTGGTTCGACCAACTCCCACACTTGATTATGATCCATCGAACCCAACTCGGCTTCCATTGACGTTTGCCACGACTCCGCGTCTTTATCTTAGATTGCCTCGTCGTACGTCCATGGGTCCGATTCATCACCGGGAACCAAATCCGAAGATTCTCCTATCCCCATGAATCTCTCGGGTTGCCTAGCAATCCTCCTACTACGACGGGGTTCCGGTTGTGAAGATGTGATGTGTGGTACATCATCTTGTATATTTGGTATCGAGGTTTGACCTCTCAATTCTTCTAAGGTAATTTCACTTTTAGGCTTCCGATTGTTCATATAGTCTTCCTCCAAGAATTTAAAGTGTGTACTAATCACGGTCTTTTGATCCTTGGGACTATAAAACATACACCCTTTCATTCCCGCAGGGTATCCTATAAACAGCCTTAATTCCGAACGTGGATCCAACTTACCGGCTTCCTTGTCTAGCACATATGCCGGACAACCCCAAATCTGCAAATGTCTTAGACTGGGCTTGCGCCCGGTCCACAATTCCATTGGGGTTTTAGGAACCGATTTGGATGGCACCAAGTTTAGAATGTAAGCCGCCGTTTCCAAGGCATTACCCCAAAACGACTTGGGTAAATCCGAATAACTCATCATGGATCTGACCATCTCTAAAAGAGTCCGGTTTCTTCGTTCCGCCACACCGTTCTGTTGAGGGGTTCCCGGTGCGGTTAACTGGGATACGATCCCTTCGTCCGATAAGTAGTTCAAGAATTCATCGCTGAGGTATTCGCCTCCACGGTCTAATCGTAGAAACTTGATACTCTTTTCCCTATGTTTCTCGGCTTCGGCCTTAAACTCCTCGAACTTATCAAAAGTTTAAGACTTATACCTCATAAGGTAAATGTACCCATATCTCGAGTAATCGTCAATGAAGGTGACGAAATACTCATACCCCATTCTCGCTTTGATCGTCATTGGACCACACACATCGGTATGACCGAGTTCTAACACTTCCGTGGCTCTATTCCCCTTGGCTCCAAATGCTCTCTTGGTCATCTTACACTCTAAACAAGATTCACAAGTTGGAAACGGTTCGACTTGGAATGATTCCAAGGATCCGTCTTTCACCAATCTCTCTATCCGCTTTAGATTAATATGACCTAGTCTAAGGTGTCATAGAAGTGTTTTGTTCATCTCCGAAGAACGCTTTCTTTTATTACTCGAAATGATCGACGTGTTATTAGATTCATTATTTGAGTGGTGTGCACACTTAATCGTATAGAGATTGTTTACCAACGTTCCACGACAGATAGCATCATTCTTAAAAGAAACAGTAACAACTTTATTAAAAGTAACTGAATATCCATAAAAAAAACTTAGAAACTGAAATTAAATTCTTTCTAAAGTTCGAAACGTATAAAACATCTCTTAAAATTAAAACTCTATCTTCAAAAGATAGGTGCATGACTCCCACTGCTTCGGCTGCCACCCTCGTAGCATCGCCCAAAGTGATGGTGATCTCATTCTTGCTAAGTCGCCGGGTTAGCTGGAACCCCTGAAGAGTGAAACAAATATGATCAGTTGCCCCGGTATCCACTACCCATACGTGGGCAGCATACGCCGCAACATATGTTTCAACGACTAAAGCATGAGACTTACCTTTCTTTCCCGCCTTCTTAGGCTTATAACAGGTCACCCTCCAATGTCCCTTTTCACCACAATTGAAGCACTTACCCTTAGCAGCTTTCTTTCCACCTCCTTCTCCCTTTGCCTTGGGTTTCGCAACGGTTGGATTTGCTTGGGTCTGGCCTTTCGTCCTCTTCCTCTTCTTCCCTCCCTTGGGACCCGAAGAGGCAGACGGACCGTTTGCCACCATAGCAACAGTTTGATGATCCATTAGTATCTCCGCCGATACCAAAGCTTGCAAGAGCTCGGGCAAACTATTTGCCCGGTCATTCATTTGATAGTTCAACTGAAACTGCTCAAAGCTCTTCGGCAGAGAATGGAGAACGAAATCGACCTTAGTAGGGAGGTCAAATTTTGCACCAAGTACTTCCAACTTATTGAGATAACCCATCATCTCGATAATGTGATCCCTTACGGGCGTACCTTCCACCATCTTCAACGAAAGCATCTTTCGCATGGTGATTTGTCTAGCTGTACGGTTCTGATGTTTAAACATCGCTTCAAGATTGAGCATTATCTCAGAGGCGGTCTCCATGTGTTGGTGTTGGTGTTGCAACACATCTGACATTGAAGCTAGAATAGTACACCTAGCCATCTCATCGAAGTCTAACCAACTCTTATGCTCTTTCTTGACCGACTTGGTCGCATCTTCGGCAGGCTCTTGGGGCTTAGGAGTAGTAAGTACCCATTTGTGGTGTTGAGCGGTTAGGACAATGTCAATATTACGTTTCCAATCAACATAGTTCTCACCAACAAGTTTGTTATCTTTAAGTATACTAAACAGTGGATTAAAAGGTTGCGACATGATGAACTGAGAATAAAACATACATTCATATCAATATCTAGAAAAAATACGAAATTATCACATACTTCGATCACATCAATTATATTGAAACCTTAAAACAATATAATCATGCATCAGCCAACATCTAGAAACAATTTAAATGCGCCACGAGAGGTGGTCTATACATTTAAATACATTCAAGCGGATCACAAACTTAAAAGTTACAAATCCTTAATTCAAAATTAATAGTTGGCTCCCACTTTGACCACATAGAAATTGACAGGGACTTCGATGGGAGTAAGTTAATATCAATTTCCTATGCCTAAGTAATAACCATAATTAAATACAGGATTATTATTTCGCTTTTAGCAAGCCACTCGTGGTGAGGGTCAATACCGCCACTAGTAATAATCCACAATCATCATTTCGGAATTTATTCATGTGAAATCCGTTCTTTTGTCCGATCCGAGGGGGAAATGTATTCCAAAAGAACTTCACAAATAAATAAATTATGGAGGCCAAATTAATCCAATTTTAATATCCGGGATAGAATTGCGATTAAATAAACATACTTAGGAATTTTCGAAAGTAAGGTTTTTCTTGGACAATTAAATTCATGCAAACACATATTAACAAATAATAATAAGTGCACGAAATAAAACATCCATCAAAATAAAATTAAACACATTGGAGCACTCAAATCCAATTGTCACGGTTTAATTTCTTCACGTCTTGATGCGAAAAATCGTCCTTGTTGCTTTTCGTCGTTCGTCTCGACACGCTCCCACTCGAACAACAACACTTCATAAAAAACAACATTGTTTGGGGTTCGGGACGACGTTTAAAATCACACAAGAAAAAACGCAGAACTGGAAAAATTAAAAAAAATTCCAAGGCCCGAGATACGGCGCGCGTCGGCCCACGGAGGTGGGCCGCGCGCCTCTCGCCCGTAGCGGCCGAGGCTGCCGAGAAGCCCAGCGCCGAGCGCAAGGCTCGCGCGTGCCAGTGCGGCATCACCCACCCGTCGTGCGCGGGTCGTGCGCCTCGCGCACCCCGTGCACCGGGTTTCGCCGTTCGTTCTCGTTTTTTCACCCCATGCACGATTTTATGTCCATGCATGCGCCGCGCATGCATGCGTCGTCCGGGTACGCCGTCTTTAATTCTTCGTTCTTCGTCACGATCCGGTTACAGTTTATTTTTCAAAAGAAATAAATACTAGATCTAGACTAGTCTATTACAATGATCGAATCAAAATAAAAACAACTAATCTACTCGTGGATTTTCTCACGAGAAAAACGAATTCGAACGAATCGAATTAAAAATAATTAATTCACACGCATGAAAAAATAACAACATTAAAACCATGACAATTGGATACCTGCAAAAAAGATCTAGCAATTCTACTATCCAATTTAAATTTAATGTTAAACAATTTAAATTCCAATTTAAAGATCAGAGCCCGAAACCGTGGCTCTGATACCAGTTGTTGGGAAAATAGGGGTGCCCGGAATCTATTCGGGATGAAATTTAAATACGAATTTAAATACAATTATTACTAGCATGAATTAATCCTAATTAATTCAAATAATAATTCCAACAACCAATTTAACATCATGCATGTTGAATTAATTCACATATAATCTATGGCGGAATAAACAAGATAATATGTAATTAACGTACCTATCGTAGAACTTGGCCTTTGAATAAAACGGGACAAACACGTACGCACTTTATCAACCCAAAAGCCTTCTCAAGTATTCCCTTTCGCCTTATTCGATCACCGGTGGGAGATGCTTTCGAATAATTTAAATAACTAAGGAAAAAGAAAAATATATATGCTCTTGATTTTTCCAACACATGAAATTATGTACTTGGGGATGAAATAATCATCCCCTATTTATAGATAGGAGTGGCCGAAAATTAGAAGGAATATGGGCCTTGGAGAAAATCTTTTCTTAGACTCTAAGAAATCTTGAATATATCTCATATATTCTTTTCAACATAATAAAATATTCCACAAAAAATCTCACTCTCCTAATTAAGGGGTTATTTTCGAAAAATATAAGAAGTGAATCCAAGATTTGGATCTTCTTGAATATATGAGATAATCTTGTATTCCAAGAATACTTATCTTCCATAATATCTTTCCAAGAAAATCAACAAAATCTTTTCTCTCCTAAATATGCTTTTTTCGAAAAACACATGAAAAAATCAGCAATATATTTTCTTTTTATTTTAATCACCTTATCATTATTGAGCTACTTAATGGGCTACTTGAGGGGCCTTTAAGGAGAATTAAGATTGGACCTCCTAATGGACTTCTGAATTTCAATATTGAGCCCCAATATAATTCAATCCATTAATATTAATTATTACCACTAATAAATTAATATTGCACTATCCATCTTAATCCATATTACGATAATATGGGCTCCCGGTTATTATTTCCCGCGTTTAAGATTATCAAGTCCATTAATTAATTAAGCTTCTGAATAGCTCTAAATTAATTAATATATTTCACCTTGGAGTAAAGACAGCTCAACATTATTATCCATACCGAAGAAACTGATTCTTCACTTGCAAGATTTGGTACGATAAAACTTCTGAGCCCACCAAGGGGACTAATCACACGAGCCATACTCGCACGCGTTTCTCCGTATTAAATCTTAGCAACCGTCGTATGATTAATATTACTGCCCAAAGCACAAGGTTCGAAGTCACAATGATTCTCACCCAACATGAATCAAAGCGGTAACCATCAAGCATACACGGTCCTATTTAAGTGACAGAGATTAAGAAATCAACAACCACTGAGGTCTAATTCTTCACATTTCAGAACAGAAGAATTTATCCTCGATGTAGGTCCTCTTCAACACATACTAAATGTGCTTGTGCAATCTCTTAGTCAGGACAGACCAATCTGAGCCTTACACATCGACCTTTCACGGCGGATTGTTCAATTCCACCTAGGTCGTGAAAATGTACGTTTAGTTACAAGGAAACTGTTAATGTTGTCTTCCGTGATAGGGTATCACCACATTAACTACAATGTAACTAGTACTATTATGAACTATTTGCAATAAATATTCAACATTCAATCATATCTAAAGCAAATGCGATAAAAGAATTATTCTCATAAACAAGTGTTTGATACACGAGTTATACAAAGTAAAAGCATACTTTCATGTATAACTCCAACATGGCTAACGTAGTAGATGGGTTGATGAAATTTGCCATCTTCTCGTACCAGAACAGAGCTGATTGCCACTTCTGACGCTGCCAAGTACAAGTATAGCTTTTCTCCTGGGACGGGTTTTGATAGGATTTTAACATCTCCCAGGTAGTCTTTAAGTTGGTTGAACGCCTTTTGACAGTTGTTAGTCCATGTAAACTGTCCTTTCTTGATGGCTTCGAAGAATGGACGACATTTGTCCCCCGATCTGGAGATGAACCGATTCAATGCTGCTAGGCATCCCGTGAGTCTTTGCACTTCTTTTATCGAACGTGGTGGTTGCATGTCCATGATAGCCTTGACTTTTGCTGGATTTGTTGGGAAAATAGGGGTGCCCGGAATCTATTCGGGATGAAATTTAAATACGAATTTAAATACAATTATTACTAGCATGAATTAATCCTAATTAATTCAAATAATAATTCCAACAACAAATTTTCATCATGCATGTTGAATTAATTCACATATTAACTATGGCGGAATAAACAAGTAAATATGTGATTAACGTACCTCTTGTAGAATTGGCCTTTGGATAAACGGGACAATCACGATCTCGCTCTATCGACCCAAAAACCTTCTCAAGTATTTCCCTTTCACCTCACTTGATCACCGGTGGGAGATGCTTTCAAGTAATTTAATAAACTAAGGAAAAAGAAAAATATTTATGCTCTTGATTTTTCCAACACATGGAATTATGTACTTGGGGATGAAATAATCATCCCCTATTTATAATATGTAGGGGCCGAAAATTAGGTGGTATATGGGCTTGGAAATAATCTTTTCTTAGACTCTAAGAAATCTTGAATATATCTCATATATTCTTTTCTCCAAAATAAAATATTCCACAAAAATCTCACCCTTCATATTAAGAGGTAAATTTCGAAAATCATAGGGTAGAAAATACAAGATTTGGATCTTCTTGAATATATGAGATAATCTTGTATTCCAAGAATACTTATCTTCCATAATATCTTTCCAAGAAAATCAACAAAATCTTTTCTTCCCTAATATCATAATTTTCGAAAATTTCAAAGAAAAATCAGCATGATATTATCTTTTTATTTTAATCACCTTATCATTATTGGGCTACTTAATGGGCTACCTGAGGGGCCTTTAAGGAGAATTAAGATTGGACCTCCTAATGGACTTCTGAATTTCAATATTGAGCCCCAATATAATTCAGCCCATTAATATTAATTATTACCATTAATATTAATTATTACCACTAATAAATTAATATTGCACTATCCATCTTAATCCATATTACGATAATATGGGCTCCCGGTTATTATTTCCCGCGTTTAAGATTATCAAGTCCATTAATTAATTAAGCTTCTGAATAGCTCTAAATTAATTAATATATTTCACCTTGGAGTAAAGACAGCTCAACATTATTATTCATACCGAAGAAACTAATTCTTCACTTACAAAATTTGGTACAATAAAACTTCTGAGCCCACCAAGGGGACTAATCACACGAGCCGTACTCGCACGCATTTCCCCGTATTAAATCTTAGCAACCGTCGTATGATTAATATTACTGCCCACGACACAAAGTTCGAAGTCACAATGATTCTCACCCAACATGAATCAAAGAAGTAACCATTAAGCACACACGGTCCTATTTAAGTGACGGAGATTAAGAAATCAACAACCACTGAGGTCTAATTCTTCACCTTTCAGAACATAAGAATTTATCCTCGCTGTAGGTCATCTTCAACACATACTAAATGTGCTAGTGCAATCTCTTAGTCAAGACAGACCAATCTGAGCCTTACACATCGACCTTTCACGGCGGATTGTTCAATTCCACCTAGGTCGTGAAAATGTACGTTTAGTTACAAGTAAACTGTTAATGTTGTCTTCCGTGATCGGGTATCACCACATTAACTACAATGTAACATGTACTATATATTGAACGGTTTGCAATAGAAATTCAACATTCAATCATAACTAAAGTAAATGTGATAAAAGAATTATTCTCATAAACAAGTGTTTGATACACGAGTTATACAAAGTAAAAACATACTTTCACGTATAACTCCAACAGGATTTGCTTCAATCCCTCGTCGACTAACAAGATGGCCCAGGAATTTTCCGAAATGGACTCCAAAACTGCTCTTCTTCGGGTTTAGCTTCATATTGTAATGTCGAAGAATATCGAACACCTGGGTCAAATGCTGAAGATGGTCTTCCTTTCGGGGGCTTTTGACCACGATATCGTCTACATAGACTTCCACCGTATCTCCAATTTGTTCGTCGAACATCTTGTTCACCAACCTCTAGTATGTTGCTCCGGTGTTGATGAGGCCGAAGGGCATTCTCTTCCAACACAACAAGTTATTATTCGTATAAAATGCCGTGTTCTCTTGATCGTCTGGATGCATTGGGATTTGACGATACCCGACAAAAGCATCCATGAATGTTAGCATTTTGTGACCTGCAGTGCTGTCCACCAACTGGTCAATATGGGGAAGAGGAAAGTTGTCCTTTGGGCATGCTGCATTCAGATCTGTAAAGTCTATGCATAGCCTCCAGGTCCCGTTTGGTTTCCTCACAAGGACTGGGTTTGCTACCCATTGTGGACAGAATGCTTGTCGGATTAAGTCGTTGTCTAACAACTTCTTTACTTCTTCATTCAAAGCCTGATACCTGTCTAGGCCATATTTTCTTCGTTTTTGATGGACGGACCTTTTTGCTTGATTGATGTTGAGCTTATGGCAAGCATGCTTTGGATCTATCCCTACCATGTCTGCATGAGACCAAGCAAAAACATCTAGATTTTTGCTGAGGAACTCTTTCATTCGGGATCGGTAAGGCTCAGGGAGCTCATATCCTATGTATAATTCGAGATCCTGGTTTTCAGGATTAACTTTGAACGCCTCCAGTTCTTCAACTGGAGTTGCTCATCGTTTTTGTCCTTTCCAACGAGGATCAAGTATTGGTCCCTCAGGGTTGAAATCATTTTCGATGCTCATGGGCTCTGCTCCCAGGCGGGGATCTAGATCGTCTGTTGGCCCTGATTCGTTGTTGTTTGTCAGCACCTGGCCCTCCAAGTCATCTGATAAATGTTGCTCGTCACCACCCCTTTGTTGTTCGTCAAATGGAAGTTCTCCATGGGTGGTGATGAGTTGTTCGTCCAACACTTGTTCGTCAGAGTGTTGCTCGTCAGTATCCATGTGGTCCTCTATGTCCATCATGTTCTCGAGTATTGATGGTTCACCAACAGGATAACTAGTTGTGGCCTCCATCATGGACACTAATGCATGTTTGGCCTGCAACTGTAGGAGACATTCCCTGGCCTTTCTTTGATCTCCCTTCACTGTGCCTGTTCCGCTTGCTGTAGGGAACTTTAGGCAATAATGGTAAGTTGAACATGCAGCTTTGAATTTATTTAGAAAAGATCGATCAAGAAACCCGTTGTAGGTTGATTCCTAATCGACGACCAAGAAATCAACCATTCTCGTTATGTTTTTCTCGGGTTCCTCGACCGTTACAGGCTGAATGGACAACCTAATTTCCCCTAACAAGACTGTTACAGCATTTTCGAAGCCTAAAATTATGTGGTTTGAAGGTCGAATGTAGCCCGAGTAGTCTCCAAGTTGATCAAGCGTCTTTTTGAAAAGAATGTTGGGTGTCCACCAACAATCTGTGTACCCTGGTCTCCATGATCTTGGCACAGATCACGAGCGAATCATTATGGGGGGTCAAGATTCCCTCCAAATCCTTCTCAGTAAAGGTCAATTCTGTTGTCTGCATGATGGATGACTTAACCCCCATTGCTTGTACTTGATCGATCGCTCGCAATTCGGCTTTTCTTTTTCGGTTGGAGATCGGCGGCCGTCCATCAGAACATCCTCCCGCTGGTTTCGCGGGTTCCATCATGTATAGATCTTCAAGTGGACGAGCAACAACAGCCGGAACTGGTCATCCTGGTTTATTATTTTTCCGAGGTTGATCATCCTCATCCTTAGAGTTGCTCTCCCGGACTCTCTTTCCAGATTGTCTCTTAACAAAGTCGGAGAGTTTCCCCTCCTCGTAGAACCGCCAAAGTTGCTTGAGCAAATCTCTACACTCGCTCGTAAAGTGCCCCACGCTTTGATGGTAGGCACAATACTTGTTAGGGTTGAGTTTGCCGGTGTCTTGACGGATTTTCCGTGGAGGGGAGAGCAACTCCTTCTCTTTCACGTTTTCATAAACAGTATCGACTGACACTGTTAGCACCTGATTCAACTTTTCCTTGAGCTCCGTTCCTTCAGTGAATGCCTTCATGTTCTTCGGGACTCGATAGCCTATTGTGCCAGGTTTCTTGTTATTCTCCTTGGGATTAGCTTTGTTCTCCCCCAAGTTTGATTGCAAGGCCTCGTGCATGGAAACGAATATGCCGGCTTGATTTCTAAATTCGGCATAACTTCTTGGGCACTTCAGACGTACCTCCTTCCATAGTTTTGATCCTTTTTTCAACCCGGCCATAACAGCAACAATTTTCGTGTCCTCGCTGACGGGTTCACCCTCCAACAGCACCTTGTCGAACCTTTCCATGAATGCCCGATCGGACTCGTCGTCATTTTGTTTTAGGTCTGACAATCAGTGCTTTTGGGACAAATATGATCCCGCCGTAGAGAAATGGGAAAGGAACTCTCGGCTCAGTTGAATGAACGAGTGGATAGACGCTGGTGGCATTGCCAAAAACCACTTGTGCACCCGGTCCCCCAAGGTTAATGGGAAGTTTCGGCATTGGATGGCATCGCTGGCTCCCACCGAGACCATATAATCTGAGTACTTTGTTAAATGGACCCTGGGATCAGCTAGTCCATCGTATTGGATACTTGCTGGGAATTGGACCTTCTTTTGAATCAGGGCTTTCAGAATGAGGGATGATAACGATGAGGATGGCAAGCTGGTCGTCCCCACTCCTCTTTGTTGGTCCAATTGTCCCTACATGCTCTCCACCGCCCTTCTCAGGCTTGATAACTCATCCAAAGATGCCCCCTGGCTTGGAGGCTGTTCGGCGAGCAAATGTACAAACCTTTCTGCTCGTAGCAGTCCCTCGCTCGGAGTGGGCAAATCCTGGAGCTGCTTTCTAGGGTTGCTCGCCGCATTTGACCCTAGACGCCTGAAGGCAGACTGGGAGAGTCTCTCATGAACTGATAGGCGTGGTTGTTCAAATGCTGTTCGCCCATGCTCTGCTCCCTGGCGAGCAACTTTCTCATGTTGTTGGGGTTAACCAAGTCTATCCTGGGCACTGGAACGAGTTGTTCCATGGCTCGACACTGTTGTTCGCCCGCGAGCAGACTCAGCTTGACCCTCTCTCGGTTCGACCACCTTGGCTTTGCCCTTATCCCGCCTGACTTGGGGACTATTCACCTCGTGTTGTTCGCCCCTAGCTGACCTGGCCCTAACAACTTCCAGGGGTTTATCCTTAGGCCTTACTTGTGAAGGCCTATTCTAATCTTGCTGTCCCTGGAGAGCTTGGAGAGCAGCAATAGTCTTGGCCAGTTCGTTAGGGTTGTTCGCTAGGGCCTCCATTTCAAGTGGGAGATTATGGGTTATAGCAGTATGCTGTGATCTGTTCGCATGCCTGGGATTACGATCCTGGTGGTCGGCCGACGAAGCTCGGGTAGGAGATGCTCTCCTTGACAAGCGTGATCCTTGTGTTTTCTTGGATTGAGGCATTTCAAATTAATTTGTCTTAATTCTTATGATGAAGAACACCAAGAACACTTTTGTTTGAATCTTCAAATATTTCTTGAAACTTTCTTCAAATCTTCAAGTTTTCAACTTGAAGTTCTTGATTAATCACCCTAAACCGGAGGTTCGAACCCTCCTTCTAGCGCTAATTTGTTGGTGATCAAATTTAATCGGGTGGATTAGTGACTGTTTTAGTTCGGTTTAAGATCACCAATCAATTTTGTGTGATTGATTATCACCGTAAATGATAAATCGAAAGCTTAGGTTATGAAATCGTAGTTATGAAAGTCGAAATCGTATTAATTTCGTATATGTGTGTGTTTATGAGTATTTGTGAATTTGAACTTGTATTTCTCAGCTGGAGAACAACTATTTATAGAGACTAGCAAGCATGAGGTGTCTATGACTCTTGGTCTCCCTAGCCTGCATGCTTGACAAGTGTCCTATTGACCTTTGTTTGACCTTATCTAAGCTGAATTTTAGTTACAAAGTCTTCTTTGGTCTTATTTCGGGTTCATTGTTGTTCGTCCAGGTCGGCTTATTTGATCCAGTATGGATTCTTCATCAAAGTTGTTCGCCTTTCGAGGGCATGGCTTCAGAGTTGTTCGCCTATATTCCTTGTTGAGCTGAGCTTTGGAATCTTGGTTCTTTGTTTGTTTGCATACACCTCTTAGGTTGGTGAATACACCACCTTTCATTAAAGTTGTTCGTCATTAGTGACTTGGCGGAACATTCATATCTGGTCTCGGGTCTTAGGACTTGTTCGCCAGTATGTTGTTCGTCGATGGGGTTGTTCGTCGACATAGATGTTCGTCATTTTATACACCACCTTGATTGGTTTATACACCCCAATCTTGATTGTTTTTGTTACATCCTTAATCCTTGTTCGCACAGCGGGGATTGATGTTCGCCTATCAACAATATCGGCCCAGAATAAATATCAAAGGCATAATTAACACATAAAAAGAATTGAATTAATAGTCCCATAAATAAAAAATAATTATTTATCAATTCTATCAATCAAAGCAAATAAGCGTGCAACCGAGAGAGGGAGTAGTGCAATAGGAAAGGGGATTTCCAAAAATTGGCTCGGTCCTTACTAATGTTATTATAAAGGCCCGAAGGCCAATAGCCAAATTCCGGGCCAAATTTTAAACTTCTAGATGGCAACCCGCCCGAGTCCATAGAGCCCAAAGCGAAAATAAAATTACACGCGCCCACACACACACTCTCTCTATCTAACACGCAATAATAATGATATAATAATATAAAAGGAGAGAAGAATGGGTTGGTCCAAATTCAAAGCTCTCTCTCTAAAACTCCTCTGCTTCAATTTGAAGCTGTCTTTTTAATTTCCCCCATTCAGTCCTCCTCCTCATACTCTCTCCCTCCCTTTTCTCTTCACAAGTTTTCCGAGGTTTGGTTTACTCCGCACACTTATACTCTAGGGTTTTTGCGCTACTAAGTTTTTCAACTAGGGTTTTAATTAGAGTGAGTTCGTCCATGGCTGCCGAGAAGCTTAGAGATTTGAGTCAGCCGCTGGATGTTCCCTTACTCGACGCCACTGTCGCCGCCTTCTATGGAACCGGATCGAAAGAGGAGGTATGGAGCATTTTCTGTTATTGTACTCTGTATTTTATTGGGTTTGCCGTTGCCGTGTACTTTGGAAAAGAGTATGGAAACCATTTGGCTTTGAAATTTTTGAAGGGTTTATTCTACATCTATCTTTTCTGGATGAGGCTGATATCAAGCCGTTTATTGGAAATTAGGAAATGCGTTTTCTAGTATTCGGACTTCTATTTTATTTTGTACTGATGTGTCTCGCGTCTGAGTTATCTGAAATTCTGTGGCAGTAAGTGTTATTGATCAACGAGAACATCTGCATTGAAATATTTAATACGTGCACTATAGCTTGGGTGTAAGTGAGAGTCTAAGTGATTCCAGAGCTTGGAAATTCCATGAGTATTCTTATAGCTAGTTGGCTCACATAAATCAACAAAAACGAATAATAATCATCAGCAGAAAGAGTGTTAGAGTGTAATCCAAGATGGGTATGATTCTGATGCTCTGTTTAGTGAAACCTTGTAACACTTAAATGATGAATTGGTTTAGCTGCCTAATGGCACCTGCACTTTAGAAGTGTTAAACTTGACCAGACACGCCAAAGAAAATCCTTTTCTTTTGCTCTTTGTGTTTCGTTTAGCTTCTCTAGAAGCATTTGGTGAATGGTGACCTATGTAGCTCATTAGCTCTCGTGAAACACAAGGGATAACAGTATTTGAACAGTTGCAAATGTTTTTATTTCACAGTGGAAAGCTGGCAGTTATATTGCTCTTATGCCTTTGATGCACTTTTGTGGTCATCTTGAAACATCTTACATATTTAAATGATAGTGATATTTATATCTGTTTTACTGTTGGTATTGTCACTTTGGTAGTCATGTGATTATGTTGTGCACGGGTCCATGGTTACCTTGCCAAAGAGGAAAAGTTCCTCAAAATGAAAAAGATCTAATTCTATGAAAATAAAATGTATAATTAGTCTGGGAACTTACTATAATTACTAAGAACTTACTATAATTACTATGTTGTCCTGATTCAAAAAATAAAATAATAATTACAAATTTTCTATGTTGTAACAAGCCACAGACTAGGTAATCTATTTAATTGAACCTTGAAAGCTAGTTGTAACACAAATCTCACAGTTAATGCTTCTCTGTCTCGATTGATGATTATAATAATTGACGGACAATCTAATCCGAACTTATGGTAATTATTTTCCTTGTTTCGCAAATTTCTTAAAACCTGTCACTGTCATATTATCTTTTCTCGTTGCAATTATATAACATTGGAAAGGTTACATAGATTGTTAAAATTCATTGAAGAACATGTACTCCACTAACCATATAGAAAAATACATGTGAGAGAGATGTCAGCAAACATTGATCAGGCGGCCTATGCATAATAAGTTTCATAACCTCTTTTGTGTTACCATATGCAACAGGCACTAGTTAGCACCCCCTAATCATTTTGTGTAGCTGGTCCAAGATTTATTGATATATACACTTCATATTGCAAAATTAAGGAGTTTTATGGAGTTTTAGGTGGAATCTGAGAATGTATAAGTTTTTTTTCTAGTAATCTGGCCTTTAAATGTACTGATTAAAACTTAGAATAGTCAGTGGTACAAAATCATTAGTCAAATATAGATTTCTTTTACGAAAAGCAATAAAAATTAATTGAGAGTAATAGCTTTGGGAAGAGTAAACGTGTAATCTAATATGAAGTGATTTCTAAAGGTGAGAAAACCTTTCAGTTGGGAAAAAACTTACTACAAGTGAGGTGAGCTTAGAGTTCCAAAAGGAATATCAGGGCTTACATGTTAAGGAGAGAAAATCATTTGGCATACCAGCTAGTAACGTTATCTGTGACAAATGCAAGGTTTGGTGAAAGCTCGTATCTCTGCTTCGTAGAAGTAGCAACACATGATAGGTTGTCTGTGGCTGTTAAATTGTTGATCAAAGAATCTCCAGCAGTGTTGTGTTCTCATTTCATTCTCAATTTTCACTCACTCAAAACAAGGATCCAAAGCGTAAACCCAGAGAAAACATGACATTCCCTTGGTGAAGATATGAAATATGATGGATGGGAACATGATGTTATTGTTTTTTTTTTGTTTTGCGAGCGGCCAAGTTCCTACAATTTTTAATGATTTTTCAAGTTTCTGTTAACTTGTTTAGTTGCCAAGGTCTCATATGCACCTGGTGCACGGTGCACTCAATCAACAGTTGAGGTTGTTTACATTGCAAGAATAGGTTGATTACACTGAAAAGTTTACGCTGAAAACCAATATCACTAAAAACTTTTCAGTGTAATCAACCCATACTTTTTCAGTGTAATCAGCCCACACTTTTCATTGTAAACAACCTCAACTGTTGAGTGAGTGCACCATGTACCGGGTGCACAAGAAACTTACTCGTTTAGTTAAACAAGCGAGCAGTATCTACTTTATGCCGATCTTGGTGCTTATTTAACTTGGCTTTCTGCTCTTGCCTTTTCTGACAGAGAGCTGCTGCAGACCATATCCTGCGAGATTTGCAAAATAACCCAGAAATGTGGCTTCAAGTGGTTCACATTTTGTCTAATACACAGAATCTGAACACTAAGTTTTTTGCTTTACAGGTATGTTAAACTTGATTCAAGTAAAATATCAAATTTCTTTACAATTTCTGAATGTGGCTCCAAATTTTCATAAAAAATTATCTGCCAATGCTGCTTTTTGTTGATCACTTTTTTTTTAATTACTTGGGGGTTCTGATGAAAGAAATCACTTAATGAACTTCCATATACAGGTTTTAGAAGGGGTTATTAAGTACAGATGGAATGCTTTGCCTGTCGAACAACGAGATGGCATGAAGAACTATATTTCTGAAGTTATAGTTAAGGTAACTGAATCTGCAGCTCCTGGTTATGGTTTGGGTTTATTTCTTGCCTGAAATGTACTTGAAACTTATATTCTCACCCGATGATTTTTTGTTAGCTTTCAAGTGATGAAGTCTCTTTTCGGAGGGAGAGGCTTTACGTCAGTAAATTAAACATTATATTGGTTCAGGTAATTTCTTCAAATGATGCTAATCAGTTGTAATTTCAATTGGTTTTATGTTTAATTAAAGCACTATTATCTTTCACTTTTAGTTATCTAGATTGTGATCATGTTCTTTATATTCAGATATTGAAGCATGAGTGGCCAGCTCGGTGGCGAAGCTTCATCCCTGACTTGGTTGCAGCAGCAAAAACAAGTGAAACCATCTGTGAGAACTGCATGGCCATTCTGAAAGTAAGCAATCTAGATTTTTCTCTGAACCCATTAGTCATCAGCTGATTGACTTGAAATGTTACTTGCCAGCTTCTAAGTGAAGAGATCTTCGACTTCTCAAGAGGTGAGATGACTCAACAGAAGATTAAAGAGTTAAAACAATCTTTGAACAGGTAATCATGTGATACATTTCCTGCAACTGAGCTTCATATGTATATTCAAGGCTCAATATCTGGAATGCTGATTTTTCAAATGACGTATATCTCTCTAAGGCAGTTTATTGCCCCTTTGCCCCCTGAAATCTTCCATGTATATTAGGACTTTGAGACCCCCCACCCCCTCTCCCTCGACTGCTTTTCTATTTCTTAATATTGAGAATTATTTTGTTCAGTGAATTTCAGCTCATTCATGAGTTATGCTTGTACGTATTGCCTGCATCTCAAAGAGCTGAACTCATTAGGGCTACCCTGGCCACACTACATGCTTTCCTTTCGTGGATTCCTTTGGGCTACATCTTTGAATCACCGCTGGTTGGTATTCCTTACTTTCACATGGTTGCTTGTTAGATGAAGTGAACTGTGATTTCTGATCTGTTCAAATATCTGAAATTTGAGACTGCAATATGTTCATAACTCCATATGCACTTGAGTAATATCTGTGACCCTCCTTTTGCGATTTTATTTGGCAGCTTGAGACATTATTGAATTTTTTTCCTGTGCCGGCTTACCGCAATCTTACCCTTCAGTGTCTAACTGAGGTTTGTTCTCTGCCCTTTTCACCTTTAAAGTATTTGATGTTGCACATTGTCCTAGAATTGATGTCGGTTGTTGCATGAGTTCTTTTTGCAGGTATCTGCTCTTAATTTTGGTGAATTTTACGACATGCAGTATGTCAAAATGTATTCCGTATTCATAGTGCAATTGCAGGTAGTGAACATAATTTCTCCTCATTGAATGCTAATGTATGATCTCTATTGTTGCAAACTAGATAATATTCGGTATGCTGATTCCAGTTGGAAATTTTGTTGTGCACTAGGCTATTATCCCTCCCACAACTAACTTTGTAGAGGCTTACGCTAATGGCAATAATGAGGAGCAGGTGATTGCTTAATGTGAATTTAAACTTTACTCAAATCTTTTCATTGTGAACATAGACTAATTCTGCTTTGATTGCGCCAGGCATTTATTCAGAACTTGGCATTGTTCTTCACATCGTTTTATAAGGTAACTCGCCTTTGTTGATTACTTGATTTGCAAAAAGTCATCAAGACAAACGCAAGCAGACATCAACAATCAAATTTATGCTTATTGTTGATTCATGTAATGATAAAACTATTTGGAAATTGGTGAATTATTCATGTAAACCCTAAGAATTCAATCAGCGGATAAAATGGCTCCCTCTTTGTTATTTGTAATTAATAAGCTGCATCAGCAGTTGTGCACCAAATTGTTTGCTTTTCCTTCTATGTAAATCTGTGATTGACTCTTCTTTTAATTGCCATTGAGCGTGCTTAGTTTTCACAAGAATAATTTGTCACATTATATCTCCTTTCAATCTGTCTTGCAGTCGTTTACTGCGAAAAAAAATAGAAATTGATTACAGTCCATGTTCCTGCTTTTATTTGCTTTTGTCTCACCTGCTGACCTTTTTTTTTCTGGATGCAGTCTCATATACGAGTCCTTGAGTCTTCACAAGAGAACATAAGTTTTCTATTAATGGGCCTCGAGTATCTCATTAATATATCTTACGTGGATGACACTGAAGTTTTTAAGGTACCTATATTGCTCGATCTCCATATGTTTTTTTACCTGTACAATATTTTAAACAAAACCAAATCCTGTGGCTTGCAGGTGTGCTTGGATTATTGGAACTCCTTAGTTTCAGAGCTGTTTGAAGCTCACAACAATCTGGATAATCCTGCCGCGACTGCAAACATGATGGGGCTACAGGTGGAATAATTTTACCGGTCTTCTCTTTGTATCTTTCAATTATTGAAACTTGTTTGCGTGCGTGTAATATTGACAATCATTACTGCAAATATAGTTTTTTTTTTGTAAGTTTAATTACCTAATGATCAAAGGTAACTGCAAAAGGTAACTGCAATATTTGATGATGCACACTACAACCTTATTATCCTTACTGGTTGTATAAGTTTGAGAATAAAGACTTGGGGGGTGTTGGAAGAGCGATATATACTTCCTCTCATAAGCTGAAGCCTGAATCTGGAGATAGGCTAGTTCCAATTGACAGGATTGAATAAGATTTGATTGTTTTTTTTATATAAATGCCAAGTTTTGGGCTGGTAGAGACTGCTAAATTTCCTGAATGTATTCTCGTGCGATCAATTCTTATTGTTAAAGTGAGTACTGGGTTTCAGTTATTGTGGCTCTAGTTGTTGTTTCTTGTCTGATGGCCTATGTATCTGTGCTTATTGAATTCCATGAATAGATGTGTAAAGCTTAAAGACTGATGTATCATAAGGGACAGCATGTGTGGTAACACTGACAGTCTGAACCACATATATGAAGAGACTAGATTGCAAGTGGTGGTGGTTTGGTTACTAACTTTTGGGTTTGTTAAATTTTGGAGGTTCATGGGCTGTTGTGTATAATAAAATCTTCTCTCGTTTGAGCTTTCGTAAATATTCTATTGGCTATCCTTTTCTTCTCATGCATACAGGAATTTAATTATATGGTTTAATTTTTATTGGCTTAATTATAGATAAAATTATGTGTTTTGACCAGCCACAATGGCAAGAATGGTCCTATAGCCGACCTGCCCAACCCCACATAGCAGGATAAAGTCTTGGTTTGTTGTATAAATTTTTTGGACACTGCCTCAAAACTTCAGAAAGAAAATGGGGAAGTGGATAGAACAAGGAAGTAAAACTGAAAATGTTTCTTTGCTTGATCGTTAGACTATAATAATGTACTGATGCATTCTTGGGTTCTCTATCAAACAACAGGTGCCGATGATTCCTGGTATGGCTAATGGTCTTGGCTCACAACTTATGCAGAGACGTCAACTTTATGCTGGCCCAATGTCCAAGTTGAGATTACTGATGATCTGCCGCATGGCAAAGCCAGAAGAGGTTATCGTTGTTGAGGATGAAAATGGAAATGTAGTTCGTGAAACAATGAAAGACAATGATGTTCTTGTGCAGTATAAGGTCATTAATTTATTTAAAACTCAACTAATTCAAATTATGTTTGATGTATTTTCTTTCTCAAATATTGCTCATAATGTCCACTCGTTTAAACTCATAGATAATGAGAGAAACACTGATTTACTTGGCACATTTGGATCATGAGGATACTGAAAAGCAGGTATGCATCACCATTTTTGCACCTCTCTCTGCACGTTCCCGTGTGCTTTTAAATGGTATTTCTCAGTCTATGTTTGTTCCCAATTCATTGATCCTTATTTCTTACTCGTTATAATACTCTACAGTTGTGGGGGGCACAAAATCTAAACCTGAGCTTGTCAGAAGTAAAATTTGATAGCTGATCATATTTAATTAAGTTTCGTCTTGTCAGTAGATTCTTTTACAGACACAACTTAAGCGCATGTTCCTCTCTTGTTCAAATAAAGTAATTCATGTGATAAATTTAAACTAACTGCTGAAAAATGCTGTTGCTCTTGATTACAGCTGCATATGTTATTGTAGCTAGTTAGCAGTGGGGGATATTTAGCTTGCTTTACTCTTATAAGTTCAACTTATTTCTCATAGACAGAAATCTCTTGGTGCTCTCGAATCAAGAAGACCTATAGTTTGACAGGCCTACTATGTTGATGATGTAGTTATTATGTTGGCATGATTGACATTTTGAAGAATGTGTTGTTCTGTCTCCTTTTTTTATGCTAAAATGTTGGCTAATTATGCTTCTATGATGTACTGTTATATCTCTATCTTTTCTGTCTTGAAGCATTTCCTGAATGGTTTATCATTACTGTTTTTCATGTCTGCTGGCACTTTTCTGTGTATTGCCAATTTGCCATGTTCTTAAGTATATATCATCTACTGATTGTCATATAATTGAGGGATTTTTGTTACATTAATGCTTTTGGACTAGTTCAGTTCTTTGATCTAATTCCTACATGTGGTTATAGATGCTAACAAAATTGAGTAAGCAACTAAGTGGAGAGGATTGGACCTGGAACAACCTCAATACGCTGTGTTGGGCAATTGGATCTGTATCTGGGTCAATGGTAGAGGAGCAGGTAGGTGAATGCTTGTTTCTGTTTTTTATGAAAAAAGGTCAGCTGAAAGCTTATCTGAGTGATTTTCTTTTTCTTGTTGCATATCAGCATATAATATCATTGAATTTCACTCACTAATATAATCTTGTGTATGTGACTATGATCCATGCTCATTTCAGCAAATATGCATGAGAACAACCAGTATTTCTACTTTGATGATTGTGAAATTTGCTTTTGTTGTGATGGGAGAGAAAAGTTGCTAGATATCAAGTCAAGTATTTTATTGGACTGAGGTGTAATATATTGACAATTGTTATTTTGATTTATATTATGTAAAAGTTGTTGTGAGTTGAAATACATTAGAGTATTTGATTTTGTTTTGTTCTTTATTTCTTTTAGTTGAGGGGAGAGGGGGGAGGTACATTACTATAGATGTCAAATTTGATTCTTGTTCCATAAATGGGTTTTTTTTTTTTGTTGTCAATTTGACTTCCTTTATGAATTTAGTGAGGATGAAAAAAGGTAGGGAAATGGAATAGGGCTGCATACATTCGTTTGTTTAAAGGAAGTATTGAATTTTTTTCCCAAATGTGATTTTGTTCTGCAAGGAACAAACACACTAGGAGTAAACTAAACAATGCTACACAAAAATTTCGTGCAGCTAGGACATGAGATATTATGTTGGAAGGAGCGGTTATTATTCATGTTGAAGTGCTTTGGTGATTTTATGTTGCTTGTTCCATTGTTTCTTAATGTATTGATTCAATTTATCACTTTTAAAGATATTAGTGGTAATATCACCTTTGTGTCGTTACATATTGACTCCATTTGCACTTAATATGTCCATGTCATTTTCTATCTTTGCCAGGAAAACAGGTTTTTGGTGATGGTAATTCGTGATTTGTTAAATCTTTGTGAGATCACCAAGGGAAAGGACAATAAAGCTATCATTGCCAGTAATATAATGTGAGGATCACAAATCTTATAGAACGATTTGCAACGCCGCATGAGAGTGTAACCCATTTAATATACTTTCTATTGTATTATATGTGTGCTTAGTTGACCTGCACAGAGAAAGTTTGGACAGTGTTGGTTGACACTACTAATTCTTTTTCGTTTCTTTGAATTGGGGGTTTAGGTACGTAGTTGGGCAATACCCAAGATTTTTGAGGGCCCATTGGAAGTTCTTGAAAACTGTGGTGAACAAGTTGTTTGAGTTCATGCATGAAACTCATCCAGGAGTTCAGGTTGGAATCAGACAGCTGCTTCTAACTTTTATGAAAGCGAATGTGCATGTTTCATATTTTGAGATGTATCTCCTGCAGCTCTGCCTTGCCTGCTGAGTCTGTGCTGTTATTACTTAAATCAATTCTTTCACAGTATGCTGACATGTAGATTCTTTCTGTGTGTTTATAGGACATGGCATGCGACACATTCCTGAAAATTGTTCAGAAATGCAAGCGTAAATTTGTCATAGTTCAGGTTATGGCTAAATCAGTTGCATTTGGAAATAATATTGTGGGGCAAATGATGTCTTTAGAAACAAAGTAATTGACAGCGTGTGTCTTATCCCAGGTTGGAGAGAATGAGCCATTCGTATCAGAACTTTTAACAACACTTCGAACAACTATTGCAGATCTCGAGCCTCATCAGATCCACTCTTTTTATGAATCTGTAGGTTCTCTTGATGTGGCACCTATTAATTTTGGGGATATGCCATCACAGTCTTGTGGTTACTCCTTGATAATGTCTTGTTAACTCTTCCCACCTTATCTTTTTTAGGTGGGCCAAATGATTCAAGCTGAACCTGATCCCCTGAAGAGGGACGAATATTTGCAAAGACTGATGGAGCTCCCCAACCAGGTAAGGTCCTAGTGGGCAACCATTTTCAGATAGATTCCTACAGTTGCCACTAGTTCACAACTAATAATATAATACACCAACATGGCTTTCACTGTGGCTAATCAATAGTATGCTGCAGAAATGGGCAGAAATTATAGGACAGGCAAGCCAGAGCGTGGATTTCTTGAAAGATCAAGATGTGATCAGGGCAGTGCTTAATATATTGCAGGTACATTTTCACTGAGCATGCCCGACTATTTAAATTATTTTAATTATGCATTTTACTTATCTAGTATTTAAGCTTTAGGAATGATAATTAAACCAACTTAACTATGATGAACTTGAGAATTATCTCTTAAAGTTTGTGTCAAATTACTTTATTAAACATAACACAACCAAGGTCCAAACTTAAACACATCCTTCTAGTTTTGGTCAATCATCACCACTGTCCAACCTCTAATATGTGCTAAAATTGGTAAAAAAAAATGAAAAGTATGGACTAAAATTGATCACCAAGGATGTTTTTATATACGAATTGGAAGTATGGGTATAATTTGGTTGAGGGAAAGAGTATTGCTAGATTTGATAAAAAGTGTAAGTATGGGCTAAAATTGACAATTTGGCGTTTAATATTTTGCATGTAGTTAATGCTTGGCTCAAGCTCACAATTGAGTTAATCAATTATAAATGTGCCAAGTACTGTTTACACATTTACAAGTGTCTTATGATTTCATCATATACTCAGTTAGGTTATAGTTCATTCCTCAAGTATGAAATTTACCTAGATTGAAACAAAGTAAGGTTCTAGCTCTTTTTAGGCTGATTCCCTGGATCATTTTGTTTGCGAAACCTTGTTGAGGTTATATATACATATATATATTTCTCTTACGTATAATATATGTTATACATTCTTAATCGGAGTAAATTCAATCCTCATGGCAATAAGTTTGACGTAAGATCAACCTGGGAGGCATTTTTAACTGCACTGCAGTTGAAGATTGATTTTTGAATAGGAATGGCTGAGACCTAGGTTTGTTCTTGAAACATGCATTAATCATTTTTGCTAAATGTGTTTGGGCACATATTAGTTGTATGATACCTTGAGTATTGCTACGTCCGTCCCATTTTATCCGTTCACACAAACCAATTTTCTCATTTATCAGGGCATCAAAAAGACACTCCTACCTTATTTATTACTCTTATTTATTACAAAATGATTATTAGTAGTACTATTTATTAGGGACACTGATGGAAAAAAATAAGACAAACTTGCATTGATATTAGTAGAGTGACAGATAAAAGGGGACACCATTTTGGATAAAATGGGCATAGATAAAAAGGGGCGGAGGTAGTATAATATAAGATACGTCCCATTCATGTGGACTGTCAATCGAATGTCAGCAAGCCAGCCATTGGTTGCTTTGATAGGTGTGTAAGTGCAAGCTTCTTTTAAGGCTTTAGGTTGTACTTGCTTATTACTTCACGCAACAAAAGTGTGCTTGGTTGAAAAACCTTAGGCAAAGCCATACGTAACATAGAATTCACACTTGGAAAGGGTGGGCAATTAGTTAGACCACAGGTGCTGTCTCCCTTCAAGATTTTGCTTGGTTGAAAAACCTCAGTCATGGCCATAAATAACACAGAAATCATACTTGGAAATGGTGGACAATTAGTAGAGTATGGGTGCTAAGCGGAATTGATTGCTAAAGAAAGGAAAAAGGATGCAAGCTTTTTAGTCCATGCCTGTCCAAGTTCGTACTTTTCATTCTGCTAAATTCCAAATGGAATGATGTTTTAATTGATTGATGTGTTCGAGAAAATGGTTTGTTCAGAAGATTTTAGGGTGTGTGTTTCTGTCCTCCCCAAAACTTTTCTTTCCCAATTCTCTGTCAAACATAACTAAAATTCATTTGCATTTTCCCATGATATTTTATTGCTAATACAGCACAATTTTCAATGCTTAACATCAAAGCTTTTCTCCCAAAAATTTCTGACCAAATATGCCTTTCACGTAAAGTATTATTAGAACAGAGATTAGTATGATAGGCTGATAGTTCAAGTAATTATTTTTAGGTGCTCTCTTTCTCTTCATTTTGTTTCTCAACTCACTTCCATCCTTGTTAAGGATATAATCTTTTCCTGCATTTATTCCTCCAGACAAATACTAGTGCTGCTAGCTCTCTTGGAACATACTTTCTGAAACAGATTTCTCTGATATTTATGGACATGCTCAATGTATACAGGTTTGTGCTGATATTTTTGTTTCCAGAATCAGCATAATTAAGTTTGCTCAAGGGGTTTATATCTCTCTTTTTTTTTTGGATGATTATGATATTGGTTGCATGCCACAGAATGTACAGCGAGCTTATATCAACTACTATTGCACAAGGGGGACCGTATGCTTCCAGGACATCTGTTGTGAAACTCTTACGGTAGCTTTTAAATCCTGATCCATTATTTTGCTAAATCATCTTTTTTATATTTATGTTCATTTCATCAAACAGCTCAGTCAAGAGGGAAACATTAAAGCTCATTGAGACATTTCTAGACAAAGCTGAAGATCAACCGCATATTGGAAAAGAATTAGTTCCTCCAATGATGGACCCTGTGCTGGGAGACTATGCCCGGAATTTGCCTGATGCAAGAGAGTCAGAAGTTTTGTCTCTCTTTGCCACAATCATAAACAAGTATGCTTATGTTCTTTTATGAGTTTCTGTGTGACGTATGCGGGCATCTTCAAACCTGTTGGATACCTTCACTTCATAAAAGTACTGTACATATATTTGTTTAGTAACTTTAAGCGCTTGAGGCTATTTTTGCCACTTTTATACTCTAAAGCATGGAGGTTTTACTACGAATGCTTTGGCTGTGAAATTCAGCTGCTTAAAACTATGTTTCTATTTGAATCATCAGTTGTTTTTGACAGAAATTTTCCTTGCATATCTGAACATTGTTTAGGTACAAGGGGACAATGATTCAGAATGTTCCTCAGATATTTGAAGCTGTTTTCCAGTGCACTTTAGAGGTTGGTGAAAGTTTGGTTGCATATAAATGGCAATTAATGTGTCTACTTTGTTAGCTAATCACTTTTTTTAAAGATCACAATTTCATTGCTTGGGATACCAGATATTGAAGCTCTTTGACTTTTGATGTCCCCATGTGCAAGTGCAAGTTGTGTAGTTTATTATCATAAATTCTTTGATTCATCAGCTGCAAAATTGTTGTTTTTCAAAGTTCAAACATGTAGAGGATCAGGTGTGTGTTTGTGCGTGTGTTCTATACTGAAATCCCTTTTTAATCACCTCTATATATTTTCAGTGGGATTAATAATGATTACGTCATTCCCAGATTAGATCTGGTTCAATTTCTTATAAAGGAATTAGGATATTACTGCTTTAATTCATTGATACAAAGCGTACTTCATTATGATAGTTAGGGGCCACAAAGTTTTATTTGTATGTGAATTTCTATTCTGCCATGTTTGAAGATTTGTAGTGATAAATAGGTCTTGCAATATTTTGTTTTAGTGTTGGGATTCTACATTCATAAGAAGCCTTTATTGTGAATATCTATTCTGCCATGTTTGGAGATTTGTAGTGATAACTAATAAGTAGACCTTGCAATATTTTATCCTAGGAAATCTTTACACAATTCCAATGCTGCGACAGCTCCACATTTGCTTGACTTAATTATTGATTTCTTTCAGATGATAACGAAGAATTTTGAAGACTATCCTGAACATCGACTCAAGTTCTTTTCGCTACTTCGAGCCATTGCTACACATTGTTTTCCTGCTCTGATCCACTTGTCAAGTGAGGTATGTGTCTTTGCACCAATGCAATATTGAATTGCTTTGTCGATGATGATGCAAAAAGTCCATTTTTACTCCTGTTGGACCTTTAACTAAAGGGCTCCATTGATCGATCGTTCATGGTATTTTTATGAGTGATATATTTATATGATCAGTTCTGGTTATTTTCAGCAATTGAAACTCGTCATGGATTCAATCATTTGGGCTTTCCGGCATACTGAACGAAATATTGCAGAAACTGGACTCAACCTTTTACTGGAAATGCTGAAAAACTTTAAGGTGTACTTGGCTTGTTAATTTTTTCTTTAATGTAGATTATCATTCCAGCCATTGCCTTACAATTGCTTTTTTGCTTCCCAGGCTTCTGAGTTCTGTAATCAGTTCTACAGGACTTACTTTTTGACAATAGAACAAGAAATCTTTGCTGTTTTAACAGACACATTCCACAAGCCTGGTTTCAAGTTGCATGTACTGGTACTGCAACAGTTATTCTGCCTGGTAACAGAACTACTCTTTCCTTTGCATAAAAGATTATTGTTCAGTATTTCATTCCTTCTTGTACCGGCAACCGTGCTGATTGGAACTTCTAATGAAATAATTGCTAGATGAATCCACAGGCTTCAAGCACACACCTTTATTTGTTCTTAATATTTATAAATCCTT
Source organism: Ballota nigra (assembly GCA_947034835.1). Classification (NCBI taxonomy): domain Eukaryota; kingdom Viridiplantae; phylum Streptophyta; class Magnoliopsida; order Lamiales; family Lamiaceae; genus Ballota; species Ballota nigra. The sequence continues at coordinate 35,765,177 of OX344725.1, forward strand.
TCGTTTAAGGATGGTAACTGTCATAACAATTACAGGTGGAATCAGCCTCCTTGACTGAGCCTCTATGGGATGCGGCAACTGTTTCTTATCCTTATCCAAATAATGGCATGTTTGTTCGTGAGTATACGATTAAACTTCTGAGTTCATCATTTCCCAACATGGCGACATCTGAGGTATTAAGAAAAACTGTTGGGTTTAGTTCGGATGTTTAATGTTGTCTCCAATGTTGCCTGTTTTTTTGTGTTCATTTAGGTGACCCAATTTGTTGGTGGACTTTTTGAGTCAAGAGCTGATCTTTCCTCGTTCAAAGACCACATCCGAGACTTTCTTGTGCAATCAAAAGAATTTTCAGCTCAGGTGAAGTGTTTACAGTCAGTTGCAAGTCTTTATTTGTCCTAAGCCCACCTCTTGGTCAATTCTTCTTTAGATGCTTCTATGGCATTCTTTACTTTTACTTGGAATTCGCTTCTGATTACGGTTTTGCTTAAAGTTTTGGGTTTCTATCAGTGACTATGTTTCTTTGTTACATGATACTCTCTTAAGATCTGTCTGAGTTATCAGAAACTAGGGTGAAAGAATTAAGTGTGCTTCATTCTATTGGTAAAAGTTGAATTTCTGATGCGTGCAAGCATGATAGAGAGCTATGGAATTTTGTCGACCCTTTGGATTTGGGCAGTTCAGTTCTGGCACATGTAGTGTAGCAAAATATCCTACCTGAGATGCTACGTGACTCCAACAAGATATAGATATACTTTGCCTACCTGACTCCTATTATTCAGTTTTTTTCTTTTTATTATAAAATGAAATCATAGGGAACCTTAATGTCTATCTAAAAAAGATAGAGGCTGTGAGTTGCTACCTAATATTCCTTCTTTACCATTCTTTTCGATGGCCTTCGTCTTTATCATTTTTCTTCCTATCTTCTCCGCGACTGCTTAGGAATATAAATTTTGAGGCTGTGGTGTCTGTAATCCGAGTGATGAAAATGAAGGAATGTAAACCCTAATTTTGTTCCCTTAATTAGTCGTGCACTTGTTCACCCAATACGTTGGGCAACTCCATTATGCCTTTCTGGATCCAATTGGATTGGATTGGATTGGCCCCAAATGAAATTCAGACGAAGCTTTCTAATATCTCTATATAATATCCAAATGTCAAAATGACCTATCAGTAGGTGAGCCTACATATGACATTAATCTTGAATGTTTATCTCTGTGTTCTTCAGGACAATAAAGATCTTTATGCTGAGGAAGCCGCTGCCCAGCGAGAAAGAGAGCGACAGCGCATGCTCTCAATTCCGGGACTCATTGCACCCAACGAGATACAAGATGAGATGGTGGACTCGTGAAAACTTAAAGCCAAGGCTGGTTTGGATTTTTAACTCAAAAATTAGGTTTCAGCACCACATGCCTGCTGCTGCGTTTATACAATTCTTTGGAGTTTGCATGCCTCAGCCGGGATGAAAATGTGGAGGATGGTGGTTGCGGCTTAATTAGATTCTAATGTTTAGGAAACACACAGCATGGATTTCACAATCCAGTTGTGACTTTGTAATTTCTCTTTTTTCAACTGATTGCGGTAGTATACAACCATGGCATTTGGTGGGTCGTAATGTGTAGAAAATTCTCTTTTTGTCTATTTGTACACCATTCCTGTATTTTCTGATTTATATAAAGATTTTATTAATTTTTAGAAAAATTGGTCTAAATTTGTACATCACTATAGCAAATATTATTCGTAAGAAATTTTATTAGTTTTTTTATATGCACAAGGCCCACAATATCAAAATAGAAATCATTTTTTTTTTAATTTTTTTTTAACATAAAAAAAAAAAAATTCATATTAATTCATAATAGTTTTGAGAGTTACCATTTCAAAATAGAAATAAAAAAAATTTGAACATAAATTTAGTAGAGCTTGGGTTTAAACTTGAGCTCGATAACTAACTAAAAAGTAAAAATAAATAAAATGTGTAAAAATGTCAAACTATTTGGCTCGTGTTTAGTTCGATTAAAGTTTGTTTGAACTTGACTAGATTAATTATGAAATAAGATAAATTTGAACGGCAGTGTATTTGACTTAGCTTTCATTTACGGCTATTGACAATAGATCTTACTTGCGAATTTGCGACCTTAATATTTTTACATTTGATGTTTAATATTTGACGAACTTGTTAAAGACCATTTTTATTTGCAATATGAATTAAAAAATTATATTAATACTGCCCCATTTGCTCATACTATTATATTATGTAAATTAAAATTGGAATTCCGGTATTTAAAAATTAAAATGTAAATTAAAAATTATATTCTCTTCCAAATATCCAATCTCAACCCCAGGCCAGACCCGATTGATATGGGGATTGAGGAGAAAAATAGGAGTGGTTAGAGCTACCTGAGAATAGTTAACTATTATAATCTTAACCAGTTGTTTATGTAGTTGGTTAGCCTATAATATTGTGTTATGATTGGATGCTGGGTACATATGTGAATTAAGATCCAAATAACTAGATTTTGGTTAACCTGTTAACGGACCCACAAATTTTGCCCCTTGCAAGCAAATAATTTCTCCCAGTGAGGATGGGAGAAATTAAAGTGAAAATGAGTCAACTCCAGTCCAACATAATTTAATAGCTAGCTTTCCCTGTTAGGTATATGAAGATTAACTACGGTTATTGCTTCTGTGAATAGTACTTCACCAAATGGGACACTCACTATTTACAGTCGTACCAGCTATCAAATTCTACCAATTCAAGAACGCAGTTATCAAATTCTACCAATTCAAGAACGCAGTTGCTCCAGCTATTGTTATTCCAACATATATAACTATCACAGAGGTTAATAATTTGGATGTATTGATGGAGAAAACTCTTCTTCAATAAATGTCCAGCAAATCAGAATTTAAAGCACTGCTCGATTTCTAAATCGGTGGAATATTCAGTTTCTTGCTGCATGTTAAATTTTAATGCCATTGTTGAAACATTTTATGAAACAAACAACAAATAATTCGATTCTAAACATGAGGTCACACGCTCCAGTTTCACTTTTGAGATTTACTCTACTTAATAATACTGGAAGCCATAGTTGGGAAGGCTACATGTAAAAGGAAATATCTACATCAACTTGTCATTTTCAAAAAAGTATCACATTTTCAGTGAAGGACAGAAAAGCACAGGTCTTCAACTTCAGTTTTAAGTGCCCACAAACCTAATCTGAAAGCACCAAATACCTAATTCACTCCTGTTCTGTATCTGAAAACAAGCCCAAGCCATCAGTATCCAATTCCCTAGTTTTAGGAAGGCCAAAAATTAGCTTTAATTGTAACAGACGAATGTGAAATAAAATGCTAAATCAGTAGCAACTCATAAATTCAATTGTTCGTATAGATAGATGTTAAAGGCAACAAAAAGTAATGGAGTAGGTACATTGTTCACGATAGTTGATGATGCTAACACTATATGTTCATAATCTACAATGGCACCAATTTAACACTTAGGAATTAATCTGCAATTATAGAGAAATATAGACAAGAACAAAAATAAAGAACACCGAATTTGTTGACCCAGTTCGTCAAGAATTACTACATCTGGGGGCACCGCCAAGCCAGGATATCTACTATTTCTGTGTGATGATATAATTACAACAAGAAGTAGGATTATTTATAGCAAAAACCCAACAGTAGCTTCAACAGAGTTGATTGGAATGAAGCCGCACACACAACGTGTTGATGATTGTGAGGAAGAGCACTTAAGTGCGGTATATATATATACAGCATCACCGGTGTTATTTCAGGGCCAATCACCTAATGCGGTTCAAGTGAGAAAATGGTACTGAACTTGTCGTCTTTGGTGTAGGCTTAGCAACTTCAGGTTCCCCAAAAACATTCCAAAATCGAAGGGTTTCATCCCCCGCAGCAGAAGCAACCGTGCATCCATCCGGACTCTGAGCCATAAAAAGAACTCGAGATGTATGCCCTATGAGTTCTGCTACCTTCACCAGTGATGGGTACTTCCAGAGAGTGAGCTGATTTTGTGTAAAACCGTGAGAACTAAGCAGTTCCTTTTCGTTCTTGTTCCACAGAAGAGCACAGACTTGTGAGCCAGTGTCTACTGAATTCATACATGCACCGGTATGCGTGTTCCAGAACTTGATGCAATTATCTCCACCACCTCCTCCAGAGGCCAATAGGTTGCCCTGGAAAGGACACCATGCAAGTGCTTTAACGGCAGCCGTGTGCTCCTCAAGCCTATGAAGCCATTGCGTGGGAGCACTCGAAGAAGCCACAGATCTATCCCATATATGGAGAAGATTATCGTTTCCCCCGCTAGCCAAGTGCTGGCCTGATGCTGACCATTTAAGCCCACAAACTTCTTGATGATGTCCCTCATAAGTTTCAACGACGTGGGCCCTCACTCTTACATCGTTATTAATGATCTGACCATCCATCCCTCCGGTCGTCAAAATGTGATTGTTCCAATCCAAAGCACCAACACGAGATCGATGGCCTCCTTTCATAGTTCTCAGCTGTATAACCAACATTCAAATATGTCAAATAATGATTTAATATGAAAGGATTCAACAAAAAAAGATAGGCGGCGTTTACCAATCTATTAGCAGTGGTATCCCATAGCTGAACATCAGAGTTGTTCAAACCTACAGCAATGTGCCTTCCATCAGGAGCCCATTTGACACTGGTAACTGGACCACTTTCCTCATCGATGGTAACAAGTTCTGAGGTAGTTCCATCAGAAGCATCCCACAGATATACAGTGTCCCCAAGAGCAATGGAAAGAACATTTCTGCTGCCCCAATCTAGCAAATTCAGATAGTAATCATCCAAAAGATCAGGGGCATCTAGTGTCTTCTCAGAAGTCTGCAAGAAGATACCAAATTGAGTCAACAATTTGATAAGCTAACTGTAAATTTGTAATCAAGCCGCCTCTCTACAGAGAGCTATTTAAGTATTCGTTATAATCAACCTGTGGAATGTGTCGACGGGGTTTGGCAGATTTGACTTGGTGAGCAGCTGACAAGAACTCATTCGGAATGGCCTCCGTTGGGGTAGGTGGCTTGTTCTTAAAAGCGAGAATCCGAGTTCTATTCATGTTGAAGGTTTCTGCGAGCAGCTTCCTGTACGCCTCCTTGGATGGAGAAGATGTCACATCAGGGTTTGGGTTTTCCTTACCTTTGATGCCTCCGGTGAGCATGTAATTAGCATAGTCGAAATCCATTGCTGATCGATTTGGTATGAAGCGATCCAACTGCATCAAACCAAGCTTATCAGAAGATGCTCTTTCATGGAATCACACATTCAACAAGTAATGTCATGCAAGATCGAACCTAAGTGCGACAACGGGTCAAAAGTTCAAATGAGTAGGAGCATTATGAGATCAACCAATATCACAAATTATTAGTACAATACAAATTCAAGATCAACCAATTATAATTCCAAATGTACGAAATAATCTAAAATGTTGCAGATCCGAGATACTGGGAAACTAGGAATTTCTCCTATTTCATGGAATTAAACCAAATGACTTTAACAGCACATTGCAACAGATGTTTCGATTCACAAAAATGTAAATATTATTCTTGCTCATCATTCGCAATTAAAAAAATTAAACGAGCTCTCAGAGTTTTCGGCTTTCCATCGAATTAATCATATAAGTATTAGGCAAAAGAGTGAGAAGTTCATACATTTTCCCGTGAATTTCTTCTTTGCAGGAGATTTTCTTGAAGCGGGCATCGCGATCTATTCTTGTTTGAAGATGAAGACGAATTAACAATTCCTGAATCCATTTGTTAGCACAAGAAAAATATAGAGCAAATATGAATAATCTAATAATCAAGGAAACAGAGTAGCCTGCAAAATAGAGAATTGGTAACAGTTCAAAATTGGATTAAATTAAACTGAAACAAACAATAACACGTATTTTAAAATCGCAGAATTAGATCGAATCGTCGCTCGCAAGCACAAAGAAGAGAGGTTAAAGATTAATCGGATTGTAGATTGATTGATGAAAAGGGGGTTGAATGAAGGGGCTTAAATACTAATCCAATTTTCGAATTAGGGTTTGTGTAGTAATTTAATTGCCAAAAATGGAAGCGGTAACGGCTACTTTCGGGAGGAAGAGAGCCGTTGAAATTTAGTTTGACGAAATTGTCTTGCTAATCGTAGGGGTAACTTCGTAATTTAATGGTATCGCGCCGGACAGATTGTGGCGGGCAGTCACATTTGGGCTTTGTAGGCCCTGTTAAGATTTAAATGGGCTTTTTAATTTTTCACTCTAAACAAAATACTAATCATACTAATTACGCATCAATTACATATAGAAATAATCTATTCTTTCACTCTTTATAAGAAGATTTTTTTTTTTTTTGTGCATTTTCTTCCCACTGTATTTGTATATGAAGATTTATCTAAAGTATCCAGGAATTTGGAACCATCAAACTGAATAATGACTAATATTTTTGAAAGGTGAATAATGATTAATTAAAGACAAAGTATAGAGTGAAAAAAACTCTTTCAAACAGCCAATTACTATTTTGAAAACCCCCTTGCCAAGTATAAGTAGCTCTTGGTTCCACGATTCAAGTTATTGTACAAAATGTGGAACCATTGACCATGATTTTGGTTATAGTACTAGTTCAAACTTCGAGCCATAAAATCATCACTTCCCAAACATCAATTGGTTTATTCTTTTATCATGTTTCATATCAAATCTTGTACTTCATCATAACCTTTAGATTAATTTCCTTTTACTATAGATGTTTGGTTTTACATATGACAAGACCACAACTATTATCATTCGGACTTTTGTTATAGACATCTACTTAAAAGTTTAATAAATAAAAAATTCCTATTAAAATCACTTAAAAGTTTAATAAAAAGACATTTTTTACTTAAAAATTTAGTCAGTCTTTGGACCGAGTACAAAAAAAATCATAATCATCTTAACATGATCCTTTTATCCAAATACACATATTAAATTAAGTCCTAATGTACCAATCTTATTTCTTGTTTCCATGTCTGTCTCCACTAGGGGTGGAAAGGTCAGGGCTTAGACTGCTTTTATAAACTAACTGGTTATAGCCCAGTGATGTCTCGCGGGTTTAGATGTTTGTTATAATATTATAATACTGCACCTGATTTATTGAATATTGACAAAATATGTTATTTAAAATACTTAATTATTCTATACATTTATATAAAACATTCAAAATATTATCCTCCACAACATATTTAAATCCACCCTCAAATTGAAATCATAAATTTGAAAAAATAAAGTCAGTGGCTGCTATCCTAGTGTATACTTACCATTGACATCCTCACATCCTGTCAAAAGAATGCAAAGTAAATCAATACTAAGAATAGTAGCAACACCCACGGAATAAAATTAAATTTTCAACTATAAATAAACAGGAAACTTCATACATTACAATAAGTACCGAATGCAAGTAACACTATATCCAGAAGTAGTATTTTACTAATGCAAAACGTAAACAAAACCCAAACAAATGAGCCACGAAACATCAAACATCCAAAGTACACACATAGAGTGATGTAAACCATTTATAGAAATTCAGTCCATAGCAATCTAACAAATGAGGCGCTGAACAGTAAGGGTGAAATATTTATCATCGTGACTAAACCATATAACATCCCGCGATTGTATTTTAAGCTTCCCAACATCCGAACCATCCTCGAGTTTTTCACCTCAGGCATAAGCCTGCACTCATACTTAACTATAGATATCCGTCTATTGAACGTGCTCCTCAATGCGATCAACTTCGTTTCACTTCCAAAGAGTGTAATAACAAATAATGACAATTTCTACAACAAAGAAATAAAAGTGTAAGTTTTTACACTACACGCATGCTCCATTTCTAGACAAACATTTAATTTCAAGAAATACATCATATAAACAGAAATTTAACATACAAGTCGATTATGCCACTCAACTGAATCACACTTTGTGCGCACCTTGAAATGCTTAGGTACACCACGAAGCTACAAACTCACGATTCAAACAATTAGAAATAATAATCACTGGAATACACCCTCAGTTAATATACTTACGAACACACGATAAGTTTACCTCAAGATTAGAAGCCGATGGAGGCAGGTCCACACAATATATGGTGAAATTGTAGTGTATCTCATAAGTTATTCCGTATTTATCTAAAATATTTAAACAATGCCAAAAAGTTTAATAGTTAACCAAATAGTAACATGTATTCAAAAGCAAATTACATACATACCCTCATACATATCCTTGTTCGACATAAAGACCGAGCAGCAATCTCTATAATACGGTGTGACAAAAAGTGTCTGCATGTAATCATACATGACAATAATATAACTAATCTCATAAATACGGACTCCTTTAAAAAAACTTTCCAATCATACGTTATTTCACAATTTTTATTCAACTTGTAGCACCTGGAATTTACAGTTCTACCAGTTGAACTCTTCATCAAGCACACCGGTGGAAACCTCTCCCCAAAAAATCACGTAATTTCGATGTGTGTGATCTACAAAAAAGAAAATAGAAGCATTAAAAAAATACTATTTACAAATTCGTAAATTGTAAAATCTACTTATTTTTTATATATTACAATAAATATAAAACTAATAATAAAAAATAGAGAAATGTGTATATTTAGCTATTGTAAGTGTGGACACATGAAACAATGACATTGACATTTGACATGCTTAATTAAAAAAAAAGAATTGGAAGATTTATTCCTTAATAAGCCCATTGAAGATCAAGATTTAAAAAATAGGTCTCATAATTTCAACCTACAATTGTAGTTCTAAATGCATGTTACTATGACTTGCTCAAATTTTCCAAAAATAAAAAAGTACTCTCGAGCCAGAAGTTTGATTTGGGAAGAGTTTAATATAATTATATATATATATATATATATATATATATATATATATATATAATGAAAATATAGTGTTCTAGTTTTGCAAGTTAGTAAAGATAATGTCCTAATTTTGCAAGTTCGTAAAAATATTGTCTCAATTTTGCAAGCTCGTAAAGATAGCATCCTAATTATAAGGTAGTGTCCTAAAACAACAATTTTACCCTCATAACCAATATATTTAAAAAAGCAAGATTGAGAAACCAAAAAAATAAGGTCAATTTTAATGGAAAAAAGTATGGACCTTTTTAAAAAAAAAAATATTCTTATGATAACTGCTTCAGAGAAGAGTTGAGAGAGTTTCTAGTTGCTGTTTCCTTGTATAATAAAAATCATATTTAATTAATCTATCAGACATTATAGTATCATTCAGTTTTTTTTAATAAACTTTTTAATATGTGAAAATTATCTACGTAATTGTAGAAGTTGTTATTTATGATCACATCTTTCGGTTAAATAAAATTTAGGCCAAATTTTATAAAATGTGGATCAAATAACGCCCGATTATGATATGACCAGATTGACGCATTTTATAAAATTTTGTATTTGATCTCCGCCTCGTACAAAGCTTGGCTGACGTAGTAGATGGGTTGATGAAATTTGCCATCTTCTCGTACCAGAACAGAGCTGATTGCCACTTCTGACGCTGTCAAGTACAAGTATAGCTTTTCTCCTCTCCTGGGACGAGTTTTGATAGGATTTTAACATCTCCCAGGTAGTCTTTAAGTTGGTTGAACGCCTTTTGACAGTTGTTAGTCCATGTAAACTGTCCTTTCTTGATGGCTTCGAAGAATGGACGACATTTGTCCCCCGATCTGGAGATGAACCGATTCAATGCTGCTAGGCATCTCGTGAGTCTTTGCACTTCTTTTATCGAACATGGTGGTTGCATGTCCATGATAGCCTTGACTTTTGCTGGATTTGCTTCAATCCCTCGTCGACTAACAAGATGGCCCAGGAATTTTCCGGAATGGACTCCAAAACTGCTCTTCTTCGGGTTTAGCTTCATATTGTAATGTCGAAGAATATCGAACACCTGGGTCAAATGCTGAAGATGGTCTTCCTTTCGGGGGCTTTTGACCACGATATCGTCTGCATAGACTTCCACCGTATCTCAAATTTGTTCGTCGAACATCTTGTTCACCAACCTCTGGTATGTTGCTCCGGCGTTGATAAGGCCGAAGGGCATTCTCTTCCAACACAACAAGTTTTTATTCGTATAAAATGCCGTGTTCTCTTGATCGTCTAGATGCATTGGGATTTGATGATACCCGGCAAAAACATCCATGAATGTTAGCATTTCGTGACCTGCAGTGCTGTCCACCAACTGGTCAATATGGGAAAGAGGAAAGTTGTCCTTCGGGCATGCTGCATTCAGATCCGTAAAGTCTATGCATAGCCTCCAGGTCCCGTTTGGTTTCCTCACAAGGACTGGGTTTGCTACCCATTGTGGACAGAATGCTTGTCGGATTAAGTCATTGTCTAATAACTTCTTTACTTCTTCATTCAAAGCCTGATACTTGTCTGGGCCATATTTTCTTCGTTTTTGATGGACGGGCCTTTTTGCTTGATTGGTGTTGAGCTTATGGCAAGCATGTTTTGGATCTATCCCCACCATGTCTGCATGAGACCAAGCAAAAACATCTAGATTTTTGCTGAGGAACTCTTTCATTCGGGATCTGTAAGGCTCAGGGAGCTCAGATCCTATGTATAATTCGAGATCCTGGTTTTCAGGATTAACTTTGAACGCCTCCAGTTCTTCAACTGGAGTTGCTCGTCGTTTTTGTCCTTTCCAACGAGGATCAAGTATTGGTTCCTCAGGGTTGAAATCATTTTTGATGCTCATGGGCTCTGCTCCCAGGCGGGGATCTAGATCGTCTGTTGGCCCTGATTAGTTATTGTTTGTCGACACCTGGCCCTCCAAGTCATCTGATAAATGTTGCTCGTCACCACCCCTTTGTTGTTCGTCAGATGGAAGTTCTCCATGGGTGGTGAAGAGTTGTTCGTCCAACACTTGTTCGTCAGAGTGTTGCTAGTCAGTATCCATGTGGTCCTCTATGTCCATCATGTTCTCGAGTATTGATGGTTCACCAGCAGGATAGCTAGTTGTGGCCTCCATCATGGACACTAATGAATGTTTGGCCTGCAACTGTAGGAGACATTCACTGGCCTTTCTTTGATCTCCCTTCACTGTGCCTGTTCCGCTTGCTGTAGGGAACTTTAGGCAATAATGGTAAGTTGAACATGCAGCTTTGAATTCATTTAGAAAAGGTCGACCAAGAAACCCGTTGTAGGTTGATTCCTAATCGACGACCAAGAAATCAACCATTCTCGTTATGTTTTTCTCAGGTTCCTCGACCGTTACAAGCTGAACGGACAACCTAATTTCCCCTAACAGGACTGTTACAGTATTTCTGAAGCCTAAAATTCTGTGGTTTGAAGGTCGGATGTAGCCCGAGTAGTCTCCAAGTTGATCAAGCGTCTTTTTGAAAAGAATGTTGGTGTAGGCCCCGGTGTCCACCAACAATATGTGTACCCTGGTCTCCATGATCTTGGCACAGATCATGAGCGAATCGTTATGGGGGTCAAGATTCCCTCCAAATCCTTCTCAGTAAAGGTCAATTCTGTTGTCTGCATGATGGATGGCTTAACCCCCATTGCTTGTACTTGATCGATCGCTCGCAATTCGGCTTTTCTTTTTTCGGTTGGAGATCGGCGGCCGTCCATCAGAACATCCTCCCGCTGGTTCCGCGGGTTCCATCATGTATAGATCTTCAAGTGGACGAGCAACAACAGCCAGAACTGGTCGTCCTGGTTTATTATTTTTCTGAGGTTGATCATCCTCATCCTTAGAGTTGCTCTCCCGGACTCTCTTTCCAGATTGTCTCTTAATAAAGTCGGAGAGCTTGAGCAAATCTCTACACTCGCTCGTAAAGTGCCCCACGCTTTGATGGTAGGCACAATACTTGTTAGGGTTGAGTTTGCCGGTGTCTTGACGGATTTTCCGTGGAGGGGAGAGCAACTCCTTCTCTTTCACATTTTCATAAACAATATCGACTGACACTGTTAGCACCTAATTCAACTTTTCCTTGAGCTACGTTCCTTCAGTGAATGCCTTCATGTTCTTCGGGACTCGATAGCCTGTTGTGCCAGGTTTCTTGTTATTCTCCTTGGGATCAGCTTTGTTCTCCCCCAAGTTTGATTGCAAGGCCTCGTGCATGGAAACGAATATGCCGGCTTGATTTCTGAATTCGGCATAACTTCTTGGGCACTCCAGACGTACCTCCTTCCATAGTTTCGATCCTTTTTTCAACCCGGCCATAACGGCAACAATTTTCGTATCCTCGCTGACGGGTTCACCCTCCAATAGCACCTTGTCGAACCTTTCCATGAATGCCCGATCGGACTCGTCATCATTTTATTTTAGGTCTGACAATCGGTGCTTTTGGGACAAATATGATCCCGCCGTAGAGAAATGGGAAAGGAACTCTCGGCTCAGTTGAATGAACGAGTGGATAGATGCTGGTGGCATTGCCGAAAACCACTTGTGCACCCGGTCCCCCAAGGTTAATGGGAAGTTTCGGCATTGGGTGGCATCGCTGGCTCCCACCGAGACCATATAATCTGAGTACTTTGTTAAATGGACCCTGGGATCAGCTAGTCCATCGTATTGGATACTTGCTGGGAATTGGACCTTCTTTTGAATCGGGGCTTTCAGAATGAGGGATGATAACGGTGAGGATGGCAAGCTGGTCGTCCCCACTCCTCTTTGTTGGTCCAATTGTCCCTGCATGCTCTCCACCGCCCTTCTCAGGCTTGATAACTCATCCAAAGATGCCCCCTGGCTTGGAGGCTGTTCGACGAGCAAAGGTACAAACCTTTCTGCTCGTAGCAGTCCCTCGCTCGGAGTGGGCAAATCCTGGAGCTGCTTTCTAGGGTTGCTCGCCGCATTTGGCCCTAGACGCCTGAAGGCAGACTGGAAGAGTCTCTCATGAACTGATGGGCGTGGTTGTTCAAATGTTGTTCGCCCATGCTCTGCTCCCTGGCGAGCAACTTTCTCATGTTGTTGGGGTTGACCAAGTCTATCCTGGGCACTGGAACGAGTTGTTCCATGGCTCGACACTGTTGTTCGCCCGCGAGCAGACTCAGCTTGGCCCTCTCTCGGTTGGACCACCTTGGCTTTGCCCTTATCCCGCCTGACTTGGGCACTATTCACCTCGTGTTGTTCGCCCCTAACTGACCTGGCCCTAACAACTTCAAGGGGTTTATCCTTAGGCCTTACTTGTGAAGGCCTATTCTGATCTTGCTGTCCCTGGAGAGCTTGGAGAGCAGCAATAGTCTTGGCCAGTTCATTAGGGTTGTTCGCTAGGGCCTCCATTTCAAGTGGGAGATTATGGGTTATAGCAGTATGATGTGATCTGTTCGCATGCCTGGGATTACGATCCTGGTGGTCGGCCGACGAAGCTCGGGTAGGAGATGCTCTCCTTGACAAGCGTGATCCTTGTGTTTCCTTGGATTGAGGCATTTCAAATTAATTTGTCTTAATTCTTATGATGAAGAACACCAAGAACACTTTTGTTTGAATCTTCAAATATTTCTTGAAACTTTCTTCAAATCTTCAAGTTTTCAACTTGAAGTTCTTGATTAATCACCCTAAACCGGAGGTTCGAACCCTCCTTCTAGCGCCAATTTGTTGGTGATCAAATTTAATCGGGTGGATTAGTGACTGTTTTAGTTCGGTTTAAGATCATCAATCAATTTCTTGTGATTGATTATCACCGTAAATGATAAATCGAAAGCTTGGGTTATGAAATCGTAGTTATAAAAGTCGAAATCGTATTAATTTCGTATATGTGTGCGTTTAGGAGTATTTGTGAATTTGAACTTGTATTTCTCAGCTGGAGAACAACTATTTATAGAGACTAGCAAGCATGAGGTGTCTATGACTCTTGGTCTCCCTAGCCTGCATGCTTGACAAGTGTCCTATTGACCTTTGTTTGACCTTATCTAAGCTGAATTTTAGTTACAAAGTCTTCTTTGGTCTTATCTCGGGTTCATTGTTGTTCGTCCAAGTCGGCTTATTTGATCCAGTATGGATTCTTCATCAAAGTTGTTCGCCTTTCGAGGGCATGGCTTCAGAGTTGTTCGCCTATATTCCTTGTTGAGCTGAGCTTTGGAATCTTGGTTCTTTGTTCGTTTGCATACACCACTTAGGTTGGTGAATACACCACCTTTCATTAAAGTTGTTCGTCATTAGTGACTTGACGGAACATTCATATCTGGTCTTGGGTCTTAGGACTTGTTCGCCAGTATGTTGTTCGTCGTTCGTCATTTTATACACCACCTTGATTGGTTTATACACCCCAATCTTGATTGTTTTTGTTACATCCTTAATCCTTGTTCGCACAATGGGGATTGATGTTCGCCTATCAACAATATCGGTCCAGAATAAATATCAAAGGCATAATTGACACATAAAAAGAATTGAATTAATAGTCCCATAAACAAAAAATAATTATTTATCAATTCTATCAATTAAAGCAAATAAGCGTGCAACCGAGAGAGGGAGTAGTGCAATAGGAAAGGGGATTTCCAAAAATTAGCTCGGTCCTTACTAATGTTATGATAAAGGTCCGAAGGCCAGAGCCAAATTCCGGGCCAAATTTTAAACTTCTAGGGGGCTGACTATATACCCCTCTATACTTCGATGGAGAGTATTTGATCTCCGCCTCGTACAAAGCTTGGCTGACGTAGTAGATGGGTTGATGAAATTTGCCATCTTCTCATACCAGAACAGAGCTGATTGCCACTTCTGACGCTGCCAAGTACAAGTATAGCTTTTCTCCTCTCCTGGGACGAGTTTTGATAGGATTTTAACATCTCCCAGGTAGTCTTTAAGTTGGTTGAACGCCTTTTGACAATTGTTAGTCCATGTAAACTGTCCTTTCTTGATGGCTTCGAAGAATGGACGACATTTGTCCCCCGATCTGGAGATGAACCGATTCAATGCTGCTAGGCATCCGTGAGTCTTTGCACTTCTTTTATCGAACGTGGTGGTTGCATGTCCATGATAGCCTTGACTTTTGCTGGATTTGCTTCAATCCCTCGTCGACTAACAAAATGGCCCAGGAATTTTCCGAAATGGACTCCAAAACTGCTCTTCTTCGGGTTTAGCTTCATATTATAAAATTTTGTATAAATTGGCAAAAATTAAAAGATAGTGTCCTAGTTTTGCAAGTTTGTTAATATATTGTTCCAGTTTTTCAAGTTTGTAAAGATATTGCCTCAATTTTGCGATCCCGTAAAGATGTCCTAATTTTAAAAACACTCATAAGGTAGTGTCCTAAAATAACAATGTTTCCCTTATAACCAATATAGTTAATAGTAACGAAGAGTATTAATTATTTATTTAAATAACATTAATTTTCTAAAGTAAAATATATCTAAAAATAATTATAAAGTGGTTCATTATGAAATAATTTAGTATTAAAGCATGCTCTCAATAGTAATATTTTATAATTAAAATATGTAATACCACGATGAGATTAATTAGGTTTCTAATCTATTACCAATATTGTTTGAACTACGAATTGATATGTATACAATAAGTCATACCTTATAATTTATTACTATAATTAACTCATATATGCAAGAAAAAAAAATTATTTTTAAGGATATTATCTTATATGTGTTTGTAAAATTAGGACATTATCTTTTTAGGCTTACAAATTTAGAAAACTATCTTTATGGTGTTGTAAAATTAGAACAATATCTTTACAATCTTGTAGAATAAGGAAAATATCTTTTATGTTGGGCAAATTTAAGCCAAAATTTATAAAATGTGGGTCAAATAAAGCCCGATTATGACGTTGATAGGCGAGCAGCCGAGCAACGGAATTAGGCTAACCAAACTTAAGCGAGCGGATAAGAGTAATTAAAAATGAAAAAGGAAAAATAGACGAGCAACTAGGCGTTCAGATTAGAAATTTCAATAAAGCGAGCAGCATACCAGAATATCAAAGCATGTCAAAACGAGCAGCTGGTCACATATCAAAGAAGGTTAAGTGAGCAACTTAGGCTAAAGGTTAAAGCACCCACCTCGAAGACGAGCAGGCGAGCAGTGAGGCACCTCGAAGAACAATCAAGAATCCCACTAATTAGGCATTACATTAGGAATAAACAAGTTTCTTAACACTTGTCATTGTGTAAAATGTAATAGCTTAAGATTAAAATAAGTGTCTAAACACTTGTCAATGTATAAATTAGGGTGGTTAAGAAAGTAGCACCCCATGCTTGCTTGTACTCTATAAATACTCCCTCGTGAGAAGGGAAAAATAAGTTCAATTATTCAAAAAATAACCTAAACTCTTGCAAATTCAATTCTCAATCTTTACTTATCTTAATCTAGTATTTGATCCTAGTTTAAACACCTTATTTGATGATCTTCCAAGCTTAAACATCCACTAATTACCCAAATTGAATCAAGGTCATCAACAATTGGCGCTAGAAGAAGGGTTCGAACCTCCGTTGGTGGGAAATTTGAAGGAATTTTGGAAGCAATCACCGAAATCTGCAAATTACAGCTAGAATCCGACGAGGAGTCACCGAAAACTGGGTACAAATGTGTTTGTTGACTATTTGTGATAAGTTTGATCACATTTAAGAATTTGAATTCATGCATGTATGAATTAGGGTTTGTAAATAGCCAAATTCACACATACAAGGCTAGTTATTCTTAAAATTGACATATACAAGCACACAATTTTCATCAAAAGTATCCAACATTTGACAATGGCAAGATCACAAGAACATTAATCCTCAAGTGCACATCCGTCCAACAAGTCACGGACTAGGGTATCTGTTGGTCCCGGTACAAGACTGAGGAATACGTGTATGGGGGGGGGGGGGGAAACACGTATACCAATTTTTAAACTTAAACTGACTGAGTCCCCTTCACTCAGAGTGGTAAAGAACTAGGAGCTGATAATACACCCACTGACTACACTTGGTGCGGGTCAGTTGGCTAACTATCAGTTCAAGTTCAGTGCGGAAATGTTTGAGCCCTGATAGTTTAAAGTCCTGTTTAGTTTGCTTTCTGAAAACTTGTTTTACTCAAAACTTAGAAGTGTTTAGTAAGGCAGTGTTCTTTTGAAGGTCAGGTTGATTGATTCAGACCTGATAAGCTTGAATGCAATGAATGAACAAGTAATATGGCAGGTATGCACAATGTCAAAGCAGTAAGAACACAAGGAGTTTAACGTGGTTCAGAGTCTCAAGCTCCTACGTCCACGGCCTGACTTAACAGGAAATCCACTCAAGGGATTCTTGTTTTTAACGTGCCAAGGTGCACCAAGACCAGTTACCTCACTGATCTATACAAACTCCTCTTACTATCACACTAACCGACTTACTCCCAACAAGCCTAACTTAGGGTTTTGGTTTCAGTTTGGATTCCAACTAAGTTGAGATTATCCTTACA
This sequence comes from Ballota nigra, assembly GCA_947034835.1. Taxonomy (NCBI): domain Eukaryota; kingdom Viridiplantae; phylum Streptophyta; class Magnoliopsida; order Lamiales; family Lamiaceae; genus Ballota; species Ballota nigra. The sequence continues at coordinate 35,782,586 of OX344725.1, forward strand.
AGGCAAAGCTGTGCTAAGGATTGGATAATCTCTCTAAGCTTAAGATAATTCTAATTAGCTCTTGGAATACAGAATAGCTCTCAGTTGCTAAGAAACACTTGGGAAATTTAGAAGGTTTCGAGTGTTTCTCTTAAAGGCTGAATGCTTTGATTGCTTGAGAGTTTTGAGTAATTTCTGGCTTGGAAATTTCCCGTAACCTTGAATGGGTTCAAGGCCTTCTGTATTTATAGGTGGTTTGAAAAACTATCCGTTGGAGAGATAGCCTTCTAGCCATCTATGTAGAGGGGCTTCAAACGGACATATCTCTATGCAGCAGCCGCCTTTGCATGGATTTGGTATTTGCATTTAATGCACATTAAATGCTTGCCCGTTGAATATGCAGTCTGAATTCAGTCTATGTGTCAGGTTCCGTACGTGCGTGTCCTCCTCGGATTGGTCCACGTCATCAGGTTGGTGAGAATGTCAGAACTTATTCCAGAGCTTCAGGCTTGTCTTATTAAGTTCATTTTGTCTTGAGCTCACCGGTCTTGTCCTGACGCTGAAATTCCTTTTGCATTGCTTGGCTCTACTCCAAGTCTTCCCATTTACTCAGTGACAACCTGTTCCCTTCAGGACTGAGTTAGTAATGACCTCAGGGTCATACTCTTCATCACTGACACTTACTCAGCCAGCTTAGAAGACTGCCATAAGTTCAGGATGGTGCTCTTCGTCTTCAGGCTCTGAGTCTTGATTGTCTCCAGTGAGTTCTCCTCTCACTGAGTACCTGTGAAGTGTAAAATGACTAAGTACTAATCCTAACCAAGACTAGCCTGACAAAGACAGATTAAGGCAATCATCTTTTCAGGGGCTTTTGGGATCTAAATCAAAACTGACAATGTCCCAACAGTATCATCAACGGGTGATCATGCACGAACGGTGCAGACGACATCTCAAAGAAATGTCCAATTTACTATCGACACTCTCTCTCCGGAGGTGGAGGCCCTCGCTCGGAATCTGGAAGAGTTGGTGAAAATGATTGTTATTTTACAATCGTTACAAAGACATCAAGAAATTGTTGGACCATCGAGGGCTCAGGAGACGAGCAACCGAGCAGCCGAGCAGAGGGCAAAACAATGTGAAGATGTACATATAGATGAAGCAGATAGTGCTCAAGCTCGGAAGAACAAAGGCAAAGCCCCGATTAGTGAACAATTGGGAAGCCGAGGGGAATCCACCCCTGGAGGAGGTGAGGAGGTGAGGAGGCGAGCAGGGGGGACAACCAAGGATACTAGCCGAACCCAAGCAAGGGGAGGAACAGAGAATCGGGAAGGACATAGAAGAGAAGCTCCCCAAAGTAGCAAGGAGCGAGCACAACCAGCTGCTCGCCCCTCAGTCCATGACAGACTAAGAAGGTCGGCCTTTGGCCGTTTGAGTCCCAACGGAGCTAGCAACATTGCTAGGCGAGCTACACAGGAGAAACGTCCCGTTGGAGAGGGACTACATCGTGATGAAGTTGTTGAACTTGATCACGATGAACAACCTTCCAATGGAAGAACGTCTCCAGATGAATGACAAGCCTTGAAAAAAGCAGTTGAAGAAATGCAGAAGCAGTTAGAATCCAAAAAGGGCGTCGGATCGATAGTGTTACCATCATCACCATTATCCTCCATAATCTTAAATGCTCCCATACAGAAGAAGATACAGTTTCCGGCTATCAGTCTATACGAAGAAACCACAGACCCGAGAGTCCATTTAACGAACATATTTTATGATATCAATGGGGGCTATGGACGCGGCCCAGTGTCATAATTTTCCGCTTACACTCGGAAACGGACCTCATCGATGGTTTTTAGCACTTACTCCGAGATCCATCAACTCATTTGCGCAGCTAAGCAAGGAGTTCTTATCTCATTTCTCTACATACGGGTCTTATCTAACACAAAGACACCGGTTGGCAGACATAAAGCAAGGAGACGATGAGTCCGATAGGAAGTTCCTCGAAAGGTTCGACAAAGTCCTATTGGAAGGAGAAATGGTGAGCGAGGACAGGAAGATCGTGGCGGTGATGGCTGGACTAAAAAAAAGGAACCGACTTATGGAAGGAAATGTACCTGACATCCCCTAAGACTTATGAAGAATTCAGAAATCGAGCCGGCATATACATTTCGATGCAAGAAGCTATTCAAAAAGCGTTAGGAGACAAAGTCGACCTGAAGAAGTCAAGAAAGAATTCGGGCGGAAGTGAATACAAAGCTCCTAAAAATATGAAGGCTTTTAATGAAGGAGCAGACTTGAAGAAAAAACTGAATCAAGTGCTTACTACATCAGTGGAAACTGTGTACAACAATGTTAAAGATAAGATATGCTGTCAGAACCAAGAAAGATCCAACAAGAGCGAGGAAAGCTAAACCCGAACAAATACTGTGCATACCATCAAAACATCGATCATTTCACAAGTGAGTGCCGAGACCTTCTGAAGCAGTTGTGGAGGTTTTACAAAGAGGGAAAGTTGTCTGAATTTGTTAAAAGGCAGCCGGGAAAGAGACCCAGGATAGCAGCACCATCCAGCTCGAAAGATGATGAAAGTGACGAGCAGCAGAGCAGGATGGATAAGAAAGGAAAAAAGACGTTGACAGCCCCAGCAGAGCCAGTTCGAGTGATCTTGATGCTTGAACCAACAAGGCCAGTGGGGGGTTGCTCCGATGGAAGACCCCAACTGTCCAAAAGGAAAAGGAAAGCAGAACTAAGGGTTGTGGCTTAAGTCAAAGAGATTGGAGTAAACCCGACGACCAAGAAAACAGGAGAATTGACATTTTCAGAGAAAGACTTGGACAGGATACTCACCCCTCATAATGACTCATTAATCATCTGTGCCAACATCATGAGGACGAGAGTACATCGCTTGCTCATCGATACCGGTTCCTATACAAACATCTTATTCAAGAGCACGCTAGATCAGTTAGGAGATTATGCTGAATATGTAAAAGATTGTAATCATAAAATAGTGGGATTTGGAGAAGCTGTAACCATTCCCTTAGGTGTAGTTACGTTATCGGTTGAACTTGTATCGACTAAGAACCCTGATAGGTGATTGACTAGAATGGTAGAGTTTTTGGTTGTAGACCAACAATCTGCCTGCAATGGGTTCCTCGGTCGCCCTTTTATGATGAATTCAAATTAGCCATTTCAACGTACTACTATTGTCTTAAATTTCCAACTTCAAAAGGTTCAGGTACGGTGAAATGCGACCAGAAGAGGGCTCGAGAATGCCTCCTGCAGTTACAATCGATAGACAACAAAGTATCCATGATGGACGAACAGCCGAGCAGCAGGGTCGAAGATAAACCCTCCATCTTGGATTAGATAATGAAATCTATTGATACAGAAATGATGGAAGTGGACGAACAGTAGGATGAAGACGAGCAGGAGGTCCAAAACGAGGAGAATAAAAGTTTTTTGGTCCCATAACTTATCGAGTGTCCAATTTTGGTCCCAAAAATTTTGACTCTTCAATTTTGGTCTCATAACTTCTACGGTTTGCCTTATTTTGGTCTCATTCTTGCTGAGAAATTTCTTTTTAGTCCCATAACTTATCGAGTGTCCGATTTTAGTCCCAAAAATTTTGACTCTTCAATTTTGGCCCCGTAACTCCTATGGTTTGTCCATTTTTCAACCACATATTAGTGATATTAAAAAATGATTAAAAAATACAAAACGAAAAAAAATTCATTTTGAGGACACATCTTCGAGGGTACCGTAAAGGCCCAAATTCGGGCAGAATGTGAGTTGAGCATGACAAAAAAGGGCACCATTTTTGTATTTTTAAAGAAAATGGGACAAAAAATGGACAATCCCTAGGAGTTACGGGACCAAAATTGAAGAGTCAAAATTTTTGGGACCAAAATCGGACACTTGATAAGTTATGGGACCAAATAACTTTTTTTCTCCCAAAACGAGCAACAAGGAGAAGAAGTTGTATCGATTCCAAATGAAGTCGATGATATTGAGCCACGGCTAGGAGTGGAGCCGATGATAGTGGAAGACGAACTTAACTTGGACGGACCCATCATTGATCCTCGATGAAAAGGCCAGAAGAGGAGAGCAACACTGGTTGAAGAGTTGGAAACGATCAGAGTTGACCCGAACCGAGAAGACTTAGAACTTTTCATCGGATCTGAGCTCCCAGAGCCACACAAATCCGAAATAAAGAAGTTTCTGAAAGCTAATCTCGACGTGTTCGCATGGTCACATGCCGATATGGTAGGCATTAGCCCTGAGCATGCTTGCCATAGGCTAAATATCGATCCAATAAGAAAACCGGTGAAGCAAAAGAGAAAAAAATTTGGGCCCGACAAGTATGAAGCACTTGATGTGGAAGTGAAGAAGTTGTTAGACAACGATCTTATTTGACAGGCTCTATGTCCTAAATGGGTGGCGAATCCAGTGCTAGTCTGAAAGCCAAATGGAACATGGAGGTTATGTATTGACTTCACCGATTTGAATGCTGCCTGCCCAAAGGACAATTTTCCACTTCCACATATTGACCAGCTAGTAGGCAACACGGCTGGACATGAACTTCTAACTTTCATGGATGCGTTCGCAGACTACCATCAAATTGCAATGCACCCAGGCAATCAAGAACATACAGCGTTTTACACCAACAAAAACTTGTTGTGTTGGAAGAGAATGACGTTCGGGTTAATCAACGCAGGAGCCACATACCAAAGACCCGTCAACAAAATTTTCGATGAACACATCGGCAGGACAATGGAAGTATACGTGGATGACATCGTCGTCAAAAGTCCAAAGAAAGAAGATCATCTGGAACACTTAGCCCAGGCATTTGAAATACTCCGAACATATAACACGAAGTTGAATCCATAAAGGAGCAGCTTCGGAGTTCATTCAGGAAAGTTCCTTGGATACTTGGTCAATCAACGGGGAATCGAAGCAAATCCATCAAAAGTGAAGGCAATCATGGACATGTAACCACCAAGATCAGGCAAGGAGGTCCAACGGCTCACTGGATGTTTAGCAGCCTTGAATATATTCATTTCAAGATTCGGTGACAAATGCCGACCTTTCTTTGAGGCTATCAAGAAAGGAAAGTTTCAATGGACAGACAACTGTCAACAAGCGTTCAAGCAACTGAAAGAATACCTCGGCAACACCAAGATCCTGTCAAAGCCTGTCTCAGGAGAAAAATTATATTTATACTTGGCAGCTTCAGAAGTGGCGATCAGCTCGGTCCTAGTTCGAGCGGAAGGAAAATTTCACTTTCCAATTTACTATGTAAGTCAAGCCTTACACGAAGTATAAATCAAATATTCACCGATGGAGAAATTAGCTTACGCCCTGGTCATGAGTGTAAGAAAGCTACGGCCATACTTCTTTGACCATCAGGTAGAAGTGTTGACGACATTCCCGTTGAGATAAATTTTGCAAAGGCATGACACTGTTGGCCGCCTCCTCAAATGGTCCCTCGAAATAAGTCAATTCGAAATATCTTATGCACCTCGAACAGTGATCAAAGGATAAGCGCTAGTCGACTTCATAGTCGAGCTAACCTTTCCTCAAGATCCGACGAGAGGTCAAAGTCATCCATGACATATGTATGTAGATGGATCATCAACTAAAACAACATTGGGGGCCAGAATAGTGCTGATCAGACCAGACAGACAGATCTTCACCTCAGCTGTCCGATTTACATTCATGGCAACGAACAACGAAGTTGAGTATGAAGCACTAATTGCCGAACTTCGGTTAACATTGGCTGTAGGGGTAAGAAGATTGCAAATATATGGAGACTCGCAGTTGATAGTCAACCATATCCGAGGAGAGTATGAGGCAAAAGATGAGAACATGGATCTATATCAAAAGCTCATAGCTCACCTAGCCTCCTTATTTGAACAAATCTATATTGAACAAGTGCCGAGAGATAATAATGCCCAAGCAGATGCACTTGCTCGCCTGGCTACCAGCATGGGACTGACAAAATTGTCAGAAGTCACCATCACAAAAATACTTCAACCGTCAACTAGCGATTACAAAATTAATCAACTGGAGGAAGAAGTAGAAGAAAACGACTGGAGAATACCCATAGTCAAGTATCTTCGGGATGGTGAAGTACCTAAAGATCCACAAGAGGCAGCAAGATGACTAAGCGAGTAACAAGGTTTACTATAATGAATGGACAACTATTTAAAAGAGGATTTTTGCTCCCCTTGTTGAAATGTTTGGCAAGGGGGCAAGGCCAAGAAGTGTTAAAAGAAATCCATGGGGGCGTATGTGGAAACCATGCAGAAGGGCGAGCATTGGCATACAAGACAGTGAGACAAGAGTACTATTAGCCGGCTCTACTGCAAGATGCCATCAAAGTTGCAAGAACATGTCACAAGTGCCAGTTGTTCGCCCCTAGTATTCACAGACCACCAACTGAACTAATATCAGTAACTAGTCCATGGCCATTTGCAAAGTGGGGGATAGACATCATAGGACCTTTCCCAACCGGAAAGGGGAACATAAAATTTGTAGTAGTGGCCGTGGACTATTACACAAAATGGGTCGAAGCGGAAGCACTCGTGACAATTACACAAGAGAAGATGATTAGTTTCATTTGGAAAAATATTGTATGCCGATTCGGAGTCCCACAGGCAATCTTAATAGATAACAGAAGACAGTTCGAGGGCAAAAAAATAAGGGACTTCTGTAAAAAATGGGGAATCAAGAAGCATTTTTCAACTCCTTATCATCCCCAATTCAACGGCCAAGTCGAAGCGGTTAACAAAATAATAAAACACATATTAAAGATCTGCTTAGTTGACAAAAAAAGGAAGTGGTCAGAAGAGCTACCAGAGGTGCTATGGGCTTACGGGGTTTCATATAGGACGAGCACCGGGGAAACCCCGTTCACTATGGCATTTGGCACCGAAGCAGTCATACCCATAGAGCTCAAAATACCAATGGAGCGAACAACAATGTTTGACGAGCAGTCGAACAACAAAGGCCTGGCTGTGGAAATGGACTTAATCGATGAAAAAAGGATTTCAGCAGAAATGAAGAATGCAATATACAAGAAAAGAATCACAAAATATTACAATTCGCAAATAAAGGTTAGAAAATTTGAAGTCGGAGATCTAGTACTTCGAAAAGTATTAGCACCGCCACCAGGAGTATTTGGACTGACTTGGGAGGGCCCATTCAGGATAACCCACAAGTGGTATAACGGCACATATGACCTCGAAGACATGAAAGCCAACTCGGCCCAATATTCCTGGAATGTGGCCTTATTGAAGAAATACTATCAATAGTTAAGAATTATTTGTAAATTTCATAAATCATTTTGTACATTGTAAGTTTGATGTAAATTTCAAAAAATTTTGTTAGAATATTGCAAGAGCTAAGCAAAATAACAAAGTGTGGATGATATGTTACCTCAAATAGTTGATTAAAGTCAAGAAGGCTCGTCTGTTCGCTTTAAAAGCCTAGCTACTCGCCCCAAGGCAAACTCACAAAAGATTTAAGCCCAACACAAGAGAGACAACAATGCATAATTATAAAATTCCAGGCCAAGTTCATTAAGAACCATAAGGCCCAATTTATAAAGGTCAAGTCCCTCGAGGACCAAAAGACCCATTCAAATTTTACGCATAAATAATTACAACTATCTTACTCTTGAAAAATTGAGAAAGGTACTTAAGCATATGAAATAAAATATATTAAGCGAACAACCGAGCAAATGTAAGAAATTCCTATAGGATCACGTGAACAAACAAACTAACAAAATCAAGTCCATTTCATTGATAAAAGATGGAGTACAATAAAAAAAAGAAAAGGCAAGACAAGACCTATTACAAGGCTAAAGTTCAAAAATAAAAGTAAAGATCTTCAATCTTGAGGAGCTGGAGGAACAGTTGGATCTTCAATAGAAGGAGCGACGTCTGTGTTGGTCGGCTCAAGAGCCTGCTGTTCGCCAGCCACAGTCAAGGTGCCCGCCCCATCCAAATGAGTCAAGGCAAGGGGGCTCAAAGAATAAAAAACTGAGGCATCCTTGTTCACCTCTTCAATTCTTAGCCTGGGGGCGATCACCCGGACATCATCCTTAAAAATGCCCAAGTCAACCCCCATTTCCCCAGATCGGCCACATGAATGTCAAAACTGGAGGCAGGGGGGTTCTCAACAACATAGTCCGTGAAGTCTTTGGTCATTGAGGTCATGATATCATGGCCATTGTCAAGAGCGTACTTCACAGACCTCACGCAATCATCATACGCGCAGATATAACCGAAGTTGGTGTTATCAGTTACATCCTGCACGTAGTTGACGTAAGAGATGGCATCCTTACCCTCCGCCTCTAGGCGAGTAACATGGACCTTCACAGACTCGATTCTCTCCACCAGGCATGTGCGTTCAGTCTCTAGGACTTTGAGACGATCAGTAGCTACCCCCAAGTCTAGCTTTAGTTTCTCGGAGGTGTTGAGGGCAACCTTCTCGTGATCTTCCACAACTTTCAATCCCTTCTCCCAGGTGGTTTTGGCCTTCTAGAACTCACCCTTCAGCTTGGCCAGCTCGTCTTCCTTCTTCTTCAGAGCAGCGACTCTCTCCACCTCAAACTGCTCAATCCTGCGCCCTAGGCTCCTGTTTGTCCTTTCCAACTCTATGGCTTGGTCAAGGACTTTCTGAGCAGACACAGCCTGGTGACTAGCATTATAGCTCAACAAGCGGGCATTGTCATTCAGGCTCTGGTCTTGAAGGATCTCCTCGCACAGCTTCGTCCATGAGCGAGGGATAAGCTCTGTTGCTCGCCTGATATGAGAGTCGGGAATGTCGTGGTAGGCGGGAGTAGATTTGACACAACTAAGTTGATGGAGCACCTTGGCTCGCCCTGGATACTCCTCCCGTTTGTACCTGCAATAAAAAGACAAGTAATAAAGTTAGTTGAAATAAGGCGATCAGCCGAGCAGCAGGGATAGGGCTTACTCTTTCAGTTTAATGGGGTCATAACCCAAGTACGAGTTATCTGGAGAGGAACCCCTTCTTTTGCTCGCCACAATGGTGCCAACAATCTGCTGCTCGCTTACTTCCTCCACAGACGAGGAACGTGGCACATCCCATTTGCCTGATTGAGGTTGACCCTTGGAGCGCTTGGAACAGTCATCCTCCTTGCGGGCAGGAGCCACTTTCTTTGTCAATTTCCTCTTGCCCCTGTAAGTCTCCTTTTGCTGAGGTGGAGGCGACGAGGTGCAAGGTGGAGGGCGAGAAACAGGGTTCTTCGCCTTTGAAGGCTCGACATCTGGACCAACAGGGTCCCCAGCTCGCAATTTTATGAATAAAGTAGGAGGGTCATACTTCTTCTTCTTTGAAGGATCTTCAGAGGGCATCTGTTTCACGCAACGAGCAAGCAAGTGATAACACTCAGGAATTTATGGGATGGCAACTGTTACCCGTTGTTCTGAAACAAATGATAAGAAAATATTAGTTAGAGGCCAGGCAATCAGGCGAACACTAGTGAAAAATAGTAAAAAAGGTTAAGTTACCTTCAGGAAGACATCTTGGGCCTCAAGATGATGTGCACTAGTGGTCAGCAGGGCGAGCTTTCGGCAATGGGGCTTGGAAAGATGACCAATGCTACGATCACTCAGGTTCCGGAGGGTGATCAATGTAAGGGCGTATAAGAATTCATCGCTCAGCTCAGGATGACCCCACTTCAAGAACGCGGACCTGTAAAACAATAAAAAAAAAATAGTTCCACCTCAGTCATCATAAGATAAAGGTGAAACCTACACCTTATTTTGCCAAAGCCTTCGGGTTAGTGAATGTGACCCATCCCACCAGAAAAGTTAGAGGATGCTCGCCAATCTCCCCCGATGAAGAGAAACTGCTTATGCCAGCCCTTCACCTTGTTGGGCGCCCCTTCAATTAACTTTACCCCACTCCGGGCCTTAATATAGTACCATCTCTCCCCTTCTTCCTTAGCGGCCGATGAGATCGTCATTGCATAATAGATCTCAACGGTGCTGATTTTATTCTTATAACCCTCAAGTCCAAAAAGTTATAAAGGCAAGCAGATTACTCCACCCGTTAGGAGTAATCTGGGTGATCACCAGGTTTGTGTCCTCGAGGAAGCAACCTATCACGGGGTAGAGAGGCAGAGGGAATCCTATGTTCAGAATATCAAGGTTGATCGCTGTGCAACCAGGGGGTGGGCGATCAACCGTCTCTCCCTTTTGTGGGGTATAGAGAAAGATTTCGTATGGGATCATGTAGGTAGACCGGATGCTCGCTAGGTCATCTTCTATGATTAAACTAGGTAACTTGCTCGCCGTGTACCAAGTTTCTTGGGCCGTCATAATAGTTATCCCAGAAGTCAGAAAAGAGTTGTGGTGGCGAGCAGCATAGTCAGCCCATTCTTAATCACGTGCTATCCCCTCTGGTATTTGTGACTCAGGTGTTGGTCTGGAAATAGGAAATTGATCTCCCTAAGAAACTCCCAAGTTACTCCACGAGACACTAGCCTTGTTGGTCGCCCCTCGTTTCACCCACCTGCTCGCTGGTCGCTCCAACGACTTCGGGGATGCTCATGTCATCAATTTCAGCAGCTACATCCTCAGAGTCCTCTCCAAGATCAGATGAAGTACTCCCATCTACATCTTGGCGAGCAACAGGTAGAACAACGTCCTGCTCGCCTGAGCTGTCAACCGCATAGAAGACATCAATGGAGCAAACAATAGAGCTCGCCTCAGAGCTTATTTCCTCGTCAACGAGCAAAGTACGCGGGTTGTGAGCAAGGGCTTGGTGGATTGAACGACAAGGAATAGGGGCGTCTCTTTATCTTCCATGATTCCATCTGCCGTTTTCCCGGATTTCGACCGACGTGTTTGTTGATAGGCGAGCAGAATTAACACAAAGTTCCCACTCTTAAGATAAAGTTAAGGCAACAAAATCAGGCTGAGCTGGAAACGTCAGGCGAATAGGCTTTGTCCGCCTAGCAACTTTAATCAGGCGAGCAGCTTTAATCTAAAGACCATGTGGACCCAGTTGACACCCCGGCGAGCATATCTTGGCGAACAGATCTGGCTGCAATATCAAGACAACAAATTATCAAGAATAAAGACCATCAAAATCAAACTAAATACTCCTCAATGACAAGTCCAACTGGACGAACAACTCCTGAATGCGAGCAAGTCCAGTGTAGAAGGATAGAATTTAGTTTAGATAAGGTCAAAATAGTCAAAGCCCAAGTGTCACACATGCACACTAGGGAGGTCAAAGGTCATGTACACCTCATGCTAGACAAACTTGTATAAATACTTAGATCTTTTCAGCTAATAAAAAAAGGCACAAAATTCATATACACGTCCAAACTTCGATTATACACCCAAAGTAGCTTGATTCTCTTATATACGAATTAAGTACGTAATCAATACACGTGTTAATTCTACCCTAATATAAAATTTCGTATTCACTAATTACGTTAGTGATCAATCACACGTAATTATTTGGTGATCTAATTAACGATTAAAAACAGCCACTAATTCTTGTGATTAGCAAAGATCATCAACAGTGTTCACTGGAAATTATCTTGCTCGAAGACGGAGATGCCATGGAAATAAAAATTGGGGTTTTTTCGATAAGAAGATGGAACAAAAAGATTGGAAAGGAAGGCACGGCGGCGCCGGTGGGGATAGGGCGGCGTTAGGAGCGGAAATGCGACGGTAATGGTGATTTAGGCACGGTGATAGTCGGAATGGGATGCAAGAATCGAAAAATTGAAATGCAAGTATAAGAAAGAGAGAATCAAATCGGGAAAATGATGAATTTACCTTAGAATTGAACAAGTTGAGATTCGGTTGAGAAGAGAAGCTTCAAAAGGTCAACAATGGCAGAATTTGCTTAATGGTTGTGTAAAAGGAAGAAGAGGAAAGAATCACGAATTTATAAGAAAATGGGATGGGGGCAAAAATCAAAATTGTTAGAAAACTGGAGCCCCTATATGCAAATTAGGCGACGGACGTGGGCGGCGACTGACGTCAGAACCGCCCACGTCGCTTCGTGAACCGCACCTCGAGAACTGAACCGTCACCAGCTCAAAAGTTGTATACCTGTTGTTCGCCCAAATGTTCCCGCTCAAAATTTTCAAATCCCTATTGCTCACCTGTAATCGCAAGACATCATCTGAAAACTATAGTTTGACCTAAATTAGTCGATTTTCATCCTAATAAAAGGTCAAACTAGGGGGCAATTGTTGATAGGCCAAGTAACGGGATTAGGCTAACCAAACTTAAGCGAGCAGATAAGAGTAATTAAAAATGAAAAAGGAAAAAGAGGCGAGCAACTGGGCGTTAAGATTAGGAATTTCAATAAAGCGAGCAGCAGTCCAGAATATCAAAGCATGTCAAAACGAGCAGCTGGTCACATATCAAAGAAGGTTAAGCGAGCAACTTAGACTAAAGATTAAAGCACCCACCTCGAAGACGAGCATGCGAGCAGTGAGGCACCTCGAAGAACAATAAAGAATCCCACTAATTAGGCATTGCATTAGGAAAAAACAAGTGTCTTAACACTTGTCATTGTGTAAAATGTAATAACTTAAGATTAAAATAAGTGTGTAAACACTTGTCAATGTATAAATTAGGGTGGTTAAGAAAGTGACACCTCATGCTTGCCTGTACTCTATAAATACTCCCTCATGAGAAGGGAAAAATAAGTTCAATTATTCAAAAAATAACCTAAACTCTTGCAAATTCAATTCTCGATCTTTACTTATCTTAATCTAGTATATGATCCTAGTTTAAACATCTTGTTTGATGATCTTTCAAGCTTAAACAACCACTAATTACCCAGATTGAATCGAGGTCATCAACATATGATTTGCCCAGTTGGACATATTTTATAAAATTTGGCTAACTTGGCTAAAATGAAAAGATAGTGTTCTAGTTTTGCAAGTTTGTAAAGAGATTGTCCTAATTTTGCAAGTTTGTAAAGATATTGTCCTAATTTTGCAAGTTCGTAAAGATATTGTCTAAATTTCACAAGCCCATAAAGATAGAGTCTCAATAGCCATGAAATGATCATCTTAGGGTGATCCTTTTGTCGACGGATGCTCCTATTACACTCGTAGTCTCTGAAGGATGCTCTTATCTTGTGACTTGAAATATAGGAGCAAGAAGATTGAATCGGAAATATCGACAAATTCTTTCCTTTCCAAGTCCAAAGAAATGAAATAGAAAAACAACAAATCTTAAAAATGTTAAAAAGAATAAATGCTCGATTAATCTATAAATTATCCCCTTTTGTAAAAGACTGAGACACAGCCCAGACTCCTACGGGAGGCAGCAGTGGGGAATTTTCCGCAATGGGCGAAAGCCTGACGGAGCAATGCCGCGTGGAGGTAGAAGGCCCACGAGTCGTGAACTTCTTTTCCCGGAGAAGAAGCAATGACGGTATCTGGGGAATAAGCATCGGCTAACTCTGTGCCAGCAGCCGCGGTAAGACAGAGGATGCAAGCGTTATCCGGAATGATTGGGCGTAAAGCGTCTGTAGGTGGCAACTTGGATTTTTCCTAATTTGGAAAATACATATGTTTGCGGCACGTAGGATAAGTCATAAAAAATATGTGAATTTCCTTTAATTCCTAATTTTACAGACATTCATAAGATAGTGCCCTAAAATTAACATTTTACACTTACAACAAATATATTTAAGAAACGCAAGATTGAGAAACCAAACAAATAAGGTCTATTTTAATGGAGAAAAGTATGAAACTTTATATATATATATATATATATATATATATATATATATATATATATATATAACTGCTTCAGAGAAGAGTTGAGAGGGTTGAGTCGATCTCTAGTTGTTGTATCCTTGTAGAACATAATTAATTAATCAATTAGACATTTTTTAAATAAACTTTTTAATATGTGAAAACTATATTCAAGTTAATTATCTACGTAATTGTAGAAGTTGTTATTTATGACCGCATCATCCGGTTAAGTGAAATTTAGGCCAAATTTTATAAAATATGGGTCAAATAAAGTCTAATTATGATATGCCTATTTAGCCGTATTTTATAAAATATGGCCTAAATTAGCCAAAATTAAAATACAGTGTCCTAATTTTGCAAGTTCGTAAAGATATTGTCTCAATTTTGCAAGCCCATAAAGATTGTGTCTCAATTCTACAAAGATTTTAGAGGAAATATTTTTTTTAAAAAAAGTGAAGAAATACAGCAATCACATAATAATTTAAGAAATATACGGCTACATTACCTCTAACCTTGGACATCTCCAAAACAGTAAACTGAAAATACACACAAAACCATCAATAGTGGATAAAATTTCAATTGGCTCAATTTATGTCACAAACATAATTAGATGTATTTTTAGTCAGAAATCATGTACAATCGTACATTCAAGAAACATAATACTGCTAGATATCGATATAGCACTAAAATTTCAACAAAAAAGAAAAAAATAACAGAAGTGAGTTTCCACGGTAAAAGAATTTCATCTCATCTAAAAGTCGAACTTGTAGAAAGGTGAAAAATTGAGATAAATAGTGTTTTGGTCCCGCAACTTGTCTAGTGTCCAATTTTGGTCCAAAAAATATTAACTTTTCAATTTTGGTCCCATAACTTATTGAATCGTCCAAATTTGGTCCCAAATGGGACCAAAATTGGACAATTCAATAAGTTACGGGACCAAAATTGAATAATTAAAATTTTTGGGACCAAAATTGAATAATTAAGATTTTTGGGACCAAAATTGGACACTAAACAAGTTAGGAACAAAAAATTATTTTTTCGTATTCATTAATTTTTTTTCTTTTCTCATCTTTTATATATATATATATATATATATATATATATATATATATATATATATATATATATACATCAATGGATTTATTTTTCATGAATATAAATACAAATATTTGAAAAACATCTATAAAACATGAAAAATAAAAATCCATTATTTTTCAATTCCAATAATTATTATTTAAGATGAATTACAAAGCTCCCATAAAATACTAATAATGAAATTTTAATTACTAACTAAGAATTTAAATTGCGATAGAGTAAATAAAATAATAAATTAATAATTTTCATATAAATTTTGATTCTCTATATCTTCGTAAAATAATTCCAAATTGCTATCGTGATCTCGTCTCCACCAATAATATATACATGATTATTACAAAGATTATTTTAGAGTATAATTAATTAAATAATATTTGGTATATGTGTATGTGTGCGTATGTATATATATATATATATATATATATATATATATATCAATGGATTTATTTTTCATGAATATAAATAAAAATATTTGAAAAACATCTATAAAACATGAAAAGTAAAAACCCATTATTTTTCAATTCCAATAATTATTATTTAAGATGAATTACAAAGCTCCCATAAAATACTAATAATTAAATTTTAATTACTAACTAAGAATTTAAATTGCGATAGAGTAAATAAAATAATAAATTAATAATTTTCATATAAATTTTGATTCTCCATATCTTCGTAAAATAATTCCAAATTGCTTTCGTGATCTCGTCTCCACCAATAATATATACATGATTATTACAAAGATTATTTTAGAGTATAATTAATTAAATAGTGTTTGATATATACATATAAGGTGAGAAAAGAAAAAAAATAATGAATACGAAAAAATAATTTTTTGTCCCTAATTTGTTTGGTGTCCAATTTTGGTCCCAAAATTTTTAATTATTCAATTTTGGTCCCAAAATTTTTAATTATTCAATTTTGGTCCCGTAATTTATTGAATTGTCCAATGTTGGTCCCATTTGGGACCAAATTTGGACGATTCAATAAGTTATGGGACCAAAATTAAAAAGTTAATATTTTTGGGACCAAAATTGGACACTAGACAAGTTGCGGGACCAAAAAACTATTTTTCTCTGAAAAATTAATTAATTTAACTATTTTTCTTCACATAGAACTTTCATGAATTTGAGATAACTTTCAGCAAAGGTAGAATTTTATGTATTTAATAGAGTTATAATCTATTGCACGAAAATAATTAATTGAAATATAAGAATTTGAAAAAGAAGAATTGATGGGCAATGGATATGATGGAGAAATACAGAAAGAAGTTAACCTACAAAAAGAGGTAAGTAATATGATTAATGTAAACTTGTATCACCAATAAATCATCCCGTACCACATTCTACATGCTTGTACCACCATTTTAAATTATTTTAGGATAATTACTTTAAAAAAAAAAGTCAATATCCACCCCAATCCACAACATTTAAAATTGACAATTATTTTGATCTAATACCTAGAATGTGTATTTTGTATCATAATTGTTTTGATAATAGAACTAATTAGAGTATGTTTAATAATATTATTTAATTAATTTTTGTCATTATAACTAATTTCCTGAAAGCATGCACAATTTTAAAGTATTAATTTCTATCGTTAATAGTCTCAAACCTTTGGGAAAAAAATTAACAGTATCAATTGTTTTCCATCAATAGTCTTAATTTGACCCAAAAAAATAGCCACAGTTTACGTTATCATTATACCAACACTTAAAATTTATAACGTAAATCATGGCTCATGAATAATGGGATAATGACACTTAATTTACAAGTTTTACTAATCCAAATTCCGAAATATTTGTCAACTTATCCTAAAATACAATTAACATACAATTACAATAAATGAAGAATCAAACCGAATCCAAAATACTCCAACTCTTGATGGACCGAAGGCAAAAAATTCAACGCTTTGCATGTTACATTCAAAACGTGCAAACTATATAGTCATAATTAATTACAACACTTAATAAATTTGAATGAAATTGATTTAATAAATTCAATGCTTTCAATTAAATCGCCATTTAATTGCTGAAATTTTATACATTTAATAATACATATTAAGGCCTAATAAATCGGCCTTATGAATGGAATTGATTTAATATCATTAATATAATTCCGTATAAATGGAAAAATAAAATATTTAAATATAAATTAAAATAAATGGTCAATTTTAAAGATTGCCAAGTGCGATGAACATCATGGACAATTTGATTCTGTAGTAGTTAAAGATGGTGAATTGTGATTTACATGGACAATTTTATTTTTGGCTTGATTTGTTTTCGTAATTACTTAAAGTTTCATATATTAATGATTGAGTAGATACCAAGTTCCATTAACCATAACAAATGCTTATATGTGGTATTTTGTGAAGATAAAAACCAATATAAAGATTGTTACCAATCAATTAAATTAATAGTCAATATGTTTGAAATTGGTCTACACCTTTTGTTAGTGCTTTTAAGAGTTATAGGATCAGATTAACCATATATAATTACAACACTTAATAAATTTGAATGAAATTGATTTAATAAATTTAATGTTTTCAATTAAATCGCTATTTAATTGCTGAAATTTCATACATTTAATACGCAAATTCTAGAGTGCATCCAAGTGCATAGCATGCACTTGGAATTTTGAAATCAATTTGAAATTAATTTTGACCAATTAAGATTCAATAAAAACTCACGGGTCAGGTCCAACCCGACCAAAATTCGCGGGTCTGGCAACAAACAGGGTCGCAAATGGTCGCGCGCGCTTCGGACCGATACCCGAAGTTATATCACTGATACCCGAAGTTATATCACCGATACCCGAAGTTATAATCACCAATACCCGAAGTTATATTACCAATACCCCAAGTTATAATCACCAATACCCCAAGTTATAATCATCAATACCCCAAGACTTAATCACCAATACCCCAAGTTATAATCACCAATACCACAAGTTATAATCATCAATACTCCAAGACTTAATCACCAATACCCCAAGTTATAATCACCAATACCCCAAGTTATAATCACCAATACCCCAAGTTATAATCACTAATACCCTAAGAATTACTCAATAATAATATCCTAAATAATTATTCAGTAGTACCCCAAGACTTAATCACCAATACCCCAAGTTATAATCATCAATACCCCAAGACTTAATCACCAATACCCGTAGTTATAATCACCAATACCCGAAGTTATAATCACCAATACTCCAAGTTGTAATTACCAATACCCGAAGTTATAATCACCAATACCCGAAGTTGTAATAACCAATACCCTAAGTTATAATTACCAATACCCCAAGTTATAATCACTAATACCTCAAGTTATATCCCTAAAAAATTATTTATCAATACCCCAAGTTATACTCAACAATACTCCAAGTTATAATCACTAATACCCCAAGAATTACTAAAAAATACAGTGATATCCCCAATAATTATTCAGTAGAACAACACCCCAATAAATAAATCACCAGTATGAAGACTTTCTTGAATTTGATTTATACAATATGAACAGTACAGATTTATTTGATGAAGTAAACTTCACTTCTGCATGAAAAGTTAGACAACATCAGTGTTTGTTGTCGGCCTTGTGATATTTCAGTTTTAGTTCTTTCTTCTGTGAAGAACAATACCAGACCATTCAATTCCTCTATCGTTTCATCTCGATTCACTGCAAAAATTGTGATCGGAAAAATGCATTCAACTCATCTGATGCTCGAGGAGCCAATCAGGATGGCCTCCATTCTGGAGCCATCCATAGCTGTGAGTATCTATTTACTGTGTCGAGATTTTAGATTTTAAAAGTTTTGTAGATCTATGCTGATGTGATTAATTTGACTGCAGAATTTCTTCCTTGCAATGGCGAAGATTGTTGGGACGTTGGGCCCACGCTTCTTTTGGAGGAAGGATCCGTCTGAGTTCTCGATCTGAATAACCTCGTATCATGCCTAGTGAAGATAACAGCCCCTCTGCGACCCTTTCTGATCGTCAACGGTCGCCGGCTCACTTGTCGGGTCGGCTAACCCGCGAGTTTTCTGAAATTGGTTAAAATTGATTTCAAATTAGGGTGCAAAATCTATGCACTTGGATGCACCCTAGAACTACTCCATTTAATAATACTTATTAAGGCCTAATAAATCGGCCTTTAGAATGGAATTGATTTAATACCATTAATATAATTCCTTTTAATGGAAAAATTAAATATTTAATCACGAATTAAATAAATGGTCAATTTTAAAGATTATCAAGTGCAATGAACTTGGGCACCAGGCACTGGTCCTCCCACTTAATGGGCCGTTGAGTCACCATGATTTACTTCCTCCACCCAATCCTGTCGGGCCAGGGGGTGGGGGCCCTGGGGGCGAGGGCTTCGCCTTTTGCTACAAGTTAAAGTTGGTGAATTGTGATGAACATGGACAATTTTATTTTTGGCTTGGTCAGTTTTCGCAATTATTTAAAGTTTCATATATCACTGATAAAGGAAAATGATTATTTATTGAGTAGATACCAAGTTTCATCAACCATAACAAATGACTATATGTGATATATAGTGGATATAAAAATCAATATAAAGATTGTTACCAATCAATTAAATCCATAGTCAATATGTTTGAAATTGGTCCTATACTTTTTTTTAGTGCTTTTAAAAGTTATAGGATCAATTTCAACATACATAATTACAACTCTTAATAAATTTGAATGAAATTGATTTAATAAATTCAATGCTTTCAATTATATCGCCATTTAATTGCTGAAATTTTATACACTTAATAATACTTATTTAGGCCTAATAAATCGGCCTTATGAATGGAATTGATTTAATACCATTAATATATTTCCGTTTAATGAAAAAATTAAATATTTAATCACGAATTAAATAAATGGCCAATTTTAAAGATTATCAAGTGCGATGAACTTGGACAATTTGATTTTGTAGTAGTTAAAGATGGTGAATTGTGATGAACATGGACAATTTTATTTTTGGCTTGATCAGTTTTCGTAATTATTTAAAGTTTCATATATCACTATAAAGAAAAATGATTTTTTATTGAGTAGATACCAAGTTCCATCAACCATAAAAAATAACTACATGTCGTATTTAGTGAATATAAAAATCAATATAAAGATTGTTACCAATCAATTAAATCCATAGTCAATATGTTTGAAATTGGTCCTATACTTTTTTAGAGCTTTTAAAAGTTATAGGATCAATTTCAACATATATAATTACAACTCTTAATAAAATTTGAATGGAATTGATTTAATAAAGGGTTAATTGCAAATAAAATCACAACCTTTTTCGCAATTTGCAACATAATCTAAACTTTTGAATCTTTGCAAAAAGAACTTCAATTTAATGTTTGGTTGCAATTTGAACCAACAACCAAGTTTTTTACGGTTCGAAAATGATGTTTCACCTACCTGACAATGAATAAGTAATCATATTAATATGTTTAGATTGGTTCAGATGAGAACACATAGTTAATCATTATGTTTGAGCAGATTGAAATCGGTCTTTTAGTTAGAATTGCTAACAAATTACAAATTGAAGTTTTGTTTGCAACGACTCAAAAATTTAAATTAAATTGCAATTTGCAAAAAGATTGTGATTTAATATGCAATTAACCCTTTAATTAATTCAATGCTTTCAGTTAAAGCGCCATTTAATTGCTGAAATTTTATACATTTAATAATACTTTTAAGGCCTAATAAATGGAAATAATGATTCATTCATAATTGACCATGTAATTACAAGAACACAAATCTTGCTCCAGAATTTATACACGAAGTTCAAAATTTATAATAACTTAATACATCTCCATAAATTTATCATTCGATTACAAAATGAATCACTCGAACAAAAAACAAACTACATCAATGTGTACACGATGACGGTTTAATCAACAAAACAACTAAAAGCGACGATGTACATATTATCCGACAAAAGATAAAAAAAACAAATGACCTCCAACACAAAGAAAAATTGTACGTCACAATCGAAGTCCTGCAAAACAAAAAATTAAAAAGAAAAATAACAAAGAAAAGAGAGAACATTTAGTACGATCATTAGAAAAAAATAAAATTACGATACAAAAACATTTGCAAAAAAAGGATCAGAACATTGAAAACGAACGTATACTATATGGATGATAAGCAATTAGAGTGGCGCAATCGAATGTGGTAGCTTGGACAGTATTATTCAAAATCGAGGATGCAAAAGATAATAGAAGACGAAGGCCACCAGACAATTGCCAAGGAACACAATGAGATAGGAACGACACAAGTGAATAGCCGATGAATGTGATGAGAAATTACCAAATTTATAAAAAAAAATGTAAGAAAACGAACGATCAATATGAAAATACACGAAAAAATGGCTAGGATTAAAATCCAAACTTTGACTCAATGAGACGCCAAAGTTTTAAAATTAGAAGAAAAAAGAAAATGTCACATAGGCAAAAGATGTTTGGTCTATATAAAAGTATATGGATAATAGGCCGACTTAATTAAGCAGCATTATATATTAAATATAGAATACTCTATAATATATTTTAAAATTAAATAATATGGAATTAAATTTATATACGCTTTTAAAGGGTTCCAGACTTGACCTAAACATTAAGTATGCTTATTTTGGAATTCACCCGGATAGACTTTGGATTTTGCAATCTACGCTTCATACAAGTTCGGGATTTAAAACCAAGTTTTCAAATCTCAAACTCAATCCATACCTATAAACCTATTACTATTTTTCACATAATTAAATACAACCACATCATCATTCTTTATCATCCACTCAATCTCTCTCTACTCTTCTCTTACACAATATAATAAAATAATATAATATCTATCACCAATAAACATTAATTTGACATAAATCAAAATCTCACCCTACTAAAATCTCAAAACAAACACATAATTATATTATTCATCAAGATTTTCACATCCTAAAATTTCAAAGTCATGACTTTCCCCGCACACTTAAATTCCAAAACAAACATCGGACTGAGTCTATTTTTTCACAAAGCCTGATCTGAATAGGCCTATTTTCATCCATACCGCTTGTTGAAAACTCGTTCAATCAGTTTAGTCGAACAAATATGAACTTTTGACCGAAAAAGTTGGACAATGTTGTATTGCTCGACTGATACATACATATGAAATTCCTTAATATACACTTATTTTCTTGTGTAGGTCTTGTATAAGACTTCACATTGAAACGAAGTATAAATGGAATATAACGCATTAACACTTTGGAAAGGGTGTGTATTAATTTGTACTATTATTTTGTAAACCGTCTCACACAAGTTTTTTTCTATTTTAATATGTTCATCCAGCTTGATCAGTTCCCGTCAATCCGAACGAACAATACATGTTTCTGTGGATGTAATAAATGATAAAATGAATCTAAGACAAACAACCACCCATCTAAAAAATGGTCATGATTTGAGATGATGATGGCACAAAGTACACCATAAGGGGGTTGATTCATAAGGAGGAAAATGTGAAGTAAAATGAAAATGCCTTCAATTATATCAACAATTTACAATGTACAATGGCTGAGCCATACTGCCAAACCACAGGTGAGACTTTACAGTAGAGGGATATTGGGGGGATCTTTCAACCCTCTGTTTTAAATCTACAATCTGCCATAAAACCATAACAAACGGTCGAGAAGAGGCGCGACTCAACTCCAACGTAATAGCTCTAATATAGCCTGCTCTTTCAGGCTCATTTACAGTTATTGTTTCTGTGACTATTTACAGTCTGGCTTCAACTACATCCCCATCTTTTAATTCTGTGTTGGGTAGTACAAGCTGTCCATTTATCGAAACAAGTTTCCCATCATATCCTATTCTTCTAGCAGCATCAGCTGCAGTGCTACCAATCCTTAGTCTCATTATCTCTCCGTGTGGCCAGCACACCACCGCAACTTCGCCTATAGAAAATGAGTCTTCATTGAGCTTTAACTGTCCAAGCCCTGCTTCAGAACGCAGTTGCTCCTCCCATTGAAGCATTGTTCTCAGCAACTGTACCTATTGTTCCCCCAAAACTAACACTAATGAGAATGGAAGGAAAATTCTTCGTCACTAAATGAGATGGTTGTGAAAAGATACCTTGTTGCTGATGCCAATGTCCAGCAAATCAGAATTTAAAGCACTGCTTGATTTAGAAACAGCAGGTGTAGTTTGTTTGCCCTCTAAATCAGGTGGCGTTGTTTTACCCTCAAAAACAGCTGATACAACACCCCAGTATTCAGCTTCTTCCCACTCTGTCAACTCAATTATTTGGATGAAAGTGGGCAAAAGTCGCTGAAACTGGTCTTCCTGCACAGTTGCATGTTATATTTTAGTGCCAATTTTATGAAACAAGCAACAAATAGACTACCCAGTGATTCTAACATGAGGAGAAACGGATTACAGGGGAGATGCATGCATACCTTGTGGTATATACCATCTCGACAAAGGGTGTACTTTTCCAAGCAGGTACACCAATCTCCATGTCCCGGTTCACACCACCATTGTGCAGATACCTGGAAAATGATTAGATTCAGTTATAGAAAGGAAGGAAAACTAAAGGAAGTGTACTACTTAAAGTATGCTTATCCTACTGCACTGGATGTTTTCACAGTTCAGGCTAGTCAATGTCAATTGTCATCTATCACTCTTTAGTTTTGGGCAATTCATTTTACAGTTAAGATGCCTTTGATTGACTCAGATAGAGTTCAAAATATACTTGTTTAAAGGTATACGATGAAAATAAATAGTACATCAGCAATTGCAAAATAAAGTATCTCAAGGAATTCGAAAATGGTAATTAAAATTGAACCGTCAACTCTAGGGCCTGGAAATAGAGATAGACAGGGATAGATAAGACCAGGCATTACTGATTTATACAATTTTCAGGATATCACAACATTCAACTTCTTAAAGCCAACTATTTATTGTGAAATCAAGATGTGCACAACTACTGAAAACAGTACCTTTTTGTATAAGTTTGCATGAGCTTCCCATCTCTTTATTTGGTATGAAGATGATCTTCTTTCTGCTACCGCCGCAGAAGCTTCTAGTCCAAAACTTACAGCAACAAGTAGTTCTCTTCCATCACTATCTACTCTGGAAGATCAAGGTTACAAACACAAGTTAGGCAAATTATAACGATGGGCAACAGCAGAGACATCAGAGATGTGATACCTGACAATAACTGCAGCAAGCAAGTGGCCAGCTTTCACTCTGAGAACTGGATGTCCTACTTTAAGTTTGCTATATTTTTTTAACATCTCCGCCTCAATAGAGGTGTGATCTTTTATCTCCTCGGAAGAATCAGAGGAAACCCCAGGATCAGATTCATTTACACAGATCTTGGATGGCAATGTGTTATCAGTTTCCTTGTAAAGCCAATGTGCAGCGTGCCCATGTTCAGCATACTCGTGCATTCTCTAAAAAAAGAATCACCATTACATCTTAGCATGCTATTTCAAACTATTATTTCCTAAGCAAAATTTGAGGAAACTTTACCTGAGTTCTTATTTGAACTTCTAAAGGAAAAAAGTCAGGCCCTTGTACTGCAGTATGAAGTGACTGAGATTACGAAAGCCATCAGCAAGAGAAGTCAGACATATAATGCAAGAAGCATTACCCAAGAATAACGATGGATATTTTATACTATATATTTACCTGGTAACCACTTGGCTTGGGGTTGATAATGTAATCGTCAAACTCACCATCAATTGGGGTCCAAAGTCTAAGGGACAGAAATAATACAATATGCAATTAATAACACTTTTGGTTATGTATCTATCTCAATCAGATGAACGTCACAGACAGAAGATAAGAAAATCACTAGTATGCACCTGTGTATGATGTTGAGTAAATTGTAACAGCATTGAACTGCCTGCCCATGTAAAGTCCCATTCTTATCTCCAACAATGACCCTTAATGCTCGAGCATCATAAACTTTCCTGATTCCAACATCTTTTCTCTTCATCTAGGGAGAGTGGCATCAAAATCAATTGTCTAATTAAAGCTAGATGTGAAGAGCTAACAGAAGTTAAATAGTATCACACAACACTAAATTTCCAAAGCAGGGGCAATATAATTGAGACAAAACTTTAAGAATCCCCTGTATAAAAACATTATAACATAGAAAAAAATTTAGAGTGCAGATGTAGCAAAGAAAATCAAGTCAGACCATAGAGTGACCGGAGGACAGCTAAATGGAATAAGGTCAAGACCATGACCAAAAAAATATGAGTAAAGTATGATGCATAAGTTCCAACCCTGAACAAAAATACTCACTTCGACTTACCCAAGGTTGTTAAAAGCGATAAGCGCACTCAAAGCGCAAAGACCCTCCAATGCTTTAAGCGCAAAAAAAAAAAAGTGCGCTTCTCTGAAGTGGTTCATACCATTCTAAAAACATTATACATGTTAAATAACATAATATCATAGGCACTTAGCAATCCATTTAGTATGTACATGAGACAAAGTGAGAAAACATTAAAGCTTGTCATTAGCTATTTCTTAATTCACAATGATCAATAACAATATTAAGTTCCTAATTCATGCAAAAATCATTGATCGTGCTGAGCCTGGTCACCGATTACACATATTCATTCTCTAGTTACTTGCATCCCACAACTTCTCTGAGAAGATAACTTATTTGCGTCAATAACTGCCCTAGATATTTTTATTTTTGAGTTTTATTAATTAAATAGGCACTTGGGCTTAGTAAATAGCTGGGCTTTTTACTTATTCTAATGGGCTTATTAATTAAAACCTAACCCTAGCTTTATTTTTAAGAAAAAACTGCCGCCCAGATCTTATTTCACTAAAGCAACAGTTTTGACCGATTCTTTCTTCAGAGAATAGCGCAAAAAGCGGCCCAAAGCGCGCGCTTGATTGAAACCGCCTCGCTTGGCCAAGTGAGAAGCGGTAACATGTAATCACGCCTCGCTTTGAGCGCTTAAGCGCAGAAGCGCTCGCTTTTAATAACCGTGGTCTTACCTATTGTAAATTTCAATTTGAATCTCAGGAAGAACTAAAAGAAATTCAATGTAACTTAGTCACGACACAAAAGACCATTCATACCTTACTGTATACGCTATATAAGCTTTTTAGGCGTCCGGATAAAGTTACTTCCATTCCAGGAACATAACTGCATATATAAAGTGGATAACAAAGTAAACTCGCTGGCATTTAACATGTTCTGCACAAATTTAGATTCACAGAAAAGTTCAACTTATTGTAATGGATAGACAGAACATACGATGTTGAGATAAATAATTCTCGCTCCAATGCTTCCTCACAAACTACCAGTGATGCCAAAGCAATGCCAGCATCCCTCACAACCTTGGGTTTTTTGGGAGTATCAGAGGATGTTGCAAGATTGTGAAAAAAATTTACACGTTTTTTTCTATCCATTAAAAGATCAAATGGAAGCACAGCTTGCAAGAGAACCTGCAAGTTCAGATCAAGGGAGAATTTCAGTAGAATGGAAACAATAAGGCATACCTGCAATCTGATAGGTTTATCAAAGTGCCACTGCACATTGACAAGAGAAAGAACAGGGCAAAATCTTTTTGACAAAGATGCATACAGAACTTGATCAATTCAATGATACATTGTTATATATATATAAATATATATATTATATGTATACATTTATATAAAGATCACATGTGGGTATTCAAATTTTCAAAGAAACAATACATACAACAACAAAAAACTAAGACTTAACCCACTGTGTGGGGGTCAGTTTAAGAAACAGTGAACTACTGTGTAATCATGATGCTAAGTTAGATCCAATAAGTGGTAATATAGGTAAAGTATTAAGAAAAACTGTCCAAAGATCCAAGAGAGATACCTTCATGCTTGTTTCTTCCTCATCCAACTCTCCATGTTCTTCACATTCTTGAAATCGTACAACAGCACTCCAATTTGCAGATCCTTTTTTTATATTGCCTGACTTGTTGCTGGCTCTCCACATGGAAGCTAGATCAGCTCGTAGTTGGCGAAATACCTTAGGCTGCAAAAGGAAGGACATATACAGTCTATACTAGTGGATAGCGATTTCAAACATGTGTATCTTAAGTTTTCCTTTTCAAAAAAGTACCAAATTTTCAACAATAATGAGCTAGGACTGACCTGAAGGACAGCAAAGCACAGATCTTCAAGTTCAGCTTTAAGAGCCCACAAACCTAATCTGGAAGCAAGTGAGCACCAAATTGCTAATGACTCCTGTGCCACAGCTTGAGCTTTCCTAAGAGGTAAAGCATATCTGAAAAAGATGAACATAATCAAGTAATGTAAGCCATCAGTAACAAATCCCAAAGCTTAGTGATGCAATTAGAGCTTGGAAAGCTAATGTTAATTTTAATTGTGACATGGAGAATGTGAAATAAGAACTATAACTAGTAAAAGAATGAAAATTAGTAGTAACTTATATATTCAATTGTTCGTAGATGTTAAATCAATTTATGGACAAAGAATAGCAAAAGAAGTAATGGAGTAGGTACATTGTTCTCATATTATGAAGCCTATCTGCAAGCTTTATGAGAACGACACGTGGATCATCGACCATGCCTAGCAGCATCGCTCGTAAATTGTTTGCCTACACAAAGACATCATTCTCAGATAGATGAGCTTCCCGTGTTAGTAAGATTAGCAATTATCGAAAGCTATGAACCATATTGACCTCCAAGTCCATATTCTATAGGTCAAGTAAAATGATTTATACAACCAATCCTGTAAATCAATATTTGTATAAATAACAGAGCTCTCAATTAGTTAGAAAATAAAGGGGTACAGACATGGTTCGCCACTACTCATATCTGAAGTATCAGAAGGCTATGTCACTATTGCGAATATTGCAAAGTATCATGTATAAATATGTTTGTGCGCTTGTTTTTTTTTTCAACAATATCATTCTTCATTTTCCTTTTACTGCTCTTTGTTATCTTAACCACGTCTTCTCTCAAGTTTCATTACAGGGTCGTAACTGCTATTCTTTAAAAAACTCAAAGCGATCTTGACAGAAAAAATTAATTTCCAACATGTCATTTCTCCCTGAGCCCTATGAGCAAAGCGATCTTGACTGGTCCCATCATGTAACCTTAATCATTCTACTGACCATGTATGAACAAAGTGATTTAGAAGAGCTTATGCATCCTAAAAAAGGGATTAACCCTTTAGATTAGATTTTACATGAATCACATGATACTGTCATGCTTACCTCATCATGGCTGAGTGTATCTTGAGTTCCATTGATCCTGCGGTGCCGGCGTAGTAACTGTAGAACAAGTGGCTATCAATAAACCAATGTATAAACATAGTTGCTCAC
The DNA here is from genome assembly GCA_947034835.1 of Ballota nigra. Lineage (NCBI taxonomy): Eukaryota > Viridiplantae > Streptophyta > Magnoliopsida > Lamiales > Lamiaceae > Ballota > Ballota nigra. The sequence continues at coordinate 35,810,772 of OX344725.1, forward strand.
TCTAAAGGAAAATGAAGAATATAATCATAAGATTGATAACATGGAATATCTAGAGTAAAAAAAAAGTATAGGAAAAGGTTAATTCTAGATATGAATTTAAATTTCACAGATAATTTGTTTCTCCTATGATTCTTTGCTACTATAAATGTGCCCTATGGAATTTGGAATTGGAGGGTAATGCCATGCATAAAGTATATACCTGATTGATATAACTTAGTCTAGAAACTCCAGCAACCAACTTCGCAACATCAGCATCAAACTCTCGCTCTATGCTGTCTAAGCTTTCACAAGTGTCATCAACTATGTCATGAAGGATTCCAGCGACAACTGTATCAATGGCCTAAAAGTAGCATTTATTAATGGTCATGTCTCAAATCCAATTCTACTGGATGCATGAAATCTGCAGTTAACCCTCACAACACAAAGCCATGAACGAAATATGTCATGCATGGTTTAATGAGCAAAATGTGATCGCAGCAATTAAAAAGATAATCTCACAATACAAAGACAACATAAATTACAGGAAAGAGGATTACATACCCTTTTACCATCAGACGGGACTAATGCAGCCAAAATTCTTCCTGTATGAATACAGTGGCTTAGATAGGGATCTCCTGTCTTTCTCATCTGACCTTGATGAGCTTTCCTTGCAAATGTAATAGCCTTTTGCACCTGCCTTCACAAGTTCAGAATCTAAGTGGCATTACAGTATCAGATATTTTGGGTGCAAACAACTAAAACAAGTAAAGATGGTAAACCTTAGCATCGTTGAATATGGGAAACCCAGTAACATCAACACCATCAACATGAGATCCTGCACCAAATGTGCACTCTCACTTCAGTATAACGAACATCAGGAATGAAATATGTTAAGTTTAAATTGCCTGAATATTCATCAGTAGTATGGATTAATGAGTTATTATGGTATTGAAGTTCACTAGTTGGATTAATATATTCTACTTCAACTAACTGGATATCACACACCAAAAATTGATTTGTCTTATATGGATTCCTTTTTGTACAAGTCCCCAACTTAGCACGTTTAGTTTCGCACACAACCAAGCAGAAAAATTAACAAATATGTTTTCTCATAAGAGGGAAACTATGGCATGCTGAAAGGCAAGATATGTTCGTGGAACAACAGAATCCAAGATTTCTCTGGGACATTGATACTTGTTTGCTTTCGTAATTAGTATATATCTTGACGTCGTTTTTTCTTTTTTCTCTTTTGTCATAATTCAGCATATTTCTAAAGTTTAAGTTTCATAACATGATACCAAACATTATCCATATTCTCTATGACTAACTGCAGTATTCAGCAATCATCTTGTACTGTAATTCTCACTTAACTTAAACCTGCTCGTTCTCTACTCTGAATGCATCTACAAGTTATATTGCTTAGATATGTATAGTATTTGTTATTCTGCATCCAATTCATCATTTTAGTGCAATATATAAAATTAAAAGATAGTCAATTCAGTGATCAGGAGGTGGTATAGTTTCATTCATGAGATGATGATCATCAAACATTTCTGTGCACCATTCCATGCTTTCAAAAGAAGTAAACTTCTCTGTCTGTAGTAGTGGATATCAGCTGATCAGGTATCAACTCTCTTAGCAAGAGTTTGTCTGCTTGAAAATATTCATGGATTTAATGAATTATTGTGGTATTGAATATTCATTAGATGGATTTATTCATTATACTAAAACAAAATGGATTAACAAGCACCAAGACTTGATTTGACCTTTGGGATTGTGGGATCCTCTTTGTACAATGTTGTTACGATCCCACATCGGTTCCACATGAAAGTGTGGAAGGGTATATAAGTTGGAGTCAATCCTTAACCTTTGACCATGGTTTTGGGTTAAGTTAGGGCTCCCTATCTTATCTTCCTAACAATTGGGCCGTCTGTGGGAAAAGTCCGTGCAGGCTGCGGAATGGGGCTACCCGATGGTAGGCCCAGGGGTAGCCACCCGGAGTGTGCCGTCCGTGGACGTCCGGCTTTAAGGGGGTCGATTGTTACGATCCCACATCGGTTCCACATGAAAGTGTGGAAGGGTATATAAGTGGGAGTCAATCCTTAACCTTTGACCATGGTTTTGGGTTAAGTTAGGGCTCCCTATCTTATATTCCTAACAAATGCTACAAGTAGTTCAACTACTTTCAGACACAACAGAGTGGGAAAATTAGCACATACAGGCTTCATACCGTAATATAGATATTATCGAGTGCTAAAAGGAGACATACAACCGTTAGTGGGCCTTGGGATATTTTTTTGGCTTCGTTATACCCCTGCGAATCTTTTTCTTATTACTCTCTTTTCATAATTCAACTTATTCCTGAAGTTTATCAGGCAGAACACTACACTATACATTCTCCATTTACTCTAGTAAGTGCACTATATTAGCGGTCCCTCCTATTATTTTGCCAATAATTTAAAACCTATCAATTCTGTAAACACAACAAATCCTTAACATATATAATTTGGACACGTGTATAACTTTTTTTCATTAACCAATTGATCAATTTAACTTCAATATATGAGAAGAGTCATTTCAATGGTTTAGAGGTCACACATATCATGAGATGAGATTGATAATCATCAACAATCATGCGTATCATCGTGAACAATTGATGTCTGTATATGCTATTGGTACATGTAACGAGCCACCACATGGCAACCATCATATTCATCTAGGGGTAACCACATGCCAACCATCATAATCACCTAGGGTCCTAGGGAGTAATCACATAGATAGGTAGTTAGGAGTCCTAAAAAATTTAGCACAAGAATTCTGGCATATGCATTGAAAGAACACAAACAGATTTGTTTATTCTTATGCAGGTAAGGGACTAAGAAGCTACCAGGTCATCAAATAAATACTGTGTACAAACTACCACAACAACAAAAACACATCACCTAACCAAATTTGAAGCAAATCGAAGCTAGCAAATTATTCACAAGAGAACATACAAATCGAACTCTGGCATATGCTTATTAACAGTGAAATAGAAGCATCGATTTTACCGGGTTGCTCATCAACTTTAGGCCACAGACATTCCACCTTCGTGGAAAGGCAAGCGCCGGAAGCAATTGCCACCGCGGTCACTGCCACTTGCGTGATTGCAGAGGTTACCGCTCCATGAGCCGTTCCCGAACCGGCGGCGGCCGCAGCCGCGATCATGTTGCCGGAAATGAGAGCGGAACTTAGAGACGCTGAAACCGCGAATTTAGGGACCATTGGACCGAAAACACATCTAAATTTGGCGGATTTGCCGAAGAAAATTCGATTTTTACGAAGAATTAGGGAAGTTGTAGGGCCAATTAACATGGTGGAATTATGGCATGACGACATATCCTTGTTCCGGTGGTGGTGATTTAACAGAAACAGAAAAAGGAAATCATATCTTAATCTTATTGTGAGTGTGTAGAAAAGAAGAAGAATCTAAAAATGAGGGAAGGGAGTGATTGCGATATTTTGATGAGTGAATTGGAAGAGTGAAATGAGTGGTTGGGAAGGACACAAGTAAATAAATAATTGAGGTGGCAGTTATAATAAAAATAAAAATATGGGAACGGGCATGTCATGTCAATCACGTGTTCAACTAATCTGATGCGAATGAAGGTCGTGGGCTCAAGAATGCATACAATCGAGCGAGACGTGCCAAGATCAAAGCCCAAGCCCAGCCTCAAGTTGCGGCCCAGAACCCAGATGCTGCTAGTTCGAGTTCGGGGCCCAGATGCTAGTTCGAGTTCGGGGCCCAGATGCTAGTTCGAGTTCGGGAGGAGGAGTTGATAATTATCTTTTCGCATGAATATTTATTTATTGCTATTGCTTATTATTCAAGATTAGTTAGTTAGGATTACTTGCTATTTTCTTGGGATTGTACCAAGGCTAAGTACTATTTATTTTGGTGTTGAACTTGGATGGTTTTTTATGAGAAATATATTATCCTTTAGCAATACTTTGCTGTTGTGCGTCGATTGCTTGCCGGCCCGAGCCGGGGAGTCGACTTTTACTTGTTCCAGGTGCGCGATTCTCATCAAATTGGTGCTTTCATTGAGAGAATTTGAGGATCGCGACGAAATCCGCTACCATGACCGCAAGTCATCGAGAACGGATTGAGTTGTTGGAGTCAAGATTCGATGTCCTAGAGACTAGTGTTGCGGGCGCTGTCGCTAGGGTTGATGCCGTTAGTGAATCCATGTCCAACATGGAGCGCATGATGAAGAAATTGCTTCGCGAGCAGAAAAAAAGTGGGGAAAATACGAGCTCGTCATCGGAAAAATCGGAGACTTCCGAGACGGATTCGGAAGGGGAGGAAATTAATCCAACCTACCAGCGGAAGAAGGAAGACAAAGGAACCCGAGAAAATCATGGAGAGGACCGGAGGAGGAATCGTCCGAAATTAACGTGCCCAACCTTCAATGGGACTGACCCGATCTCTTGGATTAGCCGCGCTAATCAGTATTTTGAGTTGAATGAGATTGAGCGGGAAGAGAAAGTACGTTATGCTGCGTACTATTTAGAGGGAGAGGCAAACCAGTGGTGGCAATGGATCAGCCGGGTCTATCGAAAGAAGGGGAAACATCTACGATGGAAGGATTTTGAGAAAGAATTGGTGACACGTTTTGGTCCATCTGAATACACGGATTATGACGAAGCACTCGCTCACATCAAACAAACAGGGACCTTGAGGGAATATCAAAAGGAATTTGAGAGACTAGCTAGTCGAGTGCACGACTGGCCTGAGAAGGCGCTTGTTGGGGCCTTCATCGGGGGTTTGCGATCTGAACTGGCTTCTGAGGTTCGTGTATACCGCCCAAAAACTTATTTGGATACGGTTGAGGTAGCAAGGCTACGTGACGATTACTTAAACACTATTAAACGAGGGTTACGACCGGAAGCACGGAGGGTGAACCCAATGTCCTTCGAACATAAAAGGGGGAATCACGGCAGGGGGTTCAACTGGGACGGTGATTCAGCCAAAGTCGACTGGGGTGAAACGGTTATCATGGGAAGAGATGCAAAAACGGCGAGAAAAGGGGTTATGCTTTAATTGTGATGAAAAATTCGTGCCAGGGCACAGGTGTAAGATTACACAGGCTTTTCTTATCGAACCTGTAGGGGCGGATTCAGAGAGTGAAGAGGAATACGAAGGGGAAGTTGATGTTGACAGGGCTGAAATATCGGTGCATGCTATCGCAGGCACCCATGGGCCAAAGACGATGAAGCTGACGGCGTGCATTAAGAATCGACGGGTCGTTGTTCTCATTGATAACGGGTCTTCTCATAACTTCATCAATCTGAGCCTTGCAACAAAACTGAACTTAAAGGCGAATCGTGTGGAGCCTTTCCACGTGAGAGTTGCAAGTGGGGAGAGTTTGACATGTGACAAGCTGTACAAAGACGTTCCCGTGAAAGTGCAAGGGGTAGTCATCACGGTGGATCTGTATGCACTTCCGCTCATCGGGCCTGATATAGTATTGGGGGTACAATGGTTGGAAGGTTTGGGACAGATAGTAACAGATTATGGCGAGGGTACTATGAAGTTCAAGTGGGGCGATGGTGTGGTCACCTTGACTAACGGGGTCGACGAACAAATTCGAGAGGTAGGGCTAAAAAGTATCGAGAGAATGTGGAAGAGAGGGGCCCAATGCTACGCCATAAGGGTCGAAGTAACTAACCAAGCTGTGATGGCCGACAATGAAAAATTACCAACCGAAATCGCCGAACTTTTAAGAGAATATAAGACGGTGATGGAAGAACCTCAAGGGTTGCCACCTAAACGGACATTTGACCATTTCATTCCCCTGAAGGATGAAACCCAACCTGTCAACGTACACCCATATCGTTACGCGCACTTCCAGAAGGAAGAGATAGAGCGGCAGGTCGAGGAGATGTTACATAAAGGACTAATTCGGCCCAGCACGAGCCCATTTTCTTCGCCAGTTCTACTAGTTAAAAAGAAAGATGGGGCGTGGAGATTTTGTACTGATTATCGGGCTCTTAATGCAGCAACGGTTAGGGACCGGTTTCCCATACCAACAATCGATGACATGTTAGACGAGTTGGGAGGCTCCAAGTATTTCTCGAAGCTTGATCTTAGAGCGGGTTATCACCAAATCCGGGTCGCCGAAGAGGACGTTCATAAGACGGCATTTCGTACTCACCACGGGCACTACGAGTACCTCATCATGCCATTCGGACTTTGCAACGCACCATCGACGTTTCAAAGTGCCATGAACTCAATCTTCCAACAACATTTGCGGAAATTCGTATTGGTTTTTTTTTATGACATTCTCATCTATTCTAAAAGTTGGGGGGACCACCTGAATCACCTACGGACGGTTCTCTCTATTTTACAGCATCATCAATTCTATATTAAACCTTTCAAATGTGCATTCGGGGAAGAATCAGTAGAGTACTTAGGCCACATCATTACTAAGGAAGGGGTGAAAGTGGACCCAAGGAAGATTGAAGCCATGCAGAATTGGCCCCTACCTGCTACCGTGTCTGAGTTACGTGGTTTTTTGGGATTAACGGGCTATTATCGCAAGTTCGTCCAAAATTATGGAACAGTTGCGAGACCACTTACGGCAATGACAAAAAAGGGATCATTCACGTGGACAATGGAGGGAAAAATAGCTTTTGAGAAGCTGAAACAAGCAATTACGACTACCCCAGTGTTAGCAATGCCCGATTTCACTTCGTTGTTTGAAGTACATACTGACGCGAGCGACGTGGGAATAGGGGCTGTGCTTGTACAGAAAGGCAGGTCGTTGGCTTTTCTGAGCAAAGCATTAGGAGTTAAAAAGATTGAGTGGTCCGTTTATGTAAAAGAGATGATGGTTGTGGTGGAAGCAGTGCGAGTTTGGCGGCCATACTTACTCGGTCGTAAGTTCCTGATTGTTACGGACCAACAACCGCTGAAACACCTGTTAGAGCAACGAATCACTACTCCGGAGCAACAAAAATTTGTAGCAAAGTTGATGGGGTTCGAATTTGAGATTTTATATCGTCCAGGAAGACAGAATGCAGTGGCCGACGCATTATCTAGACGAGTGGACAGCCCTACCTTATGCGCCATTACGGGACCCGTTTGGAACATCTGGGACCGTATTCGAACAAGCACTAAGGAAGATCCCAATTTAATCGACATTCGGAGAAGGTTAGATGAGAAGGAACAGGACGTCAACGATGAGTATGAATGGAGGGACGACCTAATGTTATTCCATGGCAAGGTCATAGTGCCTGACCGAGATTCACTCAGGAAAGAAATAATAACTCACTTCCACGAATCTCATATCGAGGGACATTCCGGAGTATATCGCACGTGGGTGCGAATAGCAAGTACGTTCTATTGGCCAGGGTTGAAGGCAGATGTGCTAGCTTATGTCGCGCGGTGCGACACCTGCCAATGTGTGAAGTCGGACTCTCGAAAGCCAAGTGGGCTGTTGCAGCCACTACCCGTGCCGAATCGAATATGGGAGGATATAACGATGGATTTTATTGAGGGCTTGCCAAGGTCGAACGGGTTTAACGGAATCGTGGTAGTAGTCGACCGCCTCACTAAATACGCCCATTTCATTCCATTAGTGCATCCCTATACAGCAAAATCAATAGCCCGTCTCTTTGTAGAGTACGTAATTCGGTTGCATGGCGTACCTCGATCCATTATCACAGACCGTGATCGAATTTTTGTCAGCAACTTCTGGAAGGAATTTTTCAAGATGCAAGGTACACAATTGGCAATGAGTTCGGCTTATCATCCTCAAACAGACGGACAAACCGAGGTAACTAATCGGACCTTGGAGCAATACTTGCGTTGTTATGTACACCAGAACCCGAAGAAATGGGAGGAGTTTTTACCATGGGCAGAATTCTGGTACAATACCACGTTCCATGCTTCAACAAAATACACACCTTTCGAATTGGTATATGGAAGGCCGCCACCGCATCTTGTTAACTATGTTCAGGGCAACTCGCTGAACGGGGAGGTCGATCGCGAATTATATGAGAGGGACTTAATGATTCGTGAACTCAAGGAGAACTTGCAGAACTCCATTAACCGAATGAAGGAGCAATATGATAAAAAGCGACGAGAGGAGGAATTTCAGGTAGGAGAGATGGTTTATCTAAAGCTGAGACCGCATCGCCAACAGACTATATCACAAAAGACACTCTACAAATTGGGTAGTCGATACTATGGGCCATTCCGAGTAGAGGCTAGGATTGGCGAGGTCGCATATAAACTGAGCTTGCCACCGGATGCACAAATTCATCCTGTGATCCATGTGTCGCAGCTAAAACGTCGTTTGGGGCCTGATATCATAGCAAATGATCAATTACCGGCAGTGAACCCGGCGGGGAACATCATCCTCCGTCCTAGCCGAGTGTTGGAGTATAGGCAGGTGAAGAAGGGAGGTCGGTTGCGATGGGAGGTGTTGGTCGAATGGGAGTCCCTTCAGGCCGAGGATGCAACTTGGGAACATTTGGAGATGATGAAGGAACGTTTCCCAGACTTTGCCCTTGAGGACAAGGACAATCTTGAAGGGGATGGGAATGATGCGAATGAAGGTCGTGGGCTCAAGAATGCATACAATCGAGCGAGACGTGCCAAGATCAAAGCCCAAGCCCAGCCTCAAGTTGCGGCCCAGAACCCAGATGCTAGTTCGAGTTCGGGGCCCAGATGCTAGTTCGAGTTCGGGAGGAGGAGTTGATAATTATCTTTTCGCATGAATATTTCTTTATTGCTATTGCTTATTATTCAAGATTAGTTAGTTAGGATTACTTGCTATTTTCTTGGGATTGTACCAAGGCTAAGTACTATTTATTTTGGTGTTGAACTTGGATGGTTTTTTATGAGAAATATATTATCCTTTAGCAATACTTTGCTGTTGTGCGTCGATTGCTTGCCGGCCCGAGCCGGGGAGTCGACTTTTACTTGTTCCAGGTGCGCGATTCTCATCATAATCATTCAACTCCTCAAAATTAGTATTTAAGTGATGGTTATATTTAAAAAAAAAATAAAAAATCATTGAAAAAAACAATCGGAACATGCTTTTGGAGGTCCACTCAAGTGGTTGAAACCATCACCTAAAATTCCAGAAGTCTTGGGTTCGAGACACAGAGAGAGAATTTATTTTTCTCTTATGGTGGGGTGGTTGTTCCCCTCTTGTGATGGTTGCGGTTCCGGCTGCAATGCGGTTGTGGTTCCCTCTTGTGGTGGGGTGGTTGTTCCCCTATTGTGGTGGGGTGGTGTTCCCCTCTTGTGGTGGTTACGGCTCTGGCTGCAGTGCGGTTTTGGTTCGGAGTTGCGGGTTCGGGTGGTCCCCCTCTTGTGGTGATTGCGGTTCCAGTCTACAGCGAGATGAAAAGATGTTATCATGTACCCGGTGGTCGAAGGAATTATTGTAATTGATTATATTAGAAAACTATTGTAATTGATTACCTTTAAAAAAGAACATGCTTTTGGAGAGGATCAAATATTTCTTTAAAAAAGAACATGCTTTTGGAGAGGATCAAATATTTCAACTAAAGTTGTTAAAAAGAAACAATTGCAATCGGTAGTCTTACTCAAATTATTAATGTATTTAATTAAATAAAATGTGCGCACGACCGCGAATTGCTATTCAATTGGTCGGTTATCAAAGAAAGAAGTTGTTAGTCAATAAATATATATATATATATATTATTGAAGGGAACTTGCAATTTATTTGGAGCGGTGAAAACAGATGATAAGAAACCACATTAATCTCCATATATAGACATTTAAGAAAAAGAAGTAGATACCCGTCAATTCTGAGTGGAAAAGTGCCACTTTCAGCCTCGTTGGGGAAAAAAATAATTCATTTTTCAGCCATGTTTGCTGTTTCTATTAAAACTATTGTTTTGGCCTTTATCCCTAGGAAAGAAAGATTGATTATCTCCCCTATTGTTGACTAATCACCCTCGCTGGATGATTAACATGAAATAAAACCATTTCTGCTAGTACCTTTTTACCGGCACGTCACAAATATTATTATTTTGTGACTGTATTAATCGATTCAAACTAGAGTATTGAGGAATTTTTCTTTGCTACACAGCATAGCACTTGTATCACCTGTTTTGGAGTATTGTACTGTACAACATTACACAGCAGTGTGCACTGCTATGTAGTATAGACCAAATCAGTATGAGCATTATGACAACGACAATCCATGATTTTTTTAGGGGGAAAGTCTTAAAAAGTCTGATTCGAGTGCAGAATGACAAATAAACGGATTTCAGGAATAAATTACAAATTTTAGATATTTTGTAAACTAAATATGATCTTATTTTTGTTATTTTATTATATTGATTCATGTTATTTGTAAAAGTACAGTAATATATATGTCAAATTTAATACGCATACATTTGTCTGTTTTTGTTCCTAGCCCCAATGGCCCAATTGAGAAGGACAAACCTGTGCCTGCCAAATTCAAAATGAAGAAATATATAGGATAGGATATGACAAGATTTGCTACCATAACACACTCATCTTGACAGTATTTTTATTACTGCAGACACAGTAATCTTTCTTCCATAGTACAAAATGCAGTTAACAGGTTCCAGTAAGCACCTACTAAGCGATCTTCTACCACTCGGGCCTTCCTTTCCAATTTACAGAGATTCTGGTGTTAACCTGCACAATTAGGAAGTTATTATGGACACACACTTGTAAACAACCGAGTGTAAAGTTAGAGGAGAGCCGAGTATGAACCTTGCAAGAAGGACGAAGGGCCTACTGAAGAAAATCCAGCAGCCTTTTGTTCCTTTAGAGTGCTTGCTAACCAGTCCAACCCCTCATACAATCCCTCCCCTTTGAGGGCACATGTCCCTTGTATATGCCATTTTCTATTTTTAAGATCATGGAGCCCCAGCCCGTCGCAAACTTCCATAGGGCTCATTGCTCCTTTCTGAACACAAAACCACAATTGTCACATTCATATTACAACAGCATACGTGTGTGTTACTCTACTTTTAAACAGTAATAATACAGTATTAGACAAACCACATGGTCTAGCTTTACTCATTCAGACTATGGTTTCCGCTTCTTGGAGTATTTGGTAAATTATACAATTTTTCTTACCTCATGAGCTAGGAGAGGAGGTGCATTAACACAAACGCACACAAAATAAAAGAATTCCATTGGACTCTTTAGTACAATGATCATAATCATCAAATCCAATTCCTCTACTCAGTCTCCAACTTAAGTGGTTTCCCAAAATACTATCACTTAACTGACTCTTTAGTACATTTGTGCTCTAAATTTGTCCAGTTAGCTGTCAACCTAGATTAAAACATGACCAAGATCACAGCTATAAATTGTTACCTTCTCATTCAAAACTTTGAGCTATGAAGTTATCTTCCTTTTTTTTTTTTTTTTGTTATCTTGTCCTCTCACGGACCAATCAGACAAAAGTACAAATATAGATTGCAAAAGCCAGTCCAACTTCCATGCAAGGAAACCATTATATTGTCATCGCTAAATTCTAAACTTCAATTTATGAAATCAACTGATATGCATACCATGTCTTGTTTATTTGCAAATACCAATATAATAGCATGAAGCATGAAGGGGTCTTTGATGATGGCCTGAGAAAAAAAAAATCAAGTCAAGACTATGCTACAACTAGAGAATATGAGACATATGCATATTGATCATTCAATGAATATAACCTGAAACTCAGCCTTTGCCCATCCAATCCTTTCTCGATCCAGAGAGTCCACAACATAGATCTGCATAAAAGATATCAGGCATCGAGGAGTCACTAAGAAACAACAGAGAGAGTCTAAATGCAAATGTGTAAATATTGCATTCACAATTTGCACCGAGATAAAGTAAAGAATATCTCAAAGCACGTAACCAGTAACAAGCTCGTTATCAGGGAATCTCCTTCCTTCCATGTACATTCCAAAAATTAAAAATTAAAAAAAAAATCCAAATTCACAACACTAGAAAAAGTTTCATGGATCCTTCACAAGAAAACTAGGAAAATCCAAAAGTTCATACCAACCCTCAATCCAGGAACATTGGTTGTCTCTCCCTAATATCATAAGCAAAACTATCACAACGTGTTTAATTCTCCATCAGGATACTTCCTTATTAGAACATTCATGTTTCTCCTCTTGAGGTTACTCATTCAATAACCAAATCAAGATCAAGAAATCTTCATTCGAAGGTAAAAAATTGGTTGGCTGTACCCCGACACCACAAGAGAGGCAAGGAGTGGTGGCAATGTAGTGAGTGGTATCTTGGGTGTGCCAAGTCACTGCAAATGGTTATGCTCAGTAGTGGTTCTTAAAATTGCAAATTACGAAATCCTCTTTACTGGAGGAAAATATGGAATTAAACTTTCACGGTTTGGCTGACTTATGCTAAGGAAATGTTTAGAATTTTTTTTTAACAGGAACTTTTAGAAAGTTGTTGAATCAAGCTTTACAATGTAAACAGTACAATCTTGGGAAGAATTGCAGAGCTAGATTTTAAATCATACCAGCCCATCAGTATTATTGAAGTAATGTCTCCACAGGGGTCTTAATTTTTCCTGTCCACCAACATCCCAAACTGTAAAGACCACATTCTTATATTGAACCTTCTCCACATTAAAACCTGCATGTCAACAATAACTTGATAATATTGAATTCCTCCTCAAGATTTGTGCATACTTACAAACCAGCAGGATAAAACACATGCATTCACATATATTTAACCAAAATCCATAAATGCAGAAACTTCTTAATGCTATTTGCATAAATTAAGAACTAGAAAGTACCTGAAACTATTCCTGAAGTATAATTAAAGACTAAGTATTGGTTCTGGTTTTTAATGGCGATGATGCATTCAAGGGTATTAAAAAAAATTAGATGATTATCTCCTAAGAAAATTTAAGGTGATCGTGATCCAGAAACTTATGACCAAGTTAGAAGCGTAATGCCACTGTTAAGGCCAGCTTCACAACAGCATATGAAACTGACTATTGTTTGCTAACTGTTATGTTTTCACGATCTGTTCCAAGCTTAGAAGTGTATTTAAGTCTTACACCACAAAATAAGGAAACAAAGAAGATGTTACGAATTTGCTGGATAGCAGGAAAAAATTAAATACAATTGTAACCAAAAAAGCCTAATTAGCATTCAGATTTCAGAAACAAAATATTGTTTTTGTCAGCAATTGTTGAAATTTACAAAGCTTTAACAATGATACAAAATCAAGGGAGAACATTAAGAAAAAAAAACAAAAAAAACCAACCAATGGTAGGAACTGTTGATAAAACCTCTCCAATGTGAAGTTTATACAGTATAGTTGTCTTGCCAGCAGCATCCAGCCCAAGCATCACAACCTTTAAAATAAGGAACAATATTATTTAATAAGAAAATGATAAGTCAGAATAAATTCACGAGTTATCCCTCACATTAACTTAAGCATCACAACCTAAATCAATTGAATATGTAAAAAAACCATAGCGCAAACAAGCATAAGAACATATCATCACCTCATATAAATTTAGTCAACAGCAAACAGTAAGGAACAAACGCAGCTACCTACAACGATGATACATAGAGTGATTAAAAATGCACATCCAATGAGCACAAACAAACTAATAACCTCAATGTAGTGTAACAATAACATTTAGCATGGAACTTTATCAAAGCAGCAGATCAATCAAAGAAAACAAAACATACATACTTCATTTAATTGCATACACTGATGAATGAAAATATAAGCTGATATATCACTCTTTTCAATCCACAAAATCCATATTATTTTCGAATGTTGGAATTTCAGATTTCCTTTTCAGGAAACTTCTCTACAACAGGATCAGAAAATATATCATGGTATATAAAAAGGACTCTACAATATATGTTTTCTTAACACCACTTTGAACCTTGTCTTCACTAACAAAATGTGCATAAGCTGATGCAGCTTAGGAAAACCTTAAGAACAACAAACTTCTACTAATTAGCAACGGCATGATGATCAAAAGAACTAGTATACCGCCGTCTGCATAATTATAAAGTGAGCAATAACAATTTGGAAACAAGTAGCCACAATCTTGTGATTTTCAATTTCATAAGCCAAATATGCAAATTCATTTAATAACCTGTATAAGCTAAAACATTAAATTATGAAGCATGAGAAAATGCTAGTGGAGATAAAATCTGAGCTAGGAACTCAATTTAATTTGAAAAATAATAATTAAAATTACATTTAACCAACAGTTTCAGGCTCTCGGGAATATGGAAACATTGGTTTCAGAAATCAAGCTGCAAATCAATTGAAAAGAAAAACATGTATGCAGGTATCTGTGAGTACCTACCCGCATCTCGGAGTTGCCGAAGAAAGTATCGAAAAGCTTGCGAAACGCCTGTCCCATTCCCCGATATTCTCCTTTCTGCTTCCTTTTCTTTTCTCAGTATGCACACAGTGAGCAGTAAATCAACCGATCGGAGAAGCAGCAAGCTTTAATACTGTTTTGCAAATTTCAAAAAGGGGAATATATGATCGAGAGGAACTTAGAAAGAGGAGAAATGTCCGACAGAAAGTGAGAGACACATTAAGGAAGCAAAAGAAAGGGTAGCGTAGGCGTAGCGTTGTTTTTCTTTTACCTTCTCCGTGTTTTCTTTTTCTTTCTTCCTATTTTTGTTTTTTGAAACCATATATTTATTTCCCTTTCTTTTTTTCTTTTCTTTTTGTTTCTCATAACTATACTTTAGAATGATTAGTCGCACATCAATGACGTGCTAATTTAAATAGCTTTTATTTCAGCGCCGATATGACAAAATTTTATACTGACAATTAAATTAATCACACATCACTACATACTTAAAAGAAAAACAACAGAAATTAAAATTTAAAAAAAAAAACACAAATTAATTTCATTTTATCAACTGTATAATTTTTTACCATGTCACTGTTGAAACACGAGTCTAGCTGGGAAGACCAAATTTAGAATGGCATGTGATCTGCATACTGGTGAAACAACGTCGTTTTGGGTGATTTTCGTAACCATAGGACGAAAATAGAGCAATTCAAATAGTTGCGGGAAGTCATTTCAAATATAGTTATGGTATGAAAATTAAGCAATTCAAGCAGTTGTGAGACTAAATCATTCAAAAGAAACAAAAGTACTTGTACGAAAATTGAGCAATTCAATAGTTGTGAGACTAAATCATTACACAAAAATAGTTATGGGACAAAAATTGAGCAATTCAATTAGTCGTTGGACCAAATCATATGATTAAATAAAAAAAAAGCTTTAAAATTGTTGTAAGTCTAGAAAATTTTATATTCCAATTCCAGAAAATTTGATGTGAACATTATTTATGGGTCAAGTAGCCTTATAGGATTTAGGGTTTTGATATTATATATATATTCTCGTACTCAACATTGTAATACACACATGTACATAAACACAGATATATAGTGAAAATTCCTGGCTTGGTACGACTCCAGATGTAGTCGTTAACGATGAACTGGGTAAACAAATCGGTGTTTCTACTTTGCGTTTATTATTTTACAACAAGTTATCAGCACGAGTCTCTACACGCAGTTCATCCTTTCTTGCAACAACCATATCGAGCTGCTTTTGAATATTTCTACGAACAAGTTCTTCATTCTCCCTTTGCAGTATGTGGATCGTCTCAATGGCCTCCATATATGCTATGTTTGTTGGATTGGAATACACTTGGGTTGCAGTTGGGACCATAATCTCCCCTAGCTTTTGTTCCAATTCATCATTCTCCAGTTGCAACTCTTTTATCTTCTCATTCAGCACAAATACCTCCTCAGCAGACCTGACCCGTTCAGCCTCCAACAAATTTCTCAACCGAACCAACTCTTCAGACTCATTCTTATTTGCCCCTTCTCCATCGCCACATCCAGAAATGGGTTCGTCCGAGGAAAGAGCAAACTCTTTGTTGACTGTTCGGCAAGGTTCTTTTACATGTCCCACTTTTCCACCGTCGTCATCATCAACAATCGACACATACCCATCACATAGTTGATCGCCTTCATCAACATTCTTCACGTCCTTTCCTTCAGCATCCAATTCAGTGAGCACTCTACTTATCGTGCGATTTGCATCATCAATTGAGTCAGTCAGTTGGGTAAGGCCCAGATAAAAAATTTGGGGTGTTCAGATGAACCGGTTGAGGAGGGGCTGACCCCGTATTGCTGCCACTCGTAAAGTTTGAAGTGGTACAGTGGCTTTGCCCAACAGGTGTACGCAAGCAATCATCTACCCAGTCAATGTCTCCCAAATTAATATCTTCCAGTCCATCTCCAACTGGATCAACAACTTTGGATGACTCTGACTCATCGCCGGCTACCCCGGCATCATCATCAAGATCTGTTGGTCCCTCAGTAGCATCACTCGATTCCTTGCTATTGCTTTCCCCAACAAATAAGATTATAGCGCGCTCTCTACCCATCGCTTCCTGCCTAAAGTCCTCTATAACCTTTATCATCCCCTTCGCATCTGGTGTTCTGTGCAGAACCATCCTAGAGACCTATTGATGGAGCATCAACAAAACAATTTATCATACTTTAAAAAATAGATAAATAAAGAACGTCAAGAACATTAAAGGATTTTTAAGAACATACATCACTCATCAACGACAACCGAACACTTGTTATTGCATAGTGCACATCATACATATCCCATTTCAGGTATCGCGGAAAGTACTCCCCTATGGGCTCCACCATTTTAGTATGTTCACAGAGCCAAAACTGAACATAAAATAAAACTTATTATCCAAAACATAAGAAATATTGCATATTATTTTAAAGAACAATGTCTCACCGGAAGCAGCATCGTGCAACCACCAGATTTCATTGTTGTACAGGAACTTAGCAGTGATTTCAGCAAATCAACAATGTAACCTCTCCAATCATAACTGCATATCTCACTAAATTCTTCCAAGCAAGCTGTGGGTGAACAAGCAATCGCTCCATTCTTGTTTAGCGCAAGGAACGATGCCAAAAAATAACAGTGAACCAGTCTCGCAGTGTCTTCTACACTATGTTCATTCTCACTCACCAGACTCTCTTTAAGCCTCTCTAAAATTTGGGCTTTGTACAATACAATATGTGTATTATGTTTTCGAATTTGGTTTTTGAAACAACGTCTTACCCAATTTGTTATAGGATGACCTTTAGTCTTTTTACTCTCCTAGACCCACCCGTAACCCCAAAGATTAGATCAACATCTAAACTATCTAATTTTAGATAATCATTCCAATCACAAAACTACAAGTTCTCCTATCGAAAGTCCTTATAATCATTTGGATGTCATCCTCACACTTACAACATATTTTCAACAAAGAATCAGAATCCTTCACGTAAATATATTCATATATAAACCAGAACGGAGTCCGTTTTAACACTATTATGTGTTTCTCTGAAAATTTCAGTGCGCTAATCTCTTTTACTGCGTAAGGGGGTTAGGGGGTGCTTTGGGGGAAAGGAGAATGGGTAAGTGGGTGGGGACCACAAAAGAAACCAAATTGTATTTTGTAAAAGGTATATAACTAAAGGTTAATAAAACGAGAGAAAGGAATCTATTTCTCATTCTCCCTAAATAAAATAGTGTTGAAATGACTAAACTAGTGTTGAAATGACAGTACAATCATACAAAAGAAGCCAAGTAAATGAAAAGCCCAAATATCTCACATTTAAATTACTGAGTTACCCCTACGTTTACCAAAAACAGCAAGGCAATTCCGTCAAACAAAATCTCAACGGCTCTCTTCCTGAGACTACAGCTGTTAGCCGTTTTCGGTAGAACCAATTCAACAAACAAAAAACCCTAATCCGTAATATATTTATACCCCTTCATTCAAAGTGTTTTTCATCAAGCAATCAAAACTCCAATTATTCTTTGTGCTTACGAAGTGACGATTCGATCTTAATACAAGTTATTGTTTGTTGAGTTTAATTCAATTCAGTTTTGAACTGTTCTTTCTTTTGCAGGCATCTTTATCTCTTCAAGTGTTTGATTGTAGAAAAAACACACTTGCATATATTTTTTCTGCTTGCTGTATATTTTTCTTGTGCTAACAAATGGATACAGGAATTGTTAATTCGTCTTCATCATCAAACAAGAATGGATCACGCTGTCCTCTGCAAAGAAGAAATTCACGGGAAAACGTATGAACTTCTCACTCTTTTGTCTCATTACTATATGATTGATTGGATGAAAATCTATTAATCTATTTGCAGAAATTCTGGGTGCACGTCTCTAGTATTCATATATATTGTGTTCAGCACAAGGCTTCGTTTTTTGTTTATGAATGAACGCGCAAGATTAATAAATCATATTTGTGTTTACTTTAATATACGTTTCAATTTGCTGTAAAGTCATTTGGTTCAACTCCAAGAAATAGGAAAATTCTACATCAAGGATCTGCAAAATTTTAGAATGTTTCTATCTGTAGTGGAATTGGTTGATCATGAATTTGTTTTGTAATAATCTGTAATAATGGATGATTTTATATTGCTCATCCTTATTTGATCTTATAAACTTTTGATCCACTGTCGCGCTTAGGTTCGATCCTGCATCCTCTACTTGTTGAATGTGTGATTCCATGTATGTTTGTGCATCTTCTGATAAGCTTGGTTTGATGCAGTTGGATCGCTTCATACCAAATCGATCAGCAATGGATTTCGACTATGCTAATTACATGCTCACCGGAGGCATCAAAGGTAAGGAAAACCCTGACCCTGATGTGAGTTCTTCTCCCTCCAGGGAGGCGTACAGGAAGCTGCTTGCAGAAACCTTCAACATGAATAGAACTCGGATTCTCGCTTTTAAGAACAAGCCACCTACCCCGACGGAGGCCATTCCGTATGAGTTGATGTCAGCCGCTCACCAAGTCAAATCTGCCAAACCCCGTAGACACATTCCTCAGGTTGATGAATATAAAAATAGCCCTGTGTAGAGACAGCTTGATTAGAAATTTACAAAGTGTTGACTTGATTGGATATCTTCTTGCAGACTTCTGAGAGGACATTAGATGCCCCTGATCTTTTGGACGATTACTATGTGAATTTACTAGATTGGGGCAGCAGAAATGTTCTTTCCATTGCTCTTGGAGACACTGTTTATCTGTGGGATGCTTCAAACGGAACTACCTCCGAACTTGTTACTATCGATGAGGAAAGTGGTCCGGTGACCAGTGTCAAATGGGCTCCAGATGGAAAGCACATTGCTGTTGGTTTGAACAACTCCGAAGTCCAACTATGGGATACCACTGCTATTAGACTGGTAAGCGCATCCTATCTTTTCTTGTTGGTCCTTTATGTTCTGTTATTTACCATTAGATCATTATCTGACATATTTGCATAATGGTTCAACAGTTGAGAACAATGAAAGGAGGCCATCAATCGCGTGTTGGTGCTTTGGATTGGAACAATCACATTTTGACGACTGGAGGGATGGATGGTCAGATCGTTAACAATGACGTAAGAGTGAGGGCCCACATTGTTGAGACGTACGAGGGACATCATCAAGAAGTTTGTGGGCTGAAATGGTCAGCATCAGGCCAGCAGTTGGCTAGTGGCGGAAACGATAATCTTCTCCATATATGGGATAGATCCGTGGCTTCATCGAGTGCTCCTACACAGTGGCTTCATAGGCTTGAGGAGCATACGGCTGCCGTTAAAGCTCTTGCATGGTGTCCTTTCCAGGGTAACTTACTGGCCTCTGGAGGAGGTAGTGGAGACGGTTGCATCAAGTTCTGGAACACGCACACAGGTGCATGTGTGAATTCAGTAGACACTGGCTCACAAGTCTGTGCCCTTTTGTGGAACAAGAACGAACGAGAACTGCTTAGTTCTCATGGTTTTACACAGAACCAGCTCACTCTTTGGAAGTACCCTTCAATGGTGAAGATAGCAGAACTCACAGGGCATACATCTAGAGTTCTTTTTATGGCTCAGAGTCCAGATGGATGCACAGTTGCATCTGCCGCGGGAGATGAAACTCTTCGATTTTGGAATGTTTTTGGGGAACCTGAAGTTGCTAAGCCTGCACGAAAGACAGGTTCAGAACCATTCGCTCACTTGAATCGAATTAGGTGATTCCCAGTGAAATAACATTTATAGCGCTGTATATACCAAACTCAAGTGCAAGATCATCTTTGTTAAAGTTATTACTTTCTTCAAGTTCAAAGCTGGTGCTGTTGTAAATGAATATAGATTATGAACATATTTTGTTAGCATCGTCACATCTCGTGAACAATGTACACTCCATTACTTTTTTGGCCTTTCTTTGTCCATATACTGATGGTAACATCTATTATAATTTACTACTAATGTCCGTTCTTTAACCAGCTTTTTATTTCACTTTCTCGTGTCACAATAATTTTTAGCCTTTCAAGTTCTAATTGCCTCACTTAAACTGTGGGATTTGTTATTCATGGCTTACATCACTTGATTATGGGCTTCTTTTCATATGTGATTTAACTTTTAGCAAAGGTCAATTTGTGGCACTGGAAGTTTTTAGTTTTCTGGTGTTCACTTGCTCCCAGATTATGTTTGTGGCTTGCTGTCCTTCAGGTTAGCCCTAACTCATCACTAAAAATATGATACTTTGTTGAAGAGGGGATATTTGTGATGTATGTGCCTTTCCTTTTGCGCCTATTGAGTGCTGACCTAGGTTACATGTGAAGTGCTGGTAACAATTTAAGCAAATCTAAAAATATATTTGCAAACTGCCGTGCTGTGCTGTACAGTTTCAAGAATGTGAAGAACATAGAGAGTTGGAGAGTTCTCTTTAAACTCAACTGTATTAAGCTGTGGGTTAATTCGAATAGTTGTTGTTATAGCTCATTCTTTCTTGGAAAATTTGAACCATTATCCTAGTCTCCAAGTAATAACATGGTACTGACCAAGCTTCGTATGCACCTTTGTCAAAAGATTTTTCCCTTGTCAAATTTGCAGGTATGCCTATTTTTATTGGTTAATTGCAAATAAAATCACAACATTTTTGCAAATTGCAATCTAATCTAAAATTTTGAATATTTGCAAATAAAACCCCAACTTAACATTTGGTTTCAATTCAAACAAACAAACACATTTTTTATTGTCCGAAATTGATGTTTCACTTAGTTGACAATGAATAATTAATTGTATTAATATGTATAGATTGGTTCAGGTGTCAACACATAATTAATCATCGTTTTTGGGTTGATTGAAATTTATCTTTTGATTAGTATTGCAACCAAATTCAAAAGTTTAAATTAAATTGCAATTTGCGAAAAGGTTGTGATTTTATTTGCAATTAGCCCTTGTTTATTCCTTGATTTCACGTGAAAGTTGTTCTTCCATTTGATCTGTTAATAGATAGAAAAGACCTCAGGTACTCTTCAAGGGTGAAAGAGAGAAAGGGAGAAAATGGGCTGAAATCAACCAAAGAACACTACGAATTTGGATAAAATTATGAGGGAACAAAATGGCTTAAGAGACATGCATCTTCCTCCACTAACAAAACACACTATGACTATGACCTTGGAAGAAATATTAACATTCAGCATCTCACATACTAGACTAGTTCACTATATCCCTGATAAAAATGTAACAGATTAAGAGGGTTCAAAGATGCGCTTCAATACTATGTTCAGCAATACCATGTTAGTTTCTCTAACCACCTTACTAATCTAGTGTAATTTATCATTGTATTTCTACTCCCTTAACACTCGGGCTGATTTAATTAACAAATCAAACTACGTTGCAACTTAGGCATTCGGTTTAACAACATCCAGATTCTCATCTTGGACAACAAATGTAAGACAAAAGAATGTGATTTTCAAAGTTATTAGTTCTCACCTTTACGAGGCATGTAATGAAGTCGGGTTGAAGTATAAAGCTTGAGTTCAAGTGTTGCTTCATTCTTATTTTTTGAACTCGAGTGCTCGTACAAAGGGTTCTAGGATGTTGTGCATCACTTAATTTCACAACCAACATGTTGGTCTAACCTTATTATTTGACTTAGAGATTAGCAAGGAACTGATATAGTGATAATATTTTAGCTACTAGATGGAGAATGTGATGAAGTATTAATGAACTTTATGGGCATACGCACACGTGATATATGAAATAATATCGAATTTACAAGCTTTAAGTATAAGATGTTACAACGTGCTGAAACGGGACACTGTCTAAAAGGAACGGCCAGAAAAATTTACTATTTTCTCCGTTTTTAACGAGTTTGATGTTCGCAAAATGTCCAACTCGTCAGAATAGCATTCAAGTTTATGCCATGTTTGTGTGTATGGAGAGATTGTAGAGGCGTATACAAAAGGAAGAAGTAAGCTTCCTGTATTCTCCAATATGTGGATTACGTAGATCTTGGGGTGAAATGACTAGGCTGGCTTGAGACCATAGGAATGAGCAAAGCCACCTTTAGGTAGGATAGAATCCATCTTTGGAGAGAATTTGATGAAGACGGAGGTTTAGCATTCTTATCACTAGCGTTCTCTATACCCTCCATATGAACTATGAAGGAGTGACGAGCATCAACCTGGGAGTTTCGACAACAATGTCTGTTACAGATATTGTTTATGGGAAAAGAAATAAGCAGAAGGACCTTCTGATCCTTAACCTTTTGATATGATTGTTTGTGATCAATTATTGCTTTATTTATTAGATTGGCTGACCACTAGTCTTAAGTTTCTTATATTTGCAAATTAGATAATTGGGAACATCTATAAGAAATATTATTCCAGAATTTCAGCCAATATTGGTGTTACTGAGTATCATTTTCCTCATTTCATTCTATTCCCTTCCCTGCATAATCCTAACAATGTCAAACAATTTGAGAATGTGATTACAATGAAAATTGATATATTCTATAAGTCTTATAGATAGAGATTTAACATTCTTATTACTAAAACTCCTTACACCCCCCATATAACTGAGATATGAAAACAGATTAGACGATCAAGAGACAAGATTAAAATAAAATTTGATATTAATAATGCTAATAGGTAGAGACTTGGCATTCTTATCGCTAGCATTGCCTACACCCTCGCAACGCGCATCAGTATGGGATACGAAACACATTAGCAGATCATGGCAACAATGTCAAACTTATTAGCTTAGATCAAGATCACGGTAAAAAACTGTTTTTCTATAATTCTAATAGATGACACACACATAATTATCTATAATCAATACCTAGAATACACAATCAGGGAAATCTACTACTAGTAAAGGGAATTTGAGGAATTCTACTCTCTTTCCCCTGTTACGATCTGATGCTGCTTCCCAGACATCAAGATGATGTTACTATTGTTCAAAGAATTTGGGGATTTAAGTAATTCTGATAATTAAGCTGCATATGGTTCGTTCTTATAAAAAAATAAACGCTAAATTTGATCTTTCCACCAACTAGTTAGCAACGATCATCAATGATATCGCAGATAAGAAACGCAACAGGATAAGGTTATCAAGTGATGATGAGTGACCTCTATTGCAACATAACAAGGAACGGCACACAGCGTGGCGTGCTGCTTCAGATTTCAGTGCTTCTGACCGGCACAGATTTTGCATTTGGGGGACACGCAGCAGCTTAATTGGATCGGCCCATTTAGGTTTGTATATGGGTTATACCCGGATCTAACTCATTTGGATATCCACGCTATTTTTTTAAAGGCACACCAGAATGAATACATTACTCCGTGTCAGAAAATTTTTTACTTTTTCGAAAAAAAAAAATCAAACATAGTGAAACTGAAAAAAAAAATTGAAAATTGTTTTCCAAAATTTTACAATTTTTTTTAAAAAAAGTCGAGGGTAGTGTATTTAACAAAAAAGTTGGTGCGAGTAACCGTGGGCTTTTTTAAATTAAATCAATAAATATTTGGTTTCCCTTACAAAAGTATTTCTAATAATTTCCTTGTAGCAAAAGGCGAAGCCCTCGGCCCCAGGGCCCCCACCCCCTGGCCCGACAGAATTGGGTGGAGGAGGTAAATCATGGTGACTCAGCGGCCCATTAGGTGGGAGGACCAGTGTCTGCTGCCCACAAGGAGCTATCCCCCACATTGGAGGGATATTTCTAATAATTTCCAACGCCTTGGAAGAGTATGAGATTTCCTATTACAAAATTATATAATATAACTATTTAGATGAATAACACATTAATACTACTCCCTCCGTCCCGATTAAAGCTTTAAGTTTGTTTTTTACACATTAAAAAAAAAAATATATTTTTAATGTAGAGTTGGTGGTTGAAATGTAATTAAAAATTAAACGATAGAGAAAGAATGTAAAAAATTGATGAGATAAATATTTTTTAATATTAATTTAGTGCCAAAATAACACATGTAAAGATTATACTGAAAACGCTTTTAATAGCAAAATGTAAAGCTTACCTTCAAATGAAGGGAGTATAATTAAATAAGAATTATAAGATGCAAAATGTGATTAATTGTACTGTATGGTGCCATTCATTTTAGTAGACATCTCAACAATTAAAAAAAATTAACATATAAAAAATAAATACATGTTTAAATTTAAAAAAAAAAAAATGCAATTGTCGTGAATGATAAGCGGGGCTAGTTTTGGGCTTTGGCTATGGGCCTCATGAGCCAACGAGAACTTGGGTTTATTTTCTGAAGTGGGCTTACTAGACAGGACTGTTTGGTCAACACGCAACAAATGAGTCTTAAATTAATTTGAATGATATACTCCTTATTCAATTAATCACAAATCCGAGTTATGCTATGATGTTAAGGGTAATTCTTTTTATTGTAATTGAGCGCGTAAATTAAATAGACAGCGTTTGTTTACCCAGTTCGTCCGGAAGGACTACGTCTGGGGGCGATCCAAGCCAGGAGTTCCACTAGTATAGTTGTGTATCAGAGTACATAATTCATGAATACAATGAGATATATATAATAGTAAAACCCTAGTCTAATGGATAAAGCCCAATATAATTCTTGGTCCTCAAGTAATGTCCACACCAAATCTCCTAGATTTGGAATATCAAATCTTCCGGATTTACAACACTCCTCCTTGGACATTACGACATGAATGTCATGTCATAAAAACTCCACGTGCTAAGGATCGGCCATAATAATGAGTGGGAGGAATGTCATCGATCTTCTAGATCTAAATCTTCCAGATTCATTTTGAGGTTACCGCTCCCCCTGAAGACAACAACACTTTAAGTCTTTGCATCCCAATACCACGAACGTACTTTTCAAAAGTAGACGTAGGTAAGGATTTAGTAAACAAATCTGCAAGATTGTTACTAGATTGCACCTTTTGAATGGTAATCACGCCACTCTTCTGGAGTTCGTATGGGTAGAAAAACTTAGGTGAAATATGTTTCGTCAGGTTTCCCTTGACGTACCCATTACTCATTTGTGCGATGCAAGCAGCGTTGTCTTCAAATATAACGGTGGGAGATGTATCGCCCTTGGCGATACCACACGAGTCACCAATGTGTTTTACCAAGGACCTTAACCAAACACATTCTCGTGCGGCTTCAAATAAAGCTATGATCTCTGAGTGGTTTGAAGACGTGGTAACCATTGATTGTTTAACCGATCTCCACGAGATTGCGGTTCCACCACAGAGAAAAACATAACCAGTCTGGGATACGGCGTTGTGGGGATCAGACAAATAGCCGGCATCCGCATAACCTACCAAGGTTTTGTCTTGGTTCTTACGATAAAACAGTCCAAGATCTTGGGATCCTTGGAGGTATCGTAGAACGTGCTTAACACCATTCCAATGTCTCCTCGTAGGAGAAGCGCTATATCTCGCAAGCAAGTTAACTGCAAATGCAATGTCCGGCCGGGTGCAATTTGCAAGATAGAGCAAAGCTCCAACAGCGCTAAGATAGGGAACTTCTGGTCCCAGAATTTCTTCTGAATCTTCTCTTGGCCTAAATGGATCCTTATCCACTTCGAGGGATCGGACTACCATCGGGGTGCTAAGTGGATGAGATTTATCCATGTGAAATCTATCCAATACCTTCTTCACGTAGGTCGACTGATGAACAAGGACTCCTTCTGGGAGGTGCTCGATCTGCAAGTCGAGGCAGTACTTGGTTTTACCCAAGGACTTCATTTCGAATTCAGCCCTCAAGATTGAACTGGCTTCTTCAATCTCTTTGCATGTTCCGATTATGTTCAGGTCATCAACATATACGGATATGATGCAAAAACCGTCTTGCGATTTCTTCGAGAATACGCACGGGAAAGCTTTATCGAACGTGTATCCCTTCTTCTGAAGGAATTCACTAAGTCGGTTGTACCACATAAGGCCCGATTGCTTCAGGTCATACAACAACTTACGCAGTTGTATGCTATACATACTGCGATTTTCTCCATCCCTTAACTGAGGAATGTTAAATCCATCTGGGATTTTCATATAAATGTCGGCATCAAGTGATCCGTATAAGTACGCGGTTACTACGTCCATTAATCTCATTTGGAGATTTAACTTAACTGCCAAAGATATCAAATAGCGGAACGTTATTGAGTCCATGACGGGAGAATAGGTTTGATCGAAATCAATCCCGGGTCTCTGCGAAAACCCTTGCGCTACCAGCCTCGCTTTGTACCTCTCCACAGTATTGTTCTCATTTCGTTTTCATACAAATACCCATTTATATCCTACAGGGATAGCACGCGCGGGTGTATGAACGATTGAGCCAAATACTTGTCTTTTGTTAAGCGAGGCGAGCTCCGCATCAATTGCCTCTTTCCATTTAACCCAATCGTGGCGCTTCCGGCACTCTGCGATTGTTTTGGGTTCAGGATCTAGATCATTAATAATGGAAAGAGCTATTGACGCTGCAAATGTGTCGTCGACGACAGTAATATTTCAATTATATGTTTCTCCCGTATCTGTGAAGTTCACAGAGACTTCGACGTTTACGTCAACCAGACCTTCCTCATTTCCCATTGTATCTGGGTCTGGTCGTTCCACGGTCCTAGTACATGGAATGTTTTGTGCACGTGCTTCATCACTAGGACTCTCGTCTCCTTGAGACTTGGGATTATCTAGACGGATCTCTTCCAGAGATTTTCCATTCGACTGACCAGATTTGCTAACCTTTCGTTTAGGTGTGTTACTATCTCTTGAGGGTCCCTTACGCCTTTGGCGTGTGGGGGCATGAGTACTCATTTTACTTGGGACCTCAACCCTTTGGGGAGCATTTACTGCAGGTATATGCGATCTAGTCACACCTCTATGGTCAGTGAACGCGTCTGGCAGGTTATTTGCTAAGTTCTGCAGGTTAATGATCTTCTGAACTTCTAGTTCAGATTGGTTAGTGCGCGGATCTAGATACTGAAGATTACTTACGTTGCACGTAAGTTCCCGGCATTCATTCAATTTTGAATTCGGATCTCCCCCTAATGCCGGGAAGTAATCTTCATCGAACGTGCAATCAGCGAACCGGGCCGTTAATTGATCCCCGGACAAAGGCTCGGGTACTTCAAGATGGATGGAGAGTCGTATCCAACGTAAATACTGAGTTTTCTTTGTGGGCCCATAGAGGTTCGCTTGGGTATCGTAATCGGTACGTATACCGCACATCCGAAAATACGCAGATGGGAAATGCTAGGTTCTTTCCCACGCACTAACTGAAGGGGGGAATGATCATGATATGCAGTTGGACGGATTTGAATTAGTTGTGATGCATGGAGGACTGCATGCCCCCAGCATGAGGTGGGTAGTTTAGAGTTCATGAGCAATGGTCTCGCGATAAATTTGATACGTTTTATTAGCGCCTCAGCTAGACCATTTTGGGTATGGACGTAGGGGACCGAATGCTCCACTTTAATTCCCAGGGCCATACAGTAATCTGTAAAGGCCTTCGAGCTAAACTCGGCTGCGTTATCCATGCGAATCGATTTAATTGGATAATCCGGGAATTGAGCTCTAAGCTCGATAGTCTTCGCAATGAGCTTCGCAAAAGCTTGATTGCGGGTGGACAGCAAACATGCAAATGTCCACCTAGTGGAGGCATCAATAAGGACCATGAAATAACGAAATGGTCCTGATGCTGGGTGAATCGGTCCACAAATGTCTCCTTGAATTCGCTCTAGGAAAACCGGAGACTCTAGTCCAACCTTAGTGCGCGACGGGCGCACTATCAACTTACCCTTTGAACATGCATCACAGAAATATTCATCGACGGGAGGGATTCTATTATTCGTAATATTATGACCAGTTGAATT
Source organism: Ballota nigra (assembly GCA_947034835.1). Taxonomy (NCBI): domain Eukaryota; kingdom Viridiplantae; phylum Streptophyta; class Magnoliopsida; order Lamiales; family Lamiaceae; genus Ballota; species Ballota nigra. The sequence goes on from OX344725.1 coordinate 35,838,999, forward strand.
AGATAGAATCCTACGTATCATTGTTTGTCCCGGATGACCTAACCGCTGATGCCATAATTTAAAAGAATTTGGGTCATGGAATTTCATACTCATCGCTAGATGGGAACTAGACGGCCGAATGTAGGTATAGTACAAACCGGAGGAGAAGGATGGAAGCTTTTCTATAACTTGTTTACGGCTACCTCGAGTATAAGTCATCAAAAGGTATTCATTATCGCTTTCAGTTTTAGTTTCAATATGATATCCGTTATTTCTAATGTCTCTAAAACTGAGTAGGGTACGCTTAGATTGCGGAAACAATAAAGCATTTTCAATTATTAATTCGGTACCCATGGGGAGGACAATGGAAGCTCTTCCAGAGCCCACTATCAATGTACTGTCATTCGCAATTGTACTTATACTCCCCTTACGATTAATCAAGTTATGAAAATACTTCCTATCCTTTAGGATCGTATGTGTGGTGGCGCTATCTACCAAACATAAATCACTATGGGCGTCCATCATGCAAGAGGAAATGGTCCAAACCTAATAGCTGATTTGTTTACAAGCCATAAATCAAAATAGCAATATCCGAATAAACTCATGGACAGCTATTACGGTAAACATATCAAAGCTAATTCATTCATAAATAAAATATCCGAAAGAAAGGATCCAAAAACATAATAGGTAATTGTTTTATTCAGAAAATAAATTACTAGGAATAATCAAATACGCGAATCTACTTGTTCATCCTAAAATACGAGCTACGGGCTCAAGAGGTCATCGTTGTCTAGGTCAAAATCTGCTTCAGGCAGGTTGTCATCCATGGGTTCATCAACTGGGGCCTTCCCCTTGTCGTCCTTTTGCATCATTAAATAAGCCTCGACCAGGTGTTTGGGAGTACGACACTTGCGCGACCAATGGCCTTTGCATCCGCATCTGAAGCAGGGCTGCTCGATCATTCTTTGAGAGCTGGGTTTTTCAGGAGCGTTAAACCGGGTCTTGTGACTACCGAGCGAACTACGGCCTTGGTCGTTAGTCCGGGATTTCTTACTCGCTCTCCCCCTTCCACGATTGCGACGACCAAATGATGTTTTATGCCTGTATCGCTGCAGGCGTACAGGGTCGCTAGCGTGAAACATTGATACAGAATCCTGGATCAGGTTGGTCACAACACGCTGCAATGCAGAGCTGTACTTCGTTATGGACTTCAGGTCCTCATAACGGACGTTCAACCATTCATGTTGTGATGGAGGTAGGAGTGCAAAATCATATTGTTGGAAACGTTCCTTCAGGGTTTTCCACAATATCTCGGGGTCCTTTTCTGTGACATATTGGGATTTTAGACCTTCATTCATGTGGTTCCTTAGAAAAATCAATACCTTTGCCTTCTGGGCATCAGTAGATTTTGAACCTTCCATGATGGTTTCGCTTAACCCATTTGATGCTAGATAATACTCTATATCTAGCACCCATGTCGGGTAATTGCTACCGTCGAGAGCAAGCTCATCGAACTCTTTCATAGTGATATCAGACATTATTCACTACAAGAGAAGCGACATGGTGAGGGGGGATGAACTAGACGCATAGACAATAAGGGGAGAAACAAGGATTCATTTAATTATTCAAAGGCACATAGATGCACATACTGGGCGCCGTCTACCCAAGGCATAAATTCACGGTCCGACAAATACCGGGCGCCGCCTACCCGGGCATAAAAAGCGGACTATAAACTATGTGCACAGTGTTAATGCACGAAGGATAATCAAATCACTCAAGCATGCAATAACAATAAATAACGATAATCACATGAAAATAATTTGCAGAAAATATACGGTTTAATGGACAGAGGAAATAATCATTAGAATAATTATTTCATGTACATTAATGCAATTTAACGAAATATTTTCAAGATTATATAATAAAGTGAAACATGGATTTTATGATATCAAGAACACAAACGAATCGGGTTAAAGAATCATGAAAAATCCGAAGAAAAGCGTCGCGTGCGTCGCGCACGGCGGACGGGTGCGACGTTCGTAGGTCGACCTCGTGCGTGCGGCGACGGACATAGGCGTGCGCGGCGGGAGGGTGCGAGTGTGCGAGCGCGCGCGACGGGCACGTGCGTGCGCAGCCAGCGGCGCGGGCGTGCGACGTTGGGGCGCGGATGCACGCGGCATCGGGCGCGACGGGCGCGACTCGCGCGGGCCTGCGAGGGCGCTGGGCGCGAGTGCGCGCGGCATTGGGCGCGACGGGCGATGTGGATGCGCGCGGGCCTGCGCGGCGCTGGGCGCAACGGGCGGCGTGGATGCGCGCGGGCCTGTGCGGTGCTGGGCGCGACGGGCGCGAGTGCATGCGCGCGGGCCTGCGCGGCGCTGGGCGCGACGCGTGCGGGGGTCGTGCGGCGCTGGTTGCGAGCGGTGCGCGCTGCGGGCGGCATTCGGCGCTGGCGCTTGGTGCGTGCCGCGGGCGGCACAGGCTCGGGCGGCGGCAAGCGGCGCTACGGGCGTTGGACGACGGTCGTTCGACTACGGGCGATGGCCGTTGTTCATAGATTCAATTCACAAAATAACATTCACGTAATATAATTTCACACAGGGAAATTTAGGAACGAAATCAATTATTCAAGTACACAATAAAACATGTGAATAAATTAAAGGCGTACCGTTTTATCTCGGGCAGAGACTCGTGCTGATAACGTATTGTAATTGAGCGCGTAAATTAAATAGACAGCGTTTGTTTACCCAGTTCGTCCGGAAGGACTACGTCTGGGGGCGATCCAAGCCAGGAGTTCCACTAGTATAGTTGTGTATCAGAGTACATAATTCATGAATACAATGGGATATATATAATAGTAAAACCCTAGTCTAATGGATAAAGCCCAATATAATTCTTGGTCCTCAAGTAATGTCCACACCAAATCTCCTAGATTTGGAATATCAAATCTTCCGAATTTACAACACTTTTAAAGAGAGTGCACGATAAAATAAAATCACAAAACCATTAATTTCTTTAGGTTATGTTTCGTGCTCCTTGAGGAACTTTATTTTTCAGTTGCTGTTGTAATGTTCATTTTCATCATATATCTTTAAACAATGCATAGTATATTTCCTACTTCTGTTGCAAATTACAATCAATCAAAAGGCATGGGAACTGTGAATTGAATTGCCCAGAACTAGCTTGAATTTGCCTAAAGTACACAAAAATTCCCTACATTTACAAACAAAAGAAAAAAGGGGGGAAACCAATAATCATTCCACAATAGTGTTTAACAAATTCAAGTTTTCCTTCTCATATTCAATGTTGAAAGTGTTAAGTTGGTGCCGTTGTAAATGAATGTATATGAACATAATGTGTGTGTTTGAATCGTCCCCTTCTGTGACAAATTGCTGCACGTGTAGTTAAAAAAAACAAATAAATTGAAACTGAATTTCATTTCCAACTCTTCCATTCAATCTTGTGAACTTTGCCATTTGGGTCGCTATTCAATTAAAAGCACCTATCTCTAAAGAAATGGATAAAATCATGTCCAAAAAATGGAAGGAAAAAGGGGCAAGATCAAGAAACGCAACAAAGAGGGAAGTGTGTGTACTCTATTGAACATGGGGAATAGAAAGCTACTTATATCTCATTCCACCAAATCCATTTTCTCAACAGACTGTTTACAAGGCTTCTTGCCGCCTCATGTAAGTATCCTCATGCACAAACACGGGGTTTTGAATTTGGGGAGGAACCTCAGCTTGTCCCATTGCAATGCCGCCTTGAGTAGTAGAAACGGGACGATTATTTCTGTTCTTTGCTGAACTCAATGTGAGATAATAGATGATCCCTAAAATGACGCTTGATAATGACAACACTGCAGCCCCACCAAAAATACCGGGTTTCATAACATAACAGTCGTAGCCGTAGTACAAGTTGTTCTCTTCTATATGTTCACTGTTCAGTGCTGCCCCACTTAGCAACAGAAGGAATGATATTACAAATGTGAACCTGCAACATTATGGACAACAATTATCAACTTATGGATTAGACATATATACAAATCTTTTCAGTTCTTATTCTATTGTTTGCTTCATAATCACTTCACCACCCAAATTATGTTCACCAAGTATAAACAGCACTAGATTGGAAGAACTTCTTTCGATGATTATATTACCAGGAAACGATAAAGCATGTTAGTGCTAGAGTCCAATCAGCATTGGATTGATGTAGGCCTTTTCTACAACAAACGCATCCAGTTACAACGTTGATGATAATTTGAGCAACCATAAGAGCAATAGCTGCTGTTAACCCAAGGCCTAACGCAGGACTCGTTGGGTATGAGCATTCAGTAGAAGACAGAATTTGGACCTGGTCATGCTGCATCATAATATGCAAGCATCAAATCATAGGTATTTCAAGAATTAATGTCAACAATAGTTGTTAGGTACAGAATGCAAAAATCTCACACATGAGTTGACAATAAAAGACCCTGCATGCATTTATTAAAAATAACAATAATAGTAGTAGTAGTAAAGAAAAAACAGGTTCTGTGAAAAAATACACTCCATTGTAATTTGGTTGTGTGCTATCCACCATCAGAAACATTGACTCTTTTGATGATGATCAATTTAGCATTCTGTTTCTCACTACGCAATTTAATCACATTCGAAACAAAGGGTATTCATTATCATTCAAAATACACACAGTCACAGACGCCCACTTAATTTGAACATTCATCACTAAATCTGTTATACCAAGCAAGAAGTTTGCAGCTCTTTTCAATTATATTATGACCAAATTATATAGATGGCAACCATTTCAACTTAGAAAATACACGCAAACCATCTTAATTGGGCAATCTTTTTTATAAAAGGACTGAGAAAATCAAAATCAAAACCAAAACCTAAACATTTATTGGCAGCCTCTTCAATCAATTACACAAATGTTACCCCTTAAAAATCAATCTATACCACCATCATTCAACCAAAAAAGTACACAAACACACACACCATCTTTAAGAAAAAGAAAAACGAAGGAACTAAGGAAATCCAACCATAAGCATTCAACACTGAATTGACACTCAATTGCTTGCTAAGTTGACAGATTTCTAAAATTGCATGTACAGATTAATTAAACACTCCGGCTCATTTGTTAACCTAAAAATTGCCCAAAAGCAAACATTTATATCCAGCAACAACAATAACCCGAAATGCCGAGCAGTTTTTATGCATATATTATATATAGCTAGATGCAAATACAGGAAAACAAAATAATCCGTAATCTCCATCGACATAGCAAATAATCAAGTGTTGGAATACCTTTATCCTCTTAAATTCGGCAGCAAAGGCTGTAGCAGCAGAGAGCAACCCTAAAAAGGCCACGACGCAGCTTACAACAATTACCTTTCTCTCCACTTCCATTTCCACTTTCTCTCTCTAGATTCCCTCCACAAATGTCAAACGCATTGAATTGAAATGACGAATTTTCCGGATTGCCAGAGTTAAGATTGAAGCAACTTTATTGTTGCTACTTTTTGCCAGAATAATGATAGTGATTAGTGAAGCGTTGCCGGGATATCTTGATATCTCTATTCAAAGGGTAAATCTGGAAATCTATTTGAATCAACCTGACTTTTGGTTTTCCTTTCTTTTCTATACTTTTTCTTTTTCTTTAATCTTAATCAATTTTGCATTTACTTTCTCCCAGAAAATTGAAAAAGACATGATTATACAACATTCGTCTCAAGAAATTTTTCACACGTGGAATTGGCACATATTTTTTTTTTTAAAGAGGAGTATATGAGTGTGAATTTGAATAAAATAATGATAACTTTATGTTATATAGACTTTTGTAAGAGGGGTTATTTCCTCTTTTGGGGTGTGAAGAAAATGTTGGGACGTTCATTTAAGATAAGTGTGAAGAAAATATTGGGACGGAAAGATTAATTGATATTAAATCAAATGAATAATAATCATTTTTTGTGTTTATCGAATTTTTTTTAATGAAATCATAGGTTTGAGGATATGAGTAATATCCACACAAGGAATCTCCTACATTTATTATTTATTAATAGGGAATTTAGTTTAATGATGTGTCGTTTGATGATGTGTTGTTTTTTTATTGGTTTACATTCAATATATGACATCCATGTGTAATGTTGATATTGAATCCAATTAAAAAAAAAGTAATATTCTAGGCTTGAACCTTGGACCTTCTACATAATTTTTATGTAAATTGTCAACTTAACCAATTTATATATTTTTTTGCATGTTTTGATTAACTATTTTCTACGTTCTTTATATTTATTTAAAAAAAAGGTTCAATCTACATATTGTTGGTATACTTTAAAATTCACTTTATCAAAATTTGTTCATCGATCTATGTAGTATCAAAATATACTTTATATTTTTATAAATATTAAGAAGATTTAGACATTGGTATAGTTAATCGTGAGATCTTTATATATATAAATTTTGGCAAAGTATTGTGTGAACAAGTTCCACACATAAACTATATTTGAAGGGTAATAGTTGTTTTTATTAACGATATCAGTTTTGAAATGTATTAGTTATTTTTACTAAAAAAATATTAGTTGTTTCATTAAAGGATCTTAGTTATTTTACTATAAGATATTAGTAAATTGTTGTTCATGGTAATAGTTACCGTGAATATCATTCATACAATATCTTCTTATTAATTTTTTTATATCAAATATGTAAGTTTATAATTATTTGATAACTTTTAACATTTCATATTGTGTTTTTGACATATTAAAAAAGTTTAATTAATTTATGTTTACTACTCTCTCCATCCCATATTTAGTTGTCATTTGCCCAAAAAGTTTGACTCATACTAGATTGTCCATTTAAAAAAAAAATCAATAAAAATAACTACACATTTTTTCAACTATTTCCTCCCAACGTCTCTAAATTATATCTCATGTCATTACATTTACCAACAAAAAAATATCTACTTTAAACATAAAGTAAAAAGATTGAAATACTCTTATTTTATCCATTCAAATACTAATAAACAACACATTAAATCTCATGTCAAAAGTCAAAGTTCAATCAAGTATGGTATAAAATGAGTATTTATTTATTTATTTATTTATTTATTTATTAATATATATATATATATATACATATATATATATATATATACATATATATATATATATATATATATATATATATATTACATAAAAGTGTGTTATATTAACCCGCGTAGTACGCGGGGAGTTAACCTAATATACGGAATAATCTCAGGAATTCTACTCTAACATTCAAGAAATTTTCTAGGGTTCACAATCCAATCGTTAAAAGAGAAAGAGTCGAATATAGAGCATTTAACCGAACACCAACTCCAATATATCCCCTTAATTTCTTCCACAATCTTTTCCACTTCAAATATAATTTCTTCAAAGACCAGTTTATTTCTAGCTCTCCAGACAATCCAAGTCACACAAATCCATAATCCAGTTGTCAACACTCTCTATTTCTTGTCGTTAAGGATTCTCACATGCAAATTAAAGTGTTCTTTAATCTGATTATGCATAGCGATTGGGCAACCAAGCCAATTGTATACTGTTTTCCACACTTCCGCCGACTTTGGACAATCAAGAAAGAGATGGGCATTGTTTTCTGAAGAATAGTTACAGAGGGAGTAGTTTACCGAGTTGTTCAGATGAAAAATGTTCCTCCTTGCTAAGTTCTCTCTTGTTGGTAATAAATCCTACAAATTCTATACGCCATTGTTATCATTTTACTTAGTGCAATCTTGTTCCATAGATGCTTGAACTCTTTTCCACCTCATTGATTCGAACTTGATCTGTTTCCCCATCCCGAACATCAGTTGATACACATCTTTAGTGCAAAATAGCTCGACTTTTGAATTTCTCCATCTCCAACATCTGCCACTCATCCTCTAAGAGGGTTCATATTAATTAAACAGATAAACTCATTAAGTGTAGCAATTTCATGTTCAAAAAGTTCTCTCATCCATCTCCACTTCCACACTTATTTACTATTTTCTCAGACTCTAATTTCCCTAGTCGAATTCTCTCTCTCCCTACTAATCAAAAACAACCTCGAAAATAAATTTCTAAGAGGGCGATCTTCAACCCACACACAATTCCAAAACCTCTTATTTCCCCATCCTCTAACACTCTCTCCATATTTTCCCAAAACCACCTCCATTCCTCGTGCGATACGTTATCTAACACCTCATTCCACCAACTTGACCACCTCTCTCTCCTATCTTTTACTAAATCAAAAGAACCATACAATTATAACCCCCAAGTAGGAGAAACGAAATGTCATTCCATTCTGACAATCACTTGCCAAAAAACAAAAGAAGCTTGATGGTGGATAAGATTTCCCTTAAGACTGTGTTTGATTAGAGATGATGGTGGATTAGATGTTGATGTAGATGGAAAATGGTGGATGTGGGTAATTCAAGCAATATTAAATTTGTATTTGGTTAGGGATGAAGAGGTAGAGGCAGATGAAATTTTATGTCAACTCAAAGTTGATTTTGTATTATTTTATTATTATTAGTCAGTGAGATAATGATTGAGTTGTAGAAAAGTAAAAGTGATGATAAGAAAAAGAATGAATCGATGAAAGAAAAAATAGGAGAGATAATGAATGAATGTGTAGAATCATGATGCGGTTGTATAGGATTGTGTGAGAATCTTAATCACTTGTAAAGAAGAGGATGCGTAAGCTGACTTGGCAACTTCTCACCTCTCTATTTCTTCATTCTCTTCTCTCATTCATTCTCTCAACAATTAATCTTAGTTGTCCGATTATTTAGGTGAATCTTGAACGTTTGTTACACATTATAATGTCTATATAAAATCCATAATCTCTCTATTGAACCTCATTCCATACCTTACAATGTGATCGCCGCTACCGTATTCTCCCACTTTCCATCCCCTAACTGGTCAATAAAGCTTCTGCCTCCATCGAGCTTATCCCTCCGGTCGAGCTCCAAACTTTATTCGAATTTTCATTTGTTTGTTTTATTTGCAGGTATTAATGGAGATTCATGACAATATATGAAAATTAGGACACAAGTTTTGCTGGTATTCATTTTTACATATATCATCTTCTTATTTGTTTTTTCCTGTGAAGATTAGGATACAATTTTTGTAAGTATTCATTATTGATTAATAGTAATCTTCTTATTTTTTATATGATGTTTCTTCTCTGTTTAATATATATGATTATATTCACTTTTGTTATTTGTTTTTTCTTTTGTTTGTAGATTTGTGTTCGTCGCATTATTGCTTTAGATTTGGAACGTCGCCGCCCTCTTATGATTATGACTGTCATTTTTCTTAGTATTGAATTTTTTTCCTGATCGTCAACATCTTCTTTTTTATGTATGAAGTGTGAACTATTACAACAAGATTGAAAATCTTAGAATCATGCATGGAATATTTTGCAAAGTGGTTTTTTTTTTTTTTTGGAATTTTTTTCTTTTCAAATAGGTTCGAATATGTACATAATAATAATAATATTATTATTATTATTATTAAATAAATGAATTAAACACTTCTTTGTTATTTTTCATTATAATCCTTAAATTACTCATCACAATTATTAATGGAATTATGTCATCAATTAATCTGCCATTTTGTTCACAATTTTAATTGAAGTCAAAGTGTTCTTAAATACATTCTCCATAATCCATAATTTGCGGCAGTGATATTCTCTATAAATGTAAATTCAAAGGTTTTTTTTTCTCTTTTCTTGGAATCAACTTAAATGTGTTTTGATCGATATTTAATTGAAGAAATTTTTACAATTACATATAATTAATTATGAATAATATTAATTTGTATGTTGCATTTCACACGCATGATCGATATATTAATTTACAATGCCTAAATTTTGTTATGATTGATATTTAATTAGCATTGTAATTTTTGTTTGATCTTATTTTAAAAAAAAGTTATATTTTTTACCGATCTTTTATATAAGTTATTTGATCAATATAATTATTTTATTGTATGCAACCCAAATGTATATGTTAATTTCTTATTAAAATATAATATTTTATATAACTATGCAAATTTTACTCCATTTAAAAAAATGCTAATTAATTGTATAATAGTCCACAAAATTAAATAAATCATTGTATTGAGAAAACTACTTGTTATAAGGATTAAGGATGTATTATTTTGTCATGATCATATTTTATGGAGAAGGAGATGGTAATCAAACAATTGAAGGCATTTGGAGTTGGACCATTTATATTTGGAATTTAATTTTAATATGGTGTGACTGACCCATTTTATTTCAATTAGCTTTGAGATCAAATATTGAAGCCCAATGTTTATTTGAATTTGTAATAATTAAATAGGGCAACTTACGGGAAATGAAAGTAAGTAGAATTATAGTGTCTTATCTCTTTTCTTTTGGCTCTCTCTTTCTCTCTAATATTCCTCTCACCTCTCTCTATTTCTTATCAGATTTTCCCCTTCCTAAATTAGTGTTTCATCCCTTTCTACCAAATTAGTGTGTTCATGACATATTTCAATGTAAAAACACAGTACCAAATGTGTTACAATTACTTTTAATATTTATTAATTGAAACTATTATAATGATCTACATATTTATTCCATATTTAGATAGATCCATACTTAATTGTTGTAATTTTCACAAATTAAGCAAAAAATTATTGCATAATATCATCGTAATTCATGAAATTTACTTGTTATATTATTGAGATTTTAATATTTTATTTTATAATGTAAGTACAAATCAATATAGTAGTCATTTCTGAATACCATCTTGGTATACATTGACCAAATTAACTTGTCCCTAATTTTTTTCATATTATATATATATATATATATATGTTTGCAAGTAAGGAGAATATCATATGTACTGATATTTAATTAGTATAGTATATTCTTGACTCACATTCAATTGTATTTTTATTGATACTTAAATAAAGAATATTTGACAATTATATTTAATTAATTTTAAGTAAGAAATTATATAAATTGCTTATGTTGCAATTCATGATAATAAATAAAGTAATATTAATGAATAAATTGAGTAATTAGTGGAGAAAATTGCTAAGATGAAAAATCATGTAATTAGTGGAGTTAAAATAATCTTATGTTGATTATGAATTACTAAAGCGAATAATATATGATTCATATTATGTATACAATATTTATATGATATACTTTAATATTTTAATGTGATACATCATATCAAATCATAATATACTATATAAGAGGGGATGTTAAGTCCTATGTGGCAACTCATTCATCCTCTATTTTAATTTCTTGCTCTCCCCTTCATTCTAGCCTTCTCTAATCTCGACCGTTCTTTTTTTATTTTTAATCTTGATAGTTCATTTGATTTTTTTTTTCTCTATTTAAGTAACTCTCTGTATCATAATTGTTCATTGCATTTGCCTCCTTCATTCTTTTCGTTATTTGTTGTTGTTTCGTTGGCTGGCTTTTGCCAATGATTTTTTGTGTCGTCTTCCGCCTGATTATAATTTTTTTTGCACTGGATTAGTCGAAGTTCGGGTCGTTTGTTTCCTGGGATGTTTAGCGTATTCCTATATCGACTGTTTTTCATCGGCATATTTGGTGGTCTCAAGCGTGGCATTTGTAGTCTATAGGCGGATGTATAGTTCATTCGTAGTTTTATAGCCTATCTTTTTTTCTTTACGCCCTCGAGCTGCTTGGCGTTGTACTATTATGCATTTTGAATTGGTTATAGGATTTTTTTTGTGGATGAGGTTGTTCAATTGCGACGTTTGTACGGATGATTTGTATTAATGAATCAAGCATTTTCTTTCGCACATTTTTTTTACAATTCAACATTTTTTACTATCCCCCGCGCTGTGTTTTCTTCTTTTACTGTGTTTAATTTCTTAGCTTTCGTTTCGTTGTTGGTTGTATGTGTAAGTTGTCGCTGTATGTGCTGACATTTTTTTCGCGTTGATCGGTGTTGGTGCATGTGTGGATGGGCCTATTCGTGTCATTGAATCCCATGACTTACACATATTTTGTTAATTTTCTTTGAACGGAATTCATATCATGATGAAAGAATTTTGTTGGCATAGTTCGTTTGGGATGTCTCTTGCGATGGTTTTGGTGTTACCGAACGTTTTTTTTTTGGCCTTCTTTTGCCGGACATTTTTTTTTTTGCGATGGTTTTTTGTCATTGTTCTTGGGATGCATGTTTTGGTGTGCATTTGTAAAAGAATTTCCGCTTTGGAATGTTACATTTATGTAACGCTGACAGTGATGCATGGATTTTGGTAATATAGTTTGGATATTTGGTAACCAAAATTACCCGAAATAGTTTCCATATAATAATGGTATGTTGACTAAATATACTAGGAATAGTGAGTAATTTGAGTCTATTAGTTATTATGGAAATTTAATAATACATAATAGGAGTGAGGTATGTATTGGTGAAAATTTTAATTGCCTTTATTGATGTCTATGAAGTTAATAAGAGTTAATTCATTCAAACAAAAATTATGTTTCCATATGCGTTAGTTATGTGTTGTACCAATTGGTTTAAATTATTTAATAAAACTCATTATTTAATAATGGCATAAATTTAGGACATATAAATATATTAAAATATAATTAATGTGAAGACTAATTCAATTTAAGTGTGTACCGATAAAGTGTGTGATTACCAATTTTTTTCCTTTAATATATATATATATATATGTATATATATATATATATATTTGACTAATCTTTGTATGTATCATATTCACAATTAAAATTAATGACAAGAATAATTTATGAATACTACACATCTTTTAATTTAACGGAATTTTGTCCTTTTTTTTTTAATTATAGTAACAATTTAGAAAAATTTATTATGGAATGTTTACTGCATGTGCTAAATGAAACAATTTGTATATTAAAAAAAATTGGCATTTTTGTATGGTTAGTTAAACTTAATTTATTTCTTATTTTTTGTACTCCTATCGTTAATGTTAAATTCAATTTAAATTTAGACTTATAATTTTCATAAGTACACAAATCTCTTTTGATATCAATCTAAACTGTGAATGCATTATTTATTGTATAAAATGTGAATCTTTGAGTATAACCATGAAAGTCAATAAAATTGATTAATGACTAATTATCATAAATTGTGTAAATTAATTATATGACCTAAATTTTTGCTAATTAATATTTAAACAGATATGAAAAAGAAATTGATGTCTAACTATACTAAACCAAACCAATTAGAAGATCACCTAAATTTAAGCTAATTTATTCAACGGTAATTATTGTTAGTTAATGTGCATTTTTTTTAAATTGGCATTTATGTATGGATATTTAGGCTTCACGTCAATTTTGAATTTATTCCGTAAACATTGACGTGAAATTATAAATGGTGTAACTTAACTAAAGGACCTAAATTTTAGCTAATTAATACTTAATCAAATATAACAAATAATTATGTTTAAATTATGAAAAGATTGGTACATTATAAGTGTTGACTTTTAACCATCATCAATGTCAATGGAATTAAATTGTTTCCACATACTTATAATTATTTTTAGATACACTTTATTTTAACCAATTAATGTTCTTTAAATAAACAATTAATACTCTTTGTTGCCATTTACTAAATTGGTTATTAGAGAAAAAATATTATTTTAAGACACTACCTTATGAGTGTTTACACTATTGTTATGGACTTGCAAAATTTAGACAATATTTTTACGAATTTGTAAAATTAGGACAATATTTTTATAAATTTGCAAAACTAGAGCATTCTCTTTTATTTTTAGCCAATTTAGACAAAATTTTATAAAATACGGCCAAGTGGGCATATCATTTAGACCCACATTTTATAAAATTTGGCTTAAATTTGCCCAAAATAAAAAATAGTGTGCTTATTTTACAATATTGTAAACACAATGTTGTAATTTTATAAGTCCATAAAGATGATTTACTAAATTTGTAAGCCTGAAAAGATAGTGTCCTAATTTTACAATTGTATGAGTTAATTTAGTTTATCAATATTTTATTGGTGAAATGTCTTAATTGTTATAGATAATTGTATGTAATTCTTAGGATAATTACACCTATTTTCCTTTAACTTTGGTTGACTTTTGTTTTCATCCTATTTACTTTGAGATTTTGAATTTTATCCTACAACGTATAAAAAATTGTGTTTTTTATCTTGTTACCTGCTATACCAAATAACTATTGCGATAAATTTCACATGACACCAATTTTTTGTAATTTATAGGATGAAATTCGAAATGTCACGACAAATTTATCGAAATAGGTGTCTGGTATAGCAGGCAATAGGATGGAAACATAGATTTTGTAATATATAGAACAAAATTCAATAGTTCAAAGTTAACAGGACGAAAACCAAAGATAACCAAAGTAAAAGGATAAAAAAGCAATGAATCCAGTATAATAAAAGTTAAGTGCAATAGAGTTATGACATAGAACTCTTTTAAAAGATATATTCAATCTTATGTATACTTGGTGGTCTACAAATCAAATGTCATGTGAATTTTTACATCGTGATTTCTAACTTATATTTATTATCATTGAAAACTAATATTTTACATTTAAGAATTTATAATTTATATATTTCATTTATGGTTGACTTATTTTTAAGACGTGATCAAATTCTTGATATGATACATAAAAAATAAAAGATTTAATTTTTTTTTCTAATGTTTGAGGCTGTTGGTTTTTAGAGGCACGAACACCATGTTCGGCGCAGCGGAAGATTACGACTCACCAACAACGAATCTCAAACATAGTTGTATAACATAACAATTAAAGGATAAATAACGATATATAAATCCTTACAGCGATTTGTACGCGGAATCCTCAACTATGGTATCCACGTAACGGCTTTCTACCAACCCGCACCGATATGCCAGCGTTGAATCTCGAGACGAATTTGCTAGGAAAATTCCGACTAGAGATTTTATGGAGAAATTATATTTCTTATATCACATTCTGAATTCCCATAAGACTCATATTTATAGGGATTAACTTGGCTTAATTCCTAAGCAAGATATCGGGCCTAGCCCGTAATATAATCTCTACGGATTATATTTCCCTAGATATGTTCCTACGAATAATATCTTTACCATATCTATTATTCTTGTATAATAATATTCCAAATATTATTATTGGGATTTCATATTTAATTAAATCTAATTTAATTAAATAATAATAATAATTAATTCCAAATATAATTATTATTATATTCTCCATAAATTAAATATTATATCCAATACAATATTTAATCAACCAACTATAATTGGTAAATTGCCATTACTTGTTGTGTGACCCATAGGCCCTCGTATATCGAGCGATTAGTCAAATTAACGGTCTTAATTGAACCCTAGACAATAAATCAGACATTCTCAATATACGAGGTACGTTGCGAGGAAATCTGCAACTACCTGTAATAATGTGGGCTATTGTGATATCTTCCTTTCATTCACGAGTACTCGATTAAGCCTTGAACATGATGAAGTGTCTATTCAAATAGCTTAATCATATTATCTCAAATCACTAATTGATCAAGTATATCACACTTAGCCACAAAGTCTAAGTTGATGCGCGTCGGCCGACGACTTAGATCCAATTATGATGAGAAAACGAGTATTCTCTCTAAATCCACATTGAGGAATGAATCCTATTCTTGGCTCAACTACCACGCACATGTATTTCGTGATGAACCCAATCCATGCCATATCTACCCGTGGAAGGGTGCAAGCGTCGGTCATGGTCAAAGTTCACCACTCCATACATGTCGTGCGTATTGACCTCAAGTCAGAGGAGTATCACATCGCTCCCACTAACCGAGACACCCGTAGACACATTATGTGGAATTACATCAAACGGTTTCTCGGATGGGTATACCAATACCCTCTAAGGTATCTGTGCATCCATCATGAGATACCCGGTATCTCGTAGTAAGTGAGATCTTACTACACTCTCTAAGAGTATGATGCAGATCGCACACCAATCTCAATTGCATCATCAATATCCCATTCTTGATGATCCTTGATCGGGGCTATTTAAGAATCATACTTAGGTCATCTGAGTTCTCACTCACTCAATGACAGTAGTGATTCATGGGAACACAAATAAGAATATATGCAAACAATCAAACATCATATTCAGATAAGTGTAACGCCATACATTTAATATTAAATCAATAATAATATTAAACCAAATCTGAATATTATCTTAGTATTATGTCCTTTCAATGGATTGTCTCTAGGACACTAACACTAACAATCTCCCACTTGGACTAGAGCCAATCACCTACATGTCTAACCCCTAGACCATCAAATGTCTAGTGTGTATATGAACAGTGAAAAGGATTTGCAAGATTATCCTTTATGGGAAATGTTTTAATTTCACTTCTCCTATCGATATGATCTCTCGGATCAAATGATAATGCCTCCGTACATGCTTATTTCTGTTATCAGATCTCGGTTCCTTTGCTCATGCAATCGCACCAATGTTGTCACAATACAACTCTATTTGACAACTGGCACTCGGAACTACCCCTAGTTCTCTCAAGAACCTTAAAATCCAGAAAGCCTCTAAGGCTTCTGATACAGCAATGTACTTAGCTTCGGTTGTTGAATCTACGGTGAGATCTTGCTTGGAACTATTCCAACTTACCGCCTCATCATTGAGATTGAATATATAATTTGACTGTGATTTATAATCTTCACAGTCTGACTAGAAACTCTCATTAGCATAGTCTGCAACGACTAGCTCTGACTGCCTACCGTAGACAAGAACATGTTATTTAGTATGCCTGAGGTACTTCATAACATTCTTGACAGCAATCCGGTGAGACTCACCTGGATTCTGCTGGTATGTACCAGTGATGTTGACAGCGTAGGCCACATCTGGCATGATGCAAGTCATGGCATACATGATGGATATGGAATGTCCTTCATGTGCTCGATATCTGCTTCGCTAGCCATATCCCATGATTTGCTGGTAGAGACCCTCTCTTAGAGTTCTCTATCACAAAACGCTTCAACACCTTATCTACGTAGGTGGATTGTGACAACCCTACCATCTTCTTGGATCTATCCCTATGGATCTTAATCCCTAAGATGTAGCATGCTTCACCAAGATCATTCATCATGAAGGTCTTTGATAACCAATCTTTCATGGACTGCATTGGCGGGATGTTATTTCCTATAATCAATATGTCATTAACATATACGACTATAAAGACAATACTCTTCCCGCTGCGTTTACGATAAACGCAAGGATCTTCCAAATTTCAGATGAAGTCAAAAGATTTGACAGCTTCATCAAAATGGATATTCCAACTCCTAGAAGCTTGCTTCAATCCATGGATGGATCGTTTAAGCTTGCACACAAGATTATACTTTGGCTTAGATATAAAAAACCCTCCGGTTGAGTCACAAACACTTCCTTATCAATGTTACCATTGAGAAAAGCTGTTTGACGTCCATCTACCAAAACTCATAATCGTGGTGTGCTGCTATCGCAAGTAAAATTTGAATGGACTTGATCTTAGCAACTGGCGAGAAAGTCTCATCATAGTCAATACCTCGTATCGACTATAACCTTTCGCCATCAACCTATCTTTATAGGTTTGTACTTTGCCATTTGCATCGGTCTTACTCATAAAGACTCACTTGCAATCTATGGGTCTAACCCCTTTCTGGCAACTCAATTAAGTCCTAGACTTAATTGGTGTACATCGAGTCCATCTCGGATTTCATGGCTTTATGCCACTTTTCTGAGTCAACATCTAATGTTGCTTCAGTATAAGTTCTAGGTTCGTCTTTATCCGGAATCTCCATGTCATCATGTTCCTCCACGAGGAAACCATAATACCTAGTG
This sequence comes from Ballota nigra, assembly GCA_947034835.1. Classification (NCBI taxonomy): domain Eukaryota; kingdom Viridiplantae; phylum Streptophyta; class Magnoliopsida; order Lamiales; family Lamiaceae; genus Ballota; species Ballota nigra. The sequence continues at coordinate 35,856,860 of OX344725.1, forward strand.
GTTGGATTACGAATCCTAGTCGACTTACGGAGTTGTGGTTGTGCAGGCTGTACATTCTGATCGTGAAAATTTTGTGGTGCAGCGACTTCATCGTTGACCGGAGAGTCCTCAAGAGCGACATTTTCATATGTCTCTTGGGCGGGAGTTTGAACTATGTTATTCTCATTCAGCCCACTTGGAGGTTGTTGCGAAGGCAATGCAACTCCAATTACGCTCCCACTGGCTGAAAGAGGATCACCTAGTGATAAACTTCCACCATGAGAGTCGTTGAATGCTCCCACTGATTCTTTGTCATGTTGCTTTGACAAATCATCAGTCTCTATGTTAATTTGTGGTTCTTGAATCTCTTCAAGTTCTATCTTCTTACGGCTTTGTTCCTTAAAGACGTACTCGTCTTTTAGAAACTTAGCTTGCCTAGAAACAATCACTGTTTGTTTATCCGGTAGATAGAAGTGATATCCTCCTGTCTCCTTAGGATATCCCACAAAATAACTATTTTCACCTTCGGATTCCAACTTATCAGTTAGCATTTCCTTCACAGCTGCGGGGCAACCCCACGTTCTAATGTGCAGAAAAGATGGCGTCTTGCCGTTCCATAGCTCGTATGGAGTCTGCTTAACTGATTTGGACGGAATCCTATTCAGAATGTAGATTGAGGTTTGTAATGCGTATCCCCATAAGAATGTTGGAAAAGAGGAAAAACTCATCATGGACCTTACCATGTCTAACAGGGTTCGGTTTCTCCTTTCGGACGCACCGTCCATCTGAGGTGTTCCGGGAGGAGTCCATTGTGACTGGATTCCATGAAGCTTCAAGTAATCCATGAATTCATGGCTAATATACTCACCTCTTCGATCCAATCGAAGAGTCTTGATACTCTTGCCAAGTTATTCCTCTCCTTTGTATATTAAGAACATCATGTTCAAAACTCAACAAATGCCTAGCAGTTTGAACTGTTAGTGAACACGTTTATCTTAACAACAACCATACTTGTTCTAGCAGCTGAAACACCTTGTGTTTTCTTCTCGGTTGCTAGAACCTTATAGTCTTTCTTCCAATGCCCTTTCTATTGTAGTGGGGCATACATCCTTATCAACCCGCTCTTACTTTTGAACTCCACCTTTTGCCTTCAGGAAGTTGGGCTTGGAGCCCTCTTAGCCTTACTCCTTCGCTTCTTCTCGCCTTTCGGGTCAGAAGAAGTAGAAGCACTCACCATGAGCACGGGCTTTTCCTTAACAGTGGAAGACTCAAAAGTCTTAAGCATGTTATGAGGCTCCGGCATTGTCGCTTCCGTCTTCTTCATATTAAATTTACTATGAAACTAGAATATGAATCAGGAAGCGACTTGAGGATAGCACATGAGGTGAAATCTTCCCTCCTTTCGCTAATCGACATCTGAACGGATCTCTCATCACTTCATAAATCTCAAGCGAGATCTAGAATCAAAGAAATCCTTCAGACACTTAAGCATCTCGAAGGTATCCATTTTCTCATGTTGTCTTGCAATTCGGGAGTCATGCCGAGCAATCATAACATAGAACTGGGAAACATCATCTTGATGCTTCTTCTGAGCTGTAACGTCAAACGATGCAGCCTCAACTGAACCAGCCTCATGGGTAAAGGGATTGTCGTGTCTAACACATACTCAATCTCTTCTTGCCTTAGCACCAAACGCACGTTTCAGTGCTAGTCCAGAAAATTTTGGCCCAGCCAATTTGTTCGTTTCCAAAACATTTCTCAATGACAAGATATTAATTTCAACAATTATAGAGAAATAAACTAAAATGGGAATTAAACACATAATTCCTACGATCAATATTCAGCAATCAAAATAAACATGGCCTTTTAATTTATTTTGTCTCCATTATTTTCACATACTCAACGACCTCATCGGAAGAGTACGAATTTATATCTTATATAAATTGTAATGGACTAGGATCCACATTCCTACTATTACAATGACTGCTAGGGCTGAACATTGCAACAGCAGAACTGGTAGGTCTCTAAACCAATTGCCTCACGCAATTCCTAGTTGACTGAACCTAGTTCAATCGGATGTCACCTAATTCTCGTTTCCCTGCTAGGGCTGGTGAAACAGAATTAAGTTGGTTTACAACCATTAAGCGGCGACAAACATGTCCCTATAAAAGTCCCGTTAGATGTAGATCCGAGCAAAAGACTAGGGCCTTAAATACTCATTGGAACGAAATCTCCGGTTTACTTTTAATTTTAATGGAAGACATCTTTCAATCCAATGAAAAACCATATTTTAGTGAGGATCATTTTAAAGGTGGGGTATTAATTGCTTAATCGAGATCCAACATGATAACTACGTCACATTTGAGCAATTATTGGGCGCCGCCTACCCAAACACGACATGTGCGGACAAACATATATTGGGTGCCGTCTACCCAAACATACAATACGGTCCGACAAATATTGGGTGCCGCCTACCCAAACAATTTAATGCGGACTATAACTAATAATGTAAATATTGCTTCACATAAACAGTTATACAAGTGGGGAGCAACTAATCAAGTTCTCATGCTTTATTTCAAAAATTAAATTTGCTTAAATAAAGCATATATTAAATATTTAACACATAAATCAAATAAAACATGCAAACATATTTAATAACACGTAAATCAAATAAACGTGCTTAACAATTAATTATTCGTATGTAAAATATTGCTAAAATTAGAAATACCAACGAGCTCCAAGCTTTCGGTCAATTTCTAAAGTTCTTTTCAAAATTATTTTGCCCAAAAATTTATCAAATTTTGGTCCAACCAAAATAATTCCTTATTTTAATTTTTAGAAATTTTATAGAATTTGGTCTAACCAAACAAGCCCGTATTTTGTTTTTCAGAAATTCTAAAATTTCACAAACCAAACAAAGCCTTATAATTTTCCTGAATTTCAAAATAATATAACCCAGGATAAAATCACAATTTCCATAAATTTTAGAAATTACATAAAAGTTCCAAGGGCCAAACTGCAATTTTCAGAAAAGTCTAAAATTGCAGAAAAGCTCACGGACAAGAAACAAATTTCTAAAATTTATTTATTGCAACTACACCGCTAGAGAGAATCAAATTCTCCAAAATAGCCCCTAGGGCATTAAAGCTTCTGCCCTTGAAATCCCAGATTTCTGTCGCTCATACTCTCGTCCATCTAATGATACCAGGGTACGATTCTTAGTCCAGAAAAACAATCGGCGATCCGATTGTGATGGAGAAGGCGATCAAATTGCCTTCATCCCCATCTCTTCCTAGACCTTCGAACGTTGGATGCGAAGGGTCGGTGCATTGAAACTGCTATCCAAGAAATCCCAGATTTCCGCTGGTCATAGCTCAATCTTCGGCTCACAAAACACCGGCCAAAATCTGACGCCTTAACGGCCACTGAAACCGCCGCACGTGATACGCTACCACCGGCTAACGAGACCATGGCAGCGCGCTCGTGAAGGGAAACTTAAGACTCGATCCATCGGACGACGCCGACTGAATCTCCGCTCGCAACTCGTCTCGCACCTTAATCCGGAGCGCCATCGTCCAACGAATCGCGACCGGCCGCCGCCAATTGATGGCGCGCGGCCGCGATTTGGCCTCAGCGCTGCTGCCCTAGATGCGTTTTCACGATGGCTGAGACACCAGGCGTGTCTCACGAAGATGCGCCTCCAGTGTCAGCGAACTGTCTGAGGCATCATCATCCAGTGTTCATACAAAACGCCGGCCAGTACGCGAAAAACAATAAGGCACTCTCGCGATGAGAATGCAGAAACCCAGTTTCTGCATCTTCTCAAAATTTCCCTTCCTTTTTTTTTATTTTTTTTATTTTTATTTTTATTTTTAATTAACAAAATCCAATTTTATTAATAAAATCCATATTAATATTTAAAAATAGTAATTTCATTAACAACAAATCAAAACTTTGATTTGAACGAAACGTACTTAATTTAAATAGGATTATGGGCAAAATCAATTTAGAAAATACGCATAATTTTACTTACAAATATTATACAACCAATAAAAGAACCTGGAGCTTTGATACCACTGTTGGTTTTTAGAGGCACGAACACCATGTTCGGCGCAGCGGAAGATTACGACTCACCAACAACGAATCTCAAACATAGTTGTATAACATAACAATTAAAGGATAAATAACGATATATAAATCCTTACAGCGATTTGTACGCGGAATCCTCAACTATGGTATCCACGTAACGGCTTTCTACCAACCCGCACCGATATGCCAGCGTTGAATCTCGAGACGAATTTGCTAGGAAAATTCCGACTAGAGATTTTATGGAGAAATTATATTTCTTATATCACATTCTGAATTCCCATAAGACTCATATTTATAGGGATTAACTTGGCTTAATTCCTAAGCAAGATATCGGGCCTAGCCCGTAATATAATCTCTACGGATTATATTTCCCTAGATATGTTCCTACGAATAATATCTTTACCATATCTATTATTCTTGTATAATAATATTCCAAATATTATTATTGGGATTTCATATTTAATTAAATCTAATTTAATTAAATAATAATAATAATTAATTCCAAATATAATTATTATTATATTCTCCATAAATTAAATATTATATCCAATACAATATTTAATCAACCAACTATAATTGGTAAATTGCCATTACTTGTTGTGTGACCCATAGGCCCTCGTATATCGAGCGATTAGTCAAACTAACGGTCTTAATTGAACCCTAGACAATAAATCAGACATTCTCAATATACGAGGTACGTTGCGAGGAAATCTGCAACTACCTGTAATAATGTGGGCTATTGTGATATCTTCCTTTCATTCACGAGTACTCGATTAAGCCTTGAACATGATGAAGTGTCTATTCAAATAGCTTAATCATATTATCTCAAATCACTAATTGATCAAGTATATCACACTTAGCCACAAAGTCTAAGTTGATGCGCGTCGGCCGACGACTTAGATCCAATTATGATGAGAAAACGAGTATTCTCTCTAAATCCACATTGAGGAATGAATCCTATTCTTGGCTCAACTACCACGCACATGTATTTCGTGATGAACCCAATCCATGCCATATCTACCCGTGGAATGGTGCAAGCGTCGGTCATGGTCAAAGTTCACCACTCCATACATGTCGTGCGTATTGACCTCAAGTCAGAGGAGTATCACATCGCTCCCACTAACCGAGACACCCGTAGACACATTATGTGGAATTACATCAAACGGTTTCTCGGATGGGTATACCAATACCCTCTAAGGTATCTGTGCATCCATCATGAGATACCCGGTATCTCGTAGTAAGTGAGATCTTACTACACTCTCTAAGAGTATGATGCAGATCGCACACCAATCTCAATTGCATCATCAATATCCCATTCTTGATGATCCTTGATCGGGGCTATTTAAGAATCATACTTAGGTCATCTGAGTTCTCACTCACTCAATGACAGTAGTGATTCATGGGAACACAAATAAGAATATATGCAAACAATCAAACATCATATTCAGATAAGTGTAACGCCATACATTTAATATTAAATAAATAATAATATTAAACCAAATCTGAATATTATCTTAGTATTATGTCCTTTCGATGGATTGTCTCTAGGACACTAACACTAACAGAGGCCTCATATGAAGCTACAAATACATATATTAAGTTAGGTTATCAATATTAGTAGATAAAAAACTATAACATATATAATAATTTCATTCAGTAATTGTGTTTGACGTTATTTACACCAAAATATTTAAGACCATGGTCTTTAAAATTCTCCATATATAAGGAAGATTAATCTTTGTATTTAAATATTTTCATTCTAAATGAAATTCAACTTATAATGATTCTTATTTATTAAAATATTTTGCATCTCCGTGTTTAGTAAGACTATGTAGGAAGACTCATGTAAGAACAATTTATCATAATTAAAATTTTTATTTTGTAATTAAATATTGCATTCTACTTTTGACAAAATAAGAGTTTAGGGAACATGTGAAATGTGAGCACTTGCTTTCATTGTAGTGATAGTTCTTTTGTTTGACAATATTTTAGTGATGAATGCTTTAATTACTATAGATAATCATATGAATTTTTTATATTCTAAATTTTTTCAATTAATTATATATTTTTTCTTAACTAATAGTATAGTGCATCCAGTATAATAAAACTAGGTTGAATAGATTCGTAACATGTAATTCTTTTGAAATATATACTTACTCTCCTATGAGTACCTGGTGATCTGCAAATCAAATGATGTTTGAAATTTTAAATCATGATTTTCAACCTATATTTATTATCATGGAAAACTAATGTTTTACAACTAATAGTTTATATTGTACCTCTTTTATGTGTGGTTAGCTTTTTTAAGACGTGAGATTCTTATGTAAAGAACGAAAGCTGTATATAAAGAAAAAAATTCAAAATTTGTAATTAATATTTTTTTAAGTAAAGATAAATATTTTATTTTTATTATTGTTTTATATAATATAAATAATTTTTTTGAAATTTGTAATTAGTATTTTTTTTAGTAAATATAAATATTGTAGTTTTATTAGTATTTATGTAATTTATATAATATTGAAGCAAATTATACCTAATTACATTATTCAATATTTAGATTACAATTAAATTCAATATTTTTTATTTTTAAATATATTATAAAATTAAAAAATATATATTTTTATACAATTTCTTTATTTTGCAAATAACTTTATTTACAATCCTGCGAAAATTCGCGGGACTAACACTAGTATTATATAATTAACAATTAATTTTTTTAGGGAAAAATTTGTGTGGACCTGTAAGCACATTAATTTTGCACCCAATTAAATGATGACATGTGTACGAATAAATATTAATATCAAAATAATTTATTATTTTATTTTGGGGATTTAAATAAATTAATTCTCAAATTAAATAATTAAATTTATTGATATTTAATATACATGTACAAACTTGCCAAAAATACGAGTCTGCAGTAATTAATACAGTTGACTTAGTGCCCAAGAAAAAATCAAATCGTATCTTGCATGAAGAAGGAAAGAAATTAATGAGAATCAACTAAATCTGGAAATTGGCCTATAAAAGCCCATCAAATCGGCATCGTCCAATCATAAAGCGCCACGTGGCACCATAAAGAGGGAAAGTTTTCATCTCCTCACCCTATAAATAGGGTCCTTCATTCATTCATTTTACACACACATCCAGACAAGCAGAAGCACAAGGAATTCAGAAGCCCGAGAGCTTTTGAAGATTCAAAGCGTTCTTCGTCAAAGTCAAAGCGTTCTTCGTGGGAAGCGATCAGAAACGGCCTCCGATACGAGATCAAGGTCCAACACCCCTCCGATCCGGCGTTTCTCCTTGAAGATTCAAAGGCGTTCTTCGCAGCTTCAAGGCGTTCTTCACGCAAGTCTACCATAAACGGCCTCCGATCCGAGATCAAGGTCCAGCACCCCTCCGATCCGGCGTTTCTCCTTGAAGATTCAAAGGCGTTCTTCGCAGCTTCAAGGCATTCTTCACGCAAGTCTACCATAAACAGCCTCCGATCCGAGATCAAGGTCCAGCACCCCTCCGATCCGGCGTTTCTCCTCGAAGATTCAAAGGACGTTCTTCATCAAATTCAAAGGCGTTCAACCCGCCTTCGAAGGCGTTCATCCCCCAAATTCCCGAAAATAACGTTTAATCCAAAATAAGGCGTTTTCGTCCTTGGATTAACGTTATAAATTCAAAGATCAATCCCAAACAAAGATCAAGGCAAGGATTTCTCTCGAAGAACATCCAAGTCAAGGTCAACACCGAAGAGAAGAATCAGAGGATCAAATCTAGAGTTAGTCAACCCGCATAAATTTCTCGGTTCGATCCGAACAAATTAATGTTGTAATTTTTTTCGTGTTTATTTTTTTAATAAATTCGAGATTTGCAGTTACAAATTTGGCACGCCCAGTGGGACCTACTCTACCTCTCATCTCTTCTCTCCTCAGGCAAGCTTAGGATCGTCAGAATGACTCCTCCACGCAAGATTATTTTGCTAAGGACCAAACCCTCAACGGCTCCTAACGCCAACGTTATCACAAGAAGCATGTCGAAGAAGTCATTGACACACGCCTCTTCAGAAGGAAGCCCCTCATCCGGGATAGTTATGAACAAGCCTCCCAACATCGGCGAAGATGAGGAAGTCAACTCTGCATGCTCTACCCCGCGCTCATCATCGGACTCATCTTCGGACTCAAGCGTAGCGCCAGCCATGATGGCGGATGCCTCAACCATTGATGAAAAGCTTGACAGCCTCATCAAGGCCGTAGCGGGACTTACAGATCATGTCAAGAATCAAGACATCCAGATTGCTAGTCTAATGAATAGGGTAGATGGCAGCGATGCAAGCCACGTCAAAGGAAAGCAAGTTGAGAAGCACGACGAGGAAACTTCAACTCAACGTCAAGTCAGTGAAACCGAGACAACTACCAAGGAGCTACAGATCTCATCGAATGGAGGGATCCAACTCGACCAGCTCAAGGAGCTCATCTTGGAGACGGTGAAAGGAAAGATTGATGACACCTCCAAATCAACCTTCAGCTACACCAAGCCTTATACAAAGAGGATTGATAACTTGAGAATGCCAATCGGTTACCAACCTCCAAAGTTCCAACAATTCGATGGTAAGGGAAATCCGAAGCAGCACGTGGCCCACTTCGTTGAAACATGCAACAATGCCGGAACTTATGGAGACCATCTTGCCAAACAATTTGTCCAATCCTTGAAAGGGAATGCATTCGATTGGTACATCGATTTGGAGGCTAACTCCATCGACAGTTGGGATCAGATGGAACAAGAGTTTCTAAACCGTTTCTACAGCACGAGAAGAATGGTTAGCATGATTGAGTTGACAAACTCACGTCAGTGGAAAGAGGAGCCCGTCATCGATTATATTAATCGATGGAGAAACCTAAGTCTGAATTGCAAGGATAGACTCTCCGAAGCTTCTGCAATTGAGATGTGCATCTAAGGCATGCAGTGGGGTCTCCGATACATTCTTCAAGGAATTCAACCAAAGACCTTCGAAGATCTGGCTACAAGAGCTCATGACATGGAGCTAAGCATGGCCGCAAGTGGAGTTGAAGAACCACCAAGTCAAAAGTATCGCGATATGATATATGACAAGCCTTCAAGTAAGGAATACATAACGGACCTTCCACGGGATAGGGGGCAAGGCGGGCTGAGTTTGAAAGAGCTACGACAAAAGCAATATCCTTTCTTAGACTCTGACGTCTCGGGGATATTCGATGACTTGATGGAGGCAAAACTTATTGAGTTGCCTAAGATGAAACGGCCGGAAGAAGCTGGATGCATTGACGATCCAAAATATTGCAAGTACCACCGCTTAGTGGGCCACTCAATTGAAGAATGTTTTATCTTCAAGGAAAAAGTCATGCAGTTAGTCGAGCAAGGAGATATAGTGCTTGAAGAGACTTTCTGAAGTTCTCCAAAGTCAAATAAATGCTCCTTGACAAGAGCATAAACTGTCTGTAAAGCTCCTTGATACGAGCGAAAACTATCTCAAAGCCAAATCAAGTTTCCTTGGCGAAAGACAAAACTGTCTGAAGCTCTCAAGCTAAAGATCAAATTGAAGTCTCCCCAAGTCAAATAAAATCTCCTTGATACGAGTCTAAACTATCAAACAAGTTCAAAGTATATCTCCCTGATACGAGTATAAACTATCAAATAAATTCAAATCAAATCTCCTTGATGCACGAGCTTAAACTGTATGTCACTCCTAGCCTACACGAGTATAAACTGTTTATGGCACCCCCAAATGAAATCAAATTCCCCTTGAACTACGTTATGACTTGATCCTTTTAGACCAAAGAGGTACGCAGGCAGCTTAGACATCTTCTAAGTTCAGTCATGATTCAAAAGTCCAAAAGCAAATGAGGGCGTAAAGATTTTCGTGCTCCGTTCACTCCAAGTCACAAATGACCGTGAACAAAGCACGAGGGGGCATTTGTAAGCACATTAATTTTGCACCCAATTAAATGATGACATGTGTACGAATAAATATTAATATCAAAATAATTTATTATTTTATTTTGGGGATTTAAATAAATTAATTCTCAAATTAAATAATTAAATTTATTGATATTTAATATACATGTACAAACTTGCCAAAAATACGAGTCTGCAGTAATTAATACAGTTGACTTAGTGCCCAAGAAAAAATCAAATCGTATCTTGCATGAAGAAGGAAAGAAATTAATGAGAATCAACTAAATCTGGAAATTGGCCTATAAAAGCCCATCAAATCGGCATCGTCCAATCATAAAGCGCCACGTGGCACCATAAAGAGGGAAAATTTTCATCTCCTCACCCTATAAATAGGGTCCTTCATTCATTCATTTTACACACACATCCAGACAAGCAGAAGCACAAGGAATTCAGAAGTCCGAGAGCTTTTGAAGATTCAAAGCGTTCTTCGTCAAAGTCAAAGCGTTCTTCGTGGGAAGCGATCAGAAACGGCCTCCGATCCGAGATCAAGGTCCAGCACCCCTCCGATCCGGCGTTTCTCCTTGAAGATTCAAAGGCGTTCTTCGCAGCTTCAAGGCGTTCTTCACGCAAGTCTACCATAAACGGCCTCCGATCCGAGATCAAGGTCCAGCACCCCTCCGATCCGGCGTTTCTCCTTGAAGATTCAAAGGCGTTCTTCACGCAAGTCTACCATAAACAGCCTCCGATCCGAGATCAAGGTCCAGCACCCCTCCGATCCGGCGTTTCTCCTCGAAGATTCAAAGGACGTTCTTCATCAAATTCAAAGGCGTTCAACCCGCCTTCGAAGGCGTTCATCCCCCAAATTCCCGAAAATAACGTTTAATCCAAAATAAGGCGTTTTCGTCCTTGGATTAACGTTATAAATTCAAAGATCAATCCCAAACGAAGATCAAGGCAAGGATTTCTCTCGAAGAACATCCAAGTCAAGGTCAACACCGAAGAGAAGAATCAGAGGATCAAATCTAGAGTTAGTCAACCCGCATAAATTTCTCGGTTCGATCCGAACAAATTAATGTTGTAATTTTTTTCGTGTTTATTTTTTTAATAAATTCGAGATTTGCAGTTACAGGACCTTCTCATGGAATGGAATAGACAAATTAAAACCAACTCCTATCAAGATGTTAATGCGACAATACCCAATATATAACTCATTCCTCCGTCTCATGTCATGAGACGTCCTCACACAAAACCTATTCAAATTTTAATCATAAAAAGTTGAATATGTCCAAATATCCTGAATTTCCAAAACTAGAGTTTGATGACTTAATATGTTACTAAGTTTCATTACTGTTTTAAATTGGGGCATGAATATTTACATCCACAAATTTACTTAGTCTACACACTTTTAAGTTAAACCCACCATATATTTTAACTATATTTTATTTCTTCTTTGTACACCTCCTTCAAATTTACAACTATAACCCTACTTATCATTTACACCACTCAACTAAATATATACACACTCATTAATTTAATTTGTATTTTAAATTATAAAAAAATTGCACACCAAACCCTCATTTTCATTGTTCGCGCTCCTACACCACCCTCGTACCCCTACTACCCCTGGCCAAAAAAAAAAAAAAAAAATTGAAACTACATCCCAACCAAAAACCACCATTCATGGTATCCCTCTTTCTTTCATTTTTTTTTTCCGGTGTCCCCACCCCCACGTCCCTCCCTCATTTAATTTTCTTAAACACGTAAATGAATTCATAGAAGAAAATATTAATATCATTTAATATTGTATGTATATTATTTATACTTATCTAATTATATTTTTTAATTATATTAACGGTTTTACTGTTTGTGAAAGGGCACTTGTGTGGGCAAAATAATAGTGAGTAATATATGTTTATGCGTGGTTTTGAAATTTAATGTGGGTTTAAAAAATAGGAGTATTTTAATAAATAATGTTTATTTTATTAGATAAGGGTATTTTTTTATTTTTTTATTAAAAATATTTTTTCCAAAATAAGAGGTGGATGAACAAAGTATTTTTGTGTGGGTGAATAGTCTCTCCCTTTAAATAGTTTTTAAGTACTGAATATTTGGATTTACTTTTTTTTTTAATTGTATTCAATTTTTTTTTTCAATCCGCAAAAACCACGGTGTATAACCTAGTATGTGCATAGACATATTACAGAGGTTGATGAGTATTTGGATGTGCAAATCCAAAAATAGATTGTGATGGTGGACGAGTTCATCTCCAATCGGATGACACCATCCCTACCCAAACACTACCTAAGAGAGTGAATGTTTATGGTTGAGCACATCCGAATGGAGGATGAATTTTTCTCCTTCACAGTTATTTTTTGGATTTACACATCTCATCTTTCAGCCAAACGTACAATCACACCTATTATATAGTTATATTCTTAAAAGTATCACATCACTACTTTTTTCTAACCCACTCATTTTTTCTACTATTTTTCTTATATCAAATCATTTTTTCTCCTATTTTTCTTTCACTTAATCATTACTCTAGTAACTAACAATAATAAAACAATACATCCACCTCTGGATAAGTTGAAATTATTTTATAAATTGTGTGCTTTAGTTGGTTGTTTTATAACAATAATTTTATATTTTGCTCCAAATTATTTAATTTATGTTACTATGGTCTCGATGCCTTGCTTTATATATATATTTCTTTTTTATAAATTTCAAGTTGTATTGAATTATTTTTAGTTGGAGTGGAAAACTGAGGCTAATACGGTCGGACAATTAACTGAAACCAAATTGGTGGGAGTCTGCATAATTAACTCACGGAAATGAAACTCAAGCCCAATTAGAAGCAAATTTTGGAGGCCCAAATCAACATTTACGGAAGGGGTTAAGCTATATTCACCCCCAAATATAATACATACACCGTTAAAAAAAATTATTTGACAAAAACACCCTTTATCTATTTTTTTTTTATAAATATTTTCCTGCCATAAAAGAAGCAGTCGTCTTTCGCAATTGCTTCCTGGTCTTATCTTCCTCATTGCTGCCTTCATCAATCCTTCCAACAAACATAAAATTTAAATAAATAAAATTTTAAATCAAACAGAAGAAGCAACAACAAAATTTGAAAAGTAATAATTTCAAACGAATATTAAATCTGAACAAATAATACCACAAACAAAATCAAAAGAAACACCACATTCAATCACAACAATCGACTAATATTAATCGAAAATTCACAATTTCTTGAGACTGATTTATTAAAAATTCAACACTTGTTCGAGACTGATTTATCCAAAAATACAATATTTGTTTGACAATGGTTTAACGAAAAGGAAAAAAAAAAGATGGCCGAGTGGTTAGTGTTCAAACAGGCCTTTTTGTATCTTGAAAAATGGGAGACGCGACGACGAAGAAAAAAGTGGTGTTGGAGGAGTGGGCAAAGCAAGAGGTGGCGTTGCGGTGGTGGGAGTGGCGAGCGACGTTCGATCTGAGACAGAGAGAGTGTGCGCAGAGGAGGAAATCAAACAGAAAAAGGAAGAAAAAAGATAGGAAAAGTAAAAAAAGACTAGGGGAGAAAGAGATTGGGGGCAGTGGGAAGTGCATGCGGCGGCGGACAGCGGGAAAAATACCAGAAACAGATTGGAACAAGCGGCAACATAAATGTGGAAAAAGGAGATGATTTAGGGTTAATTTTAAAGGGTATAAATGGTAGTTCATAGTAAGAATGGGTGTATCTACTAATAATGGAGGGGTATATAGTCGGTCCCTTATGGAAGAATAAGTAGCCCATTACTTGGGCCCATTATCACATTAAATCCAAGGGCCCGACAATATACCCCTCCATAATTATTAGATACACCACCATTAATATACCTATATTACCCTTATTCCTCATTCCCTTATTATTTTTTTCATATTTGTTCAAAAAATTGATACTCCCCCACAAACTCTTCCCCTACTGTCGTGTTTATGTTGCTTGCAACATCCATTCTGGTGTCGAAGACCCGAGCCACCGATAATGCCCCACGAAATCAAACTAAACTCTTCTCTTTCGTTCCTTTTCTGCCCTTCTACACGCCGATATGAATCAAACCCTTTTGCGCGACAAGATGAAGCATTGACCCAAGATTCACGGCGGTGAGATACCGACAAGATTTCAGTAAACAATGATTTAAAAAAAAAACTTTAGCTTAAAATTTTCGAACCTGATTTTTTTAAAAATGGGTTTGAAAAGAAAAAAAAAACTTATAAAAAATGACAAAAATTTCGACAAAATATTTTCGAAAATCTATGTTTTGACAAGATTTTGCCGAAACCTTAACCACATTTCGACAAGTTTTTGTCGAAAATCTAACCATTTTTCGAAAAAACCAGGTTCAAAACCGGGGACGGATTTTTTTGTCCTTCAAAAAACACAAAAATAATAATAAAACACTTATCATTGAGTTTATAATGTTGCAGCACTACCGTAATAACTAATAATGATAAAATGGTGGTGCAGCCACAAGAAGGTTTTCAACGTTGGCCTTACAGTGTCGGCTCCGACTCTCCTATAGATTTTTGCATATGGTTGTGACTCTTGAGTTTTTTTATGTGTTTAAATATACCGAATTTTATTTTTTTTATGATAAGAGCATGAAAATCATTTGATATATTTATATTCATATATATATATATATATTATAATAATAGGTTTAATTAGTATTTGATTCAATTTCTTAGTTGTTAGTATAAGCTACTTTGGATTTTTTTTAATTATCGTTTGAATCATTTAAGTATGCTTAGAAATAAATAAAATTACACCATATGTGACTTAGGTATAGTTTATTCGCGGGGAATAATAAAACGTGTACTAACTGTGGGCTATAGATAATTTCTCTTGGTCATAAGAGTACTGCATTAGTTTAATTAATTTGACTTTCGTGTGATCAACAGATAGGGGACGGCAAGGTATAGTTTAATAATTAACGTGAATTAAAGAGAGTTTGGTTTAATTAATTCTTGTAAAATAGTAAATCTGATTGTCGATTGCACACTGATTGTAAAATAGTACACGTAAGGGTCATCGTGGCGCCTTTAATATAAGGGTGTCTTGAAATAAAAAAAAAAAAAAAAACTCTATATTCAATTCGATTCAATGTATTAAAAAATACACTCGTCAATTTTGGCGCTTGACATTTTAGTTTTTAATTGCTCCATCATTAAGAATATGTAACCTTAGTTTCACCGTCTAGTTGTGTAGATTGTGTGCAAGGGATCTTGTCACTAAAAAAACCACCATGCATGGGTTATGCAGTTAGTTATGTCTTGAAGTTAATGAGACCGTTTCTCTTAAATTTTTTTTTAAAAAAAATCAGTTTATATGTTGAATATATTTTATTTGGATATATTATTTATGCTTTGAATAAATTTTATACGAAAATGGTTCATGATAAGTTTATCATGAAACTGTTTTAAAGTATCGAATATTTGAGCAGAAGTATCAATAATCTCACCAGGAGTATTATTAATTTGGGTTCAAGAAAATTTGCAACAATTACAATGTAATATCACCGACGCAGATTAATGATACTCCTTGAAATTATCGATACTCCTAATTAAATATTCAATATTTTAATATAGTTTAATGATAAACTTATCATGAACTATTTTCATATAATACTTTACCTTATCCTTTTAACATTACATATAAATAATACGTTTGCTTGAAAGAATTTGAACCAAACACAACCCTTATAAATTTCGTTTTACAATTGCAAATGCTAAAAATATATATGCTCTTATTAAAAAGAAGAGTATGCCTGTAGGGTCCTGTGCGGAAAGTGATGGAGATGAGACCGTAATATGTGATTATTATATGAAGATTTGAAAAATTAAGAATTTTATATTTATTTATTCTATTTACCTTATTGTTGAGATTTTATAGATTTATTAGGGTTTTTAGTATCTCCAATTCTAGTATTTATAGGGGTTATGTAGTTCATTATTATTTAGTTTATTGATGAATTAAAATATATTGTGTTTTATCCCTTCTACGTGTTTTTAAAACTGTTCTTCCAGTATTCATAGGAATCAATTGGTATCCAGAGTCAGTGACGACTCATGTGATGTTTTACAGACACAGTTCTAGGCATCACGATATTGCTCTCCTCAGAGAGCAATGGACGGCCGCTGCTCAAGAATTAGAGGCTCTATGCCTCGAGTTTTTGAATTATGTTACCCAGAAATTTCATGAATACAAAGAACTGTACCAAAAATTTTAAAATCTTCAACAGGGTAACCGTACAATTCAGGCATATTCGACGGAGTTTTCTCTCCACCTTGGGAATATTAACACTCACGAATCACAAAAACAGTTGGTATCTCGGTACATTAACGAGTTGCGCTTGCAATTTCAAGAGCAGATGAAATTGTTCAATCTGGATTTACTTTTTATTGCACATGAATATGCAACTAAACTGGAACACTGGTTCTCCCGCCAACGATCCGATGATACGACTTCTATGTTGATTGGTCACACTGAGCCACACAAGGAAAATGTCTGAAATGATTTAGCATACTTTGACAAATATGGGCCATATATCGCTATTGGGTATTTGTTTAATGACGAGTCATTAAATTTTTAGAAGCCTATTGATTTTAACGAAGATATTATATCTGATTAAGATGGGCCAGCTATTTATGATGATGAGTTGTCTATAATTGATTTGGTGCTTCCTATATATGACACCAAGCATGAAGATGAACCGTGCCAAGATTTTTATACAGATTGTGATGTCGTTTTCCCTTGTAGAATCACGTATGCACTGCTGATATTTTTAGGTCAAATATTTAGAGGCACTATTTTATTCCTGTGGAGACGAGATCATTTTCGATTCAAGGACGAATTGTTTCGAAGAGGGAGAAAATCATGGAGACGAGATCATGATATGAGATTATTATATGAAGACTTGGAGAATCAAGAAGATTATATTTATTTATTCTATTTCTTTTATTATTGAGATTTTATAGATTGGTTTGAATTTTTAGTATCTCCGATTCTAGTATTTATAGGGGTTATGCAGTTCATTACTATTCAATTTATTGATGAGTTAAAATATATTGAATTTTATCCCTTTCTACGTATTTTTATAGTTGTTCTTCCAATATTAATAGAAATTAGTGGATTAACACTTGTTGGTCCTGGTACAAGACTGAGGAATACGTGTATGGGGGGGGGGGGGGGGGGGAATACACGTATACCAATTTTTCAACCTTAAAACTGACTGAGTCCCCTTTACTCAGAGTGGTAAAGAACTAGGAGCTGATAACACACCTACTGACTACACTTGGTGCGGGTCAGTTGGCTAACTATCAGTTCAAGTTCAGTGCGGAAATGTTTGAGCCCTGATAGTTTAAAGTCTTGTTTAGTTTGCTTTCTGAAAAACTTGTTTTACTCAATTCTGAATAGTGTTTAGTAGGGCAGTGCTTCTTTTGAAGATCAACCTGATTGATTCAGGCCTGATAAACTTGAATGCAATGAATGAACAAGTAATATGGCAAGTATGCACAATATCAAAGCAGTAAGAACACAAGGAGTTTAACGTGGTTCAGAGACTCAAGCTCCTACGTCCACGGCCTGATTTAACAAGAAATCCACTCAAGGGATTCTTGTTTTTAACGTGCCAAGGTGCACCAAGACCAGCTAACCTCACTGATCTATACAACTCCACTTACTAACACACTAACTGCCTTACTCCCAACAAGCCTAACTTAGGGTTTTGGTTTCAGTTTGGATTCCAACTAAGTTGAGATTATCCTTACAAGGCAAAGCTATGCTAAGGATTGGATACTCTCTCTAAGCTTAAGATGATGCTATTTAGCTCTTGGAATACAGAATAACTCTTGATTGCTAAGAAACACTTGGGAAATTTAGATGTTTTCGAGTGCTTCTCTTAAAGGCTGAATGCTTTGAATGCTTTGAGAGTTTGAGTAATTTCTGGCTTGGAAATTTCCCGTAACCTTGAATGGGTTCAAGGCCTTCTGTATTTATAGGTGATTTGAAAAACTATCCGTTGGAGAGATAGTCTTCTAGTCATCTATGTAGAGTGGCTTCAAACGGACATATCTTCATGCAGCAGCCGTCCTTGCATGGATTTGGTATTTGCATTAAATGCACATTAAATGCTTGCCCGTTGAATATGCAGTCTGAATTCAATCTTCATGTCAGGTTCCGTACGTGCGTGTCCTTCTCGGATTGGTCCACGTCATCAGGTTGGTGAGAATGTCAGAACTTATTCCTGAGCTTCAGGCTTGTCTTATTAAGTTCATTTTGTCTTGAGCCCACCAGTCTTGTCCTGATGCTGAAATTCCTTTTGCATTGCTTGGCTCTACTCCAAGTCTTCCCATTAACTCAGTGACATCCTGTTCCCTTCAGGACTGAGTTAGTAGTGACCTCAGGGTCATACTCTTCATCACTGACACTTACTCAGCCAGCTTAGAGGATTTCCATAAGTTCAGGATGACGCTCTTCGTCTTCAGGCTCTAAGTCTTGATTGTCTCCAGTGAGTTCTCCTCTCACTGAGTACCTGTGAAGTGTAAAATGACTAAGTACTAATCCTAACCAAGACTAGCCTGATAAAGACAGATTGAGGCAAACATCTTTTCAGGGGCTTTGGGATCTTAATCAAAACTGACAATGTCCCAACAATTTCCCCCTTTTTGATGATGCCAAAACACTGAAAAGATCCTCAAAACATTTAGAGGAAATATGATAAACCTATCTATAAGATAAGACAGTGTTAGAGCAGTTCTTGATAAAGTACATAATTTAAAACAAACAGCCAAAAAGACAATGAGTTTTTTTCTGTGGGCAAAAGTAATAGACTTCATTAATTGATGTGGAAATGATTACAATGAATCTAGTCTATTACAAAGAAAGCCTGTGAACACCTAGACTAATCTCATTTCAGGTTTGAGTCCATATCCTGCATAGACTCTTGCCTTCAGCTCGTCAAGTCTTCCAGGTTGGTTCACATACCCTTCATCTTTGGCTATCTTCAATACTTCCATCATGATGGCCTTTGTGTCATGCTTTTGAGTTCCAGGAACCAAGGGAGGAGCTCGAATGGTGAACTCAGGAGCCTTCACTTGAACTTGAGCTGCATCAGCCTCCTCCAAGATCTTCTGGAATAGCTCAGGATGATTGTCCATCATGTAGTCAGTGAAGTGGGCATTGATATCATCAGTGTCACCCCACTTCTTCACAACATACCACAATCTAACAAATTCATCCCTTGCATCAGTCCAAAACTCCTTCAATGCCTCTGAGACGAACTCATCGACAAAAGCTTCCCTTACTCCTGATTCAGGCCTACTGACTTGAAGAATTGTTGATTTCCTAACTGTTGGCTTCTTCCTGTACTTCCTAGGCTCAGGCTTCGCCTTCTTCCTCCTTAGAAAGCTGATCACTGCATCATCCAGTTCTCGTTGTTGAAGCTCAGTGATATCAGTCAGCTTCTCAACCTTCTTCTCCAAGATGCGCATCTTCTCCTTCTGAGCAATTTCAGCTCTGCGCATAGCCTCAGATTTCTCAGAGTGATCTCCCCATGCTTCATCGCATAGCTCCGCCACCATCTCCCCTGAGAAAGTGATTGGATTCTTCCTTGAGCTCATGGGGGAAGATCTCTGAACAGGCTCAGGTTGTTGCTTGGAAGGTTCATCAGCCTTTGCCCTTGCTGCCTCCGCCTTCAACTTGGCAACTATCTCTCCTCCTTCCTTTTCTACTGCTGCCAACCTCGCTGACTTCCCCACCCTCAGCACATTCCCTTCAGGATTTGCTTCAGGATCGGCTAGAACAATTTCGCCTTGGTTGACTGCCTCAGATGCCTCAGGGCGGGATCTTTTCTTCTTTTTTTCCCCCTTTTTGGCATCATCATTGGCCTCAGATGGGAATGCGTCAGATCCGCTGTTGATTACGAAGGAGGCTAGGGAATGGACATCATTAATTCCCTCCTTCAATAACTCAACTCCCATTGAAATTCCAGTTCCTGCAAATGACACTGAACTGATTACAGCTTTCACTTTCTTCTCAAAGACCTCCATGGAGAGTTGGAGTCTTTGTTCAACCTTCTCGATCTTCTCCTCCACCTGAGCAGATCGCTCATCTGCTTGGGTCAGTCTCTCGGCAATGTCCCTCGAAGTCTGAGCAATGCGTTATGACTCCAGCTCAAATTTTGACGCTGAGCCAGAAATGGCCTGAGTGAATAGTGCTCCAGCCTGAGCTGCAAGCTTCTCCACAGCCTGATTGAGATCTTCCTTCCTTTGCTCATCCTTCTCAGCCAACTGCCTCAAGGTTTGCCTCAGCATCTTTTTGGTGCGCTTTCGCTCATTCCTCACTGACTTGGCCGTGTCAGTCATCGTTCTCTTCAATAAAATCAGCTCCCTGTTGGCAAGGGTGTTGTAGGCTGACTTTGTCCACTTGATGTGCTTTGCTAGGGCCTTGGAGTCTTCTTCTTTTTCAGCTCGTAGCCTCATTACTTCCTCCTGAAGTTCAGCTAGATTTTCTGTGGTTTTCTCCTTCTTGACCTTCACTATGCTCGTGAATTCAGCACGGCTGACCCCAGTGATCATCACATCTTCATCATCCTCTACAGCCTCGTCAGTGATTGGCTGCTTTCCCTTGTCAGCCCCTGCGGCATCAGCCCCTTCTTCAAGGTGCACTGAAGGCAGTTGTGAAGTAGTCATAGCCGCCTCCTCAGGCTCAGCTAAGCTATCTTGAACCTTAGGAACAAGTCCCTCGGAACTGAGAGTCTCCTTGGATGCCTCAACATCTTCCTCTCTTGTCTCAGGGCAGGGAATCCCTTCATCGACAGATGTCTCATTGGCAGCTGAGATGTTCAAAACATCCTCAGCCACTGGTCCACCCTTAGCACCAGTGTCCCTTTCACCTTCCCCCTAAGCCTGAGGCTCAGAGATCATCTCATCAACTTCCTTTGCAGTCTCCTCCACTGCCTTCTCCATATCTCCACCCTGAGCTTCATCATCATCCTCATCATCCTTTTCTTCATCAGACCGGATGTCAGCCTTGCTCTTGGACATCATATCAGCCACTAACTGCTTCACGTTGTCAAAGTTTAGAAGTTGAAGCCAGCTAGTCAGTCCAAAGAAGGAGCAAATCTTGGCTTTCTCAGTCTCCCAGTGCTCCCAGCCACGAGCGTCCACTAGCAGATGTTGCTCCTGCATGTTTAATTGTTTAAAGTCCAACCAAACCTTGAGCTCGATCACATATGCCAGCAGCTCATTGTACTTGTATAGCCCAGGCCAGCACTTTCCTGCCCATTCTGTGGCATTCCCCCTGAGGGTGTTCTCCAGAATCCCACCAGCCATGTGTTCATCTAATTCCTCCTCCTCCACTTCAAGGAATTCATCCTCTTCAGTTGAAATGGATTTGGGATAGTCCTTGGGATTGGGGTATGATGGAAAGTCTGTGGGGTTTGGAAGGTTTGGCTCGACTGACTGGTCAGGCTCATTAGTGGGTGAATTTGATGGCGCTGCCTCAGTAGGATGATTTGGCTCTGTTTGGGGTGTTTCAGTGGGTTGAGAAGTAGGGTCAGGGTTGGAAGGTGTTTGGGTTTCAGGGTTTGGGGGTGTTTGAGTGGGTACTGTCTCAGGCTGCAACAACTCAGCCGTCTCGACAGATTTTCTTACTTCCTCCAAGTCAGAGGCTCCAGGAGAGCTTGACTTCTCCCTCTCACTCACCTCAGGCAGCTTCTTAGCAGGAGACTTTTTGGATCCCTTCCTAAGTCTCTTCAGGGGCCTCTCTCCCTGAGCACCCTCCTTCCTGACGTCATCGTCAGTTCCCTCAGCCTCAGACCCGGCCTTCTTGGGATCAGACTCAGTCCCTAATTTCGTGCTCTTCCCTGACAGCACGACCCTTACCTTCTTCCTCTTCTCAGTCTTATCCACCTCAGGCTGCTCCACCTCTCCAGCTGCTACCTCCTCACCTTCCTTACTCCTCTCAAGGAGGTCATCTACCCGTTCAATGAGACTGGTTGCCACTCTCTTGGCCTTACCAGCTGGCTTTTTTGCCTGACCCTTTGCTTTCGCATTGGGATCAGTCAGCCCTAGCACTGAATAGGTATCACTCAGTGAGGAAAACATTACCTTCTTTGAGGAGAGACTGTCCTCAAAATTGAAGGTATACCCATGGCAGGCATGAGCAATCAGGATGGACATCCTCGTTCCGAATGGCAAGATGGCACTGACAGATATGTGCTTCTTCTCCTCATCTCGCTTAAGCTTGTCCAATCCAGCCTGATGGAGTTGATCAAGGAAGAACTGCTCCCAGTTCGCTTCTACTCCATCAACAATTGCTCCCATGAGCCTCAGCTTGGGCTGGCTCAGTTGCTCGTGAGAGCCAGTTGCACCCATCACCATTTTGGACACCAAATCCACCAGAGCTCTGTACTCAGGCTTCAGCGTATTCTTGTTCTGACGAGCCTTGAACTCTGATGACCCAGACTTGGTCCATTTCCCAAGGAGTTCTCCCTCCGAGTTCTCCTTGTACGTTCTTGGGTTGAGACCTGAGAATGGCAACTTGAAGACTTCCCTCACCGCCCTCCTGACGTCAATAGTGACCTCCTCTGAGTTGTAGAGAGGTTCGCCGTCGCCGTCCTTCTCTCCCGTCGGCTTAAGCGCAGTCACCTTAGTATAAATCTCCCCCTTCCGTAAGAACATATTCAAGTATGCTTCCACAACTGTTCTTGGGAGCACGGAAATGGGGCGGGTGGTGAAGTATGTTTCCAACCCAGCATTGGAAATCCACTTGAATACGGGTTTGATTTCCTCAACTGTAAGACAGATACCTTCCATGGAGATGACTTGCTCCATGTGTATCAGCTTGTTCTCGACAACGTCCACGATCTTATCGGTTGTCCAGTTGGAATCTAGGAATGCCATTGTTTTGAAAGAAGAGATTTTTCTTGAAAATTCTGTGTTTGAGCAAGAGAAAACTCAGTGTGCAGATGTGCGTTGTGTTTGCGTAAAAACCTCAAATGGCACTCTTGATTGATAAGACTAAGTCAGTTACTCAAACGTGGGGTTGAGATTAATCCCTGAATTCGAAAGGTTTTGAAATGAGGGGCCAGGATTAATCTCAGCTTCAATCAACACCCCATGTCAGTCATATTCCGTATAAAACGGACACGTATATGAAAAAGTAACTGTGGCATTAAATGCTCCGTGCGCGTGGGTTTTAAATATGAAAAGGTGCGCTTTTAATAAAAACGGAATGCATTTAATAAAGATTTTCAGGACGAAAGACTCAGGGAGACTCTTGAAATTCACACGAGTCAGGATAGAACTCATACCTGTCAGGGAGACATTGTAGCACCCTGATACCTCGCTGAGTCGAGTCTGGCCTGAGTTCCCCCTAGAACCCTACACTGACTGCTCTCCCGGATCTAAGAGTCCTAACTCCACTGACAGTTCCATAAACCTTGCTTCAGCCAGAGGCTTAGTCAATATGTCAGCTCTTTGCCTGTCAGTGTGAATCTTCTCCATCCTAATATCTTTCTTCTCCACATGATCTCGAATGAAGTGATGCCTAATATCCACATGCTTGCACCTTGTGTGAAGCACTGGGTTCTGAGTAATTGCTATAGCACTATTGTTATCACAATAGATTGGAACCTGATTAGCAAATACTTGGTAGTCCCTCAACTGTTGCCTCAACCATAAAATCTGAGCACAACAACTACCTGCAGCCATATACTCAGCCTCAGTTGTGGATGTAGCCACTGAATTCTGCTTCTTACTAAACCACGAGATCAACTTACTTCCCAAAAACTGACATGTCCCTGAGGTTGATTTCCTATCAATCCTGCAACCTCC
Organism: Ballota nigra; assembly: GCA_947034835.1. Classification (NCBI taxonomy): domain Eukaryota; kingdom Viridiplantae; phylum Streptophyta; class Magnoliopsida; order Lamiales; family Lamiaceae; genus Ballota; species Ballota nigra. The sequence continues at coordinate 35,880,728 of OX344725.1, forward strand.
ATAATCTGCATCTGAATAACCTGTCAGTTCTAAGTTGTCATCTGAAGGATACCATAGTCCCATATTGACTGTCCTTTTCAAATACTTAAGTATCCTCTTAGCAGCCTCCAAATGACTTCTCTTGAGATCAGACTGATACCTAGCACACACACCAACTGCAAACGTAATGTCAGGCCTACTTGCAGTCAGGTACAACAAAGAACCTATCAGCCCACGATACTCAGTCTGATTTACTGAAGTCCCTTCAGTGTCAGGATCCATCTTCCAATTTGTGTTCATAGGGATCCTGGCTGGATTGCTGTTCTGAACACCAAACTTTTGAATCAAGTCTCTTGTATACTTGGGCCTGATTTATGAAGATACCTTGATCAGTCTGCTTGACCTGCAATCCTAAGAAGAAGTTCATCTCTCCCATCATGGACATCTCAAATTTACCAGTCATCAGCTTAGTGAATTTCTCACAGAGCTGATGATTTGGTGATCCAAATATTATGCCATCCACATAAATCTGGACCAAGAGAATGTCATCACCTTCAGTGATCCTGAACAATGTCCTATCCACAGTTCCCTTCTTGAACCCATGGTCTGTCAGGAATTGAGAGAGGGTATCATACCAAGCTCTTGGTGCTTGCTTAAGTCCATAGAGTGCTTTCTTCAAATGGTATACTCTATCTCCAACCTCAAACCCGGGAGGTTGTTCAACATATACCTCTTCATTGAGTACACCATTCAGGAAGGCACTCTTGACATCCATTTGATACACCTTGAACTTCTTATATGTTGTGTATGCAAGGAACAACCTGATAGCTTCCAACCTAGCCACTGGAGCAAAAGTCTCATCATAGTCTATTCCCTCAGATTGACAATACCCTTTTGCAACCAGTCTTGCCTTGTTCCTTACCACAACACCATTTTCATCCTTCTTGTTCTTAAAGACCCATTTGGTACCAATCACACCTTGATGCCTAGGTCTATCTACCAGTTCCCAAACCTGATTCCTTGTGAACTGATTCAACTCCTCTTGCATGGCAATGATCCAGTTCGAGTCAGTGAGAGCTTCTTCAATGTTCTGAGGCTCTTGCTCAGAGAGAAAGCAACAAAACAATGCACTCTCACCATGGAACCGTCTGGTCCTGACTCCCTCAGTTGGATCACCAATGATTTGATCAATGGGATGATCCTCTAACCATGTTCTTTTGCCAGGAGTAGTTCCTGAAGTACCTGCAATGTTAGTGTCTACAGGCTCATAAAATTCAGGAAATTGAACAGAAGGGGATGATCCTGAGTCTATACCAAAGAGATTAACAAGCTCAATGTCAGGGACATTGATTCCCCCTTGATGAGGTGACTCAGGAACCGTCTCAGCTGCAACGGCATCTTCATAGACGGTGCTTACCTCAGGTTGAGCCTGTTCCTCAGTCTGAGGCTCAACAATCCCTGATGTGCTGGGCTTAGGAGTGGCACCTGATTCATCATCCTGATCGTCATCATCATCCCATCTTGGAATTGGCACAGTTTTGACCTTGGGATCAGGTTGATTCTTCAAGCTCAGCCTTGTCACATTCCTTGTGACCTCCTCAGTGTCAGGATTCAACACTTTTGCCCTAGACTCATTAGCAGATTCATCAAAGACAACATGAGGTGATTCTTCCACAACAAGGGTCCTACAATTGTAAACCCTGAAGGCTTTACTAACTTCAGAATATCTTAAGAATATTCCTTCATCAGATTTGCTATCAAAGACTTTCAATTGGGTCTTCCCATTGTTGAGGATGAAGCACTTACAACCAAATACATGAAAATAAGAAATACGAGGTTTCCTTTTGTTCCATGTCTCATATGGGGTCTGTGCATGTTGTTTGTTCAACATGGATCTGTTCTGAGTGTAGCATGCAGTGTTGATTGCCTCAGCCCAGAATTTCTTAGGCAATCCTGACTCAGCCAGCATGGTCCTTGCTGCTTCCTTCAGTGTCATGTTCCTCCTTTCAGCGACACCATTCTGTTGTGGGGTTCTAGCTGCAGAAGTCTCATGAGCTATACCAAGTTCATTACAAAAGTCAGAAATATATGAATTTATAAATTTTGTGCCCTTGTCAGATCTGATCTTAGTAATGGACTGATTCTTCTCATTGCTGAGTCTCCTGAGCAACTCTGGAAGCTTCACATGTGTTTCCTTCTTATTTAACAAGAAAATAACCCAAGTATATCTAGAATAATCATCAATAACCACAAGGGTATATTTTCTACCATTCATACTCACAGGTGTTATGGGACCAAATAAATCCATGTGCAAGAGCTGAAGTATCCTGTCAGTGGAATAGGAAGCTTTCTCTTTGAATGATGCTCTGACCTGCTTCCCTTCCTGACAAGCTTTGCACACGTGGTCTTTGCTAAAAACTTCATTAGGTAGACCATCAACAAGTGACTGTCTAGAAATTTTGTTAAGAATCTTGAAGTTCAGGTGGCTTAATCTTTTATGCCATAACCAACTGAGCTCTAGAGAGCTTTTAGCAATAAAACATGTATTAGGAGTAGTGCTGCTCCAATCAGCGAGATAAACGTTACCTTTCCTTATACCTGATAGAAGCACTTGTGTTGATTTGTCCTTGACTGAACATATATTTGATGAGAACTCAACACTGAACCCTTTGTCACTGAATTGACTTACTGACAGCAGGTTATGCTTCAGTCCTTCCACAAAGGACACATTTTCCACTCTGACTGTACCTATAATTAGAACACCAAAACCTTTAGTAACACCTTTTGAGTTATCACCAAAGGTTACCTGTGGACCATCTTTAGCTTGATACTCTTGGAGAAGACTCTTCATTCCAGTCATGTGCCTTGAGCAACCACTGTCTAGGTACCAAACAGCTTTGATTGAGTCTCCTCTCCTCTTGTTGTGATCCACAGCCGCCTGCAAGCAATTCAGGCTTTAGGTACCCATTGGGTGTTGGGTCCTATCGTGTCAGCTGTACCCTTCGGGATCCAGACTTGCTTCACAACCCTAATTGCCTCAGAGTGGTAAATCTGTCTCCCTGAAACATCGACATACACAACTTTCTTCTTCTTTGCCTGAGAGGAAGATGGTGTATGAGTGCTAGACTTAGGCTTCACAGGAGCCTGAGTGGGTGCCTTTTGGGCTGGCTTCCTGTTCTTCCTAGGTCTGGGTGCAGCAGGTCTTGGGCCTTGTTCTTGATAAGGACCCTGATTTCTATTCCCCCTAGGCAAGTGAGGGAATGGAAAACAGTTAAAGGCCTCAGGATGCCAAAACCACGGGGGTGTCATCATATTTGGCCTTCCCTGTTGGTATTGCCAAGCATGATGGTACCCTCGCTGACCAGTCTGAGGGCTCTTGGCCTGAGTCTTCCTCTGCTTTCGCTGAGGTTTTCCGTGGCCTGAGCTCTCAGGGGCTTCCTTAGGTTGCTTCGCCTTTCCCTTGGGTTTTGGCTTAGCTACCTTAGGAGCAACCCTGACTGTGTCAACGGTTTTCTTGCCCTTATCAGTTTGACGGGCCTGGAGCACAACCTTAGGTGCACTCTGGCCTGTCTGAACAAATACCCTCTCAGTGTTGCTCCCTGAAGCAACATGAAACTGACCTTGTGAGGATTTCTCAGGAACATATCCAAGTCCCTTTTTCTTGTTCCCAAGTATCTGGCTACTATTGATTTCCTCTCTAGCCACTGAGGATTTATTCATTGCTGCAACCTTTTTCTTGAGAGAGTCCTCACTCTTTTTAGGGATTTCATGTCTGGTAAAGAGGTCATCAAATTTACTCTTAAGTGCTTTCAGCTCTTCCTTCCTGACCAGCTCTTCCTCAGCCAATTCCTTCAGAATCTTCTCTCTTGGAAGACGCTCAGCATTGATCATATCAATTTCCTGAGTTAGTCTCACAATCTGAGCTGATTCTTTAAGATCAGACTGAGTGAGTTGTTCATTCAGGTTTTGAACTTCAGTACTCAATTTCTTGTTCTCCTCTACCAAGAAGACATTAGTTTCCTGCAGTCTGGAGAAATCAACCATCAATTGATCAAGGTAGATCTGAAGGTTCATTTCTCTAACTGACTCTGAGCTAAGCTCAGGATTTTGACCAGTGTAAGAAGCACAAACATAATTTGATGTTACCTCAGGCTCTTCCCTAGCCATCAGACAGACATCATCGTACTCATCATCTGAGAAGAGTTCAGGTGACCTCTCAGTAGGACCGTCAGAGTCTGTTGCATCTTCAGCGAACATTGCTCTCCGATCAGCAGATCTTAGATCCCTAGTGGCTCTCCTTTCCTCTCTCTCCCTCGCACTCAGCTCCGGGCAGTCGTACTGATAGTGACCAATTTTGTTACAGTTGTAACATGCTACCTGCTCACTTACTCTTTCTTTTCTTGGTTCAGGGTTCCTCCTTGAGTCAGGTTCCCTGGTTCTTGGTGAGCTTTCAGCCTTGGTTGGGTGTCTATCATCACGAGTACGTCTCTGTTCGTCTCTTCTTTCGGGCTTTGGTTCAGAATATCTCCTTTCATCACCTCGTTCTCTCCTCTGGTCAGTATTCCTTCGCTCCTCATATCTCCTTGAGCTTTGGTGGGTTCCTTCAGGTTTCCTGTCAAGTGAGTCCTAATAAAACTTTTTATAACGACCAAACCTGGAATTGAGCTTGTCAAATCGTCTGGCCGTCAGGCTGTACTCCTCAGCGAGTTCTTCCCTGCTCATCTCCATCAGTGACTTTGATGAAGAATTTGATGAGGGCTCAACAGGTTCAGACCTGGCCTTGAACGCCACACTTTTCTCAGGAGTTTTCTCTTTCACTTCCTCTTCTGACTGAACTTTCTTCTTTCTTTTGTTAAGATCAAATTCAAGTGCTTTGAGCTCTGAAAAAAGTAAAGCAGAAGTTATGTTACTCATATCCTGAGTGTTCTTAAGCATAATTACACTGTTATCCCATCTCTCAGGAAGGGCATTCAGGATCTTTGAAGCAACATCTCTCCTTGGGACATCCTTGCCCAACATCACCAACTCATTCATCAACTTGATGAATCTGGACTCCATTTGATCTATGCTCTCGTCAGGCAGCATCTCGAACGCCTTGAATTTCTGAATGGCAATGTTTCTCTTGTTCTCCTTGATCTTTTCAGATCCCTCACACATCCTTGTCAGCTCATCCCAAACCTCCTTTGCCGTCTTTAAGTTCATCAGCCTAGCTGACTCCTCGAAGGGCACCGTATGCAAGATGATGTTTCTGGCGACGTTGTCAAGCCCCATCATCTTGATCTCATCAGTGGTCATATCCTTCCTTTCCTTAGGAATAGGTACACCAATATCGAGATCATCATATCCTCTCCCTCTGGTATTAGGGACAGTAATTTTGATCGTTCCTTCCCTGAGAACATGCGGCATCTGGTCATGGATGGCATCTAGATGTGCTTCTAATCTGAACTTCCAATAGACAAAGTTAGACACAAAAAATTCAGGTAACGAAGCTTCAAGTCTCCTCGAAGTCATGATGATGCAAGTTTTATGAAAAGCAAACTCAGATCTGTTCAGTGACCACCAACAGTTTCTCCTCTGAAACTATTAGTATTCAAAGTCAGTGGTCTTTCGAACCACTGCTCTGATACCACTTGTTGGTCCCGGTACAAGACTGAGGAATACGTGTATGGGGGGGGGGGGGGGGGAATACACGTATACTAATTTTTCAACCTTAAAACTGACTGAGTCCCCTTTACTCAGAGTGGTAAAGAACTAGAAGCTGATAACACACCTACTGACTACACTTGGTGCGGGTCAGTTGGCTAACTATCAGTTCAAGTTCAGTGCGGAAATGTTTGAGCCCTGATAGTTTAAAGTCTTGTTTAGTTTGCTTTCTGAAAAACTTGTTTTACTCAATTTTGAATAGTGTTTAGTAGGGCAGTGCTTCTTTTGAAGATCAGCCTGATTGATTCAGGCCTGATAAACTTGAATGCAATGAATGAACAAGTAATATGGCAAGTATGCACAATATCAAAGCAGTAAGAACACAAGGAGTTTAACGTGGTTCAGAGACTCAAGCTCCTACGTCCACGGCCTGATTTAACAGGAAATCCACTCAAGGGATTCTTGTTTTTAACGTGCCAAGGTGCACCAAGACCAGCTAACCTCACTGATCTATACAACTCCACTTACTAACACACTAACTGACTTACTCCCAACAAACCTAACTTAGGGTTTTGGTTTCAGTTTTGATTCCAACTAAGTTGAGATTATCCTTACAAGGCAAAGCTATGCTAAGGATTGGATAATCTCTCTAAGCTTAAGATGATGCTATTTAGCTCTTGGAATACAGAATAACTCTCGATTGCTAAGAAACACTTGGGAAATTTAGATGTTTTCGAGTGCTTCTCTTAAAGGCTGAATGCTTTGAATGCTTTGAGAGTTTGAGTAATTTCTGGCTTGGAAATTTCCCGTAACCTTGAATGGGTTCAAGGCCTTCTGTATTTATAGGTGATTTGAAAAACTATCCGTTGGAGAGATAGCCTTCTAGTCATCTATGTAGAGTGGCTTCAAACGGACATATCTTCATGCAGCAGCCATCCTTGCATGGATTTGGTATTTGCATTAAATGCACATTAAATGCTTGCCCGTTGAATGTGCAGTCTGAATTCAGTCTTCATGTCAGGTTCCGTACGTGCGTGTCCTTCTCGGATTGGTCCACGTCATCAGGTTGGTGAGAATGTCAGAACTTATTCCTGAGCTTCAGGCTTGTCTTATTAAGTTCATTTTGTCTTGAGCCCACCAGTCTTGTCCTGACGCTGAAATTCCTTTTGCATTGCTTGGCTCTACTCCAAGTCTTCCCATTAACTCAGTGACATCCTGTTCCCTTCAGGACTGAGTTAGTAGTGACCTCAGGGTCATACTCTTCATCACTGACACTTACTCAGCCAGCTTAGAGGACTGCCATAAGTTCAGGATGGTGCTCTTCGTCTTCAGGCTCTGAGTCTTGATTGTCTCCAGTGAGTTCTCCTCTCACTGAGTACCTGTGAAGTGTAAAATGACTAAGTACTAATCCTAACCAAGACTAGCCTGATAAAGACAGATTGAGGCAAACATCTTTTCAGGGGCTTTGAGATCTTAATCAAAACTGACAATGTCCCAACATTAACACTTTAATCACATTTTGCATATATTCTGGGTGTTGATGATTCAATTTAATCACGAGAATTAGAGGATGTTTAATCTGTCTTTGGAATCGCCAAACAATAATGTGTGATTGATTACCACAGTAAATGGTAAATACGGAAGATAGGAGTGAATACGAGTATGAATTTTATATTAATTTTATTTTAAATTGTAAGCGTAAAATAGAGATGCGGGTTTGTTTACCCAGTTCGCCGATAACGACTACGTCTGGGGCGAACCAAGCCAGGAGTTTCACTAATATTTGTGTGTATGCGTGTATACAATACTGAGTACATATGTCTATTTATAATAGAGAAAACCTAGTCTAAACCTAAAGTTTGTTTAAGTTATAAACCCATTAGTAATGTCCACATCAAATCTTCTAGATTTGGTATAATAAATCTGTTGGATTTATAACACTCTCCCTAGGACATTACGACATAACATATATGTCTTGTCATAGAAACTCCACATGCTAGGTAGCAACAAAATATTTAGTTAGGGAGGAATGCAATTTATTGATCTTCTGGATCTAATCTTCTGTATGTATTTCGGGGTTATCGCTCCCCCCTAAAGACAACAACCCTTTGAGCTTTCGCATCCCGATACCATGAACACACTTCTCAAAAGTAGATGTAGGTAGGGACTTAGTGAAAAAATTTGCTAGATTGTCACTAGATCGCACCTTTTGAATGATAATTACGCCACTCTTCTAGAGTTCGTATGGATAGAAAAACTTAGGTGAAATATGTTTCGTCAGATTTTCCTTGACGTACCCATTACTCATTTGTGCGATGCAAGCTGCGTTGTCTTCAAATATAACAGTAAGAGATGTATCTGTTGGGTTTTTGAGGCACGTAAAACACGTAAACATGCACAGCAAAAATATTGTTCACCAGCAATGAACAATTAATTTCATAATTAAAATACAAGATATCTTAAACAAGAAATCTTTCAGCAGTTCGTACGCGGAATCCTCAACTATGGTATCCACGCAACAACTATTCACCGATCCACACTGAGGTGCCAGCGTTGAATCTCGAGACGAACTTGCTAGGAAAACTCGAACTAGAGATTTTATGGAGAAATTATATTTCTTGTATATTTTGGAATTCCCATGAGACACATATTTATAGGGATAGGTTTAATTCTTAAGCAAGATATCGGGTTTAGCGCGTAAATATAATCTCTACGGATTATATTTACCTAGATATGTTCCTACGAATAATATATTTTCATATCTATTATTCTTGTATAATAATATTCCAAATATTATTATTGGGATTTCATATTTAATTAAATCTAATTTAATTAAATAATAATAATAATTAATTCCAAATATAATTATTATTATTATATTCTCCATAAATTAAATAGTGTATATAATATAATACTTAATCAACCAACTATAACCGGTGAACTGTCATTGCTTGTTGTGTGACCCATTGGCCCTCGTATATCGAGCGATTAGTTAAACTAACAGTCTTAATTGAACCCCAGACAATAAATAAGACATTCTCAATATACGAGGTATGTTGCGAGGAAATCTGCAACTACCTGTAATATGTAGGCTATTGTGATATCTTCCTTTCATTCGCGGATACTCGATTAAGCCTTGAACATGATGAAGTGTCTATTCAAATAACTTAATCATTTGATCTCGAATCACTAATTGATCGCTCGCATCGCACTTGGCCACAAAGTCCAAGTCGACTTGCATCGGCCGATGTCTTAGATCCAATTATAATGAGAAGACGAGTATTCTCTCTTATATCTACATTGAGGAATGAATCCTATTCTTAGCTCAACTACCATGCACATGCACTTCGTGATGAACCCAATCCATGTCATATCTACCCTTGGAGAGTGTAAGCGTCGGTCATGATCAAAGTTCATCACTTCACACATGTCGTGCGTATTGACCTCAAGTCAAAGGAGTATCACATCGCTCCCACTAACCGAGACACCCGTAGACACATTATGTGGAATTACATCAAACGATTTCTCGGATGGGTATGCCAATACCCTCTAAGGTATTTGTGCATCTATTATGAGATACCTAGTATCTCGTAGTAAGTGAGATCTTACTACACTCTCCCATAGAGTATAATGCAGATCGCACACCAATCTCCATTGCATCATCAATATTCAATTCTTGATGATCCTTGATCGGTGCTATTTGAGAATCGTACTTTGGTCATCTGAGTTCTCACTCACTCAATGACAGTATCGATTCAAGGGAACACAGATATGAATAATGCAAACAATCAAATATAATATTTAGATAAGTGTAAAGCCATACATTTAATATTAAATCAATCAATAATATTAAAGCATATACTGAATATCATCTTAGTATTATGTCCTTACAGAGGATTATCTCTAGGACACTAACACTAACAATCTCCCACTTGGACTAGAGTCAATCACCTACATGCCTGACCCCTAGACCATCAAAATGTCTAGTGTTTACATGAACACTCAAAGCCTTGGTGAATGGGTCAGCCAAATTATCATTTGTGGAAATGCGTTCTAACTCTATTTCCTTGTTAGCGATTATCTCTCTTATCAAGTGATAACGCCTCAATACATGCTTGTTTCTGTATTTGGATCTCGGTTTCTTTTCTTGTGCAACCGCACCAGTGTTGTCATAATACAACTTTATTGGACTACTGGCACTCGGAACTACCCCTAGTTCAATTAAAAATGGTTTTATCCAGATAACTTCTTTGGCAGCCTCTGCCACATTAATGTACTCAGCCTCAGTTGTTGAATCCACAATTGTCTCTTGCTTGGAACTATTCCAACAAACCGCAATTCCAATGAGAGTGAAGACATATCCTGACTGTGATTTGTAATCATCACAGTCGGACTGGAAACTTGCATCAGCATAGCCCGTGACGACTAACTCTGATTGCCCACCGTAGATAAGAAAATATTCTTTAGTATGCCTGAGGTACTTTACAATATTCTTGACAGCAATCCAATGAGGCTCACCTGGATTCTGCTGGTATCTACCAGTAATGCTGAAAACGTAGGCCACATCTGGCCTAGTGCAAGTCATGACATACATGATGGACCTAATTGCAGATGCATATGGAACGTCCTTCATGTGCTTGATATCAGCTTCGCTAGAAAGGAAATCCTTCTTGGACAACTTTATCCCATGATTTGTTGGAAGAGACCCTCTCTTAGAGTTCTCCATCGCAAAACACTTCAACATCTTATCTACATTAGTGGATTGTGACAACCCTAGCATCTTCTTGGATCTATCCCTATGGATCTTGATCCCTAAGATGTAGCATACTTCACCAAGATCCTTCATCATGAAGGTCTTTGATAACCAACCTTTAACGGACTGCATGAATGGGATACTATCTCCTATAATCAATATGTTATCGACATATACGACTATAAAGATAATACTCTTCCTGCTGCGTTTACAATAAACGCATGGATCTTCCGGATTTCTAATGAAGCCAAGAGACTTGACAACTTCATCAAATCAGATATTCCAACTCCTAGAAGCTTGCTTCAATCCATAGATGGATCGTTTAAACTTACACACAAGATTAGACTTTGGCTTAGATATAAAACCCTCCGGTTGATTCATAAACACATCCTTATCAATGTTTCCATTGAGGAAAGCTGTTTTGACATCCATCTGCCAAATCTCATAATCATAGTGTACCGCTATCGCAAGTAAAATTCGAATGAACTTGATCTTTGCAACTAGCGAGAAGGTTTTGTCATAGTCAATGCCTTCGCGTTGACTATACCCTTTCGCCACCAACCTAGCCTTGTAGGTTTGTACTTTGCCATTTGCATCGGTCTTCCTCTTGAAGACCCACTTGCAACATATGTGTTATACCCCCTTTGGTAATTCAACCAAGTCCTAAACTTGATTGATGTACATCGAGTCCATCTGGAATTTTATGGCTTCATGTCACTTCTTTGAGTCTACATCTAATGTCGCCTCAGTGTAAGTCTTAGGTTCGTAGTTGTCTGGTATTTCCACGTCATCGTGTTCCTCCACGAGGAAGCCATAATACCTATTGAATGGATTACAAATCCTAGTTGACTTATGGAGTTGTGGTTGTGCAGGCTGTACATTCTGATCGTGAAAATTTTGTGGTGTAGCGACTTCATCGTTGACCGGAGAGTCCTTAATAGCAACACTTTCAGATGCCTCTTGGGCGGGAGTTTGAACTATGCTATTCTCATTCAGCCTACTTGGAGGTTGTTGCGAAGGCAACACAACTCCAATTACGCTCCCACTGGCTAAAAGAGGATCACCTAGTGATAAACTTCCACCATGAGAATCACTTAATGCTCCCACTGATTCTTTGTCATGTTGCTTTGACAAGTCATCAGTCTCTATGTTAATTCGTGGTTCTTGAATCTCTTCAAGTTCTATCTTCTTACGACTTTGTTCCTTAAAGACGTACTCGTCTTCTAGGAACCTAGCCTGCCGAGAGACAATTATCATTTGTTTCTCCAGTAGATAGAAATAATATCCTCTAGTTTGCTTAGGATATCCCACAAAATAACCCTTTTCACCTTTGGATTTCAACTTATCAGTTTGCATTTTCTTCACAACTGCGGGGCAACCCCACGTTTTAATATGTAGAAAAATTAGCTTCTTACCACACAATAGTTCGTATGGAGTCTGCTCAACTGATTTGGACGGAATCCTATTCAGAATGTAGATCGAGGTTTGTAGTGCGTATCCCCATAAGAATGTTGGAAGGGAGAAAAAAGTGATCATGGACCGCACCATGTCCTACAGGGTTCGGTTTCTCCTTTCAGACACACCGTTCATCTGAGGTGTTACGGGAGGAGTCCATTGTGACTGGATCCCATGAAGCTGTTGGAGTTATACGTGAAAGTATGCTTTTACTTTGTATAACTCGTGTATCAAACACTCGTTTTATGAGAATAATTCTTTTATCACATTTGCTTTAGTTATGATTGAATGTTGAATTTCTATTGCAAACCGTTCAATATATGGTACTAGTTACATTGTAGTTAATGTGGTGATACCCGATCACGGAAGACAACATTAACAGTTTACTTGTAACTAAACGTACATTTTCACGACCTAGGTGGAATTGAACAATCCGCCGTGAAAGGTCGATGTGTAAGGCTCAAATTGGTCTGTCTTGACTAAGAGATTACACTAGCACATTTAGTATGTGTTGAAGAGGACCTACAGCGAGGATAAATTCTTCTGTTCTGAAATATGAAGAATTAGACCTCAGTGGTTGTTTATTTCTTAATCTCCGTCCCTTAAATAGGACCGTGTGTGCTTAATGGTTACTGCTTTGATTCATGTTGGGTGAGAATCATTGTGACTTCGAACTTTGTGTCTTGGGCAGTAATATTAATCATACGACGGTTGTTAAGATTTAATACGGAGAAATGCGTGCGAGTACGGATCGTGTGACTAGTCCTCTTGGTGAGCTCAGAAGTTTTATCGTACCAAATCTTGCAAGTGAAGAATTAGTTTCTTCGGTACGGATAATAATGTTGAGCTGTCTTTACTCCAAGGTGAAATATATTAATTAATTTAGAGCTATTCAGAAACTTAATTAATTAATGGACTTGATAATCTTAAACGAGGGGAATAATAACCGGGAGCCCCATATTATCGTAATATGGATTAAGATGGATAGTGCAATATTAATTTATTAGTGGTAATAATTAATATTAATGGATTGAATTATATTGGGGCTCAATATTGAAATTCAGAAGTCCATTAGGAGGTCCAATTTTAATTCTCCTTAAAGGCCCCTCAAGTAGCCCAATAATGATAAGGTGATTAAAATAAAAAGAAAATATATTGCTGATTTTTCTTTGTTGAATTCGAAAATTAGGAATTAAGAAGGAAAAAGATTTTGTTGATTTTCTTGGAAAGATATTATGGAGGATAAGTATTCTTGGAATACAAGATTATCTCATATATTCAAGAAGATCCAAATCTTGTGATTTACTTCTTAAAATTTTCGAAAACTTCAAGCTTATAAGGTGAGTGAGATTTTTGTGGAATATTTTATTTTGGAGAAAAGAATATATGAGATATATTCAAGATTTCTTAGAGTCTAAGAAAAGATTTTCTCCAAGGCCCAATATCACTTAAATTTTCGGCCATCACCATTATAAATAGGGGTGATTATTTCATCCCCAAGTACATAATTCCATGTGTTGGAAAAATCAAGAGCATAGATATTTTTCTTTTTCCTTAGTTATTTAAATTGTTCAATAGCATCTCCCACCGGTGATCGAACAAGGTGAAAGGGAATACTTGAGAAGGCTTTTGGGTTGATAAAGCGTGTACGTGTTAGTCCCGTTTATTCAAAGGCCAAGTCTACAAGAGGTACGTAAGTCTAAATTCTTGTTTATTCCGCCTAGATTTTATGTGAATTAATTCAACATGCACGATGATAAATTAGTTGTTGGAATTATTATTTGAATTAATTAGGATTAATTCATGCTAGTAATAATTGTATTTAAATTCGTATTTAAATTTCATCCCGAGTAGATTCCGGGCACCCTATTTTCCCAACAACTGGTATCAGAGCCACGATTTCGGGCTCTGATCTTTAAATTGGAATTTAAATTGTTAAACATTAAATTGGAATTGGATAGTAGAATTGCTAGATCTTTTTTGCAGGTATCCAATTGTCATGGTTTTAATGTTGTTATTTTTTTTCATGCGTATGAATTAATTGTTTTTAATTCGATTCGTTCGAATTCGTTTTTCTCGTGAGAAAATCCATGAGTATATTAGTTGTTTTTATTTTGATTCGATCATTGTAATAGACTAGTCTAGATCTAGTATTTATTTTTTTGTAAAATAAATTGTAACCGGATCGTGACGAAGAACGAAGAATTAAAAACGGCGTATCCGGACGACGTATGCGTGTGCGGCGCATGCATGGACGTGAAATCATGCATGGGGTGAAGAAAAACGAGAACGAACGACGAAACCCGGCGCACGGGGTGCACAGCGCACGACCCGCGCGCGACAGGTGGCCGGCGGCGCGCATGCGCGCGCGCGGCCTGCAGCGCCTCGGCGCTAGGGCTGCAGCACTGAGGCGCTGCCTCGCGTGCAGCGCCTCAGCACCTCGCGTGCAGCACCTCGGTACGCAGCGCCTCGGCTGCTTGGCCGAGAGGCGCGCGGGCCCACTCCGTGGGCCGACGTGCGCCGTATCTCGGGCCGTGGAATTTTTGGGTTCTCCTTTTTCTTTCGTGTGATTTTAAACATCGTCCCGAACCTCAAACGACGCTGTTTTTGATGATGTGTTGCTGATCAAGTGGGAGCGTATCGAGACGAACGTCGGAAAGCAACAAGGATGATTTTTCGCATCAAGACGTGAAGAAATTAAACCGTGACAATTGGATTTCAGTGCTCCAATGTGTTTAATTTTGTTTTGATGGATGTTTTATTTCGTGCACTTATTATTATCTGTTAATATGTGTTTGCATGAATTTAATTGTCCAAGAAAAACCTTACTTTCGAAAATTACTAAGTATGTTTAATTTAATCGCAATTTTATTCCGGATATTAAAATTGGATTAATTTGGCCTCCATAATTTATTTATTTGTGAAGTTTTTTTGGAATACATTTCCCCCTCGGATCGGCCAAAAGAACGAATTTCACATGAATAAATTCCGAAAGGATGATTGTGGATTATTACTAGTGGCGGTATTGACCCTCACCACGAGTGGCTTGCTCAAAGCGAAATAATAATCCTGTATTTAATTATGGTTATTACTTAGGCATAGGAAATTGATATTAACTTACTTCCCTCGGAGTCCCTGTCAATTTCTATGTGGTCAAAGTGGGAGCCAACTATTAATTTTGAATTAAGAATTTGTAACTTTTAAGTTTGTGATCCGCTTGAATGTATTTAAATGTATAGACCACCCCTCGTGGCGCATTTAAATTGTTTCGAGATGTTGGCTGATGCATGATTATATTTTTTTAAGGTTTCAATATAATTGATGTGATCGAATTATGTGATAATTTCGTATATTTCTAGATATTGATATGAATGTATGTTTTATTTTCAGTTCATCATGTCGCAACCTTTTAATCCACTGTTTAGTATACTTAAAGCTAACAAACTTGTTGGTGAGAACTATGTTGATTGGAAACGTAACATTGATATTGTCCTAACCGCTCAACACCATAAATGGGTACTTACTACTCCTAAACCCCAAGAGCCTGCCGAAGATGCGAGCAAGTCGGTCAAGAAAGAGCATAAGAGTTGGTTTGACTCCAATGAGATGGCTAGGTGTACTATTCTGGCTTCAATGTCGGATGTGTTGCAATACCAACACCAACACATGGAGACCGCCTCTGAGATAATGCTCAATCTTGAAGCGATGTTTAAACATCAGAATTGTACAGCTAGGCAAATCACCATGCGAAAGATGCTTTCGTTGAAGATGGTGGAAGGTACGCCCGTAAGGGATCACGTTATCAAGATGATGGGTTATCTCAATAAGTTGGAAGTACTTGGTGCGGAATTTGACCTCCCTACTAAGGTCGATTTCGTTCTCCATTCTCTGCCAAAGAGCTTTGAGCAGTTTCAGTTGAACTATCAAATGAATGACCGGGCAAATAGTTTGCCCGAGCTCTTGCAAGCTTTGGTATCGGTGGAGACTCTAATGGATTACCAAACCGTTGCTATGGTGGCAAACGATCCGTCTTCCTCTTCGGGTCCCAAGGGAGGGAAGAAGAGGAAGAGGACGAAAGACCAGACCCAAGCAAATCCAACCGTTGCGAAACCCAAGGCAAAGGGAGAAGGAGGTGGAAAGAAAGCTGCTAAGGGTAAGTGCTTCAATTGTGGTGAGAAGGGACATTGGAGGGTGACCTGTTCTAAGCCTAAGAAGGCGGGAAAGAAAGGGGTTCCAGCTAACCCGGCGACTTAGCAAGAATGAGATCACCATCACTTTGGGCGATGCTACGAGGGTGGCAGCCGAAGCAGTGGGAGTCGTGCACCTATTTTTTGAAGATAGAGTTTTACTTTTAAGAGATGTTTTATACGTTCCGAACTTTAGGAAGAATTTAATTTCAGTTTCTAAGTTGTTTTTTGATGGATATTCAGTTACTTTTAATAAAGTTGTTACTGTTTCTTTTAAGAATGATGTTATCTGTCATGGAACGTTGGTAAACAATCTCTATACGATTAAGTGTGCACACCACTAAAATAATGAATCTAATAACACGTCAATCATTTCGAGTAATAAAAGAAAGCGTTCTTCGGAGATGAACGAAACACTTCTATGGCATCTTAGGCTAGGTCATATTAATCTAAAGCGGATAGAGAGATTGGTGAAAGATGGGTCCTTGGAATCACTCCAAGTCGAGCCGTTTCCAACTTGTGAATCCTGTTTAGAGGGTAAGATGACCAAGAGGGCATTTGGAGCCAAGGGGAATAGAGCCACAGAAGCGTTAGAACTCGTTCATACCGATGTGTGTGGTCCAATGACGATCAAAACGAGAATGGGGTATGAGTATTTCGTCACCTTCATTGACGATTACTCAAGATATGGGTACATTTACCTTATGAGGCATAAGTCTGAAACTTTTGATAAGTTCAAGGAGTTTAAGGCCGAAGCCGAGAAACATAGGGAAAAGAGTATCAAGTTTCTACGATCAGATCGTGGAGGCGAATACCTCAGCGATGAATTCTTGAACTACTTATCGGACGAAGGGATAGTATCCCAGTTAACCGCACCGGGAACCCCTCAACAAAACGGTGTGGCGGAACGAAGAAACCGGACTCTTTTTGAGATAGTCAGATCCATGATGACTTATTCGGATTTACCCAAGTCGTTTTGGGGTAATGCCTTGGAAACGGCGGCTTACATTCTAAACTTGGTTCCATCCAAATCGGTTCCTAAAACTCCAATGGAATTGTGGACCGGGCGCAAGCCCAGTCTAAGACATTTGCGGATTTGGGGTTGTCCGGCATATGTGCTAGACAAGGAAGCCGGTAAGTTGGATCTACGTTCGGAATTAAGGCTGTTTATAGGATACCCTGTGGGAACGAAAGGGTGTATGTTCTATAGTCCCAAGGATCAAAAGACCGTGATAAGTACACACTTTAAATTCTTGGAGGAAGACTATATGAACAATCGGAAGCCTAAAAGTGAAATTACCTTAGAAGAATTGAGAGGTCAAACCTCGATACCAAGTATACAAGATGATGTACCACACGTCACATCTTCACAACCGGAACCCCGTCGTAGTGGGAGGGTTCCTAGGCAACCAGAGAGATTCATGGGGATAGGAGAATCTTCGGATTTGGTTCCCGGTGTTGAATCGGACCCATGGACGTACGACGAGGCAATCCAAGACAAAGATGCGGAGTCGTGGCAAACGGCAATGGAAGTCTAGATGGGTTCGATGGATCATAATCAAGTGTGGGAGTTGATCGAGCCACCCAGTGGGGTAGAACCCATTGGATGCAAGTGGGTGTACAAGAGGAAAAGAGGACCGGACGGAAGAGTAGAGACCTTCAAAGCGAGGCTTGTGGCCAAAGGGTATACTCAGAAAGAAGGGATCGATTATGAGGAAACCTTTTCGCCTGTAGCTATGCTTAAGTCCATCCGTATTCTCTTGTCGATCGCTGCGCACCTAGATTACGAGATCTGGCAAATGGATGTCAAGATGGCTTTCCTTAACGGAAGTCTTGACAGGATAGATATCTATATGCAACAGTCCAAAGGTTTCATTGAAAAAGGCCAAGAGAATCTCGTATGCAAGCTCAAGAGATCCATTTACGGACTTAAGCAAGCATCGCGTACTTGGAGCCAGTGTTTTGATCAAGTGATTAAGTCTTATGGGTTTGATCAAAACGAGTTCGAAAGTTGTGTGTATAAGAAGCGTTACGGAACTGCAGTGGTATTCTTAGTATTATACGTAGACGATATTCTGCTCATTGGAAACAATGTAAGGTATTGTCAGACGTAAAGGTATGGCTGTCAAAATAATTTGATATGAAGGACTTAGGGGAAGCCGGTCACATCCTTGGGATCAAGATCACTCGCGATCGCAAGAAGAGGATGTTGGGCTTATCGCAAGCTTCATACATTGACACTGTTTTGAAGCGTTTCAGCATGCAAGATTCCAAGAAAGGTTTTGTACCTTTTAGACACGGAATCCATCTATCGAAAGAAATGAGCCCTAAGACGCAAGCGAAGATAGATGACATGAAAGGTGTTCCGTACGCTTCGGCCGTAGGAAACCTTATGTATGCAATGCTGTGTACGAGACCGGATATCTGCTTTGCCGTGGGCATGGTGGCAAGATATCAAAGTAGTCCCGGGAAAGACCATTGGACTGCCGTAAAGTGCATCTTGAGGTATCTGAAAAGAACTCGTGAGCGGATGCTGATTTACCAGTCAGATAGTCTAGTTCCCGTAGGATACACGGACTCGGATTTCCAATCAGACATAGACTCAAGAAAGTCAACCTCGGGTAGTGTGTTTTGCATGGGAGGAGGAGCCATTTCATGGAGAAGCGTTAAGCAGAAATGCATCGCCGATTCGACCATGGAAGCCGAGTATGTAGCTGCTTGTAAAGCAACGAAAGAGGCAGTTTGGCTCAAGAACTTCTTAGTGGACTTGGACGTTGTTCCGAATTTTCCCGACAAGATAACTGTCTTTTGTGACAATGCCGGAGCAGTTGCAAATTCAAAGGAACCGAGAGCCCACAAGGCCAGCAAACACATAGAAAGAAAATACAATCTTATACGAGAAATCGTTAAGAGAGGAGATATAGAGGTGGCAAAGATAGCATCGGGTGACAACCTAGCAGATCCATTCACAAAGGGTCTGCCTCAGAGTACATTCGAGAGACATGTGGATGGAATGAGAGTCAAGACTATTGCCAATCTGCTTTAAGTATAAGTGGGAGGAATTATTAGGTTAGTGTAGGTTGACATGAGATGTCACGTAGAGCTACTACACTAAGACATGCGTGATGTATACTAAAAGCAGACTTTAAGTATAAGTGGGAGATTGTTGGAGTTATACGTGAAAGTATGCTTTTACTTTGTATAACTCGTGTATCAAACACTCGTTTTATGAGAATAATTCTTTTATCACATTTGCTTTAGTTATGATTGAATGTTGAATTTCTATTGCAAACCGTTCAATATATGGTACTAGTTACATTGTAGTTAATGTGGTGATACCCGATCACGGAAGACAACATTAACAGTTTACTTGTAACTAAACGTACATTTTCACGACCTAGGTGGAATTGAACAATCCGCCGTGAAAGGTCGATGTGTAAGGCTCAAATTGGTCTGTCTTGACTAAGAGATTACACTAGCACATTTAGTATGTGTTGAAGAGGACCTACAGCGAGGATAAATTCTTCTGTTCTGAAATATGAAGAATTAGACCTCAGTGGTTGTTTATTTCTTAATCTCCGTCCCTTAAATAGGACCGTGTGTGCTTAATGGTTACTGCTTTGATTCATGTTGGGTGAGAATCATTGTGACTTCGAACTTTGTGTCTTGGGCAGTAATATTAATCATACGACGGTTGCTAAGATTTAATACGGAGAAATGTGTGCGAGTACGGCTCGTGTGACTAGTCCTCTTGGTGAGCTCAGAAGTTTTATCGTACCAAATCTTGCAAGTGAAGAATTAGTTTCTTCGGTACGGATAATAATGTTGAGCTGTCTTTACTCCAAGGTGAAATATATTAATTAATTTAGAGTTATTCAGAAGCTTAATTAATTAATGGACTTGATAATCTTAAACGCGGGAAATAATAACCGGGAGCCCATATTATCGTAATATGGATTAAGATGGATAGTGCAATATTAATTTATTAGTGGTAATAATTAATATTAATGGATTGAATTATATTGGGGCTCAATATTGAAATTCAGAAGTCCATTAGGAGGTCCAATCTTAATTCTCCTTAAAGGCCCCTCAAGTAGCCCATTAAGTAGCCCAATAATGATAAGGTGATTAAAATAAAAAGAAAATATATTGCTGATTTTTCTTTGTTGAATTCGAAAATTAGGAATTAAGAAGGAAAAAGATTTTGTTGATTTTCTTGGAAAGATATTATGGAGGATAATTATTCTTGGAATACAAGATTATCTCATATATTCAAGAAGATCCAAATCTTGTGATTTACTTCTTAAAATTTTCGAAAACTTCAAGCTTATAAGGTGAGTGAGATTTTTGTGGAATATTTTATTTTGGAGAAAAGAATATATGAGATATATTCAAGATTTCTTAGAGTCTAAGAAAAGATTTTCTCCAAGGCCCAATATCACTTAAATTTTCGGCCATCACCATTATAAATAGGGGTGATTATTTCATCCCCAAGTACATAATTCCATGTGTTGGAAAAATCAAGAGCATAGATATTTTTCTTTTTCCTTAGTTATTTAAATTGTTCGATAGCATCTCCCACCGGTGATCGAACAAGGTGAAAGGGAATACTTGAGAAGACTTTTGGGTTGATAAAGCGTGTACGTGTTAGTCCCGTTTATTCAAAGGCCAAGTCTACAAGAGGTACGTAAGTCACATAAATTCTTGTTTATTCCGCCTAGATTTTATGTGAAATAATTCAACATGCATGATGATAAATTAGTTGTTGGAATTATTATTTGAATTAATTAGGATTAATTCATGCTAGTAATAATTGTATTTAAATTCGTATTTAAATTTCATTCCGAATAGATTCCGGGCACCCTATTTTCCCAACAGAAGCTTCAAGTAATCCATGAATTCATGGCTAAGGTACTCACCTCCTCGATCCGATCGAAGAGTCTTAATACTCTTACCAAGATATTTCTCCACTTCAGTCTTATACTCCTTGAATTTCTCAAACGATCTGGATTTGTGTCTCATGAGATACACGTATCCGTACCTTGAGAAATCGTCGGTAAAGGTGATGAAGTAGCCGAATTGACCCCTAGCTAGAGTGGGCAATGATCCACAAACATCGTTGTGGATCAACTCTAGAACTTCTTTGGTACGCACCCCTTTCCCAGAAAAGGGTTTGTTGATCATCTTGCCCACGAGACAAGATTCGCAATCACCATAAGACTCTAAATCAAATGAGGTTAAGTAGTCCAACTTTCTTAACCTTGCAATTCTTTTCTCGTTTGCATGACCAAGTCTACAATGCCACAAGTAAGTTGGATTTTCATGATTACCAAGCTTGAGTCTTTTATTTTGTATATTAAGAACATTATATTCACAATGTAACAAGTATAAACCATTCACAAGAGGAGCATTTCCATAAACATCACCATTAAGCGAAAAAATAACAAGTATTATTTGCAAAATGAAAGAAAAATCCCTCAATATCTAACATAGGAACGAAAATAATGTTACGAGTAATAGACGGAACGAAATAACTATTATTAAATTCGAGTCTAAAATCAGAAGGTAGGTCTAAAACATAAGTCCCAAAACGTTCAACAGCAACACTTACTCCATTCCCCACGTGAAGGGCAACTTCACCCGGTCTAACTGCTCTGCTGTCCTTGAACCCCTGCGCATTTGTACAAATGTATGAGCCACAGCTGGTATCCAATACCCATCAATTAGAATCATTTGTGGACATGTATATCTCAATAACAAATATACCTGTTCCAGTGGCTGAAGCACCTTGTGCCTTCTTTTCAGCTGCTAGAACCTTACAGTCCTTCTTCCAATGCCCCTTCTACTTGCAGTGGAGGCATACAACCTTATCCACCCGCTCCTTCTTTTGAATCCCACCTTTCGGCTTGAGGAAATTAGGCTTAGAGCCTTTCTTAGTCTTGCTCCTTCGCTTCTTCTTGTCCTTCGAGGTAGAGGAAGTAGAAGCGCCCACCATGAGCACATACTTTTCCTTAGCAGTGGAAGACTCAAAAGTCTTGTGCATGTTATGAAGCTCAGGCATGGTCGATACCGTCTTATTTATATTGAAGTTTACTACGAAACTCGAGTATGAATCGGGTAGTGACTGAAGAATAACATAAATATCAACATTGGTCTGCAGCTCAATGCCCAAACAACCAAATTTCTCGATTAGCCCTATCATCTTCAAAACATGAGGGGAGACTTTCCCTCCTTCAGATAGTCGGCATCTAAACAGATCTCTCATCACTTCATAAATCTTGAAACGAGACTCAGAATCAAAGAGATCCTTCAAATGTCTAAGCATCTCATAGGAAAGCATCCTCTTGTGTTGCCTTTGCAACTCGGGAGTCATGCCGAGCAACATAACACACTGAGCCTGGGAAGCATCATCTTGATGCTTATTTTGAGCTTCGGCGTCAAACGCTTCAACTTCCTCAGAACCAACCTCAGGGGTAGCAGGGATTGGCGTGTCCAACACGTACTCAATCTTTTCTTGACTAAGCACCAAACGCACGTTTCGGTGCCAGTCCAAAAAATTTGGCCCAACCAATTTGTTTGTTTCCAAAACACTTCTCAACAACAAGTTATTCATTTTAACAATCCTAGGAAATAAAATTTAAACGGGAATTAAAACACACAATTCCTATGATCAATATTTAGCAATCAAAATAAACATGACCTTTTATTTATTTTGTCTCCATTATTTTCACATACTCAACGACCTCATCGGAAGAGTACGAATTTATATCTAATATAAATCATAATGGACTAGGATCCACATTCCTACTATTACAATGACTGCTTGGGCTGAACATTGCAACAGCAGAACTAGTAGGTCTCTAAACCAATTGCCTCACGCAATTCCTAGTTGATTGAACCTAGTTCAATCAGATGTCACCCAATTCTCGTTTCCCTGCTTGGGCTGGTGAAACAAAATTAATTTGGTTTACAACCATTAAGTGGCAACAAACTTGTCCCTATAAAAGTCCCGTTTGATGTAGATCCAAGCAAAAGACTTGGGCCTTGGAACAAAATCTCTGGTTTACTTTTAATTTTAATGGAAGACATCATTCAATTTAATGAAAAACCATATTTTAGTGAGGATCATTTTAAAGGCGGGGTATTAATTGCTTAATCGAGATCCACATGTTAATCTACATCACATTTGAGCAATTATAGAGCACCGCCTACCCAAACATGATTTTATGCGGATTAACATTTATTTGGGCGCCGTCTACCCAAAATATAAAAACGGTCCGATAATTATTTGGGTGCCGCCAACCCAAAACAACTATAATGCGGACATAAAAATAAGTGGGATTTTAATAATGATTTAACTTAGTCGAATTTTAAAATCCAATTTTAAAAAACGATTCTCAATAGTTAAAATTTTAATTAAAATAATTAATCTAATTAATTTTCCAATTTTAAAGTCCAACTTCAATTTAATAAAGGTCCAACCTTTACAAGTCAAATATTAATTAATTCTTTAAAAATTAATTCAATATTTTTATTAATTTACCAAGGGCGCATGTGCAGTTTCTAAAACTTTCACGGAGGGGCCTATTCGAAATCCAATTTACAAATAGCCCTTCGTTCATCATCGCCCGAATTCCGACAGCATCCAATCTGTAATTCGGTACAACCAATTTATTCCAACAACCCCAAACTTCAATCTCGGAATTAATCCAATTAATTCATCAATAATTCAAATAGAAAACGATAGATACTGTGCAAACGGAACACCCCAAAGGCACACACACTGGATTGCAAAGGAGGCAACAGAACTGCCACCATGAATCCCGATTGCAGCACGAAACGCCGCCGCGAGCAGCTTGAAACACTGCTGCAAGCGGTGCAAATCGCCGCTGCAAGCCGCTCGCTTCATATCGGCAAGAGGTTCGGTTGGATGGAATGAAGAATGCCACCGTAAGCAGCTCAAATCACCACCATAGCTGATGTGGCTGAATAGTACGAACCACCACCGCGAGAGGTGCAGCTAATCGGTGCGATTCACCACCGTGAGAGGCGCAGCCAATCGGCGCGATTCACCACCGTAAAAGGCCGAAAACCCCCGTGACTTGAACGCAAAATACTAGCTATACTAGTAGTTACCCCACAAGAGTATGAGATCACAATAATATTGGCAAGTATAGGGACCAAGTATATCGTACCCAAGGGAAGGTATATATGCGAATAGAGCCCTGAAAATCTACGTGTCGTAGTTAATATGAGTGTGCGTTCTGATTTGAGAATGGAATTTAACTACTCTAAAGTCTACTTCTATCAATGCAAAATTATGAAATCAAATAACTAACTAAGGGTTTAATCAAATATGAGATGGTGATGCTCAGGATAGGAATCCCTACTTATACTAACGGAGCTAGTACGATAATTAAAACAACAGTAATGTGCAAGTATTAATCCTAAGTGTACTAAAACTAGGCAATCAGCTTCCCTAATTTAGCACCAGATTGAAAGACTAAAAGCTCAAGAATTAACCCTAATACTTCGTCATATCAACCCACTTCACAACCCACTAAACAAATTATATGGATTGTGCTTAATTATGAGACCCTTATTTACCTAAGGTGATACGGTCGTCCTCCCTGGATAAACCGGTAGATTATAAACCCCTTCTATAACCCTATCGTTAAGTCTACTTGTTAACAAAGAGTGATAAGATCGTCCTCTCTCTAATAATTTTTGCACTCAATTCCAAGATAATTCTAGGGTTTATTTTAAGAATTCAATTAATTAAGAGAACTAGCACTAAACATCATGAATTATCCTAATTATGTACCAACATTCTACTTCTACGAGTTCATCTTACCCCAAGCATGCAAGGTTTCTAGCCTAACATGGTAAAAGAAATAACGAAAACAGTCACAATAACAATGAATATTTGCATAATTGAATAATCAAGAGAAGTTGAAACCATAAATAAAAGAATATCTTACAATCTTAATAAATCTGGGAAAATTAGGGTTTAAATATCTCAAAGATTCAAGAACGAAATAATTAAACGAAAAGAATCAAAAGAAGTATCTAAACTAAGAATTTGTAAGATCAAAACCTCGTTTACAAGTGTAAAACTCTCCAAAATCTCTCTACCAAGCTCTAAGCATGCCAAAATATGAAAAGTGATCAAAGGGTATCCAAAAACGAGCTTGGGATCGGGTATTTATAAGTAACGGGCCGAAAACAGGTGAAAATGCCAAAATCTCGCAAAACTGGGGTTTGGTCGAGCACTTGGTCGAGCGGGTGCGCTCGAGCACATTTTGATCGAACGGAACACTTCCCAGAACTCTTAGGGTGCTCGAGCTAGGTCGAGCGGGGGCATTCGAGCTCATTTGGTCGAATGGTTTCACTGGTTGAATGGTGGCATTCGAGCTCTTTTGGTCGAGCATTTTTCGGCTGATGTACACTTGTTCGAAAAACCTTCATATCTTCTCAACCGGGAGTCTGTTTTGGCCGATTCAAAGTCCTATGAACTCCTCTTTTCACCCTCTATCCAAATATGAACACCAAAGAGACAAATTAATGAGTTTATGAAAATGATGCTCAAAGGACTCTAAACACTCAAAACACGGGCAAATCGAGCTATAAATCATAACAATTTCACGCCTAATCAACCCCCCAAACTTACCATATTGCTTGTCCTCAAGCAATGAATTAATAAGTCAAGTGAAATTGGTAAGAATAAATCATAGAACTATATCATGCAAGCAATAGAGCTCAAGCTTCAAAGATCGATCACTCATACACAAACTCACCCCCTTCATCATACTCATGAAATAACCATAAGAAACACCAAGATCAAATATGGATGTGCTCTCGACGATGTGTTTCACTCCCTCACAAGTGTATATCAATAATAAGGGACTCACTCACTTAATCAATCAATCACACATATCAGCAGCCATAGGCTTGTAAGCACTCTCAACTTCGACCATACTCTAGAATCCATGCCGAATAAAAAAGGACTTTATCAAGGTTGTAATGTAGGCTCTTTGGACAGGTGGGGTAACTATATAGGATAAGTGGCTCAAGTGAATGGAGAACAGAAAATCAAACTTTGGTATTTCGAGACGAGGAACAGAATACTTCAATCATCTTCATGCAATACACTTTCAATTCCACTACTCTCAACACTTCAATTTTTTTCTAACTCGTTTCACTTTTTCAATCACCTCACTCTTTGTTTTTTTTCTTTCACACATACACATGAGCTCATTTTTCTTTTGCTCATTCTCAAATTCATTGTTCTTCCCCACAACTCAAAATCTCATTACACCTTCTTCTCAAATACACTCAAGCATTAATAATTCTCCTTGCTCTCTCAATCCCTTTTCTCATTCACAATTTTTTCTATTCTCCACTCAAATTGGGACAAAAAGAGTTTTAGAATTTGGTTAAGTTTAAATGTGCTAGCAAATAAAATAGGCTAAGGCTCAAACGGGCTAACAAGGGATAAATGTCATTGGTAGGGAAAAATTGGCTAAGTGACTCAATCAAATCAAAGATGGCCTAAAATCACTTTCGGCATATCAAACTAGACACAATCAAGAAGCGAGAGCACACACAAGTTCTAGCATCTCCTAAGGTGATATTTCACTCACAAACGATGTGATCAATTTATGCATTTTAATCTCACAAAGGCTCAAATCTCACACTTTCACATCCATGCTAGTCCTAGTGGATTATCACACAAATACTCAAAAGAGAAGTTCGTAAGTATATAAGTTCTCTCTCGAATCAACACTAACTCCTACACTCACACAATTCAGACTCTAACTCAACTCCACAACTCACTAACTCATACTTCACACTCAAAGATGGCAAACAACAAGCATAAGAGGATTGATAAGCATGAAATATGTAGTAGCACATCACAGCAATATCAGCTCAAGGAGCATCTCAAGGCACAATAAATAACCTAACTCAACTCAAAGAGAGGGTGTGCGCCTATGCACTGTCAAATAAACCTCTCAAGTGCGTGATTAGGTATGAAATTGTTAGATTTTAGAGCTTGAAATGCCCGTGTTTTGATTGTTTTCGATGAGTATTTAGAGTCAATTGAGTATTATATCTATAAATTGATGAATTTATCTCTTTGATGCTTATAGATGAATCGAGGGAAAAAAATGAAGTTCGTAGGACTTTGAATCGACTCAAACAGATGCCCAGATGAGAAGATATCGAAGAAATACGAATGGTATTAGTGCGCGAGAAGAAAAGTATTAGTTGAAGAAGGAATGGAACCACTCGAGTACACTCACTCGAGCGCCATCGCTCAAGCAAGGGAATGACTCGAGCGCCCAAAACTTACAGAACAATTCGAGCGCTCGAGCGCCTCCGCTCGAGCCATTGTTCCATTCGAGCGCCTTCATTCGAGCCAGTGTGTCATTCGAGCTAGGCAGCTCGAGTGCCTCCGCTCGAGCGGGTGGTGCTCGAGCGCCTAGGCCTTTTTACTTCCGATCCATTTTTCTGGCCCATGAGTTCCCGAATTGGCCCGATACATATATATACTCATTCTGAACATATTTTGGACATCTGATCACATAACATCACTTTTTAGAGTTCGTTTTAGAGAGAGAGGAGCACAAGAGTCGAGCAAGCTTTATTTTTACGTGTAATCGAGGTTTTACTTTACGAATTCATAGTTCGTCGTGGATTTTCAGTTTATTTTCGTTAGCTCGTTGATATTGAATACTTAAGACTTTATTTCTTTTAATTAATCTAATTTCAGTTCATAGCATTATTTTCTTTCTTAAAACCCTAGTTTATGTTTGATAGTTACTTAGTTTGTATCATCATGTTTACGTTCATTGTTTGTTTAATTGTTTTTGTTATCGATAAAACCATGTCTAGCTAAACCCTTGTATGCTTAGGGTAGGATGAACTCGTAAAAGTAGGGCGTGGGTACATAATTAGGGTAATTCGTGATGTTTAGTTTTAATTCTCTTAATTAATGAATTCTTAAAATCAATCTTAACTTTACCTTTGAATTTCATTCAAAAAGTGTTAGAGAGAGGACGACCTTATCACTCTTTAACAACTAGTAGACTTAACGAGAGGGTTTAGAAGGGGTTAATTAATCTACCGGTTTATCTAGGGAGGACGACCGCATCACCTTAGTTAAATTAGGGTCTCTTTAATTAAGCACGATCTATTAACTTGTTAGTGGATTAGTGAAGTAGGTTGATTTGACGAAGTATTAGGATAGGGTAGTTCTTGAGCTTTTAGTCTTTCAATCTCGTGCTAGATTAGGGAAATTGATTGCTTAGTTTTAGTGCGCTTAGGATTAATACTTGCACATCACGATTATTTTAGTTACCGTACCAACTCCGTTAGTATACGTAGGGATTCCTATCCTGAGCATCACCCTTTTATATTTGAGATAAAACCCTTATATAATTAACTCATTTCTTTCTTTTACATTAGTAGAGTAGAATAATTTAGATTTAATAATTTTAAATCCCCAAACATACACTCATATTAACTACGACGCATAGATCTTCAGGGATCTATTTGCATACATACCTTCCCTTGGGTTCGATAATACTTGGTCCCTATACTTGCCAATACTACAGTGAACCCATACTCTTGTGGGGTAACTTCTAGTAAAAGCTAGTAAAGTTTGGTCCAAGTCAGTGCGCCGGTGCATATGTATGCCATAAAATATATAAATACTCCACCCCCCAAACTTCGACCTTGTGAAGCGGTCTAAGTTTGGGGTTGTGGGTTACCTAATACGCATAATCCCCTTTTGCACTTGGCAATGTAACACACCCCCTTGCTTGAGTCCTCTCTTTTGAATAACTTCATGATACCTTTACTTCCTCGAGACAGGCCTACAAGCAACTCACTCAAGAACGAGGTTAATACCTACGACTCAAAACAACGCCCTAATAAATAAAAACACTCAAACGCAAACAAAAGTGGGTTGCCTCCCACTCAGCGCTATTTTTAAGGTCCTAATGCCGGACCGAGCTCAAAGGCTTATGGGACATGATACTCAAATTTACCTCCCTTATTCTCATTCGAGAAGATGTCTAAGTTTTTCGCTCGATTCCCATCCTCTTTCTTCACCTCGGGCGGAGGTTTCACTTTCTTTTTCTTCATTCTCCACGGAGGTACCCACTTCTTGGATTTTTTCTTCTTAACATCAACTCCTCCTTTCCTCTCCAATTGGGCCACGTCCACACTTTTCAGCTCTCCATCCTTCAACTCACTGCCTTCATCCCTATCAAAACAATTAAGATCATAATGCTCAAAGGTCAAATTATTAAGTGAAGGATTATCATAATCACGTATATAAGAAAGGTTAGGGATAGGAGGTGTGTCTTCAACACAAGTGTCAATGGCATCAATGAAATGACATCTCTCATCCTCCTTCGGGTACTTCATGGCCTCATATAGGGAAATTTTTACTTCTTTATCATCAACTTTCAACGCGATCTTCCCATTCGCCACATCTAACACCATCCCGGCCGTAGTTAAGAAAGGTCTTCTTAGAGGTACATGCTCATCTTCCTCCATGTCGAGCACTACAAAATCAGCTGGGAAAATATGATCTCCAACTTTAACAAGGACGTCTTCAACCACACCTTGAGGTCGAGTAATAGATCGGTTAGCGAGTTGAAGCGTCATCATTATCGGTTGAAGTTCTCCACCTTCCAACTTCTTAAATAACGACAATGGCATCAGATTAATGCTCGCTCCAAGGTCGCACAACGCTCCCTTCTTGACTACATTCCCCATATCACACAAGATCGTGAAACTCCTGGGATCTTTCAACTTCGGGGGAAGCGCTTTGTGCACTAATGCACTCACCTCATGGTTTGGGCTCATCAACTTTTATCCTCTTAGCTATCAAGTCCTTCAGGAACTTGGCATAATTAGACATCTGTTCCAAAACATCATAAAAAGGTATGTTAATATGCAACTTTTTAAAAACATCAAGAAACTTGACAAATTTTTCATCTAATTTCTTCTTCATGAATTGCTGCGGGTATGGGACCGGTATCACAGATTTGGGTACCCCCCATTCGTCTCGCTCGGTCTCTTTCACGTTCTTCCTTGCTTCTCTTGCCTTTTTTCACTTTGGAACTCTCTCAATCTCCTCAATATTTTCCTCCTCAAGGTCTTTGCCCTTCTGAGACTCATCCATATCACCCTCCTTCTCAACTTCTACCTCAACTGTCTCACCTCCATCTTTCTTATGTTCTTGTCCCTCCATCTCAATCTCCTTATGTATCTCCTCAAGATCAGCAGGCATTTGAGGACCGTCATACCTGGTTCCACTTCTTAGCTGGATCGTCTTGCATTGATCTTTTAGATTCCCCTCCGGCATAGAAGGATATTTCCCGGGCTCTCTACCCAATGATTTCATGATCTGGCTAATCTGATACTCCATCGAAGTGAACCGCCTATTGTTCTCTTGCTGAATTCTATTCAGCTCCATATCCCTCTTCTGGAGATCTTGATCACGCTGATCATTCTTCTTACTCATCTCCTTCACATCATACTCCAGAGAGGATAACCTCTTACTACCTTCTTCTACCTTGTGAAGAATGACACGTAACATCTCATCAGTGGTAGTACCTCCTTCTCCTCCGGGGAGTTTTGAGCCAGGGTCGACATTTGGAGTTACAGTTATCCCCGCTCTCGGATTACTATAAGAGAAATTTTCATTCTTTCTCCATTGATTCTGAGGAGGCTGCTGGCCTCCTTGATACCCCTAAGTATTCCTCTATTGATTCTGAGGAGGCTGTGGACCCGGTGGTACAAACGGTTGATCATAAGTTGGTCGTCCCTGATAATTTCCACCTTGATAGCCATTCTGATTATAATTAGGTCCTCCCATATAGTTGGCTTTCTCATGCTGGCTTGCTGGCTGATCCACTTTCTCACTCACTGCAGTATTCCCTCCACTCAGATTCTGCCCAACCTCTAGGTTGCTAATCTTCTCCATCATTGCCATCAACAACTTTCTAGTACCCTCACTCTCATCCATCTGATAAGCTCGCTGAAACTCTTGTGCCTCATTCCACTGCCCCGCATTCTTGACAATGTTATGAACAATCTCTCTACACCGAGCTGCACCACAATTCAAGAACGCTCCACTAGCAAATGCATCAAGGTGGTCTTGACCTGCCTTGCTGTCTCCACAGTAGAAATAAGCCATTATATCACCTTCGTTGTACCCATGCTGCGGGCACTCAATGAGCATATTAGAGTATCTCTCCCAAGCCTGACGTAATTTCTCTCCTGGCTTCTGCTTGAAAGATGAGATCTCAAGCCTTGCTTTGATCGTTCTAGACGGAGGGTAGAATCGCTCGAGGAACAGACGCTCGAGCTCGGCCCATGTGGTTACACCTCCCCTTGGGAGCGTGTTATCATACCTCTCATTCGCGATTCCAGTTAAAGAGAACTGGAACAACCTGAGCTTCTTGGCATCTTCAGACATGACATTATGGTTGAAAGTTGAGGCAATCATCATGAAATTCCTCAAGTGAGTATGAGGATTATCCTTTCCAACCTCCCCCTTAAATTGGTTCTCGACTAGCATCTTCAGGATCCCTGGGGAGGTAGAAAAGTTGTTTGCCTCTACTGGTGGCAATGCTACACCATCATAATACCATTGCGGCTGTGCTGCAAACCTTTCTCTGATTGCCATACCAGGATTAGCGTTCTGATGAACGTGTTGAGGATAGACTGGTGGTAGATGTACTTGCGGAATTGGAGTTTGGTTGTAAGTAGGGTGTGGAGGGTAGTATGGTGGGTACGGATATGGTGGGTATTGGTAAGGATAAGGTTGGTTGTTGTGTTGCTAAACAGGGTTGTTGAAGGGGTTTTGCGGGTTTTGGTGGATGACTTGATTCTGGTTTTCAGCGGGATTGCTCTGGTTATGTGGGTTTGGGTTTTGGTTGGTTCTTTCCCCTTGGGGTGCTAGCTTTGGACTATTGACTCCCTCAGTTCCCTCAACTCTCTTCACATTCTGATTAAGCCCTTCTATCTCAAGAACCAAATCTCTGCCTAAATCCAAATTCATGTCATCACCACTTGTGGTATTCATCCTTCTCTGGAAGGCTCGATTCCTTCTAGCTATAGTCTCAGGGTCTAACTTTGTTCGATCTCACTCGTTTCTCCCTTTGAGCGTGTTTTCATATACCTGAGTACTCAACAAGAAAGATCAAACACACCAGACTACAACTAAAGAAAACAACAAATAAAATCACTCACTACTAACTACTAAACTATCTCCAAGTCCTACTCATCCTCGGCAACGGCGCCATTGACTTGAACGCAAAATACTAGCTATACTAGTAGTTACCCCACAAGAGTATGGGATCCCTGTAGTATGGGCAAGTATAGAGACCAAGTATATCGTACCCAAGGGAAGGTATGTATGCGAATAGAGCCCTAAAAATCTACGCATCGTAGTTAATATGAGTGTGCATTTTGATTTGAGAATGGAATTTAACTACTCTAAAGTCTACTTTTATCAATGCAAAATTATGAAATCAAATAACTAACTAAGGGTTTAATCAAATATGAGATGGTGATGCTCAGGATAGAAATCCCTACGTATACTAACGGAGCTAGTACGATAATTAAAACAACCGTGATGTGCAAGTATTAATCCTAAGTGTACTAAAACTAGGCAATCAACTTCCCTAATCTAGCACCAGATTGAAAGACTAAAAGCTCAAGAATTAACCCTAATACTTCGTCATATCAGCCCACTTCACAACCCACTAGATAAATTATATGGATTATGCTTAATTAATGAGATCCTTATTTACCCAAGGTGATACGGTCGTCCTCCCTAGATAAAGAGGTAGATTATAAACCCCTTCTATAACCCTATCGTTAAGTCTACTTGTTATCAAAGAGTGATAAGATCGTCCTCTCTCTAATAATTTTCGCACTCAATTCCAAGATAATTCTAGGGTTTATTATAAGAATTCAATTAATTAAGAGAACTAGCACTAAACATCACGAATTATCCTAATTATGTACTAACATCCTACTTCTACGAGTTCATCTTACCCCAAGCATGCAAGGGTTCTAGCCTAACATGGTAAAAGAAATAACGAAAACAATCACAATAACAATGAATATTTGCATAATTGAATAATCAAGAGAATTTGAAACCATAAACAAAAGAATATCTCACAATCTTAATAAATCTGGAAAAATTAGGGTTTAAAGGTCTCAAAGATTCAAGAACGAAATAATTAAACGAAAAGAATCAAAAGAAGTATCTAGACTAAGAATTCGTAAGATCAAAACCTCGTTTACAAGTGTGAAACTCTCCAAAATCTCTCTACCAAGCTCTAAGTATGCCAAAATATGAAAAGTGATCAAAGGGTATCCAAAAACAAGCTTAAAATCGGGTATTTATAAGCAACGGGCCGAAAACGGGTGAAAAGGCCAAAATCTAGCAAAACTGGGGTTTGGTCGAGCACTTGGTCGAGCGGGTGCGCTCGAGCACATTTTGGTCGAAAGAAACACTTCCCAGAACTCTTAGGGCGCTCGAGCTAGGTCGAGCGGGGGCATTCGAGCTCATTTGGTCGAATGGTGGCATTCACGCTCTTTTGGTCGAGCATTTTTCGGCTGTTGTACACTTGTTCAAAAAACCTTCATATCTTCTCAACCGGGACAAATTAATGATTTTATGAAAATGATGCTCAAAGGACTCTAAACACTCATAAAAAAAACACTCAAAACACGGGCAAATCGAGCTATAAATCATAACAATTTCACGCCTAATCACCCCGCTACAAGCGGCACAAAATCGCTGCCCGTCAACATGCGAAAACAAGGACCCAAGCGATATGAGGCTTGGCGTCGAATGCCACCTCAAATGACAGTCACGAGGTGCCGCCGCCCGCCAAGCGGCGCGGCCTCGATTTCAACAGAGAGGCGGATTCTCTTTTGGGAAGAACCCTCTAATGGTTTCGCCCATGGTTGTAATGCAACCGAGGCAAATTAAGTATAATAAGGGGCGGTTCAATCTAATTGACTGTGCCCCATGACTTATAAAAAAAAAATTTAATATAAATTATCAATTAATTACACAATTAATATAGAGCCTAAAGCTCTGATACCACTGTTGAGTTTTTGAAGCACGTAAAACACGTAAACATGCGCAGCGGAAATATCGTTCACCAACAACGAACAGTTAATTGCATAATTAAAATACGAGATATCATAAATAAGAAATCTTACAATGCTTCTTACGCGGAATCCTCAACTATGGTATCCAGCTATTCACCGATCCGCACCGAGGTGTCAGTGTTGAATCTCGAGACGAACTTGCTAGGAAAACTCGAACTAGAGATTTTATGGAGAAATTATATTTCTTGTATATTTTGGAATTCCCATGAGACACATATTGGCTTAATTCTTAAGCAAGATATCGGGCTTAGCCCGTAAATATAATCTCTACGGTTTATATTTACCCAGATATGTTCCTACGAATGATATATTTCCATATATATTATTCTTGTATAATAATATTCAAATATTATTATTGGGATTTCATAGTTAATTAAATCTAATTTAATTAAATAATAATAATAATTATTAATTCCAAATATAATAATTATTATATTCTCCATAAATTAAATATTATATCTAATATAATACTTATTTAACCAACTATAATCGGTGAACTGCCATTGCTTGTTGTGTGA
The DNA here is from genome assembly GCA_947034835.1 of Ballota nigra. NCBI lineage: Eukaryota > Viridiplantae > Streptophyta > Magnoliopsida > Lamiales > Lamiaceae > Ballota > Ballota nigra. Next base: position 35,915,476 of record OX344725.1, read on the forward strand.
CCCATAAGCCCTCGTATATCGAGCGATTATTCAAACTAACGGTCTTAATTGAACCCTAGACAATAAATCAGAAATTCTCAATATACGAGGTACGTTGCGAGGAAATCTGCAACTACCTGTAATATGTAGGTTATTGTGATATCTTTCTTTTATTCGCGAATATTCGATTAAGCCTTGAACATGATGAAGTGTCTATTTCAAATAACTTAAATATTTTATCTCGAATCACTAATTGATCGCTCGCGTTGCACTCGGCCACAAAGTCCAAGTTGACTTGCATCGGCTGATGTCTTAGATCCAATTATGATGAGAAGACGAGTATTCTCTCTTATATCTACATTGAGGAATGAATCTTATTCTTGGCTCAACTACCACGCACATGAACTTCGTGATGAACCCAATCCATGTCATATCTACCCTTGGAGAGTTCAAGCGTCGGTCATGGTCAAAGTTCATCACTCCGCACATGTCGTGCGTATTGATCTCAAGTCAGATGAGTATCACATCGCTCCCACTAACCGAGACACCCGTAGACACATTATGTGGAATTATATCAAACGGTTTCTCGGATGGGTATGCCAATACCCCCTAAGGTATTTGTGCATCCATTATGAGATACCTAGTATCTCGTAGTAAGTGAGATCTTACTACACTCTCCCATAGAGTATAATGCAAATCGCACATCAAGCTCCATTGCATCATCAATATCTCATTCTTGATGATCCTTGATCGGGGCTATTTGAGAATCGTACTTCGGCCATCTAAGTTCTCACTCACTCAATGACAGTATCGATTCAAGGGAACTCGGATATGAATAATGCAAAACAATCAAACATAATATTCAGATAAGTGTAATGACATACATTTAATATTAAATCAATCAATAATATCAAACCATAAACTGAATATCATCTTAGTATTATGTCCTTACAAAGGATTGTCTCTAGGACACTAACACTAACAGTATCGCCTTTAGTGATATTACACGAGTCACCAATGTATTTTACCAAGGATCTCAACCAAACATATTTTCGTGCTGCTTCAAACAAATCTATTATCTCTGAGTAGTTTGAAGATGTGGTAACCATAGTTTGTTTAACTGATCTCCATGAGATCGCGGTACCACCACAGAGAAAAACGTAACCAGTCTGAGATATGACATTGTGGGGATCAGACAAATAGCCAGCATCGACATAACCTACCAAGGTTTTGTCTTGGTTCTTACGGTAAAACAGTCCAAGATCTTGAGACCCTTGGATATACCGTAGAACATGCTTAACACCATTCCAATGTCTCCTTGTAGGATAAGCGCTATATCTCGCAAGCAAATTAACTACAAATGCAATGTCCGGTCTAGTGCAATTTGCGAGATAGAGTAATGCTCCAACAGCGCTAAGATAAGGAACTTCTGCCCCCAGAATTTCTTCTGTATATTCTCTTGGTCTAAATGAGTCCTTATCCACTTCGAAGGGTCGGACAACCATAGGTGTGTTGAGTGGATGAGATTTATCCATGTGAAATCTCTCCAATACCTTCTTCACGTAGGTTGACTGATGTATAAGAATTCCTTTTGGGATATGCTCGATCTGCAGGCCATTACCGTTGAAGAGTTGCTAACCAAGCGCCCCCTAAATTTTGATGGAAATAACAATTCTCTATTTAAATATTCATTCACCTCTATAACGTTTATTTATACACATTCTCAAAGAAACACATCACTACTGATGGTCCCAAAAAGGTTATCCAGCGGAAAGCGTTTTGAGTTTTATTTTAATGAAAAACCAAATTGTAAGGTATGTGATAAAAGAAATGCAGAAATCTAAAGTGCAGAAAATAAATAACACCAGGATTTATAGTGGTTCGGACCAACTTGTCCTACGTCCACTCTCTTTTTCTCCAAAGGGGACTTTCTCTCCAACCAACGTACTCACGAACCACTGGAATTTGGAAGTACCAGCTCCTTCGTACAACTTGCTTACAACAACCTTTCAATGTGGTGAAAAGATTGAGTAAATCTCCAACAAAAAAACTCCTAAAGAGTGTATATACGTGAATGAACAAAGTTGAGTGATGGGAGAGTTCGTGTGTCTTTGTGCTCTCTTGCCCGACTCTTATGTAGAACTCATCCAAGCACTCCTATTTATAGTTGTAGGAATTAACTAGCCGTTGGAAAGCTAGCAATTCAAACAACCATAATTGGAGGGATATAATCAATCAAAGATTGATTATATGATTGATTAGTTGACTTTCAATCAAGCAATCAATCAAATCCTCCATCAGTTGACTCTCTAGATTGCCTTCATCTCCATCAATGATCTCCAAAATCTACTTGTCTCTAGATTACATGCAGCCTCCATGTGGGTGAACTAATCCGTCACACTCATCTGATCAAGACTCGTCTTGTCTGGTCTGGTCTGGTCTGGTAACACTTCTGCTCTGAACCTCATCTGGGAGAGGTCTTCTGGTCAGACTCCTCTGGTCAGGCTCCTCTGGTCAGACTCCTCTGGTCAGACTCCTCTGGTCAGGCTCCTCTAGTCAGGCTCCTCTGGTCAGACTCCTCTGGTCAGACTCCTCTGGACCTCATCTGCTCTGGTGACTCTTCTGCTCTGGTCTGGACATCTCATCTGGTCACCTCTCATCTGGTCACCTCATCTGGTCACCTCATCTGGTTTGCACAGATTTCTTCCCCCTTAACCAAAGACCTATTCTAGACTAATCTGTAGCTGACTAACAGGTTCAGCTAGTCCTATTACAAGTTCTTGTTTTAACATCTTCAAAACATCTAATCTATATCCTAACAATTTCCCTCTTTTTGATGATGTTAAAACGGGAAGAACTGAAATAAAACAAGACAAGAAAATTTTGAAATATCTAAATAGAGATTCTAGCAGGCTGGGTCAACTGATCTTCCCCCTCAAAGTATGCTTAGCTGATATTGGGGCAAAACATCAGCTGGTCTTCTTGTGTATCTGCAGGCAATCAAGTTTTTGGTACCCTACTGGGTCCAGGGGGGTTAGCACAATATTTAGGAAGCCACAAGAATAGATCATCCCTTTTTGGATCAGGTGATCTTATCTTTCTTCCATACATATCCACAAAAACACACTGAACATAAGAAGCTTCGACATGGTTATTTCTTCTAGAGGCTCTTCTTCTCTTATGAGCTTGTCCAGTAGAAGAAGTAACTTGTCTTAAAGCAACAGACTTGAAATTCTTTTGATAAGGATAAGTCTTACTAGAACCATCAAAGGTTCCAGCTGGTCTGGCAGATGACTTGAAAGTCTTCTGCAGGTGAGTAGGAGTCATCTGGTTCTGCCTCTTTTGAGAAGATCCAGACTGTCTTCTACTCTGCTGGCCTGGCTGAGGTATTTTATTCTGGGTATAACCCTTCTTAAAATTCCTCTTCTGCCTTTTGGGTTTTTGAGTTTCAGTACTCATCTGCCCATTAGGCTGAGTTGCCTGGTCAGCTGACCTCTTGCCCTTATCAATAAAATTTCTAGGCTGTTCTTCTTTCTGAACATGTGAGGATTCAGGTTTGGTATAACCAAGGCCTGTCTTATCATGCTCTCTTTGAGATGAGGCAGCTATGTGTGACACAACTTTGTTTGCTGTAGTCAGCTGCTCCAATCTCATCTTGAGCTTGTCCTCACTTTCTCTTACAATTTTGTTTTGGTGGAAGAGTTCATCAAACTTAGCTTTGAGCAGATTATATTCATTGTCTTTCTCAATATTTTCAACAACCAACCTTTCTATCAGCTTAACTTGTTCAGTACACCTGGTTCTCAAGTCAGAAGACTCTTCGACCAGTGTATGATTTTGTTCAGTTGGTAGATCAGCTAAGTTGCCTAGATATTGTGAAAGCTTCTGATTTTCTGCTTTCAGCTTTGAGTTCTCATCTTCCAACTTTTGACAAAGTTGTATAGAAGTTTGGAGATCTAATAGTATCTTCTGCATATCAGACTCCTCTGGTTGTCCAGAAAAAGAAGAAGATGAAAAGGAAGAGGAAGTTTGATTACATACCTCGTCTGTTACTAGACATATCTCTTCGTCTGGTCCAAAATTGGATGATGAACCAGAAGTGGATACCTCTTCTTCCTCATCTGCTAAGCTTCTTTTGGAGAAACTCCTAGTGTATCTTCTACTGCTTCTCTTCGAGCCCATTTCTGCAGAAAATGTTAGCACAACAAATATTTGGGTTTTCAAAAAATGGATCTGCCCTGGTGACCACCAAAATAATTTCAAAACAGTGGTCTGTAGGACACACTGCTCTGATACCACTTGATGGTCCCAAAAAGGTTATCCAGCGGAAAGCGTTTTGAGTTTTATTTTAATGAAAAACCAAATTGTAAGGTAAGTGCTAAAAGAAATGCAGAAATCTAAAGTGCAGAAAATAAATAACACCAAGATTTATAGTGGTTCAGACCAACTTGTCCTACGTCCACTCTCCCTTTCTCCAAAGGGGACTTTCTCTCCAACCAACGTACTCACGAACCACTGGAATTTGGAAGTACCAGCTCCTTCGTACAACTTGCTTACAACAACCTTTCAATGTGGTGAAAAGATTGAGTAAATCTCCAACAAAAAAACTCCTAAAGAGTGTATATACGTGAATGCACAAAGTTGAGTGATGGGAGAGTTCGTGTGTCTTTGTGCTCTCTTGCCCGACTCTTATGTAGAACTCATCCAAGCACTCCTATTTATAGTTGTAGGAATTAACTAACCGTTGGAAAGCTAGCAATTCAAACAACCATAATTGGAGGGATATAATCAATCAAAGATTGATTATATGATTGATTAGTTGACTTTCAATCAAGCAATCAATCAAATCCTCCATCAGTTGACTCTCTAGATTGCCTTCATCTCCATCAATGATCTCCAAAATCTACTTGTCTCTAGATTACATGCAGCCTCCATGTGGGTGAACTAATCTGTCACACTCATCTGATCAAGACTCGTCTTGTCTGGTCTGGTCTGGTCTGGTCAGGTAACACTTCTGCTCTGAACCTCATCTGGGAGAGGTCTTCTGGTCAGACTCCTCTGGTCAGGCTCCTCTGGTCAGACTCCTCTGGTCAGGCTCCTCTGGTCAGACTCCTCTGGTCAGACTCCTCTGGTCAGGCTCCTCTGGTCAGACTCCTCTGGACCTCATCTGCTCTGGTGACTCTTCTGCTCTGGTCTGGACATCTCATCTGGTCACCTCTCATCTGGTCACCTCATCTGGTCTGCACAGATTTCTTCCCCCTTAACCAAAGACCTATTCTAGACTAATCTGTAGCTGACTAACAGGTTCAGCTAGTCCTATTACAAGTTCTTGTTTTAACATCTTCAAAACATCTAATCTATATCCTAACAACCACTTTTCTCACTCAACTGTTCCATCTCCAATTTTCTTTCAACATTAGAGTATGTTTGGTTTGTGATGACTTCCTCCGAGTGGCATTCCACATCTCATACTATTTTAGATGCGCGCATCCATCCAAATACTCATTCACCCTACAAAAGTATATTAATAACAAAATTTTATATACATTATATGTACCATACAATTTACATGTATTTTAAAAGGGTTAATTGCAAATAAAATCACAATTTTTCCGTAAATTGCAATTTAATCTAAACTTTTGAGTCTTTGCAAACAAAAACCCCAACTTAACATTTTGTTGCAACTCTAACAAAAATGCAAATTTCAATCAGCCCGAAAATGATGATAAATTATGCGTTTTCACCCGAACCAATTTAAATATATTAATACAATTAATTATTCATTGTCGGGTAAATGAAACATCATTTTCAGACAATAAAATTTTTATTTGTTGGTTCGATTTGCAACCAAATGTTAAGTTGGAGTTTTGTTTGTTAAGATTCAAAAGCTTAGATTAAATTGCAATTTGCAAAAAAATTGTAATTTTATATACAATTAATCCGTTTTAAAAGATATAAGTTATTTACTAAAACAATTTATTAATATTAGTTGTTAAACTGATTGATATATAATTGTGCAAAGTTGTACCGTACCACTTATGTATATGAGTGTTACTCTACAATAATAATTTAGTTATCTAATTTAAATTTTTATAGTTTTATAATGGACGTTTACAAAATGATACAATCTCAAACCACTATTTACAAGATAGCACAATATTCAAAAAATATGTTCTTTTGTTCAATTTTTTTTGTGCTTCTTTTCAATTATGTTGTATCAATTTGTAAAAAGTTGTTTGATATTGTATTATTCTGCACTTATTCCGTTTGATTTGAATATATAGATTTCACAGCACATGGTAATTATGTAATATTGTATTTGTCGTGAATTTTGTTGTTGTCTCTTGTATTCTGTTTAAATTATCCAAATTCTAATTCAAGTAATATCCTGGGAATATTCTCTTTGCTTTTCAATCTTTAGAACTAGAATGACTGAATCATATAGTCAAACATAAAAAATCTTATAAATTATTTCATGCTTTTTATTTTCAAAATAAGTGTTATTTTAGTTATTTTTCCACATTTTTTCTTAATTTACCTTGAATTTGAATTCAAGACATAAAAGATCTTTTAAGGATTATATTAAAATATAACAAATCCGTTAAAAATTTACTCCCTCCGATTCAAAATGTTTGATGTTTTAGGATTTTTTTTTTGTTTCAAAATATTTGATGTTTTAGGATATTTTGCACCTTATTTTCCTATTATGCCCCTATTTAAATCCCCCTAAAATATCTCTCATATTTTCTCCTTACCTTTTAATAATTTTACACCATAAATAAACTAGTTGACCTTCCATCAATCTTTATTCAATCAATATATCATTAGGGTATAATAGTCACTATACACCACTTCTTAATTCTCACAACAAATCCTAAAACATCAAACTTTTTGAATCGGAGGGAGTATGTGATATATATATATATATATATATATATATATATAAATTATAATTTTTAATTTGATATGAAATTTTTAGGGTGATACTAATTTGAAACAGGAGGAGTATTATTTATTTTTATTTATGGAATGATATCCTTTTTCCTGATAAATTATTTTAATGAATCTATCAAAAATATTAAAAATACATTCAAAATGTAAATAAATTTTACAGCATGATTATCTTAAATTTAATACCGAAATAAATACACTTCATTTAAAAAAAAATCGTAAAACAGTAGAATTAACAATAATAACAATAATAATCATATATAAACAAAAAAAAAATAATACAAATGGGACTGAAATTATATATTCAAACATCCCATTTTACCGGAGGACACCCTAGATTTTTATTACTCCGCGTCTGTTCCGTGGGAAGAGAATAAAAGGTCAATTTTGTTGATTTTGTTAAACATATCATTTTTACTAATTCAATTAATCCCATTATAGGAATATGCTCTACTTCCAGGGCCTAGATCGTCATTTCAATTCAACCGTCAAATTTTAACGCACCGGATGAGGCCGTACAAGGACCCACGTATTCTATAATGCCTTTCACATGGATTTATTCGAATACTAGTATAAAACCCGCGTACCACGCGGGAATTTAAAAAATATTAGTACATATTAAGTTATATATTAATTATTTAAATATATTATTAGTTATATTTACAAATTAATATTTCAATTACATAAAATACCATTTATAATAACATGTGTCATATGATTGTGAAAACATATTTAGGTTGTAATTAAACAACTAAAGACTCAATTATTACAAAAGTGCTAGTAATATGTAAATCAAAATTTTAAAACATCATTGATTGCAATTCCTCAGAGTCTTGAAAGAGTTGAGAAACCTGCAGAAAATGAAAATTAATAAAATGGAATAGTTATTACGTTTTTTTTTATCGTTAAAATAATGATTCGGACCCATGACCTTTAAATTATAAACAATGAGATTTTAACCACTTGAACTATATCACTTCATCAATTACTATGAATGTTAATAAAGTATTATGTTTAAAATTCATAGCTGAATACAAACCGAAAGATTAACATCTAAGTTTTTATACTGTCTTGTCATACAAAGTATGTGTTGTTTAAAATTTTACACAAAATAATAAAATATTATCCAGTGGTTGAATTTTTATATTTTATCTATAAATTTATATATCCGTATTTATTGAATACCAAAATAATAATGACAAAAGAAATAAGGGTACTGAATAGGGTTTATTTTTTTTAACATTTAAGACATTTTAAATATAAAAATAAGTATAATTTGAGGGGCAAAAAATGGAACATGCTTGCGGACGGATTATATTTTTAAAAAATGTGTTCGCATTCAATTTGCCTCAGGGAACAAAATTTATATTTATAAATCCAAAGCTTGGATTTTAAAACCCAAAATAAATATTTGAAAATCAAGATTTAGAGAGATGGGCTTAAAAGTGGTCTTTTAAAAATTGTGATGGATCATGTAGAAAATTGTTAAACATATCATTTTTACTAATTCAATTAATCCCATTATAGGAATATGCTCTACTTCCAGGGCCTAGATCGTCATTTCAATTCAACCGTCAAATTTTAACGCACCGGATGAGGCCGTACAAGGACCCACGTATTCTATAATGCCTTTCACATGGATTTATTCGAATATTCGCACCTTCCGCAAAAAATTATTTATTCGAATATGAAAAGATTTGGTTCACAAGTCACAACTCACATTTTTTATTTTCGACAAATTACGAAATTGGTTTATATATGAATTTTTAAAGGGTATTAATTGTTATTATTAAAGAGTATTATTTTTTCGTCCTAATTTTGATTATTCATTTCAAAATGACACATTTTTTAAGAAATAAATTATTTATTAATACTTTTGAGTATAAAGTAGTTTTTTAGGAATTGATTATTAATATTTTTTAGTATAAAGTAACTTTTTAATGGATTTGCTATTTTAGGAAATGGGTAAACAAAAAAAAACCTTCATTTTTTTGGCTTTTGGGTAAACAAAATTGAGACGGAGGGAGTATTTGTTTTTACTGAAAAATATTACTTATTTACACTAAAGAGTCTTAGTTGTTCTATGAAAACAAACTAAGTCTCTTAAGTGAAATCAACTAATACCCTACAGTAAAAACAACTGATACTCTTTAGTGAAAACAACTAATACACTTCAACTATTCATGTATGAACCAATTTCACTTTATATATACTCTAGATTTTTATAAAATTATGATAGTGAATTAAAAAATTTACCATATAAAAAATTTAAGGTACTCACGTTCAACTCATATTTGATCAAAGTGTAGATCTTATGTGAAACTGTTTCATACTATAAAAAAGTGAGATAAAATATAAATTGAGCATGACACACTAACATTTTAATATGAGTGAGTATTAATTTGTAGAGTGGGTCTTGTATGAGACCGTCTCATGACATAAGACAATGAGAATGAGTGTAACTAGGGTATTGACTCATTAACTCTTTGGTAGGGGTGGATGTCAAAATTTGTGTGGTCTCATGCAATGAGACGGTCTCATACAAATTTTTGTCTAATTTGTATTGTAAATTATCTCATGCAATTCTGTCCTGACGAATTTAGTGCTCAATTTGATGTTATAAACTTATAACTTATGATGCACGGATTCTTCAAAAGTCACCGGTATATATATGCAGTATCTGATACGAGGCTAGAAGGAGAATATGACAAACAAGCTTAATCAAATTGAAGGTGGTATTTGAATTGTTATTTTTTATATAAAAAGTATATAAAATAAATGAATGTATCATTGACGTATCGTACTCTAACTTTTTAAGAAATTCATATCCCGTAACTGTTCACACTAGAATATGACAAACAAACTTAATCAAATTGATGGTGGTATTTGAATCATTATTTTTTATATAAAAAGTATATAAAATAAATGAATGTATCATTGACATATCGTATAACTTTTTAAGAAATTCATATCCCGTAACTGTCCACACCCATTCCCACTTCCCTGAACTGGGCAACATAACTTACGCAATTTTGCTAAATTTGAGCAATTACATATTCAACATAAAGTTATTTTCTAATCAGATATCTCATGATACTTTGCTAATTACTTAAATTATTAAAACTATAATATTTATAGAGTAAAATTAGTTTGCACATGAATTATTGAGAAATATTAATTATTTTCATTAAAAAATATCAGTTATTTTCATTTTAGTATAAGAAATAATATTATTGTAAAAATTAATACTATTCTCTACGTTTCAATTCTTTTTTTACAACTTGGCTATTCAATCGTTCGCATTAGAGTTGTATACACTGTGTTTTATTATCTTATAATAATATATTTTCAAATCTCTCCAAGATGATGTGTCAACACCACCTTATTCTTAGGCTGGCGTGGCATGTCTCAAATCTCTCCATTTTGAAATACTGCGCTCTCATTAAAAGTTGGTTAAATTTTTAATCTCGACCCTTCGTTCTATATCATTAAATCTAAACCATTAATTTATATCTGCATAATTAATGCAAATAGATATTTTTTTCCATTTTCTTATTTAGTTATTTTTAGAATTTATTATAAATCATATTTTTTCCAAACCTTAATGTAATTAAATATGATCTACTTATTGAATGAATCTAAATTTATCATTTATAAGTTTGAGTTAGTATATATAGTATAATATAATGTTCGATTATTTTTTCCTAAAATAAAAGGTATATAGTTATATATTCCAAAGAATATTCTTATTATGGACAAGATATAATATTGCATGCATTTTTTTTTATTATAAATAAGAGCATATTGTATTTTATTTTTTCACATCAAAGTTTCATTTGTTCCACTATTTTGCTGAGATTTCTCTCATCAATTGTTAGTTAGTTATATATCTATTGTTATTAGTATATTTATTTTATAATTAAATTCATCATTTTAAGTGCTCACAATTTGATTAGATTTAAATATCAATATCAATATGAATGTAATAACGATTGTTGATTTATGTTTTACATCGTTCAGTTTAAATATTCTTCATGTGCAAAAATAATAGATTTAACTATACCATACAGTAAAACCTCGTTAAATTAATACTCGATAAATTAATAACCTCGCTAAAACTAATAATTTGTCCGGTCCCAAGTTGGGACCAGTACAAATTTGGGACCCAATCAATAAAATTATAAGATAATAATTTTTTTGAGATCTCAGTGTATATATTGGTCCCGACGAAACTATAAATTAATAATTATTAAAAATAATCCATATATATATATATGATGCACTTGAATATTCTTAAGACAATTTAGTAAATAAGAATCTACTGTAACTTGTTTTTTCTTGAACTTTAAATCTATGTTGATCTCATCTTTAAATCTCCTTACTGCATCCAATAGTTGTGGCGTTGTCTTCTCGTACTGCAACAAAAAGTTATGAAGAGTTGTTGATGCTTGCAATGCTTCTTTTAAAGTGACCGGTTGTAAAGCTATTGAATCATCCTCTGGATTATTTTAACTTAATTTTCATCAATAACTATGCATGTATACTTAAAGTTATTCAAAGAATTTGGAACTTTGAAGGTCAACTGTGCATATACGTTAAAATCTCTTTAAATTAATAAATTATTAATTTATCGATATAATAATATCTCTATAAATTAATAAAATCCTCCGGTCCCAGCATTATTAATATATAGAGGTTTTACTGTATATTTTTATCTGAATAATTATGATGGTTTAATTGTTGTAATTTAAATCTCATTTTAGATTTCAAGAGTATGACACCTCAATTTTCTCTGATTTCTAATATCAAGAGTGGGAGCCAAAAATTGACCGTTAAAGTTAGGATTAAAAAAGTTGGACAATATTTTTTAATGATTTTAATAGAGACAAGTTCTACTTGGAACTCATTTTGATCGATGAACAGGTATTTGTAACGTTAAAGTTTATTTCAAATTTTGTATTGTTTCTTATATAAATTAATTTCTTACCGTATACTCCAAATAACTAATAATATTGATTAATTTATAAATTATTCAATATTGAAATGGAAATTGATTATTATTAAATTGTTAGTCTAAGTAATATTATTCCATAATTGTTATTAATTTATGTGAATTTTGATGTTTTTTTTTTAATTATTTAGTTTGTAGGATATACCTATAGGGTTTAGTGAAGGGCACGGGCCACAGCTAAACAAACCCCATAATTTATTGTATATACCTCAAAATTTTTTAAACAAAAATACTCTTATATTAAATGTCTACAGAAAATAAATATAATATTTTTTTTCAGTAAGTGAAATTCGCTTGGGTACACTCTAGTTATATTATATTTTGGAATGGGGAAATAGAAAAAAAGGGAGTAGTAGTATACAGTTTGTAGTAACATAATGTATTCCGAATGCCGTTAACTGCGACGGTTGCCGTCAAAAGGCGGTCCAACGGTTAGACGGAACTGGGCCATCCGTAGTACGGGGATAGGTGTGACCAAGGACAGAAAGAGCTTTGATTGGATTAAATAATATAATAAAAGAAATAAAAAACACACCACAATACACTAATCTATAAATTGGGCCTCAATTGGATCACACATCACCTGCAACCAGCCAAACTTCCATTCTTCAGAATTAATTCTCATTATATTTTCTCGGCGAATTCCATTACTTGTATTGTATTGTATGGCAGCTAATCTGAGGAATTCCGTAGTGGCCAAGCGTTTCGTTAACCAGATCCATTCTCTCAACATCCTTCCTTCTCTCTCTATCAGGTTTGTGCGCCTTTAATTCCCTGTTTCTGTGGGCCTAATTTATGACTCATTTTTCTCCCAGTTTACCTTCTTTAAATCAAACCTTTCTATTTCAAATTTGTGATTTCCTCTTATTGTACTTGTTGTAATGGCTTTCCACTCGAGTAATTATTCCGATTCTAAGATTAAATGCTACTATGTTTTAATCATATCCCAGATTTTTGTACGAAAGACTTCAAGTTTGCGAGGATTGAGCAATGGCTAGATCGATCTATGATTTTGATTTTGATATTTTTTTTTTTTTTTTTTGTGAAATTGCAATTATTTTGTCCTCCTATATATTCTTTCAACTGCATCTGAAATCCAAATGCTCTAATTTTTGTTGGTTTTGTCGCCCTGTGGGAAGTCAAGTTAAATTATTCGTTGCCTAATTTTGGATAGTTTGGATAAGGACAGCTCATTATAAGCCTTCACTATTTATCTTCAGCTTAGAGTTAGGTGGGCTTAAGACTTAAGCACTAGGTAGTAGATTTGGATCCCCTCATTATATAGAATCCAATGCAAAATTTGACAAAGTATACGGTGAAACTGATTAAATGTATGAATTATGGAAGGATATTAGTTGTTTTTACTAAAAAAAAATATTAATTATTTTTACTAAAGAGTATTACTTCTTTACACGGAAGAGTTTTAGTTGTTCAGTGATAATACACTGAGACTCTTCAGTGTGAATAACTAATACCCCTCAATGAACATAACTAATACTCTTTAGTGAAAATAATTAATACCCTTCAATGATTCATGTATGAACCAATTTTACTCTTTACATACTCGCAAAATTTTATTTTTGATTGAATTTAATCAAATTCAATATTTTTGAAAATTATATACAAGGGTTGTGTAGGATTGTAATCAAATCCCAAATTATCTTTCGATTAATCTTCATCTTTCTGTATGAATTTTCTTTTATTCCTTGGAATATAATTTTCACTAGCTGGTTAAAATTTGGTAATATCTGTCCTTGGGTAATTGGAGGGAACAGTGCTAGAAAATTATATCTGAAACATGTTTAATGAATTGTGTAATCTTGCTACTCTTAAATACTCCCTCCGATTCAAAATGATTGATGTTTTAGAGTAGATTTTTTGTTTCAAAATATTTGATGTTTTACTTATTTTTTACTCTACTTCTCCATTATACCCCTAATCAATTTCCAAAAAAATCTCACTCATATTGAAATTTACTTTTAATAAATTTATTAGGAGCTGCAATTAAGGAATTATGAGGGTATATTTGTCAATATACATTAATTCTTAATTTCAACAACAAATGTTAAAACATCAATCTTTTTGAATCGGAGGGAGTAATTAATTGCATTATCTTCTTTTTTCTATTTAGCTTTCTCGAATGATCTACTAGCTTTGGAAGTCCTAATTTAGCTATTAATTTTATATATGGCATGTGCAGACACTTAATTTTAATTTGATCTTTGTTTGACCAAACTTATTTTTGGTTACTTTATTAACTGATCTAAAAGTTTGTTGCTTCCTTGACCAACAAAAAAAAAAAAAAAAATTGTGAATGGAACATGTGGAGACATTGTGTTATTTTTTAACACAAATAATTTGTGTAAGTTTGGTGGGCAACGAGTTGTTAAACGTTGTTGGCATAGATGACAATTAACAACCCAGAAAGCCATTGCATACCTTACACGTGATATGAGTTATAACTGCCTACCTCATATGTTTTTTTTTTTTTAAAGACTACCTACCACCTGCGGTCAACTTCATTATTTAAATATCTTATGCATATTTGGATCCAATCTAAAATTTTGTAGTATTTTACAATTATTTAGTTTCATCTTATAATATATACCGGCTTTGAACTCGTAATTATTTATACTTAAAATTGGCATTTTACCCAATCTCTTGACTGAAAAAATTGTCAACTAATATAATGATTTGGTCCCAACGTTTGCAGGAGGAGTGTGCACGTGTCAGTGTACGACAAGAACCCTGAGGAGCACGTGCGGCCGGCTGTGGTCCCGGACGATGTAATTTCAGCCGAATCAGAATCGGATAATTTCTGGGGTCCTCATCCTCAGACTGGAGTGTTTGGGCCTGCAAAGGAGCACAAGCCAAGTTCAAGCGGGTTACACGCGAGTGCTCGTGTGGAGTCGGTGTTGGAGCAGAAGGCCTTCTTCCGCCCTCTAGAGGACTTGGACAAGCCCCTCCATCACTAGAAACTAGAAACAAACGCCTTCACCAACATGCCCTTATAATGTTTACTATATATAAATAAGATAATGAGCTCATTGAATAGGATTTACCCTTGTACGTGTATGTATATGTACAGTACGAGAGAGAGTGTATTCATTACGATTGTGTATTAAGGTTCATTTGTGTACTTTTGTGATATGAGCAAGAAGTACTTTGTAATGAGTTATTGCTATATACTATGATATGATGTTGTACCTAAGGTTGGATGATTTTTTATTTATTTATTAAAAATGAAAGAATTTAGCTTTAACTAGAAGTGTGGTCGGCGGGTTTCAACCATGACATGAGAGAGTTTAAGTTCTGATACAATGAAAGAATTTTGTCTCATCTACAAGTTTTAAATTAACGTTTTGGATGAAAACATAAATTAAAAAAAAAAAAATTGTGCATACAAGAATAACAAGAGTAATGAATTGACAATGGATTTTCACTTGACCATATTAGTTTTGTAGTTATAACCATATCCGAGCCCTGCTGTTCTGCTACTCAGGGCCTTTTCCGACGAGGGCCCTTGATTTTTTTTTATTATATGTAACGGTATATATATTTAAGGGTGTCTTACCAATTGTCCCATTTTGGAGACACTATAATTACACTCCACCACTCAAATTTTCCCACATTTTACAAAGCCACATTTTGTCTTTAAAACAAAAGGTAGGACATAACTTGTCTTTTTGCATATTCTTTATCTTTTTGTGGGCCCCCGAGGCTTTCTTTTTGAATTTTATTTGCAGGATCTTTAATTCGTAGTTTCACCTTCTTTTTTTTTTTGTGAAAACTTTGAATTTTTAAAATTTTGAATTTAACTGACTTATTTTGGTCATTTTTTTAATTTTATTCTCTTTTTTTTATTCCTCCCAACTTTTTATTTTATTTTACAAGTTTGCACTATAGAAATAATTTGAATAACAAGCGAAATTATTTTTGAACTATTTATTTTCGGAACAAATTTTAATTTATTTACTTATTCTCATTAATAATATAAAATTTACATGTATAAAATTTCTAAATTACATTTAAAAATTCAAAAATTACATTGAAAAACAAAAAATGAAGACTCTTCCAGTCCTCAAATAAAATTTGCATATTGGGAGAATTATTTTGCATAACATAACAATTTATTTGCATAATGCAATTTTTTTTTTTTTGCATAATACAACAAAATCTTTGCATAAAATGTAAAAAACAATTTTCCCAATATTCCCTCTACACTTCGATTCACCATTTTTGTGGAAATCCACATCATGCAAACAAATAGTTCAAAATTAGTGAAAATCCAAGAATATCAACAATAAAGACTTAAAAAATACATCAATATCCAAGATATTTTTAGCAGGATTTTGTTCTAAACAAAATTTCAACAAAAATCAATTAAAAAATTACACAAATCAGCATAAACAATGATCCAGAAAAAATTACCATAAATTAAACAACCACAATCACGGTTAAAACTTAAAAAAAAAAAAAACACAGAAAATCCCCACCAAATCATCAATCAATTCAAAATTATAGATTAGATGCTTAGGATTTACCTTCATTTTCATCTCTCTCTGCCGCCATCAAAATCGAACGGGACCAGAAGCGATCTACCCACAAATACAGTTAATCGAGCAGGATTGGAAGCGATCTACTGCCATTTGCGCACAAATCCGTTGTGTGGTGGTCATGGCGTGGGGAGGACGGAGTTGATGGTGGCGTGGGGGGAGGGGGGCATCGGACGGACGCACAAAGATCCGATGTGTGTCGGCCATGGCGTGGAGGGAGAGGCGCGTCCGTTGGGGAAGGATTGGGGTGGCGTCTGCAAAGCCCTAGATAGGAGCGGCAAGAGCGATGACGGTGGTGGTTGCCTTCAAATTGCCACGATGGTGGTGGTAGTCGTCAAAACGATGAGGTGGTGGTGGTTTGTGGTAGCGGCCATAGGGGGTGGCCGTATGTTTGTGGTGGGGAGAGAGAGAGAGGGGGGGGGGGGGTTCCCACTTTTGGGGTTATTTGTAATGAAATGGGATGTTTTGAGAGTTGAGGAAATTTGAGTGGTGATTTGAAATTTGATCTTATAAAGTGTGGCTTTATGCAATTTTCTCTATATTTAAATGTTGTCGGATATTTCAAAAGGCTAACTTTGTTGGTTACAACATTATTTTGGATTGTGTTTGGTCAGGAATGATATTGAATGGGATGTAAATGGAGGTGGAGTGGATGGAGATGGAAAAAGTAGGATAGGGTAAGTGAATAGTAAATATAAAAAATATATACATAATATATTTGGTGCAGAGTAAGAACACTATCCCGTTTTTTTTTTAAAAATCGATTTTTCCTGAATCCTAATCAAAATAGTCAAATTAACCGCCTCGATCGGGACGGGGTGGGGCGACACCGCAAGTCTGATGTGTATTGCTATTCGGCCAGAGCTGTTGAACGAATCTTGACTAGCACTGCAAAAAAAAATGTTTTAGGCTAGTCTAACCGTACCAAGTAGTTGTGTTCGGCCGCCTTTGCTGAACAAAACTTTGGAGGCACTTGGTTCAAGTTTTTAGTGAGAATGAGAGTGATTTTACCCCCTATCTCCGATATGTTGGATAATGATTGTCTCCATGGTGGTTACATTACTAATACATTGCTCTAATTTTAGAAAGAAAAAAAACGAGACAACTGCAAAATTTGCTTACTCATGGTGTATACTACAACTTATTCACCAATCTCAATCTTGTATACTTTCACATTACATCTAATCTAAATAAAATAATCGGTTGTTGTCCAACAGGGTGTTGAATGTGTCTTTCCTCTTCACTTGGTGGGGTGTGCTATATTATATAAGTGATGAGTATTTAATAGCAGTGTTCTAAAAGTCGCTAGTTGTTGGTTGGTCGGACTATTGAGATCTAGCGACTAGACGAGAACTAGTCGAAACCACATAAATAAAAATAATTTATTTTTAATAAATTAATACATAAAAATATAATACCACCATCTTTCAATATTAAAATTATAAGTGATGCATCACCACCCTAAGCAATATCATAAAACTCAATAAAGTAGTAAGGATGCATATTAATATAAATCAAAGACGGCATCCAAATTCCATGGAAAGGCTGGGGAAGCAGCTTGGGGGGTTTGGGCTGTTCGAAGGTGGAGGGTTGTGGTACAACGTTCGGTGGAGGAGGGTAGAGGTACGACTTTCGGTGGTGGAAGTGCGACGTTCGGCGTCCGTGGTGGAGAGATTTGATAGCTAGGTTAGAAAATAAAAAATGAATTACATATTTAATTTATTACTTATTTAAATAAAAAATGGATTAAATAGATTAGACGGCAACTAATCATATTAGTCGCCGACTAATCCGATTAATCGCCAACTAATTACAATACTATTTTTTCACCGTTCTAACTAAAATCGGAACGGCCTGGGGCCGACCAGCGACTAGCAACCGACTAGTCGGCCGACTAGACCATTTTTTATAACACTATTCAATAGGGTGGGGTGATTATATTATTTTGGGATATAATTGTAAATTTAAGGTGGGTGTACATAGTAGAATAAATGAATAAGTGTAGTATGAGGTGAGTGTATGAACTAAGCAAAGTGGTGAGCGTGGATATTATACTATTTTAATTTTTTTTGTAAATGTGTTATAATTGAATCCTTGCATTAAAAAGTGTTTGGAAGCAAAATAATATGTTTATAGTTGATGCGAATTCATTCATTAACTAAAATAGAAAAATGATGGATTCCAAAAAGTTAGGTATCTTTTCATTTCCTTCTCTTGCACCTTCATATCTCAATTAGAATTAAAAAAAACTTGAAAGAACATTGAAATTGCGAAGAAAAATGAACCTAAATTAATTAAATATAGTAAGAAAGTATAGGCAGTCGGATCGAATTGACCCATATATATCATAAGAACATGAAGTTTTGCAACGCGAGCCCACCAAACTAGACTATTCCTCTTTCCTTTAATTTTATTTTAATGGCGTAAACTAATTACATAATTTGGACAAAACAACATAATATAAGTTAATCAATCAGATACTGTTAATGATACTTCCACTTCCACATATATTTATGGAAATAAATTTAACCCATAAAATGAAATTGTTTGGTAAAGTTCACCTTTGGTTCAATTTATTGGAAAAAAAAAGAAGACAAATTAATTATAGTGCGACATGATGTTTTTTAATTAAATTAATCACTTGACAGGTTCAAATTAAATGTATTTTAAATTATTTATTCTGTAATTCAACTGCCCATATTTAAATGTTGTCTTTATTACTCGGCCATTTCACAATTATATTCACCATTTCCTTTTTATGTTCTAAATTCATTTGCACGCTCTTAAAAATAAATAATTCTTCATAAATTTCATTCTAACAATATTCATAATTTTTACACAAAATGACATTATTTACCACCGCACACATAAAATTTAACTTATTTCTTTATTTTATGGCAAAAAATATTGTGAATCCTAATCATATGAACTCTTTTTTTTTTTTTATAACTCTTGTGCATACAAATTGTCACTATTTAAAAATTAAGTATCTTTTAAATAATGACATTTTGTATGCACAATAATAACACTCCAAAAAACGAGTTTACATGAATTTACGTAGGTTCACATGAGATCTTGCTCTTACGTTACATATAAGAGCATTCCCAATGTGAATTTACAATTTGCCACCATTTTTTATCAAATTTGGACAAATTTGTCTCCAACAATAAAAATACTCACAACTATTCCACTCAAATTTTAACTCAATAGGAATATTCTCTTAAAATATTCTTAATTTAATCAAATTTATTTTCTATTTTATCTAATATTTATATATAATTTAATTTATATATTTACATTTAAATCTTTAAGAACTAAACACAATAAAAATATGATATATTTTTAAAAAATTAAAGCACTATGATTTATTGATATTATTACAATTTGCGCTTCTATTTTAATAATTTGTTAATAATACAACGAAGATTTATATTTTAAATATTTAATTTTTATGTCATATTATATTATAAATAACACAATAAATCAATATATAATATTTTGAATAGGTTTTGTGTGAGACCATCTCATGGTACGATGGTGAGATGAGGTATAAATTGGGCATGAGACATTAACACTTTGACATGAATCAATGTTAATTTGTTTTGTCTCATGCCATGAGACGATCTCGTGTAAATTTTTGCCTAATATTTTATATACTCAAAAGAATATTATATAATTTAAATAAAATGAAAAAAAAAAAAAAGTTGCTTATTGAGCAACCTATGAGGAAATAAATTATATACTGTTCAAATTAGTTCAAATTGCTTATGCAATAGCCGGTGCATTGAAGAAGGCATTGGAGACTGTTCCTTGCCTCTTCAATTGCTGGTGTGTTGGGAGTGCTCTAAATGTTTATAAAATTATCATCAATTTTTTTTATTCCTCCACTTTTTATTTTATTTTATGTGATGTATATATGAGATAATGAAACTAATTATAAAACAAAGGGAGATGAAAATAGGAATCACTAGAATAAAAAGAATTTAGTATGTTTTATTTGCGGAAAATAATAAAACGCGTATTGCTCGTTGGAAAAAGGTTAGTTCCCTTGGTCAATAAAATAATGCACTAGTTTATTAATCTGACTTTCCGGTAATCAGTAGATAGGGGACGACAAGGTAAGTGGAAAAATATAGTTTAACAATCAACGTGAATTAAAGAGTTTAGTTTAATTAATTCTTGTAAAATAGTAAATCTGACTGTCTCAATTACTAAGTAGAATAATTTAATTGGTTAGTGTTCCATCATTTATGACTTTCGATCATGGGTTGGGTTCGAGTAAAAAAACAAATAAAATTGCACATTCATATACGCGTAACAATGACCCGCTTAAAGTAATAAAAAAAAAAAAACTCAATATTCAATTCGATTTAATTTAATTCATAAAATATTAATTAGTACTATATTAAAAAATACACTTGTCAATTTTGGCGCTTGACATTTTAGTTTTAATTGCTCCATTATTAAGAATAATATAATCTTAATTTCACCGTCAAGTTGTGAACATTGTGTGTAAGGCATCTTGTCACTTTAAAAAAAGAAAAAAGGAAAAAAAAAAAAGAATCATGCATGGATTATGCAGTTAGTAAGTTAGTTAATGCTCTAACAAAAGGCTAAGGCTGGGGCGTAGGAATGGATAGGTTAAGGGGACGTGGGTTGCGATTATTCCCTTGAATTTAATATTTTTTTCTTTCAATTTATAAACTTCATCTCACGATAATAATAATAGGCAAGATCGCTATTTTGAAATGCAAATTATATAAATTTGTTTAGTATTTTAATGAGTATTGATTATATTTTTTCCCCTAAATTATCCCTATTTAATTTGACAAATTTTCTCTATTTATGGAGTAGTTTATTGTGACTAATGATAAAAGTGGAAGTTTACTATAAATTAAATAAGTTGATCATGAATTTTATATATACTTTAATTTATGTGTAAATTTTTTTTGTCTATTATTATTTGACAGAGGGATTATGTAAATTTTTTTATTAAATTTTTTACTATGTTTTCAAGTTAAATTAGGGTTGTTCACGGAGTTTGGAGATTACCGAACCCATACCGAAATCCACACCGAAAAAGAATCGAATTGAAAAATCCGTTGAATTTAATCGTATTGAAACCGAACCGAATTTTTTTTGGTATGAATATGGATATTACCAAATTAATCGTACCGAATGAGATTGTACTGAACCGTACCAAATAACCGAATTGAATATGTATTAAAATTTAATTATAATTTATTTTATATTCATCAAAATGTATTATAATGTTATTGAATTCAAGTACAACTATACGATAACATCAGTTTTCAGAATATATTTACTATTTTATTTGTCATATTAAGTTCTTAAAATATTAATTAACTCATGTTTAAGTGTATATCAAAATAATTTAAATTTAATTTGTTTCATCTTTTAGTTTCATTCTAAATGCACACTCATTTCTAAACAAAAACTTGGATATTGTGTATCATGTTAAGAATCACGATCAACATGATTTTAATATTGCATTTTTTATTCACAAGATGTTTAAAAAGGATTGTTTAAATATATGTTTTATATACCATATTTTAGATATTTTATTTGTGGTGATTTGTGCCTTTTTTTTTAAAACCATTCATTATCACATATAATGTGTTATATTTTAGCTTAAAGGGTATATGTTTGATTGTAGTTGAAATGTGTAATATTCGTCTGAGTGCACATCATTTTTTTAAAGGAGAGAATAACGAAAAATATTATTTATCCGCTTCATTCCGTACCAATCCGATTGAGTCCGTTTGTAACTGAATTTGTTCCGATTCGTACAAAAAAATAAAATATATGTACGTACTGTACCAAAAGTTTGGTACGGATACCGACACTCGATTTTTAAAATAACCGAACTTCGGTACAGACACATATATTTTCAAATTTATGTTTTGGTCTGTATCTTGAACAACCCTAAGTTAAATATCAATATTGAGTAACTCTCTTGTGCACTTGATGTATGGTGCACTCACTCAACAGTTGACCCTGGTTACACTGAAAAGTTTGTTCCAATTACACTAAAAAGTGTGGTTTGATTACACTGAAAATAATTTTTTAGTGTAAACTTTTCAGTGTAATCCAACCACACTTTTCAGTGTAATTGAAATAAACTTTTTAGTATAAACTTGGTCAACTGTTGAGTGAGTCCACCATTCACTTGGTGCATATGAGAGTTTGCCATCAATATTAAGTTGATTTAATATCTGTTGTAAATTATAAACGCAAAATAGAAACACCGGTTTGTTTACCCAGTTCGCCGATAACGACTACGTCTGGGGGCGTACCAAGCCTGGAGATTTCACTAATATTTCTGTGTGTATACAATACTGAGTACAGTAATCTATTTATAATAGAGAAGCCCTAATCTAAACCCTAAAGCCTGTTTGGGTTATTAGGTCCATAAGTAATGTCGACATCAAATCTTCCGGATTTGGTATATTAAATCTACTGGATTTACAACACTCCCCCTTGGACATTACGACGTAACGTATATGTCTTGTCAAAAAAATTCCACATGCTAGGTAGCGATAAAATTGTTTAGATAGGGAGGAATGCAATTATTGATCTTCTGAATCCAATCTTCAGGATTATTTCGAGGTTACCACTCCCCCTGAAGACAATAATCCTTTAGGCTTTCGCATCCCGATACCATGAATATATTTCTCAAAAGTAGAGGTAGGTATGGACTTAGTGAACAGATCTGCTAGATTGTCACTAGATCGCATCTTTTGTATGGTAATTACGCTACTCTTCTGGAGTTCGTATGGGTAGAAAAATTTCGGTGAAATATGTTTTGTCAGGTTTCCCTTGATGTACCCATTACTCATTTGTGCGATGCAAGTTGCGTTGTCTTCAAATATAATGGTAGGGGATGTATCATTTTTAGCGATACTACACGAGTCACTAATGTGTTTTACCAATGATCTCAACCAAACACATTCTCGTGAGGCTTCAAACAAAGCTATTATCTCTGAGTGGTTTGAAGATGTGGTAATCATAGTTTGTTTAACCGATCTCCATGAGATTGCGGTACCACCACATATAAAAATATAACCAGTCTGGGACACGATATTGTGGGGATCAGACAAGTAGCCAACATCTGCGTAACCTACAAAGGTTTTATCTTGGTTCCTAGGGTAAAACAATCCAAGATCTTGACACCCTTGGAGATACCGTAGAACGTGCTTAACACCATTCTAATGTCTCCTTGTAGGAGAAGTGCAATATCTCGCAAGTAAATTAACTGCAAATGCAATATCCGGTCTAGTGCAGTTTGCGAGATAGAGTAATGCACCAACAACACTAAGATAAGAAACTTCTGGCCCCAGAATTTCTTTTGTATATTCTCTTGGTCTAAATGGGTCCTTATCCACTTCGAGGGATTGGACAACCATAGGTGTGCTGAGTGGATGAGATTTATCCATGTGAAATCTCTCCAATACTTTTTTCACGTAGGTTGACTGGTGTATAAGGATTCATTCTGGGAGATACTCGATCTGCAGGCCGAGACAATACTTGGTTTTACCCAAGATTTTCATTTTAAATTCAGCTTTCAAGATTGAACTGGCTTCTTCAATCTCTTTTCATGTTCCGATTTTGTTTAGATCGTCAACATATACCGATATGATGGAAAAACCACTTTGCAATTTCTTTATAAATACGTATGAGAAAGCTATATCATTTGTGTATCCCTTCTTCTGTAGGAATTCACTAAGTCGGTTGTACCACATTAGACCTTGTTGGTCCCGATAACTCTAACACTCAGGAAAGGGTTTGGGTTTGGGTTTGGTGTAGCTTTCTCCAACTAGGTGAGATTTTCCCTTACATGGTTTTAGTCTGAAAGCTAGGATTGAGAAAATCTCTCTAAGCTTAGGATGTATATGATAAGCTCGAGATTACATACTTGAACACTCAAATATGACTATGAAGAACTCAATGTCAGTGTTCTTGATGGAGATGGTGCATCCTTATGACTCCCTTATATTTGTACTCACTCTCTCACCTCCAGCTCTCTTACAAATGAAGCTTGAGTTTGTATTTATAGTGTTGATTTGAATGTTACCGTTGGAGAGACTAACATTCAAATCCAGACTATCTCTGGAGTGAAATCCTCCTTTATCAGAGAAGTACGGCCTTGTCAGCTTTTGTCAGATTCGCTGCCTTGTCATGATTGGTCTACGTGGACTGAGTCCAACGGCTCTTTTGTTCAGGGTACTTGATCAGGGTAGTCCTGACTTCAGGCGACTTGTCTTCAGCTGACTTGATGATCTTCAGGATGCTTGCTTAGAGGAACTTGGCATCCTTAGTGAACTTGTCTCTCAGGAGACATGAAGATCTTCAGGAGACTTAACATCAGGCTATTTGTCAAGCTTCCCAGCCTCAGTAGCCTTCCCCTTCAGGTTCTACTAGGCACAACACTGATCCTCGTGATCATGCTCTTCACTGAGTAGTCCACTGACCAGCTTAGAAAGATCAGGGACATATTCAGTGGGACTTCCTCCAGGATAGTCTTCAGATCCAGGTCTTCTGACATGGCTTCAGTCTATTCTCTTTTTTATGTCATCTTGACTTCCTCAGGCTGTGTTAGTGAGTTCCTCCTCACTGAGTTCCTCTCAGTAGAGTTCCCCCTCAGCTGAGTTTTCCTCCACTGAGTGCTTCCTCAACTGAGTTCTTCCTCCACTGATAACCTGTTCTACTGAGAAACAACCTAGCCTGACCTGAAACTAAAAGATACAATTCTGACTGCTTCGAACCTATTACATGTGGTTTTGGAAAATCATCAAAACTAATATATCCCAACAATTTTCCCCTTTTTTATGATTCCAAAACTTCTAACACTGAAGATTTTCTATTATAAGAATAATGTCAGAACAACAAGTAATAGTTGAAAAGTGCAGAAATTCCCATAGTTTAAAATATTTAAGATATGTTCGATTGACCATTTGTCTTAGCAAAACCGAATCAGTGGTCATGTGAACAACCAGCTCTGATACCAATTGTTGGTCCCGATAACTCTAACACTCAGGATATGGTTTGGGTTTGGTGTTGCTTTCTCCAACTAGGTGAGATTTTCCCTTACATGGTTTTAGCCTGAAAGCTAGGATTGGGAAAATCTCTCTAAGCTTAGGATGTATATGATAAGCTCGAGATTACAAACTGGAACACTCAAATATGACTATGAAGAACTCAATGTCAGTGTTCTTGATGGAGATGGTGCATCCTTATGACTCCCTTATATTTGCACTCACTCTCTCACCTCCAGCTCTCTTACAAATGAAGCTTGAGTTTGTATTTATAGTGTGGATTTGAATGTTACCGTTGGAGAGACTAACATTCAAATCCAGACTATCTCTGGAGTGAAATCCTTCTTTATCAGAGAAGTACGGCCTTGTCAGCTTTTGTCAGATTCGCTGCCTTGTCATGATTGGTCTACGTGGACTGAGTCCAACGTCTCTTTTGTTCAGGGTACTTGATCAGGGTAGTCCTGACTTCAGGCGACTTGTCTTCAGCTGACTTGATGATCTTCAGGATGCTTGCTTAGAGGAACTTGGCATCCTTAGTGAACTTGTCTCTCAGGAGACATGAAGATCTTCAGGAGACTCAACATCAGGCTATTTGTCAAGCTTCCCAGCCTCAGTAGCCTTCCCCTTCAGGTTCTACTAGGCACAACACTGGTCCTCATGATCATGCTCTTCATTGAGTAGTCCACTGACCAGCTTAGAAAGATCAGGGACATATTCAGTGGGACTTCCTTCAGGATAGTTTTCAGATCCAGGTCTTCTGACATGGCTTCAGTCTATTCTCTTTTTGATGTCATCTTGACTTCCTCAGGCTGTGTCAGTGAGTTCCTCTTCACTGAGTTCCTCTCAGTAGAGTTCCCCCTCAGCTGAGTTTTCCTCCACTGAGTGCTTCCTCAACTGAGTTCTTCCTCCACTGATAACCTGTTCTACTGAGAAACAACCTAGCCTGACCTGAAACTAAAAGATACAATCCTGACTGCTTCGAACCTATTACATGTGGTTTTGGAAAATCATCAAAACTAATATATCCCAACAAACCTGATTGCTTTAGGTCGTACAACGACTTCTGCAATTATATGTTATACATAATGCGGTTTTCACCATTCCTCATCTGGGGAATCTTAAATCCATCAGGGATTTTCATATAGATGTCGACATCTAGTGATCCGTATAAATATGAGGTTACAACGTCCATCAATCTCATCTGGAGATTTAGTTTAACTGCCAAAGATATTAAGTATCGGAATGTTATTGCGTCCATTACAAGAGAATAGGTTTGATTGAAATCAATATCGGGTCTCTGCAAAAACCCTTGAGCTACCAGCCTCGCTTTGTATCTCTCCACTGTATTGTTCTCATTTTGTTTTAGTACAAAAACCCATTTATATCCTATAGGGATAGCGCGCACGGGTGTACGAACGATAGAGCCAAATACTTTTCTTTTATTTAGCGATGCGAGCTCTGCTTCAATTGCATCTTTCCATTTCACCCAATCTGAGCGCTTTCGGCACTCAACTATTGACTTGGGTTCTGGATCTAGATCGTTATTTAAAATGGAAAGAACAATTGTCGCTGCAAATGTGTCATCGACGATAATAATATTTCTACTATAAGTTTCTCCTATATCTATGAAATTCTTAGACTTCAACGTTTATGTCTACCAGACCTTCTTCATTTCCCAGTGTATTTAGGTCTGGTCGTTCCGCAGTCCTAGTGCATTGAATATTTTGGGCATGTGCTCATTACTAGGATGCTCGTCTTCTGGACGAATCTCTTCTGGAGATTGAGTTTTTTGGACGAATCTCTTCTAAAGATTTCAAGTTTGACTGACCAATTTTGCTAGCTTTCATTCTAGGTGTGTTTGTATCATTTATAAGTCCTTTACGTTTCTGGCGTATGGGGGCATGTGTACTTGTTTTTCTTGGGACATCAACCCTTTGGGGTGCTTTTACTGCAGGTATATGCGATTTAGTCACACCTCTATGGTCAGTAAACGCGTCTGGCAGATTGTTTGCTAAATTTTACAAGTTAATGATCTTCTGAACTTCCAGTTCAGATTGACTAGTGTGTGGATCTAGATACTGAATATCACTTACGTTCCACGTAAGTTCCCGATATTTATTCAATTTTGAATTTAGATCTCCCCCTAATGCCGGAAAATGATTTTCATCGAACGTGCATTCAACGAATCGGGCCGTTAATTGATCCCCGGATAAATGTTGTATCTCAGGATGGATGGAGAGTCATATCCAACATAAATACCTAGCTTCCTTTGTGGGCCTATAAAGGTACGCTTCGGTAATATTATCGGAACATACACCGCAAATGAGAAATATTAGGTTCTTTCCCACGCACTAGCTGTAGGGGGGATGATCATTGTATGCAGTTGGACGGATTTGTATCAGATGTGATGCATGTAGGACTACATGCCCCCAACATGACGTGGGTAATTTTGAGTTCATAAGTAATGATTTAACGATTAGTTTGATACGTTTTATAAGCGCTTCAACAAGCCGTTTTGGGTGTGGACGTAAGGGACCGAATGCTCCACTTTAATTCCCAATGTCATACAGTAATCAGTAAAGGCTTTTGAGGTAAACTCAGTAGCATTATCCATACGAATTGATTTTATTAGATAATCTGGGAATTAAGCTCGAAGCTCAATAGTTTTCGCAATAAGCTTGACAAAAGCTTGATTACGAGTAGACAGCAAACAGGCATATGTCTACCTAGTGGAGACATCAATTAAGACCATGAAATATCAAAATGGTCCTGATGCTGGGTGAATCGGTCCATAAATATCTCCATAAATCTATTCAAGGAAAATTGGAGATTCAAGTCCCACCTTGGTGCGCGACGGACACAATATTAACTTACCCTTTGAACATGCATCATAGATAAATTCATGGGCAGGAGGGATTCTATTATTCGAAATATTATGACCAATGGAATTAAATAGAATCCTACATATCATTGTTTGTCCTGGATGACTTAACCGCTGATGCTATAATTTAAAAGAGTTCGGGTAATGGAATGTCATACTCATGGCTATATGGAGATTAGACGGCCGAATGTAGGAATAGTACAATCCGGAAGAGAAGGAGAGAAGTTTTTCTATAACTTGCTTACGTCTACCTCAAGAAATAGTCATCAAAAGGTACTCATTATTGTTCTCAGTTTCAGTTTCAATGTGATAGTCATTAGTTCTTATGTCTTTAAAACTGAGAAGGGTACGCTTCGATTGTGGAAACAACAAAGCATTGTCAATTATGAGTTCGGTACCCATAGGGAGGATGACAGAGGCTCTTTCGGAGCCCACTATCATGATATTATTATTAGCTATCGTAGTTACACTCCCCTTTCTTTCTATCAAGTTATGAAAATACTTCCTATCTCTTAAGATTGTGTGTGTGGTGGCGCTATCTACCAAACATAAATCACAATTTGTATCCATCATGTCAGAGGAAAAAGCCCAAACCTAATAGCTGATATGTTTACAAGCCATGTATAAGAATAACAATATCCACAAAGTATAATGAATAGCATATATTAAAGTAAACATATCAAATCTAAATTATAAATGTCATTCCAAAGATGAGATAAAGTATCCAAAAACAAGATCCACATAAAAAGGTCTTAATAAAAAATAAAGTACTAAAAATGATCAAATATTCGAATCACTCACTACCTCCATAGTCTTTGAGCTCCAAGCCCAAGAGATCGTCGTTGTCATGGTCATATTTTGCTTCAGGCAGACTGGTATGGTGAGATTCGACCTTAGGGGCCTTCCCCTTGTAGTCATTTTGCTACTTTTGATTAGCCTCAACCAAATGCTTGGGAGTGCGACACGTGCGAGACCAATGACCTTTGCATCCGCATCTGTAGCAGGTCTGCTCAACCTTGTCTTGAGAGCCAGATTATTGTGGAGCGGAATTCGTGTTGGGTATACTCTTTCCACGATTTTGAGCTTAATTGTCGTTTGAGGTTCCTGGACCACTAGATTTACTACGACCACGGCCTTTGCCTCGAGTTTGTTTACTTCCTCTCCCCCTTCCACACTTGCGACCACTCATATTTCCTTGAGCTATAGCATGTGCTTCGGGCACTGCTTGTGAGCCAACCGGTCTCGAATTATGATTCTTTATAAGAAGTTGGTTGTGCTTTTCTGCTACTAGAAGTGCAGAAATTAGCTCGGAGTGTGCAGTGTAATTTTTGGCCCTGTACTGCTGCTGGAGTACAAGGTTGCTAGCGTGGAACGTTGATAGCATTTTCTGTATCAACTCGGCCTCAGTTATCTCTTGCTTGCATAGCTTTAACTGAGCTACAATACGGTGTAAGACTAAATTGTACTCTGTCACATACTTAAAGTCTTGAAAGCGGAGATTCAGCCAATCGCATTGTGCCTGAGGGAGGAATATATCATTTTGTTTTTGGAATCGGTCCTTCAGGGACTTCCACAACGCTCCGGGGTCATTTTTAGTGAGGTATTCATTTTTCAGATCCTTATTCAGGTGATGCCTGGGATAAATCAACGCTTTCGCCTTTTAGGCGTTAGTGGATTTCGAACCCTCGACAATTGTTCCGCTCAACTCAATTGAGTCTAGATGGATCTCAACATCTAGAGCCCATGTCAGGTAATTACTACAATCAAGAGCAAGCTCAGTGAATTCTCTCTTGGTAATATCAGACATTCTCACTACAATATTTAAAGTTACATGGTGAGTTTTGTGATCTTTTGTTGACAACGGAGAAATAAGGATTTATATGATCACGTTTCAAGCACCTAGGAACAAGAATTGGGTGTCGTCTACCCAAAACATAATTTACGGTCCGACAAGTACTGGACGCCGTCTACCCAGATAATTTATGCGGACTGTAAAATAAAGACTATGTGTAAAAGTAATAATGCATGCAAGAGAATTAATTTTAAAAAGCGTGCACATTTGGTAATTAAGTATAAAAATAGTAATTTATTGAGAACTAATTCTAAAATTAATTCTAAATTTTTTTGAGCTTAATCAATATGCAACAAATTATTACTTTTTATTTTCAAATTTAATGAGAGCTAATAAATTATATTAAGGGCTCTAATTAATTAATTAGTCCAATTATTATATTTAAAAAGGTCCAGCCCAATTTTTTTTCTTTTTCTCGGCCCATTAAATCGGGCTGCAGGCCCCAAATTTTTTATTTATTTAACTAGCCAACAGAATTGGGCTACAGGCCCAAATAGGCAAGGAGGGCACGAGAGAGAGGAAGAAGACCAGAGTGGCCGTAGCTGCTTCCGGCTTATGCTTGGCCGCTGCGTGGCGGTGCGGCGTTGGCCATTGTCGCCCGGCGGTGTGCAGCCTACGGCCGTCGCTCTACACTGCGGAGCAGCGCGGTGGAGGCACCCGCGCGTGGTGCGGTGGAGAAGTCCTACTGACGGCTGTCGCACGGTTCGGTGTCTCACGGCCATCGTGGCTGTCGCGCGGAGCGCGGCCCCTCGGCTCGCGGTCGTTGAGGTTCGTAGTGGCGCGCGACCGTCGGCGGCAGATTAAAAATACTTTTTTCTTGACAATATACATATAAGCATATAGATACCGAAGCTCAATGGACACTAGATGTAACAACCCAAATTTTCAAGTTAACTATTTATTATATTTTGAATTGTTTTCAAATATTGAGTTTTATTAAAACTATAGGGTTTTCTTATCTCACAAGTTTTAACTAATGTTGATAGGCGAACATCAATAATTATTGGGCGAACAAAGATTTAAGGCCTTAATAAAGATTACGAAGAATGAACTCCAAATCAAATATGATTAATAAAGAAAATCAAGTTGGAGTGCCTAAATCAATCCAGGAGGTGTATAAAGTGACGACAAGATACTGGCGAACAAGTTCTTTAACCTGGGACCAGATATGAATATTCCATCGGATCACTGGTGACGAACAAGATAATCAAAAGGTGGTGAATCTACCGATCTAAGAGGTGTATTTTGACGAACAAAGGACCAAGATTCCAAAGCTTATCTTAATAAGATAGGCCGGCGAACAACTTCCGAGCCATAACCTCAAAAGGCGAACAACTTTTATTTAAAGATCACTTTGGACCAATCAAGCCAACCATGACGAACAACAATGAGTCCGAGATAAGACCAAAGAAGATTTTGTAATTAAGATTCAGCTTAGATAAGGTCAAATAAGGTCAAATGACACTTGTCTAACATGCAAGCTAGGAAACCCAAGAGTCTTGGACACCTCCTACTTGCTAGCCTCTATAAATAAGTTGTTTTCCAGCTAAGAAATACAAGTTCAAATACACAAATACTCACAAAACACACACAAACACACCTTAACGTACACTTATACAAAATAAATACGATTTCAACTTTCGTATTTACAATTTTACAATCTTTAGCTTTGATTTATCATTTACGGTGATAATCAATCACACGTTCTTGTTTGGTGGTCCTAAACCGAATTAAACAGCTACTAATCCATCCGATTAAATTTGATCACCAATAATTTGACGCTAGAAGGAGGGTTTGAACCTCCGATCAAGTGTGATTAGTCAAGAACTTCAAGTTTAAAAACTTGAAGATTTGAAGAAATCCTTAAGAAATTCTTGAAGATTCAAACAAAGGTGTTCTTGGTGTTCATGGTGTTCTTCAATATTAAATTTGAAGACTCAAAGATTGAGGAGATAATTCAAATCAGGATGCCTCAATCTAGGGAAACACAAGGTTCACGTTTATCAAGGAGAGCATCTCCCACTCGAGCTTCATCAGCAGGCCATCAAGATCGTGAACCTAGATATACAAACAGATCATGACATACGGCCATAACTCATAACATCCCACCAGAAATGGAGGCCTTAGCGAACAACCCTAACGAACTGGCTAAAACCATTGCTGCTCTCCAGGCTATTCAAAAACAGCAAGAACAAAATAGACCTTCACAAGCAAGGTCTAGGGCTAAACCCATGGAGGTTGTTAGAGCTAGATCTGTTAGGGGCGAACAACGGGAGGTGAACAGTGCTCAGGTCCGGCGGGATAAGGGCAAGGCTAAAGTGGCCAACCAAACAGAGGGTCAAGCTAAGTCTGCACGAGGGCGAGCAACATTTTCCAGCCACGGAATAACTCGTTCCAGTGCCCAGGACAGGCTTGGCCAACCCCAAAATCAAGAAAAAGCTGCTTGCCAAGGAGCAGTAGACGGGCGAGCAACATTTGAGCAACCTCGCCCGTCAGTTCATGAAAGACTGTCCCAGTCTGCTTTCAGGCGCCTAGGGCCAAACGCGGCGAGCAACCCTAGAAAATAGCTCCAGGACATGCCCGCTCTGAGTGAGGGACTGCAACGAGCAGAAAGGCTTGTGCCTTTGCTCGCCGAACAGCCTCCGAGCCAGGGGGCATCTTTGGATGAGTTGTCAAGCCTGAGAAAGGCTGTGGAGAGCATGCAGGGGCAACTGGATCAGCAAAGAGGGATGGGGACGACCAACATGTCATCCTCACCATTATCATCCATCATATTGAAGGCCCCGATCCAGAAAAAGATTAAGTTTCCGGCCAGCATACAATACGAAGGCGTTGCTGATCCCCGAGTCCATTTAACAAAATACTCGGACTACATGATCTCTGTGGGAGCCAGTGATGCCACCCAATGCCGGAACTTTTCCTTGACTTTGGGGGACCGTGTACACAAGTGGTTTCCAGTGATGCCACCAGCGTCAATCCACTCGTTTGTTCAACTGAGTCGAGAGTTCCTCTCCCATTTCTCAACTGCTGGGTCATATCTATCCCAAAAACACCAGTTGTCAGACTTAAAGCAAACCGATGACGAGTCGGACCGGGCGTGTATGGAAAGATTCGACAAAGTGCTGTTGGAAGGGGAACCGGTAAGCGAAGATACGAAAATCGTCGCTGTTATGGCCGGGTTGAAGAAAGGGTCGAAGTTGTGGAAAGAGGTACGTCTGAAGTGCCCAAAAAGTTATACCAAGTTCAGAAATCAAGTCGGCATATTTGTTTCCATGCACGAGGCCCTGCAAGCAAACTTAGGGAAAAATAAAGCTGATCCCAAGGAGAACAACAAAAAGCCCGACGGAACAGGCTACAGAGTACCGAAGAACATGAAGGTATTCACCGAAGGGACATAACTAAAGGAAAAGTTGAACCAGGTGCAAACAGTATCAATCGATACTGTGTACGAAAATGTAAAGGAGAAAGAGTTGCTCTCCCCTCCCCGGAGAATCCGCCAAGTGTTAGTGTTAGTGTCCTAGAGACAATCCATCGAAAGGACATAATACTAATATAATATTCAGATTTGGTTTGATATTATTATTAGTTTAATATTAAATATATGGTGTTACACTTATCTGAATATGATGTTTGATTGTTTGCATATATTCTTATTTGTGTTCCCATGAATCACTACTGTCATTGAGTGAGTGAGAACTCAGAGGACCTAAGTATGATTCTCAAATAGCCCCGATCAAGGATCATCAAGAATGGGATATTGATGATGCAATTGAGATTGGTGTGCGATCTGCATCATACTCTTAGAGAGTGTAGTAAGATCTCACTTACTACGAGATACCGGGTATCTCATGATGGATGCACAGATACCTTAGAGGGTATTGGTATACCCATCCGAGAAACCGTTTGATGTAATTCCACATAATGTGTCTACGGGTGTCTCGGTTAGTGGGAGCGATGTGATACTCCTCTGACTTGAGGCCACTACGCACGACATGTGTGGAGTGGTGAACTTTGACCATGACCGACGCTTGCACCCTTCCACGGGTAGATATGGCATGTATTGGGTTCATCACGAAATGCATGTGCGTGGTAGTTGAGCCAAGAATAGGATTCATTCCTCAATGTGGATTTAGAGAGAATACTCGTCTTCTCATCATAATTGGATCTAAGACGTCGGCCGACGCACATCAACTTAGACTTTGTGGCTAAGTGTGATATACTTGATCAATTAGTGATTGGAGATAATATGATTAAGTTATTTGAATAGACACTTCATCATGTTCAAGACTTAATCGGGTATTCGCGAATGAAAGGAAGATATCACAATAGCCCACAATATTACAGGTAGTTGCAGATTTCCTCGCAACGTACCTCGTATATTGAGAATATCTTATTTATTATCTAGGGTTCAATTAAGACCGTTAGTTTGACTAATCGCTCGATATACGAGGGCCTGTGGGCCACACAACAAGTAATGACAATTTACCAATTGTAGTTGGTTGATTAAATATTTTATTGGATATAATATTTAATTTATGGAGAATATAATAATAATTATATTTGGAATTAATTATTATTATTATTATTATTATTTAATTAAATTGAATTTAATTAAATATGAAATCCTAATAATAATATTTGGAATATTATTATACAAGAATAATAGATATGGTAAAGATATTATTCGTAGGAACATATCTAGGGAAATATAATCCGTAGATATTATATTACGGGCTAGGCCCGATATCTTGCTTAGGAATTAAGCCAAGTTAATCCCTATAAATATGTGTCTTATGGGAATTCCGAAAACACACAAGAAACATAATTTCTCCATAAAATCTCTAGTCGGAATTTTCGTAGCAAATTCGTCTCGAGATTCAACGATGGCATATCGGTGCGGGTTGGTAGAAAGTCGTTATGTGGATACCATAGTTGAGGATTCCGCGTACAAATCGATGTAAGGATTTATATGTTGTTATTAATCCTTTATGTTTTATGTTATACAACTATTTACAGATTTGTTGTTGGTGAATCGTTATCTTCCGCTGCGCCGAACATGGTGTTCGTGCCTCTAAAACCCAACACCAAGAAACTGGCAAACTCAACCCTAACAAGTACTGTGCCTACCATCAAAGGGTGGGGCACTATACGAGCGAGTGTAGAGATTTGCTCAAGTAACTTTGGAGATTCTATGAGGAGGGAAAGCTCTTCGACTTCGTCAAAAGGCAACCTGGAAAGAGAGCCCGGGAGAAAAATTCAGAGGATGAGGAGGATGGTCCACCTCAAAGGAATAATAAGCCCGGACGACCAGTTCCAGCCGTTGCTGCTCGTCCATTAGAGGATCTATACATGATGGAACCCGCAGGACCTGCAGGAGGATGTTCTGATGGACGACCGCCAATCTCCAACTGAAAAAGAAAAGCCGAATTACGAGCGATCGACCAAGTACAAGAAATGAGGGTTAAACCATCCATCATGCAGACAACAGAATTAACCTTCACTGAAAAAGACTTGGAAGGAATATTGACCCCCCACAACGATTCGCTCATAATCTGTGCAAAGATCATGGGGACCAGAGTACATAGATTGTTGGTGGACACCGGAGTCTACACCAACATCATTTTCAAAAAGACGCTCGATCAACTTGGAGATTATTCGGGCTAAATACGAGATTCAAATCATAGAATCTTAGGCTTCGGAAATGCTATAACAGTCCCGTTGGGGGAGATTAGGTTGTCTGTTCAGCTTGTAACGGTCGAGGAACCGAGAAAAATATAACAAGAATGGTAGATTTCTTGGTCGTAGATCAGGAATCGACCTATAACGGGTTTCTTGGTCGACCTTTCTAAATGAATTTAAAGCTGCATGTTCAACTTTTCACTATTGTATCAAGTTCCCAACAGCAAGTGGAGCAGGCTCAATCAAAGGAGACCAAAGAAAAGCTCGTGAATGTCACCTGCAATTGCAAGCAAGACATGCACAAGTATCCATGATGGAAGCCACCACAAGCTACCTTGTCGATGAACCATAAATACTGGAGAACATGATGGACACAGAGGAGGACCATATGGATGCGGACGAACAACACTCTGACGAGCAAGTGTTGGACGAACAACTCATCACCACCCATGGGGAACTTCCACCTGACGAACAACATAGAGGTGGTGACGAGCAACATTCAACAGATGACTTGGAGGGCTAGATGCTGGCTAACAACAATGGGTCAGGACCAGTAGATGATCTAGAGCCTCGCCTGGGAGCAGAGCCCATGAACATCGAAAATGATTTCAACCCTGAGGGACCAATACTTGATCCTCGTTGGAAAGGACAAAAACGACGAGCAACTCCAGTCGAAGAACTGGAGGCATTCAAAGTTAATCCTGGAAATGAAGATCTTGAATTGTACATAGGATCGGAGCTCCCTGAGCCTTACAAATCCCGAATGAAAGAGTTCCTCAGCAAGAATCTAGATATTTTTGCTTGGTCTCATGCAGACATGGTGGGAATATATCCAAAGCATGCTTGCCACAAGCTTAATATCAATCAAGCAAAAAGGCCAGTCTATAAAAAACGAAGAAAGTACAGCCCGGACAAGTATCAAGCTTTGAGTGATTAGGTGAAAAAGTTGTTAGATAATAATCTAATCCGGCAAGCACTTTGTCCACAATGGGTAGCAAACCCAGTCCTTGTGCGGAAACCAAACGGGACCTGGAGGCTATGCATAGATTTTACGGATCTGAATGCAGCATGCCCGAAGGACAACTTTCCTCTCTCCCATATTGATCAATTGGTGGACAGCACTGCGGGTCATGAAATGTTTACATTCATGGATGCCTTTGCCGGGTACCATCAATTCCCAATGCATCCAGACGATCAAGAAAACACAGCATTTTACACGAACAAAAACTTGTTGTGTTGGAAAAGAATGCCATTCGGCCTCATCAATGCTGGAGCAACATATCAGAGGTTGGTGAATAAGATGTTCGACGAACAAATCGAAGATACGGTAGAAGTCTATGTAGACGATATCGTGGTCAAGAGTCCCAAGAAAGAAGACCATCTCCAACATTTGACCCAGGTGTTCGAAATTCTTCGACACTACAACATGAAGTTGAATCCAAAGAAGAGCAGCTTTGGAGTTCATTCAGGAAAATTCTTGGGCCATCTTGTTAGTCAACGAGGGATTGAGGCCAATCCAACAAAAGTCAAAGCTATCGTGGATATGCAACCACCACGTTCGGTAAAAGAGGTACAAAGGCTCACGGGATGCCTAGCAGCTTTGAACCGGTTCATATCCAGATTGGGAGACAAATGTCGTCCATTCTTCGAGGCCATAAAAAAGGGAAAGTTCACGTGGACTAACAACTGTCAAAAGGCATTTGACCAACTTAAGGACTACCTGGGAGATGTTAAAATTCTATCAAAACCCATCCCAGGAGAAAAGCTCTATCTGTACTTGGCAGCGTTAGAAGTGGTAACCAGCTCCGTTCTGGTGCGGGAGGATGGCAAATTTCATCAACCAATCTACTACGTCAGCCAAGCTTTACACGAAGCAGAGATCAAATATTCCCCAATAGAAAAGCTGGCGTATGCACTTGTTATGAGTGTGAGAAAGTTACAACCATATTTCTTTGATCATCAAGTTGAGGTACTAACAACTTTCCCACTCAGAAAAATTCTCCATCGCCCCGATACAACTGGTCGTTTATTAAGATGGTCAATAGAGATTAGCCAGTTTGGGGTAACCTATGCTCCTCGAACAGCGATCAAAGGGCAAGCTCTAGCCGACTTTATAGTCGAACTAACTTTCCCACCTGATCCGACGAGAGGACTTGATCACCTCTGGCATCTTTACGTTGGCGGATCTTCAACTAATATAGCCTCGGGGGCAGGAGTAGTCCTGATAAGCCCTGACAGACAAGTATTCACCTCAACAATCAGATTTGGTTTCATGGCAACCAACAACGAAACTGAGTATGAAGCTCTCATTGCTGGTCTCCACCTCTCCCTCGCAGTAGGTGTCAGACGGTTACGAATATTCGGCGACTCACAACTGATTGTGAATCAAGTCCGAGGTGAATACGAGGTGAAGGACGATCATATGATCGAGTATCAACGGATTTTTGCTCACCTAATGTCCCTACTGGATCAAGTTTTCATTGAATAAATTCCGAGGATGAGTAACACTCAAGCTGACGCACTGGCTCGACTAGCAACAAGTGAAGGACCTACAGAGTTGGCGGACATCATAATTACCAAGATGAACGATCCATCAACAATAAGTTATAATGTCAACCAACTAGACGAACAAGCAAGTGAAGAAGAAGATTGGAGAACAAACATAGTCAAATATTTGAAAAGTGGAGAAAAACCAAACAACTCTTTTGAAGTTGCCAAGCTAACAAAGCAAACCGCCAGATATACTCTGGTAGACGAGCAGCTTTACAAAAGAGGAATATCAATCCCACTTCTCAAATGTTTGCCTAGGGGGCAAGGACGAGCAATACTTGAAGAAATATACGCCGGAGTATGTGGAAATCACACTGGGGGGCAGGCCTTGGCGTACAAAACTATTAACCAAGGTTATTATTGGCCGACCTTACGTCAGGATGCAATCAAGAAAGCAAAAACTTGTCACCAATGCCAGATTTTTGCCCCAAATATTCATACCCCGGCTCAGGAGCTCGTATCAGTTTACAGCCCATGGCCATTTGCAAGATGGGGAATGGACATTATTGGTCCCTTCCCAACAGGAGTTGGAAATGTTCGACTTACCGTCGTGGCAGTCGATTATTATACAAAATGGGCAGAAGCAGAGGCCATGATGAAAATTACGCAACAAAAGATGATCAACTACATATGGAAGAACATTGTCTGTCGTTTTGGGGTTCCACAAACCATTGTGACAGACAATGGTCCGCAGTTTGATGGAAAAGAATTGAGAGACTTCTGTATAAAGTGGAGGGTCAAAAAATATTATTCTACTCCCTATCATCCCCAGTCAAATGGACAAGTCGAAGCTGTGAACAAAATTATTAAGCATACGTTGAAAGTACGACTGGTGGAGAGCAAAAGTAGCTGGTCTGAAGAACTTCCAGAAGTCTTGTGGGCATATAGAGTTTCTCCCAGGTCAAGCACCGGAGAAACACCTTTTGCAATGGCTTTCGGAACAGAAGCTGTGATACCAATCGAATTAAAGACTAACACAATCAGGACGACCAATTTTGATGAACAAGCGAACAACTCTGCTCTAGCTACTGAAATGGATTTGCTCGAAGAAAAAAGATTAAGTGTCGAGCTAAGAAATGCTACTTATAAGCAACGAGCAGAACGCTACTATAATTCTCATATTAAAATCAGTGACTTCAGAGTTGGAGATTTGGTTCTAAGAAAGTTGCTCGCCCAACCTCTAGGTGTATTGGGACCAACTTGGGAGGGCCCGTATCGTATAACGGACAAATTCCTTAATAGTGTATACGATATCGAAGATATGGAAGGCAAGCCGACCCAATATTCCTGGAATGTTGTACATCTAAAGAAGTACTATCAATAAGTCGAACAAGTTCAATTCACAATTGTTGGGCGAACAAATGTCTTGGGGGGCAAGTGAACCAAGTAAGGCAAACCAAAAACTTGCCTAATTTTTTGGAAATTTTGCTAAGTATAGAATGAAAGGTTGTTCGGCACATTGTATAGTCTGGTGCTGGTTCATAATCTTTTAATTACAGACAAAGTTGCTCGGCAAAAATATTATAAGCGAGCATGTTTTGGTTAGTGTTTAAAGTTGTTCGTTAGAGTGAATATGTTAGTGATGAACAGTCTTACAATACTTGTAATTTTTCACGATGTAAATATAGTTGTTCGTTAAGAAAAAGTCAGAAGCTCAAGGTACAAGTCCATTTAAAAGGACCAAGGCCACTTAAAGGTTTTTTTTTTTTTTTTAAGATGAACAGAACCTAAGGCTAAACCCATATTCTATTAAAGGCAAAGTTCAAATCGAACAAAGCCCGACATTATATGTTATAATTGTAAAAGCATTAAACAGAAATGTAAAGGCAATTAACATATAAGAAGAAGATTGAGCGAACAAAAGAAGACACTTCATTAAAGTAAAAAGGCTTTAAAGCCTAAAAAATAGTACAAGTGTAAAGTACAACAAAAATCGAACAA
Source organism: Ballota nigra (assembly GCA_947034835.1). Classification (NCBI taxonomy): domain Eukaryota; kingdom Viridiplantae; phylum Streptophyta; class Magnoliopsida; order Lamiales; family Lamiaceae; genus Ballota; species Ballota nigra. The sequence goes on from OX344725.1 coordinate 35,955,932, forward strand.
CAATTACAAAAGAAATACAAAAAGCCTAAGTCCTAGGCCTATTGTTGCTCGGCGGGTGGGAGATCTTGAGGCTGGTCGGTAGGGGGATCGACGATCATGTCCCTGGCCATTTCCTCGGTCGCCTTTTGCTCCTGCTCATTGGCAGTCTGCTCGTCATTGGCAGCCAGTTCATCATCAGCTACTTGCTCGTCTTCATCTGCCGGAGTTGGAGGGCGAGTAATAATAATACTGGGGTCAAGTTTATCAATTTTGACCCCGTAGTCCACCATATCCCCCAGTTGGATTTCAATTTTGTTCGGTGGGGGATAGTTCTCTACGAACTCAGTCAGATCCTTGCCCATCTCCTCCACTAAATCTTTGTATTCATACGCATTAGCCAGACGAATATAGTCGGCATAGGCGCAGATATAGCCCAAGTTGGAGATGGGAGCCGATCGGACTTGTAGCTCGGCCTCCAGTTGCTCGCCGGTGTACTTACTGGAGTCAGCCTCGTTGAGGCGAGCAACTTCTGTCTCGAGTTCGGCAATCTTTTGTTCAGCAGCAGATAACCTCTTCCCCCCTTCTTCGAGCAAGGCTTCTTTACATTTAAGCTCGGCGGACAGGCCTTGAATGTCCTCGAGATGTTTTTTCTCGGAGCCAAGGGTGAGAGAGAGCTGATTATTCAAGCGAGCAAATTTTGCTCTGTAATTATTGGTCATGTTGTCCTTTTCCTCAGTAAGTTGTCGCGCAGTACTGGCATATCGACGAACAACATCTTCCTGCTCGGCCAGCTGGGCCATCGCTTTATGAGCAGTAATAAGGCCATTGGCGTGCTGCATCATGGAAAGATGAAAATTGTCAGCCAATCCTTGCGTGGAGATAGTTTTCTCCATGGGTCTAGTCCAAGCCCGGGCGATCAGCTCTGTGGCCCTATGAACATGGTCGCCCAGAATCTCCCTTATGTTCACGGGGGTTTTGGAGCAGGCGTACTGGTGAACGGCAGTTGCTCGCCCAGGATGATCCTCAGCCCGATATCTGCGAACAAGAAAATACATTATACTTAGAAAAATTCATGAAAGAATAAATGTATCTTGTTCGGCATTGAAAAAAGTATACTTACTCCGCAAATTTTCGTTCGTCCCAGCCGAGGAGGGTGATATCCTCTGGACCACGAGACGGGGCAACGTCTTTTCCAGCCTTGCATGTTTTCTCTACAGGCTGGATTGAGGAACGACGAGCAGTTTCTTCCTCAGAGCGAGCAAGGCTTTTGCCCATTTTCTCCTTCCCCTTGTTGCCAGTGGGGACATCATGTGCCACCGGGGTCCCGTCAGCCTTTTTCAAGCGCTTTCCTCCGCGAGGGGGGGGGGGGAGATAGGAGGGGGTGCTGGTTGAGCATGACCAGAAGGGGCAGCCTGTCGAGGAACTTTTGCTCCCTCCAACTTGTTCGTCATGACGAGCACCTTGGAGGGGGGTCCCCCTTGATCTTTCTTCCCTTCGGTGGAGGCATCTCATGCACTCTTTGCTTAAGGAGGCCAAAGCAGGAAGGGACTGCAACTGTGACTTGGTCGGCTATATGTATAAAAAAAAGAATTAGATTATGAAGTGTGCGAGCAAGTTTTATATAAACTTCTCCCGGATGAACAAACAAATTTATGAAAGTTAGTAAGAATTCATACCTGGGGGCACCTCAATTCTGGCTTCGAGATGATGAGGGTATGTGAGTAGGCGAGCAGCTTTTTGGCACTTCTCCTTGCTCAAGTACTGAATGGTCCTATCTGCTCTATTTCGTAAGCCGACCAGACAGGAGGTGAAGAGAAACTCTGAGCCGATCTCTTCCTCTGTGTTCCACTTGAGCAATCGAGGGCCTGTGAGCAAATAAGAAAAGTTAAATTAGAACAATACAGTTCAAAGACGAATAGAGATAAACTTACGCCTAATTTTTCCATAAGATGCGGGAGAGTTTATCCGTCCAATGCCACCGTGTAGACCAGAAGATGCTCGCCAGTCACCCCCAATAAAGAAGAAGTGTTGCTTCCAGTCCCTGATCTTGTTCGGCACCCCTTCTACCATTTTAAGTCTAGTTCGGGCTTTGAGATAGTAATATCCTTCTTCGCCTACGGGGCACTTGGTGATCGTCATGAGATAGTTGATCTCCTCTGTAGTGATGCGATCAACATATCCTTCTAGGGCGAACAAGCACATTATGCCGAGCAAATTCATCCACCCAATCGGCGTGATTTGGGTAATAGCAAGGTTGGTCGCCTCTAGAAAACGACCAACAACCGGGGGCAACGACAGCCTTAGCCCGACAATCAACGTATCAATGTTGATCGCCGTACATCCTGGAGGTGGGCGATCATCTCTCTCCTTCCTCTTAGGAGCCCACATGTGGATATCGAAGGGGATTTTGTAGGTTTCTCGGATCAGGTCAAGGTCGTCCTTGAGAACCACACTCTTAATCTTGCTCACCTGGAACTCAGTTTTCACCAACTCCATAATTTGTCGCTTAGGGCGAGAAAAGCTGTTCGCATTTTAATTTGAATATGCTCGCCATTCAAAGGGGCGAGCAACTCGAGATGGGATCTCATTCTCCAACATTTTGGGATGCGGAAAGTCTATCCACTCCAAAAACTCACGAGTTAGCTCGTTGAATTCGGGATCTTCCTCAGATTCAGAACTGGATGAAGAACCCTCGTTTGAATCCTTGCTCGCCACAACGACAACTTCTCCTCCATATGGGCGAGCACCAGTGTCTTCCACAGATCGAACAACTGAGTTAACGTGGAGATTCGACGCCAATGAAATCTCGAATGGAGGTTGGTTTTCGTAAGTAACAATAGAAAATAGAGGATCAAGGGTTTCCTCGGAACTATGGTTTCTCGAGTATGAGGACATGGGGTTAGGAACAAGCAAATTGAAGGTTAAGGAGTTTTTAGAGGTTTGATTAGAAACCCCAGTGGTGATTTGCAGACGGCGGTGCTGGACCTTGCACGGTGGCGTTGGCGAAATTCAAAAAAGAAAAAAAGATAGGAAAAGATGAACAATGGAGTAAAATAACTACCTTGGGGAGTAATTAAAGGCCGGAATTTGAAGAAATCGCGCCGGAACATCGAATGTTACCGGAGATGGTGGAAGTCGCCGGAGTACACTGTTGCAAATGAAGAAGAGTGGGAAAAATTTCATTTCCCACTCATTTTTATACCCCTAAGTGAAACCCGTAATTTTCTCAAAGTACATGGGCCAATTTGATAGAAAATGGGGTCAAATTTGAGCACAATTAAAAAATAAAGGGCCTATATGCAAATATAGGGGCGCGTGGCCTCGGGACTGCTCACGCGTGGGCGGCGCACAATCATACCACTCACGTCATCCTCGTACATCCCCCAGATCGTGGGAAGATGAAACGGCGGACCTGAAGTTGCTCGTCAGTTTCAACGATGTTCATCTAAACCCTTATCAATTTAGTATCCTAACTATAGTTGCTCGCCAAAAAGTTGCTCGTCTGAAGCAACATCTAGTCAGGATAGGGGGCAATTGCTGATAGGCGAACATCAATAATTGTTGGGCGAACAAAGATTTAAGACCTTAATAAAGATTACGAAGAATCAACTCCAAATCAAAGATGATTAATGAAGAAAATCAAGTTGGAGTGCCTAAATCAATCCAGGAGGTTTATAAAGTGACGAACAACTCCAGTGACGAACAAGATACTGGCGAACAGGTTCTTTGACCCGGGACCAGATATGAATATTCCATCGGATCACTGGTGACGAACAACATAATCAAAAGGTGGTGAATCTACCGATCTAAGAGGTGTATTTTGACGAACAAAGGACCAAGATTCCAAAGCTTATCTTAATAAAATAGGCCGGCGAATAACTTCCGAGCAATAACCTCAAAAGGTGAACAACTTTTATTTAAAGATCACTTTGGACCAATCAAGCCAACCATGACGAACAACAATGAGTCCGAGATAAGACCAAAGAAGACTTTGTAATTAAGATTCAGCTTAGATAAGGTCAAACAATGTCAAATGACACTTGTCTAACATGCAAGCTAGGAAGCCCAAGAGTCTTGAACACCTCCTACTTGCTAGCCTCTATAAATAAGTTGTTCTTCAGCTAAGAAATTCAAGTTCAAATACACAAATACTCACAAAACACACACAAACACACCTTAACGTACACCTATACGAAATAAATATGATTTCGACTTCCGTATTTACAATTTTACAATCTTTAGCTTCGATTTATCATTTACGGTGATAATCAATCACACGTTCTTATTTGGTGGTCCTAAACCGAATTAAACAACCACTAATCCATCCGATTAAATTTGATCACCAACAACTAATAAAAAGTATATCTTTCAAATTTAATCTTTATTAGCAAAAGGGATCATTAATTTTAAATCAAACCATAAATTTTTATGAGACATACAAATTCCTAAATTTTGTCTAAAATATATATTTTCTTATATTTTATTTCCAGATCATTTGAGATAAGAATTCAAAAGCTCAATTTAAACTATAGTACTTATTTCATTCAAGCTCAAACCCTAAACTTTCATATATTTATATATAAAATATCTTATCCCAAATTTTCTAGTAAATTATTTTGAGGTACATGTATTATGAATTTTATTTCATATTACGATACAAGATAAGACTATTCTATGACAATGCTACTAAGTACATTAAGTTATTACTTTTACATAACTATTATTATAATAATTATTATTGTATTTTGTTAATATTTATTAAGATTTTGATAGGATATTTATAATAGATAATATTTAATTGGTTGATTCCCATTCTAGTAAATACCAAAGATTAGAAGATATATATGTTAGATATATATTAGTGAGGTGCGTGCTTATATATATACTAGAGTGTACCCAAGCGAATTTCGCGTACTGAAAAAATATATTATATGTATTTTCTGTAGACATTTAATATAAGAGTATTTTTGTTTAAAAAAATTCGAGATATATACAATAAATTATGAGGTTTGTTTAGTTGTGGCCCGTGCCCTTCACTAAACCCTATAGGTAACAAACTAAATAATTAAAAAAATATCAAAATTCACATAAATTAATAACAATTATGGAATAACATTACTTAGACTAATAATTTAATAATAATCAATTTTCATTTTAATATTGAATAATTTATAAATTAATCAACATTATTAGTTATTGGGAGTATACGGTAAGAAATTAATTTATATAAGAAACAATACAAAATTTGAAATAAACTTTAACGTTACAAATACCTGTTCATCGATCAAAATGAGTTCCAAGTAGAACTTGTCTCTATTAAAATCATTAAAAAATATTGTCCAACTTTTTCAATCCTAACTTTAACGGTCAATTTTTGGATCTCACTCTTGATATTAGAAATCAGAGAAAATTGAGGTGTCATACTCTTGAAACCTAAAATGGAATTTAAATTACAACAATTAAACCATCATAATTATTCAAATAAAAATTTATGGTATAGTTAAATCTATTAGTTTTAAACATGAAGAAATTTTAAACTGAACGATGTAGAGCATAAATCAACAATCATTATTACATTCATATTGATATTGATATTTAAATCTAATCAAATTGTGAGCACTTAAAATGATGAATTTAATTATAAAATAAATATACTAATAACAATAGATATATAACTAACCAACAATTGATGGGAGAAAACTCAGCAAAAGAGTGGAACAAATGAAACTTTGATGTGAAAAAATGAAATACAATATGCTCTTTATTTATAATAAAAAAAATGCATGCAATATTATATCTTGTCCATAATAAGAATATATCACATAAGAATATTCTTTGGAATATATAACTACATACCTTTTATTTTAGAAAAAAATAATTGAACATTATATTATACTATATATACTAACTCAAAGTTAGAAATGATAAATTTAGATTCATTCAATAAGTAGATCATATTTAATTACATTAAGGTTTGGAAAAAATATAATTTATAATAAATTCTAAAAATAACTAAATAAGAAAATGGAAAAAATATCTATTTGCATTAATTATGCAGATATAAATTAATGGTTTAAATTTATTGATATAGAACGAAGGGTCGAGATTAAAAGTTTAACCAACTTTAAATGAGAGTGCAATATTTCAAAATGGAGAGATTTGAGACATACCACATCAGTCTAAGAATAAGGTGGTGTTGACACATCATTTTGGAGAGGTTTGAAAATATATTATTATAAGATATATATGGTTACTAATTAAATGCTTCCTAACGTATGACAATATATGGCATAGGAGGGATATATATGGATAGTTGATTTGCATGTAAGTTTCCCTCATATATAATTGTTCGCCTCAAATTTCTCTTTTTCGGTTATAAATTTTTTAAAGCCACATTTTCATTCACTAGTTGTTAACACGTGCGTTGCACGTTGTCTATTAATTTGCATTCGTAGTTTACATGTTACAAAATTTAGAAGAGGTGCTAAAATTTATTTGTTTCCATATGCACACTGGGTTTTTTTTTAATGGAATACAAACTAATCTCTTATGTAAGGTTAAGTCCTATTTGTGTATAAAAGCTGACACCGTAAAAAAATGGTTATGGATACAACAAAGCAAGAAATTAACCAGACAAATAGAAGTTCTTTTTTCTTTTTCAAAGAGATGGTAAGGCTTACATGTTGACTGCTACAACCTAAATGTATCTGTCTTTGATTTTGTACACCTCTCGCACCATAATACCTGCATAAAGAAAAGGCGAAGTGACTTGAAGGAAGTTATCAATAACATTAAGGATGAACAAACCCCAAATTCAAAGCACCAAGAATCTAAAAGTAGGATTTCCAGTCCAAATTGTAAAATTGTTGGATCTCAATTGCTATGAGAAAAATACCTAATATTAGCTACGGACTCATCTTTGATCCATGAGATGTTTTCCCCAAACCTTCCAATCAGCCCACCAACCAGATTTTTAGGAACCATAAGCTCCAAAGTTACATAATGAGATGCAAGATTTTTTGTACTAATAATGAGGTCATTGTGATTCTCATATTCTATCATGTAACTTAGTAGCAGAAGGAAAAAAAAAGACTTGTGTGGCAAGGTATTTATGCACCTGAAGTAGGATCCACAGGTGGTTGAGGTTGCCGAGGAAAACCAGCATTATCTGTGTCCCTATAAATTGCAAAAGGTAACAATTTTAAGACAAAAGTACAGGAAGATAAATGTAAAGAACATGTATTGATGTAAGACACATGTCCACCTAAGCTGGCACCCAATTTCCACCACAACTCTCAAAACTGTAGGAATTGATTCCATCAACTGCGAGAATGACACCTTTAACATCTCTCACAACAGTAAAAAGGAAAGACAACCAGAGTAATGTATACATAAAGAACATGTACATGTATTGTGAAATAAAATTATTACAAATAAATTCCACAAAAAAAATTGATGCTCGCCTATAAAAGCTAATTAGAAACATGAAACATACCCAAACCACCAAACCTCTTTTCTTGAATTTTTATGATTGATTTTGCCATAAGCACATAATGATGGGCATTATTAGATTGAAATTCATTAAGCAAAGTGGAGTCAGCTAATGCTCTTATCTGGTGGGGAAGTATTTTACCAACTTAACAATAAGGACAGGTTAATAAAAGTCATCTAGATAATCCACAAATGATGAGTAAATTGATTCTCAAGGAAATATTTCAATGCATTTCTCTAACAAGTGACAACAATTTTTGGCCTCATAATCTACTATGCAGTAACTTTTTGTTATTGTATAAAAATCAATGGAATCTTTATTGTATATTCTAGTTGCTTTGCTAAAAATTGTTAGTATATCCATCTTGAAAATTCGGATGTTACAATGAAATAACTTGCAAACTAACCTTGCTGGATTCTGGCTTTCAACAACTAAACCTAACCCACTGAACAAAAAGTTTTATGCACTGTATTCATAGATAAGAACCTCAATTATCATCCTGAGCTATACCTTTACCAATATCGATACAATTAGTTATTTATCTCCACTTCCAGCTCCAGAAACCTTGATCCTGAAGATCTGCAGCTGCAAATATTACAAAGACTTTAATAAATAACAGTATAATCCTGAGAAAAATAAGCAAGTATACACATGTGAAGATCTCTAGTAAACAAAAATCATAAGAACAATTGCAACAATAAATAACTACACACTAACCTGAGTAGAAACAAATTAGATTACTCAATTGAAGTAATTTTATCCTGGATACTTGATTTACAAATTAATTAATAATCATCAAAGTGAGAAAAGAATGAATTACTTGCTTCAAGCTTGAGACGACAATCTACATGGCATCGGAACAGAAAAATGGGTGTAGTAGTAAAAAATGAAGAAAACTAAGTTCAACAACGAAAGAAAAATTGAGTGAAGGGAAAAGTAAAAAGATAAGAGGAACTGCAACCCTCGCCCATGATATAGAACTCGTGGAAAAATCTTCCATGTGTGCCACAAAAGCTTGAGTTCATCAATCTCCTCATTTTTCATGGGCATAACAATTTTAATCTAAAAAGGCATTTAGAAAACAACCTGCAAGAATACTATTCTAAAGCAAAAAATAAATAATGAGAAACCAGAAGATGAGGGCAACATATTCATGAAGGAAAATGAGAAGGAAGAAACCAGAAGATGAGGTCTTAATGTGTTCGCAAAGAAAATTGGGAAGGATGTATTCCCTTTGGCCTTGTTCACAGTCAGCTTATTGGAACTGTGTAGCAGCAAAATGAGCAGAACAATAAAGCTCAAAAAGTTGCTATACAAAGAGAATATACAACTCAAAAGGAATTATTAAGACAAACTGATTATACTTGAATTACTCGTTGATGGTCAGAATCATCCCAATAGTTGTAGGTGGTTTGAGGAAGTTCATCTAGTAAATACATCATAAAGAAAACATTTTCATCGGAGATACTCTAGAAACAACGTTAACCCATATCCAAATATATTTTTCTTTTTAAAAGTCCAAAAGAATAAAAGGAGAATACCTAAGCATATCGTAGAAAGAATGCTTAAAAGCTACAACATAAAAATATACAATAAAAGCTTGTATAATGTGATTGAGAATCTAGATAAGATTCTATATTAAAAGATGTATGAGCCTTACATAATGAAAATAGGTGATATATTTAAACGATATTAACTATAAAACTTATAGAAATGATAAAAACCATGTGCAATACTTCATATCTGAGAAACCAAGGAATCTGTAAATTAAAAGAAGAGTAAGAACTTTCAGAAAGACTATGTCGAGGTCGGAATCATAAAACACACATCTAGAATTCAATCATAAATATATGCAAACGTATAATGTTGCAAAAGTGGCTTGCACAAAGGGCAAATTTAGTGGAAGTTTGAATCAGCATATATAATTTAAGAAGAGATTATTGACTTGATTTTTGTAGTACAACCATCATATAAGGAATAACAACTACCTTTTTTTGGGGCGTTAAACCGCAAAAGAAGAGAAGTCACCTGGTTAAAGAAACCAAACTCCAATTCAGTAACCCAACTGCAAAAATTACAAAGACTTTAATAAATAATTGTATAATCAAGTGAAATATGCTCGTAAAATACCATAGAAAAACATAGTAACATAATGTCACAATAGGATCACATATAAACAAAATGCCATGGAAATCATTCTGCAATCACTCTATCATAATCTAACCCTTTATCATATCTCGAAATAACTTTACATGTATATTTTGGCGAAATATAAAATATTGATAGTGTAGACTAATAGTCTTGGTCAAGTACCTTATGATCAAGATGCCTTGATCAATTTTCCTTGCTCTTTCCCTCAAAGCATGTTGACTGACAAAATTGTTCAATCCACCCTGTATATAAAACAATATAAACCATTTAATATGTGCATAAAATAATTGGTGTGTAACAATGCACATTACTAATAAGTACTAATGTATGTATTGAAAATTGAATATACAAATGCAGAGAACATTCTGTAACCCAAGTTTTCCAACTAATTCACTCGAGTGACATACTTCAGAACATCAACATTCTAAACATTTAAAAGATTACAAATTTAATATTCTGAAATAAAAATACAAACTATAGCAGAAAAAAAAGGGGGAAATGATAATAAAACATAGCAAACCTTCTATACTCACAAGACTGCCTTTGGATTGGAGTTGGCTCTTTAAAACCCAGTTCGGCCAGAATGCGTACTAAGTAAGATCTGCAGTTGTGCCTGCAAAGAGTAAATCACTAAATTGTAAAGTGAACTTCCACAAAGAGAAACATACAGTGGCACCCTAAAAGAAGAAGAAACAAATTTAACATTTCAATGAGAAGTTTGAAATTACTTACAGGAGTTTAGCTTCCATCACTTTTTTGAAGAAATTCTCTGAGATCCCCTGAGTTATCTTGATTACAGCTAGGACATAAGCATCTCTTTTGAAGCTCCTCACCAAAAGTAGTACACTTTTCTTCCAGTTCGGACGTCTGCTTGTTCCCAGTAAAGGCAAAAATATGGTAATTTGAAATAAACATTGAATGTTAATGTCAAAATTATTCAGCAGACAGAAGGTAGTTAGATTATCCAAGTTACTAGTGAATAATACCAAGAAGGCATAATTTCTCAAAAAGAAAGAAGGAAAAACCTATATGACTTTACTACCCAAATAATTCTCTAATACAAACAAATAGTGCGAGTTTTGTGCATGTAAATATTTTTAGGGCAACAGCCTCATAAGAACCATTTGGGTTCCCTATGTGAATCAAACAAAGCAAGAAGAATATAATTTTAGCAACATATGGCTATTCCAGTGCTATAATTTTAGAGATAATACTATTTGCTATTCTGTAAGAATTTCCATTCAGTAACTCAACAGGATTAAGGCTTGGTAAAGTTGGATTTTGAAAGAGTGCGAAAAAGTTCCAGGGTTGTTATGTTATCCCTATATTCCCTACAGTTTTGAGAAACTTTCTAGGGACCTTATGCCACTTGATTAAGCGATCAAGATGTTAAAATACAACTGATAAAACACAAGGATATCTACTCAACTCCTTGAGCTCCATGCTTTCTCTCATCAATGACTCCAATAGCAATACTTTTTTTTCCAAATTACTAAGATCTTTTTGAAACTGCACAAGCACCAAAAGATTATCCAGTTAATTTCACAAAGTCATAGACACATTACATGATAGAGCCCATTATATAGGTGTCTCATTTTCTAAATAGTCATCACAATTATAATCTGAAAGCACTCCCACGTAGTTATGTATCGAGATTAACTAATCACCTGATCAAGAATCTCTACTTCAGCTACATGTTGTTGTTCCTCCTGGTCAGAATGCAAGATTAATTGAGCAAGTTTGTTCTCTGTATCCAACCTAGATTGCTCAGCATCCTGACCATGTGCAGTTAAGGCGCCTGCTTTTGAACAATTCCTAAATTACGTTAGTACCAAACAGAAGTTGTATATTCTACATTTTTACCAAATAACAGATATATAGAATGCGCCCAAGCAAGCAATTGAAGTCAAGAAAAATAAGAAGTAATAAACTTCTAACCGATGAAATCTACGTCTGGGATTACTTCCTTAACTATCACCAGTCACATTTTATAATGTTAATTCAAATTAATGTTCTTCCACAATTTTGACTCGGTGTAATCAATGTATAGATAGGAAATCCTCTTTGCTGATATATCATTTTCCTGCATGTATAAGCACATATAGATTAATGGCACAAATATCATTTTCCTGATATATTAAAGTTTCCACGGCCTAAAATAAGAGTAAATAAAAATGAGATGTCTCTGATATTGAAACACTTAAAATGGTAAACTCAGAAATTGCAATACTTTTAGAATAAAAACATGTCATTCATTTTTTTTTTTCAGAAAGCAACAATGTAAATAACTTACATGAAGCTTCTAATATATCATGCCAAATAAACTTTCCACCAGACAACAAAAAAAGAATTAGAATCAATAGAAATGACGCAATCTCACTTTGATTCATGCATTTATATTTTAAAAAAATGATCATGCTTCCTACTTTATCTAACGTATAAAAAAAGTTAAAGGCTGGTCAAATGAAAAGTTTTGATGCTTCTAGTCGAGGAGTTATCCCAACTCCCATATCTGTGGTGGAGGCGACCCCTAAAATTGAAGTTATGCCCTAATTAATTATAATGGCATTCTACCCTAAGCTGGATATCAACGAAGATCTTAATCTTTAGTGATCCTAGAACAAAAAATTTAAGCACTTACAGACACAAAATGATCTTGTTCTTTACTGAGCTTAAGAATAGAGAATTCAAGTACAAAGTGGAAGGAGGACATAATTATAAAGAGCATATGAAAACCATATAAGTGACAGTTAACTAACCTAAAAAAAAATTATGAAAAACAAAGGCATATAATTTATTATAGTTGGAGACCACAAATTCAAATTATGGGAGGTCCCTTGCTGTCAAAATTCTCCCAATGAGATAACGCCCCCACATGTATGAAACTTTGATTTAGAAGCCCATAAAAAAGCTCAAACAATTAAAAATATGTTTAAATAATTCTCACAGTAAGACAATTTCATAGGTTACCATATTATCCCTCACAAGTCACAAAAAGCTAAACCTTAAATCTAACTCAACTGTGCCCACTGCCCGCTTCTTATGCTAAATACATAATTCAAGCACATTAAACAAAACACAGTACAAATATTTCTGATAGAGCTGTACTCACTGAAGAAACTGATATTTGTATTCAAAATGATATATACATCAATGAAGATAGCAATAGAGAGTAGTAAGCTTTGGAACCGCACCCCAACATGTAACCGTTGTGCTCCATCACTATGTTCACTAAGTAAGACCAATGAGTCCATGAAACCAATACAATATTCATTTCGTCCACAAACAAATTTATAGAATAAAAAAATATGTCCAATGTAAAACAAAACAGTGTTGCATTCTAAGGATGTAAAGTATTGTTCCGATAAAACTAATTTGACTGCAAAATGAACATTAGAATGTCGATGACTGCATTCTCACTACAAAACATAAAACCGAAATGATATAATATAACGCATCAAAAATTGTGATTATTTCTAACGAAGGCTACTCGGCCATAACTACTCTGTCACCTCTTTGGGTGAACACCATCAAAGATGCTACTTAGATGACTTTCAGTTTGATTGTTAGTTTCACAGTAAATCTTTCTTTCTCAAAGACTAAAAGAAAGCTTGCAAATCAAAATATATATTTTAAAAAAATGGATGCAAACTCTTTGAGCAACATCGTCTTTTCAGCAGCAACGTCTTTTCATGTGAGAGCTTTGAAATCTTCATCTAATGGACAAAAACAATAACATCCTTCTTTCTTTTTAATTGAATAAGTCCTTTACATATTCTATTTATATGCACCGGTTGATTTATGTTGTAGAGTCAAGTTATATATTTCCTAACACCTTTTATTCGGATGCAACTATTTATTTCTAGGGTTTTATTAATTTAGTTTATAAGGTGTATCATTCATTTTAATTTTCATGAAGTCTTTAATTTAATAAATCCTTTAATCCAAATCATTCCTTCTAATATTTTATTTTTGAATGCCATTTGTTCTACTTGTTTCAAGTACCCAAATCGTTTGTCAAACACTTGTTTTATGTATTTCTATACATAGTCCAAACCCTTTAGTTTCAAAATCAAAGGAAATTATTTGTTTATTTATTGAAGCTCTCAAAGGTTTTATTTTTTTAAATATAAGTGAGTTTTGTAAAAGTTGATTATCCATCGTAACCTCGTTATAATTTTCGAGTATATAGCCATGTTTTGAATTCCCAAATGGCCGAACTATGATATGGCGTAATCTTATTTTGCTTATGTGATAAGTCAGGTTAGAAGTTTTGAATTCTTAGTATTGCTTTAGTAAACCATTGGTTAAGCTACATGTTGAGTTATTTATTTTTCCTTAAAAAATTCTATCAAGGCCGTCAATTGTGAACCAGTGGTATATTTAGGATTCTTGAATTTAGGAATATGATTCAATATATTTATTAATTTAGCTGGTATAATTTTAAGATTTATTATTTCTTATTTTAGGTGTCAAATGAATAAAGATATTTCATTGCATTTATTTGCAAACACGAGATTAGTTCCAGATGGGGTTTTATTTGCTTTAAATTCCTACAGTGGTTGGTAGTGAATTAATGCATTTTTTATTCTTTATTATATTTCCATGTTATTCTAATAGCCAGGGGCCTTAATGAGGTCCGGGGCCGACGGGTCTTAGGGTGTATCCCGCCGTGCTCGGCAAAGTCTAATAGCCAGGGGTCCTGATGAGGTCCGGGACCGATGGGTCTTCGGGTGTATCCCGCAATGCTCGGTAAAGTCTAATAGTCTGGGGTCATTATGTGGTCCGGGATCGACGGATCTTCGAGTTTAACCCGGCGTGCTCAATATCTATGTTGACAAAGTTTATGTGGCAATGTTTCCATTGTCAAAGTATATGTGACAATTATCTATTGGACAAGTATCAATGGCGAAATGCAAGGCATTGATGTCTTAACTGTTTATTTTGGTATTTAATCTAGAATAATTGGATCCCACTGAGTATACTTGTATACTCACCCCATTTATTTTAACATTATCAGAGTTCGCAGCGAAAGCGTGTAGAGGTGATGAATGATGGTTTCAAGCTATTTTAAATTAAAAATAAGTTATTTATTAATCCAATATTTTTCTAGTTAATTTCTTATGAGCTAGTCATATTTTGGTACAATTAACATTTAAGTTAAATTATTTTTAAGAAGATAGTAAATATTCTAGTCTTCCGCTGTCTATTAAGTATTTTTCTTTTGAAATAAAATTTCATGTCTTATTTTTAAGTAAATATTTAGTTCACGCCTTTTTATTCGAAATATTTCCTTTGATTTTGTAAAATTTACTATTATGAAAATTGGGGCGTGACACTTGAACATATAAGTATATAAGCTTAACCAATCACTATACATACGTACTATCATCCATGAATATAATACTGGTAATTAATTCTCATAGTGTGTCATGATAAATCGAAAAAATAATTATCATGCTTAAGAGAAAAATAAATTGAGATTCGTATCGATTAATTGCGAGTAGAGACTCGTGCTGATAACGTGTTGTAAATTATAAACGTAAAACAGAAACACCGGTTTGTTTACCCAGTTCACCGATAACGACTACGTCTGAGGGCGTACCACGCCAGGAGTTTTCACTAATATTTATATGTGTATATAATACTGAGTACATGCATCTATTTATAATAAAGAAACCCTAATCTAAACCCTAAAGCCTGTTTGAGTTATTAAGCCCATAAGTAATGTTCACATCAAATCTTCCGGATTTGGTATATTAAATTTATTGGATTTATAACAATATCAATTTGCAATCTATAATATAATCCTTTTTTCAATTTGTAATTTTTACAATTTTTTATTATTAAATTGCAACTTATATACAATACAAAATTATTAAATTACAAAATTTTAATAAAAAGATAAATACACTCCATGTAACAGTGAAACTAATAATAACTACAAAAGACAAGTGGGATTGAAAATGCAATACAATTTTTTTATACTCTCTCCGTTTCAAAAGAACTTTATCACTTTCTTTTTTATCTGTTTTAAAAGAACTTGCACACAACATAAAATAAAATACTCCCTCCGTCCCCTCTTAATATTCACAATTTTTTTTTGCGATGTCCCACAATAATATTCACACCCCAAATATGGAAATATAACACTCTCACACTACCTACTTTAATTCAAAAAACTCTTCATTCATTGGTTCAAAAAGTCAATAAAACAGTTTTTCTTAAAACTTGTGCCCAAACAAGTGTGAATATTAATAGGAGATGGAGAGAGTTTTGATTTTAGTGTCATTACTTTATTCAAAAAGTAAATATTTTTCTTAAAATGTGTATTTAAAAAAGTGCGTAAATTCCTCGGAACAAAGTAAGTACCATTTTAAAATCCGCGTACACTTGTCGACAGTAAATATAAATTTGTTGATTATTTTTTTACTACTCATCTGCTGATAATGTAACCAAACATCCCTTTTTACCCTGGAGGACACCCTAGATTTAGCACTCAGCGTCTCTACCGTGGGAAAAGATAAAGCAACAGTTTTGTTGATTTAGTTAAACTTATCATTTTTATTAATTACTTCCATTATAGGAATATATTCCAGTTGCCACTTGCCTAGATCGTCATTTCCATTTAACCGTTAAATTATAACGCAACAGGTAACGGCGTACAAGGACCCATGCAATCTATAATGCCTTTCACATAGATTTCTTCGGATATTCACACCTTCCGCAAAAAATTATTTATTCGAATATGAAGGATTCGGTTCACAACTCAAATGTTAGATTTTTGGAGAAAAAAACTAAGTGCAGTAAATTATACGGTGAAACGGTTTACAAATTAATATTTTTTTTAAAGTGTTTAGTGTGTCATGTTCAATTTTTGCTCCGTCTCATCATAAGACGGTTTCACGCAAAATTTATATACGGAAAAAAATGGTGGATGTCAAATTTCTATGACCCTCCTTATATCATGTTTATCCATGTCACTCCCTCAACCCACCTTTATAATATAATATTTGTTTCTCTTTCAACCAGCTTAATTTTAATTTTTTTTATACTTTATTAAAGATATATCAATGCAACCTAAAATAATTATTTTCTATCTATAATTTTTAAATTATATATTATTTACAATCAATATTTATTATATTTTAATGTGTAAAAGAGTATATAAAAAATATTTAGCATTCCAAATTTTTAAATATATATAAAAAAAATTATTATACAATTAAAATAAATTACTGACTCAATAACAAATTTAAAATTACATGATTTGAAAATAAAAATTTGGAAATAAATAAACAAACTACATATAAATGCACGAAATATTAAATTACAAATACAAACAATGCAAAATACATATTTAGTTTTGATGACTAGATTTTATCATATATGCTCAATTAAATAGTTCTTAAGAGCAATTTGAGTTTCTCTATTGTGAAGAAGTTCCCTATTAGTCAAATAAGTGGATAAACTTGCAGTGCGGTCAGTAGAGTATTGAAAATGTTGATCAATATTTGTGGGATTATGCATAAAGTATTCTGTGGGATCATAGTAAATTTGGTATGTGTCTCGTTCATCATCTACTATCATATTGTGCATGATGATACAAACCATCATAATTTTTCCCATTAAAGGCTTATCCCAAATTAGACATGGGTGTCAAAGAAATGCAAAACGAGCTTGTAGAACTCCAAATGCTTGTTCTACATCTTTCCACAGCCTCTTGGTGTTGAGCGAGTAACTTATGCTTTGGAAGTTGTGGAGTAGTAATTGACTTGACAAATGCAGCCCATGAAGGATATATGTCATCACTGAGATAATATGACATATCATTTTCGCGGCCATTCACGATGTAACTAACAGTTGGTGCTCGACCTTCCAAGTGTTGGAATTTAGAGGGACGTAAACAAGTAAACATGCACAGCGGAATAATAAAGTTCACCAACAACGAACGATTAATCGCATATTAATTGCAAGAATATTAAACGAAATTCTTACAGAGCTTCGTACGCGGAGTCCTCCACTATGGTATCCACATAACAGCTATTCACCGATCCGCACCGGGGTGCCAGTGTTGAATCTCGAGATGAACTTGTTAGGAAAACTCGAACAAGAGATTTTATAGAGAAATTATATTTCTTGTGTGTTTAGAAATTCTCATAAGACATATATTTATAGGGATTAACTTAGCTTAATTCTTAAGCAAGATATCGGGTCTAGCCCATAAATATAATCTCTACAGATTATATTTCTCTAGATATGTTCCTACGAATAATATATTTACCATATCTATTATTCTTGTATAATAATATTCTAAATATTATTATTGAGATTTCATATCTAATTAAATCCAATTTAATTAGATAATAATAATAATTAATTAATTATAAATATAATAATTATTATATTCTCCATAAATTAAATATTATATCTAATATAATACTTAATCAACCAACTATAATTGGCGAACTGTCATTGCTTGTTGTGTGGCCCATATGCCCTTGTATATCGAGCGATTAGTCAAACTAACGGTCTTAATTGAACCCTAGACAATAAATCAGACATTCTCAATATACGAGGTACGTTGCGAGGAAATCTGCAACTACCTGTAATACTGTAGGCTATTGTGATATCTTCCTTTCATTCGCGAATACTCGATTAAGTCTTGAACATGATGAAGTGCCTATTCAAATAATTTAATCATATTATCTCCAATCACTAATTGATCAAGTATATCACACTTAGTCACAAAGTCTAAGTTGATGCGCGTCGGCCGACGACTTAGATCCAATTATGATGAGAACACGAGTATTCTCTCTAAATCCACATTGAGGTTTGAATCATATTCTTGGCTCAACTACAACACAAATGTACTTCATGATGAACCCAATCCATGCCATATCTACCCGTGGAAGGGTGCAAGCGTCGGTCATGATCAAAGTTCACCACTCCACATATGTCGTGCGTATTGACCTCAAGTCAGAGGAGTATCACATCGCTCCCACTAACCGAGACACCCGTAGACATATTATGTAGAATTACATCAAACGGTTTCTCGGATGGGTATACCAATACCATCTAAAGTATTTGTGCATCAATCATGAGATACCTGGTATCTCTTAGTAAGTGAGATCTTACTACACTCTCTAAGAGTATGATGCAGATCGCACACCAGTTTCAATTGCATCATCAATATCCCTTTCTTGAATCCTTGATCGGGGCTATTTGAGAATCATACTTAAGTCATTAGAGTTCTCACTCACTCAATGACAGTTGTGATTCATGGGAACACAAATAAGAATATATGCGAACAATCAAACATCATATTCATATAAGTGTAACGCCATACATGTAATATTAAACCAATAATAATATTATACCAAATATGAATATTATCTTAGTATTATGTCCTTTCGATGGATTGTCTCTAGGACACTAACACTAACAATCTCCCACTTGGACTAGAGCCAATCACCTACATGTCTAACTCCTAGACCATCAAATGTCTAGTGTGTACATAAACAGTGAAAAGGATTTGCAAGATTATCCTTTATGAGAAATGTTTTAATTCCATTTCTCCTATCGATATGATCTCTCAGATCAAATGATAATGCCTCCGTACATGCTTATTTCTGTTATCAGATCTCGGTTCCTTTGATCATGCAATCGCACCAATGTTGTCACAATACAACTCTATTTGACAACTGGTACTTGGAACTACCCTTAGTTCTCTCAAGAACCTTAAAATCCAGACAGCTTCAAAGGCTTCTGATACAACAATGTACTTAGCATCGATTGTTGAATCTACGGTGAGATCTTGCTTGGAACTATTCTAACTTACCGCCTCATCATTGAGATTGTAAATATAATTTGACAGTGATTTGTAATATTCACAGTCTAACTGGAAACTCGCATCAGCATAGCCTGTAATGACTAGCTCTAACTGTCTACCGTAGACAAGAAAATATTCTTTAGTACGCCTGAGGTACTTCATAACATTCTTGACAGCAATCCGGTGAGGCTCATCTGGTGTCCACTGGTATGTACCAGTGATGTTGACAGCATAGGCCACATCTGGCCTTGTGCAAGTCATGGCGTACATAATGGAACCCAATTGCAGATGCATATGGGACGTCCTTCATGTGCTCGATATCAGCTTCGCTAGAAGGACAATCCTTCTTCGACAACTTTATCCCATGATTTTCCGGTAGAGATCCTCACTTAGAGTTCTCTATCGCAAAACACTTCAACACCTTATCTACATAGATGGATTGTGACAGCCCTACTATCTTCTTGGATCTATCCTTATGGATCTTGACCCCTAAGATGTAGTATGCTTTACCAAGATCCTTCATCATGAAGATCTTTGATGACCAATCTTTCACGGACTGCATTAGCGAGATGTTATTTCCTATAATCAATATGTCATCGACATATACAACTATAAAGACAATACTCTTCCCGCTGCAATGAACACAAGGATCTTCCGAATTTCAGATGAAGTCAAAGGATTTGACAGCTTCATCAAATTGGATATTCCAACTCCTAGAAGCTTGCTTAAATCCATAGATGGATCGTTTAAGCTTGCACACAAGATTAGTTCTTGGTTTAGATATAAAACCCTTTGGTTGAGTCACAAACACTTCCTTATCAATGTTACCAATGAGGAGCGGTTTTGACGTCCATCTACCAAAACTCATAATCGTGGTGTGCTGCTATCGCAAGTAAAATTCGAATGGACTTGATCTCAGCAACTGACGAGAAAGTCTCATCATAGTCAATACCTCGTGTCGACTATAACCTTTCGCCACCAACCTATCTTTATAGGTTTGTACTTTGTCATTTGCATCGGTCTTACGCCTGAAGACTCACTTGCAACCTATGGGTCTAACCCATTTCTGGCAACTCAATTAAGTCCTAGACTTAATTGGTGTGCATCGAGTCCATCTCGGATTTCATGGCTTCATGCCACTTCTCTGAGTCGACATCTAATGTTGCTTCAGTATAAGTTCTAGGTTCGTCTTTATCCGGGATCTCCACGTCATCACGTTCCTCCATGAGGAACCTATAATACCTAGTGGGTGGATTACGAATCCTAGTCAACTTATGGAGTTGTGGTTGTGCAGGTTGTACATTCTGATTATGAAAATTTTGTGGTGCAGCGACTTCATTGTTGACCGGAGAGTCCTCAAGAGCGACACTTTCAAATGCCTCTTGGGCAGGAGTTTAAACTATGTTATTCTCATTCAGCCCACTTGGAGGTTGTTGCGAAAGTAATGCAACTCCAATTACGCTCTCACTGGCTGAAAGAGGATCACATAGTGATTAACTTCCACCATGAGAGTCGTTGAATGCTCCCACTGATTCTTTGTCATGTTGCTTTGACAAATCATCAGTCTCTATGTTAATTCGTGGTTCTTGAATCTCTTCAAGTTCTATATTCTTACAGCTTTGTTCCTTAAAGACGTACTCGTCTTCTAGGAACTTAGCTTGCCTAGAACAATTATTGTTTGTTTCTCCGGTAGATAGATGTGATATCTTCTTGTCTCCTTAGGATATCCCACAAAATAACAATTTTCACATTTGGATTCCAACTTATCAATTAGCAGATGGCTTCTTGCCATGCCATAGCTCGTATGGAGTCTGCTCAACTGATTTGGACGGAGTCCTATTCAGAATATAGATTGAGGTTTGTAATGTGTATCCCCATAAGAATGTTGGAAGAGAGGAAAAAAAACTCATCATGGACCTTACCATGTCAAATAAGGTTCGGTTTCTTGACAATTAAGCACAAATGGTCACATTAATGTGAATAAATGCAAGAAATCAAATTAAATTAGTAAAAATAAGTGCACGGATTTCAAGCAATTTTCACACTAATCACCTCCCAAAACTTAAAATGTTGATCTTCCCCGAGCAACGAAAAAAAATAGAATAAGTGGGAGGATTGCGAGACTTGAGTGTCAAAGAGAATAAATAGCAATTGTCAAGTTCCTTCAATCTAGTCAAGCCTTTATATACAAAAATCAACTAGCAAGTTCACAAGTCATATTCAAATCAATGCAAGATCAAGTGCTCAATTCACAATTTCCTCTCAAGTAAGTGTATCACTCATCACTCAAAAGTGTATCAAGGCATGTATGCTCTCTACAATCAATTCACACAAGTGCACTACCATAAGCTTGCCAATCATCTAAGTTCTCCACCACTTGCTAAGTGACCAATCCAAGAATCAATGAGGACTTGCATTTGGTTGTAATGTTGGGCTCTTTGGATAAGGGTGGAAAATTTTGGATAAAGTAACTCATAAACTAGTGGAGCGAGAGGTCAAAGACGCCTATAGGAACATCTATACACTCTCAAAGAAAAAGTCGCAAGTGATCAAGTTGCAACTCAAAATTCCAAACCCCAACAATTTACTTGTCTCATTTTTTTAGCACATTCTTCACCATCAACTATCAAGCACCTTTTGAACTTGAGACTCTACCACTAGCTATACAAGAGAGAGTTTCCTTCACAATTTTTTCTTTTCACAAACCAACTCAATCTTTTTCTTATACAATTTTTCACTCATATTTTTCTCTTATTTTTCAAACTTTTCACTATCACACAAACTCATCCACCAAATTCACATTAAAGCTCAACTCTACCTCACTATCCATATCCAAGCTCCACTAGCTCATAGGAAAAATAGGCATAGAAGGGATAATTAGGATAAATTTGTAGGTTGCCAAGAAGATAGGTCAATATGCTCAAAAGGGCTAACTACGGAAAATTTTCATTTGGTATGGAGAATTTGGCTAAGTGACTATTCAAATCAAAGATGGCCTCATATTATTTTCAAAAAATTCACACTTAATGTAGCCTCAAATAAGACAATTGGCAAGTTCTAGAGCACACAAGCATGAACGATACTCACAAGAAAAAAATTAGACCAAAATATATGCAAGTCTAAAGGCTCTAAAGCTCACGGGCTTGTCTAATCATGGATTGAGCACAAAATCAAGCATAATCGTCACATAAACGAGTAAGCAAGTAAGTCTCAATCAATACCATCAAGCTCAACTAAATCTCAAAAACCAAACAATCACCATCTATTGATTCTCCAACACCAAGCCACACAATCTTAAACCCCAAGAATATACACAAAAATATACAATAAGCCCACAATTAAGCACAAATTTTTCAAAATTGAGTGAAGTAAGTTGGTGCAAATGGAATTGTAAACGAACATACCCCCCCAAACTTTTTCATTGCTAGCAATTAAAAGTTTCGAAAAAAAAAATAGTGTCACAATGAGATTTGCAACCAACTACTCACCAAGCAATTCACCACATTAAGCAAGTCACTCAAAAATTTGACAATTAAGCTCACAAAACCTCTTATAAAGCATTTCAACCTCAAATTCTCAACACGTATATCAAATAATCGAATAAGCAAAACTCTACAAAAATGAGGCGTACGCCTGTGCAATGTACAAGTGAAGCCTCAAGTGCGCCGATGCAATGTAAAATATAAAAAACCAAAATAAATACCCCCCAAACTTAGACATTGCTAAGCAATTCTAAGTTTGGGGCATACTACCTCCAATTCGCACCAAGCACATTCTTCTTCTTCAAGATACGATCACCCCACGTTAAGCTCTTTGAGTGTGCTCACATTTTCCTATCAATCACGTCTCTTGAAAAACATCACACCCACAAAAATCTTCATATGTCAAGACAAAACTCATGTACAAGTATATGTTATCAATTAAACCCAAAATTCCCAAAAAAATGATAATCAATAAGCTCTAAAAAACGGGGGTGTATCGGTGCAATTAAAAAAATTTGCATGAAAAGACGAACACCCCCCCAAACTTAGACTTTGCATAGTCTAAGTTTAGGAAGAAGTGTTTGTACCTAAAGTTTCCCTCAAGCATGTATCCTTCCATAGAGCTCGAAATCTTCACCGAGCCTCAACACACGGCCCCAACACCTAGACAAAATAAACCACGAAATAAAATTAAAAGAACAAGGCAAAAATAAAATAAAGCAAGTAAAAATGGGTTGCCTCCTGTTGGGAAATTGTATAGACTTAAGTTTTGATTAAGATGCCAAAATGTTCCTCTTAAATTGTTTGTAAGTAAAATATTCAGTAGAGTTAGTGGTTAGTTAATCAGTTCAATTGTTAGGGAACTGAAGTGCAGTTAGTAATTTCTATAGTGTATTAAAGAATGAAGTCTGTTGAAGCCAAAGTCCGCTGAAGACGAAGTCCACTGAAGACAAGTGATCTGAGAAATAGTCTAAATCTTGAATGTTTTCTAAGTGCATTCTCACTAAGACTAAAACTATCAGGAGAGGACCAAGATCCACTGATGAGAACTAACAAAGCAGATTCAATGCTAAACATATTAAAAGCTGTTAGTTAATCTGGTTAATGAATTTCAGTGAAGCTTACAATAAATGAAGGAATAAGAAGGTTCTCTCAGAGGAGTTCCACCTTAAAGCAAGACAAGAAACTGGGCAAGCATACTGAAGGTCCAATGAGAAGATGACACGTCAATGTACTTTACTGACAGCCGGCCTGCTCCAGACTGACAAGTACCAAAAGTCTTTCCTTAGCAATCTACAGAAAGTTGGTGAACAGACATGGTCTTTCAGCCGTTTCTTGACAAGACTTAAAGCTTCAAATAGAGCTGTTTGAGCCAATCAGATACAAGAAAACTTACTTGAGAAGATTCAAATCCAACGGGAAGATTTTCAAGGAAGCCTATAAATACAGAAGGACGTGCTCATTTCTATGCACGGAAAACTCACAAGATCAAAGCTATCTCTACATTCATAACTATCTAGAAGCACTCGAAATTATCATTGTTTCCCAAGTGTTTCACATTTGTAGAGAGCCTAACAAACCTTCTGTAATCAAGCTTAAAAGCTATATCCAAATCTTAGAAAGAGATAATCCATCCTAAGCCTTGAAGCTACACTGTAAGGATTCTCACAATTAGTTGGAACCAAAATCCTACTCAGTTGTTCAGGTTGAGAGTTAGAGTAAAGTGGTGTTAGTAAGCTGATTTTGTATCAGTCTGAAATTTGGTTTGTTTTGGGAACTAGGACCTGGAATATCCTAGTGATCAATCATCCTAAGAGAGGATTAGTTGATCAGTGCACCTTGGCACTATAACACAAGAAATTCCAAGTGAAATGAATTCTCCTGTTTGATCAGAACAGTGGACGTAGGAGATTCTTCTCTGAACCACTCTATACCTTGTGTACTTGCATTCTGCTATTTCTTAAGTGTGTGTTCACTCACTCAAAGTTTATCAAGTAAAATGAGTTTTCTAAAGGGCTCACTAATCCGCAGTTGAAAGCTAATTAGATAGTAGTTCAACTGAAAGTCTTGAGCTTTCAGTGGAGGTATTATCTCAGTAAGCTTTCACAAGTAACTCTCAACAGACTTAAAGTCCACTGACGAGTTACTCTCTGAAGTCACCTGATAAGTTTTCAAGAAGTTTTAATTTGTCACCTGAAGAATCTCACGATCAGCGCGATTCCGCAGAACTATCACAACCAACGTGAACAAGAATTTCTCGCTCAAGTCCGGATACCCCCACTTTAAAATTTTTGGACCTGCAAAACAACAAAAAAGAAGAAATTAAAATTAGTCCCCAACGCAGTCCCAGGAAGGAAATAAGAATGCCTACGTTTCACTATGCCAAAACGTTCAGGAGAGTTAATGCGCGTTTGGCCGCCAGCAAAGTCTGCCGATGCTCGTCAGTCCCCTCCTATGAAGAAGAACTGATTATGCCAACTTTTTACTTTGTTGGCGACTCCCTCGATGAGTTTAACCCCCGTCCTCGCCTTAATATAGTACCAGCCCACACCCTCTTCTTTGCAAGTTGAGATGACCATGACGTAGTAGATCTCGGCCGTACTGAGTTTATTCTTATAGCCTTCAAGGCCAAAAGGGTCATCAGGGCGAGCAGGTTACTCCACTCATTGGGAGTGATTTGGGTGATCGCCAGGTTGACATCCTCCAAGAAGCGACCGATAAGAGGATGAAGCGGCAGCGGGAACCCCGTGTTGAGTATATCCAAGTTAATCGTCGTACATCCTGGTGGTGGGCGATCAACAGTTTCTCCTTTCTTGGGGGCGTAGAGGAAGATATCATATGGTATCTTGTACTGGGACCTGATGCTATCCAAATCATCTTCAGTAACCAGGTTGGATATCCTGCTCGCTGTAAAAGTGTTCTGTTGGGCGGCCATAATCTCACGAGAGCGAATAGGGAAGGTAGTGGAATAGCGAGCAGTGTTAGGATAAAAGTTGTTAGTTTTGATGAGTTAAAACAAACTAGAAGATGTAATAGAACCATCTGGACATGTTAGCCAGATGATGAACTAGATTAGGACTTAGTCTAGGGGGAACTGCCAGACCAGAAGACTTCACCAGAAGAGTCACCAGAAGACCTACCAGAGGACTTCACCAGAGGACTCCACCAGAAGACTTCACCAGATGAGATCTGACCAGAGGTAGAGGACCTTCCCCAGACCAGACGAGTCCGGACCAAACGAGTCTGGTGGAACAAAAGATGCTCAAAATTATCTCCTGATTCTCCTGAGTAATCTGGTTCTTAACCAACTCTGGACCAGAAGACATTGAGGTTACCTGGTGCCTGGTCCTGCCTTCTCTGGAGAGAATTAGAGTTAGGCATTGGAAGCATTTGACCGTTGGTGATTCAAATCTAATCAACAAGATCGGATTGGAAAGTATTTGAAGACAATCAATCCAAGGATCCCACCAACCCAATCAATCAATTAGGGAATTGATTGATTGAAAGCTTCCTTAAATAGAGATTTGATTAGATTAGCTCTCCAACATCTAAACCCTAATCACCTCTATAAATACAAGAGTGCAGACTCTAAGAAAGGTTCTAGAATCTTACGCGCACGAAGTCATATTCCAAGCCTTGTCTTATCACATACTTAGCACTCTTATTGTTCATACATTCATATTTACTCATAAAAGAGTAGTTGGATCTCAACCTGTTCATCTCTAAGAAAAGGTTGAAGGTTGTAGACTTTAGATCAAAGTTAGATCTAAAGGGTTTGTAAGAAGGAACTGATACTTCACAATTCCAGTACGCAAGTAGTTTGTTGGTTGGTTAGTAAGGCCCCTCTGATAAGAAGGGAGAGTGGACGTAGGATCTTCAAATCCGAACTACTATAAATCTGGTCTTTTTACTGTTTTCTTTAATTACTATCTTGCTTTATTTATTGTGCTATTATAAAGGACTTTGCTAAAGACATAACCTTTAAAGCTTCCGCAATTAATCTACCTAGTGGGACCAACAAGCAGCATATTCACCCCACTCGTTTTGGCGAACAACACCTTCAGGAATCTGGGACTCGGGAGTCACTCTAGAGGTAGGGAAACCTATCTCCTCAAGAAACTCCCAAGTCACCGCCAATCGTGGCCGCTCCACCTCAGGATGGTCGCTTTCAGCTTCAATTTCAGCGGCCACCTCCTCCGAATCTTCCCCCAAGTCAGAGGAAGTAGCTTCTTCTGCATCTGGGCGACCAACAGGGTTTTGGACCTCGTCGTCGCCAGAATTCTTCGAGGCATAGGCTTCGATGGAGCGAACAACAGAGGATGCTTGGGAGCCCGTCTCTTCATATACTAACAAAGTTCTTGGATTTTGGGCTAGGGCCTGACGAATCGATCGGCGAAGAACAGGGAAAACTCCTTCCATGGGACGTTTGCCAGGATTTCGTTCAAAAACTTCAAGAGAAACGGTTTCACTCGAAGAAGAGGAAACCATCCTAAAATGTTCTTTCAAAGGGATCAACGAAGGCAACACTAGCAATAAAGCAAGGAGGAAAATGAAATTTCGAACGAGGGAGAAGGAGGAATGTGGCGGCGCTGAGAAAAGCACGGCGGTGCTAAGAAATACGTGGCGACGTTTGGGGGCAAGAACGGCGGCAAAGGTGAATTTTCGAAGAAAAAAAATGAAAATAAAATACAAAAACGAAAACGAAAGCAAAAATGAAATTAAAGACTATAATGGAGGATTACCTGAAGATTCCACACAAATTCTATTGAGAATTTGAGGAAAATGAGCAAAAGAAGAGCGTGAAAGTAAAGCTTCAATGGCGGAAGAAGAAAGGATTCGAAAAGAAAGAAAAAGAAGAGAAAATGGGTATTTATAAAGGTGGAAAACAGGGGTCAAAACGAGATTTTTTGAAAAATTTGTAGGTCCCTATTTGCAAAAAGAAAATAACGCGTGGGCGACGATGACGTCACCTGCCGCCCACGACGGTACGGATTCCGAGAATCTCGGGAATCCAACCGTCGCACACGCGTAGAAGGCCCTGCTGATCGCTCCAATGACGGGGTGTTCGCCGGATTTCCCGCTCAAAAGGGAATTCAAAAACTTGTTGCTCGCTCCGTACATGCGGATATCATTCTACCAAAATTATGACTTGTTCCTCATTAGTCAACAATTTTCCTGACAAAGAACAAGTCAGGGGGCAATGTTGATGGACGACCAAGCGAGCAACAGTGATTGGAGGATTAGGAGATTAATAATACAATTTAGAAGTCGGCGACCAGCAGAGCTTAAGAAGGTCTCAAACACCAGGCGACCAGGAGTGACGTCAAACGGATGTCAGGCGACCAACACAGTAAAGGAGCAAGACGAACAAACAATTAAAATAAAAACAAGGGCTCACTATTTAGGCGACCAAGGGAGCAAGACTGAACCACGAAGGACAGCTCAAAATTCCACTAATTTAAACATTGCATTAGGAGCAAACAAGTGTACTAAACACTTGTCATTGTATAAAATGTAATAGTTTAGGAATAAGACAAGTGGCTAAACACTTGTCAAAGCCAAAATCAAAGGACTAAGAGGGTGACACCTCCTACTTGCTTGTAAGCTATAAATCCCCCTTCATGAAAGGGTCAAAATAAGTTCAAATATTCAAGAAAAAGATCAAGCTCTTGCAATTTTATTTCTCAACTTCCATCAAACACAAATTCATCACTTGTAATCTTGTTTGGTGACCTTCTTAGTGTTAAAACAGCCACTAATTATCAAATTAGAATCAAGGTCATCAACATGTGTGTCTTACTCCACTCCCTCAAATAGTATATATAGAATAGGATTTACGAAATTATCCCCTCAAATTCTCACTCATTACTCCACTCCTGTCTCTTGTGTGTGTCTTACTTCTTGAAAGCGTCTATGTTATGGAAAACAAAAATAAAAACACAACATACACGAGATGTGGGACGCGATGTGATCACACACTGACCAACATCTATACAAAACAGAGAGAAGTGTAAATAATCAACACCAAATAAAAATTTCACAAGTTGTATGAAATAATTTGTGAGTGTCTCAGAGTAAATAATTATTCCTCTATGAAATTGTGAAATACAGTGAGTCCTTTATAAAACACGCTAAACTACAAAGAATAACAAATAAACAGCTGAAAAATACTTTTCGAGAGTAGATGTCCTCTCAGCTATGACCACATGCTGAGTCACACGTTTAGAACCAGTAATATAACTTCTCCCCACATTTAATGCTTGGTATAACTCTTCATCTCTTGTTGATCTATCTGATAAACACTCTATATATCTCATGTTCTCATCCCTCAAGGTAATTCTCGTACGTGAGATATTTAAAACTTGACTGCAAAATCTAATTCTACTTTAAGTTACTTTTCCTATAAAATTTCTAAATTGAACCAACTCAAAATATTGTGACTTGGTAAAATCTTCTCCCCTATAAAACATAGATAACAACCTATCCATACAAAAATAATAAAATCTTAATAAAATAAAATAAATGTGAATAAAAACAAATTAAAATAAATCATTAGAGTTTAAAATTAAACGCTAACACTTCTCATCCATATGAAATAAATCATGAGGCTAAAAGAGGGAACTGTAAATAGTTTTAGCTTTAAAAGGAAATTTTATAAGGGAAATATGTCACTTTCAAGTGTTTGTAAAAATGTCGCTCATTATTTATTTTTTATTTTTTGTTATAAAAACGGCTCACGCGATTCTTTTGCGAATTTCTTTTTTTTTTTTTGTGGCACTTTTACAAAATAAATTGATGGGTAAGATTTTTATAAATGGAAACTTGAAATTGTGATGTCACCATATTCGGATATTCCCCTATTTTACAAAGAAGCAAATTAATATTCGACTTAGAAAAATAAAAAAGAGAGAACTAGGAGGGGCCAATTTCAATGTGCATTAAAACAGAATGCATTCCGAATGTCGTTAAGTGCGACGGTTGGCGTCAAAAGGCGGTCCAACAATTAGACGGAATGGTACGGGGTAGGTGTGAGCAAGGACAACGTTTTGTTTGGATTATTATAATAAAAAATAATAGATTATATGAAAAGAAAACGAAATCACGCCCACAATCAGGTTCCTCTCTCTCACTGTAAATTTGGGCCGATCACACATTACCTGCAACCAACCAAACTTCCATTCTTCAGAATTAATTCATTCAATATATTTTCTTCTCTTACTTGTATGGCAGCTAATCTTAGGCATTCCATACTGGCTAGCTTCGGAAAGCGTTTCGTTACCCAGATCCATTCTCTCAACATCCTTCCTTCTCTCTCTATCAGGTGAGCTTACTAATTGTGTATTTAGGCCTATTTTACTTATTTATGACTGATTATTTTCTCCTACTTTAACTTCTTTTAATCAATAGTTTCTATTTTCAATGAGTGATTTCCTGTTTTTGTAGTTCTGGTAATGGTTTTTCACTTTTTTACTCGTGAGTTTTAATCATTTCCCGGATTTTTAATTGTACGAAAGAGTTTATTTATGCGGATTGAGCAATAGCTGGATCGATCTAAGGTTTCGATTTGTAGGAATTTTTTTTGTTTCCTTGTGAAACATCAATCACTTTGTGCTACAGTACCACTGCTATATTTGTTTTCCAGCTGCATCTGGAATCCAAATCGAACGGCTGAAAATGTTTGAGTAACCTTTAATTTTTCTCGATATTTCTACTCAGAACACATGTGGAGGTCTAACAATTTTAGCTATACCACTTTCACAATTCTAGAATATTATATTTAAAACATGTTTAATGAATTGTGTAAACCTGCTCCTTTGATAATTTGCCTTGTCTTTTTATTTTTTTCTATTTAGCTTTCTCGAATGATCTACTAGCTTTGGAAGTCCTAATTTAGCTATTAATTGTGTATATGGCATGTGCAGACACTTAATTTCAATTTGATCTTTGTTTGACCAAACTTATTTTTGGTTACTTTATTAACTGATCTAAAAGTTTGTTGCTTCCTTGACCAAAAAAAAAAAAATTGTGAATGGAACATGTGGAGACATTGTGTTATTTTTTAACACAAATAATTTGTGTAAGTTTGGTGGGCAACGAGCTGTTAAACGCTGTTTGCATAGATGACAATTAACAACCCAGATAGCCATTGAATACCTTACACGTGATATGAGTTATAACTGCCGTCAACTTCATTATTTAAATTTCTTATGCATATTTGGATCCAATCTAAAATTTTGTAGTATTTTACAATTATTTAGTTTCATCTTATAATATATACCGACTTTGAACTCATAATTATTTATACTTAAAATTGGCATTTTACCCAATCTCTTGACTGAAAAAATTGTCAACTAATATAATGATTTGGTCCCAACGTTTGCAGGAGGAGTGTGCACGTGTCAGTGTACGACAAGAACCCTGAGGAGCACGTGCGGCCGGCTGTGGTCCCGGACGATGTAATTTCAGCCGAATCAGAATCGGATAATTTCTGGGGTCCTCATCCTCAGACTGGAGTGTTTGGGCCTGCAAAGGAGCACAAGCCAAGTTCAAGCGGGTTACACGCGAGTGCTCGTGTGGAGTCGGTGTTGGAGCAGAAGGCCTTCTTCCGCCCTCTAGAGGACTTGGACAAGCCCCTCCATCACTAGAAACTAGAAACAAACGCCTTCACCAACATGCCCTTCCCTTATATATATAAATAAGATCCTGAGCTTGTTGAATAGGAGTTGCCCTTGTACGCGTATTGATATGCATGAGAGTGTGTATTCATTACAATTGTGGTGTAGAATAATTTGTGTACTATCTGTGCCAGAAGTAGTTTCATACTTTCATGTAATGAGTTATTGCTATGTACATGGTATTGCACCTATAAGATTGGATGGTTTTATATTGGCGTTTCGGATCCTATTTGTGAAATCACAAATTAAACAAGGGAATATTTGTGCGTAGAAGAATAATGAGAGCAACGTATAGATCGCAAAAAATTAGTATGAAATTGAATTCTCACTTGAATTTCCTCCGTCCGTGTTAGTGGTGGTGATAATGGATTTATCTATTCTTCATTAAACTTCATGGGCATCCTATAGAATGATCTTTTTAAAATGTACTTGAATTGCATGGTACATGCACTTGCTGCATACAAGATTATAATAGAAAATATTAGTTAATTTACTAAATATATTAATTATTTGATTAAAGAGAGATATTTTGCACGTAAGAGACTCAATCTAGATGTTTTATATTATATGCCTTATTATTTTATTGAATTATTATGATAAACTAGTTAATTATCCAGTGCGTTGCACGGATTGAATATTGAAAAAATATAGAATTTACAAATTTTATAGAAATATAAATTAAATTTATTTTATCTACTATATGCATTGATTTTTTTTTCTTTTTTACTTAAACTCTCTTGTTTTTTGTAATTTGTTTTCCATATCCTTATAATTTCTATTTTCTAATATATTTTTTTTTTCTTTTTTACTCAAACTCCCTTGTTTTTTATAATTTTTTTTCCATATCCTTATACTTTCTATATTCTGATATATTTTATAATATTTTTTTATTTTTTAATTATTCAAACTTTCTTGTTTTGTATATATAAAAAAAATCCACAACCCTATACTTTCTATGTTTTATTTAACCTTAATCTTTTATGAGAAAATTTAAATCTATCTTACAGTGTACATAATAATTTTTTTTATTTAATAATCAATTTTAATAAAACGTGTCAACAATATGCCCTATATATAGCCATATAGGACAAAAGATAAAATTGTTACATAGCTCAATACCTTTATTACAACTTACATACACATATGTTCAAAATTAGAGATTATTTCTTTACTTTTATTAATTTTTACTTTGACTTATATACCTTTTTCTATAAAAAAAAAAAAAAAAATTGTTATTTTGCTTAGCTTTTGTCCATATACATAATTAGAGGTTAATTAGGGGAAAAATTTATTTGGAGAAAAGTTCTAATTTAAAAAAATGAAATATATTTTCTCCTGAAATACAAAATAAATATTAATAGTGAAATTGTGAAGTGTAAATTTCATAATCAACAAAACATAAGTTAATAGAACAGATCCCATCAAAAGGAAAATAAAGGTTATAGAACAAATACCTATTTTATCATTTATATAAAGTGAACATGAGAAAAGTATTTGAAACAAATCTTAGACCTGCATGTTTGGATTTCGAAATTCAATAGTTAGGTGAAAAGAAAAAGCAATTACCTACTTGTTTCTATCAATTTTATTTAATCGGTAAATTTTCAAAACCTTGATATTTGTGCATGTAATTATTGTTTACATAGATATGCAATATAAAAATAATATAATATTGAATAATCCATGCAAAAATCCACTAACACAATATTTTATTATATTTCTCAAATTAGTAAGTAACTAGGTTACACAAAATTATACTAGTATTAATTTTATATTAAATATATTTATATTAATTCTATTCTATTAATTCAATTTAATTATAGTTATGTCTATTTTCTCATAAAATAATCCAATCACTTAAAAAAAGTAATTATTTCCTTTTAATTGAATATTTTTTTATCCTAATTAAATTTTAAATTTATGATTAGAATTAAAAAAATAGTTTAAATAGAAAAATTAGAAAATATATTTACAATGAACGCCCAAAATTATTTCTTAGACAAAGTAAATTAATAAATTATAATTAAAAATAGATGATATAAAAATACAATCATTTAATCAATTGTAATATAATTTTAACTTACTTAAAATAAGTCACATCCATTTAAGTAATTACAATTAAAAGAATCTTATTATAATATATTTCCAAACTTTTCCAAGATGATGTATCAACACCACCTTATTCTAAGGATGATGTGGCATGTCTCAAATCTCTCAATTTCGAAATATTGTGCTATCATTAAAAGTTTGTTTAAGTTTTGATCTCAACCGTTCATTTTATATCATCACATCTAAACCATTAATTTGTAACTACGGTTAATATAATTATTTATCACTTTCATTCGCTCATAAGTCGTCTCTCTCCTCTTCATCTCTCTCACACCGCCATACTCCTCTTCGATTTTTTTCACAGCGCCGCTTCTGACCCGGCCTCTCCAATCAGCGTGGACCAGCCGTGGATGTCAGGTTATAACTTTTTCTGTTATTTTTGTCTTTTCATTTTTACTCATCTCACGATTCACTTTCTCAATTTTTTTTCATTTTCTAATGCCCTTACGGCGCAGGCTTCCTTGCCGCTGCCTACCATGACTCCGCCCCAGTCTTATTCTCTGCACACGCCGCCTCATTCCCAGAATCTTCCAAAGTATTAAGCCGTTTCTCCACCTAGCCCAGCGTCGTGCAAGGTATGTAGGTGTCGCCTCGCTGCTCTACTCCCGCCTTCTCAAACCGCATCGGATACCCGGCCTTGAACCGAAGGTATGATACTGATTTTTTATAGTATTTTTCTTGGTCTTAGGTTTTTTTCTTCTCGCCTCTTTTTTTAGTTTTTTCCATCCTCCATTGAATAGTCTCGGCGCCGCCGCCATGTCCTCTAAGATATAAAACATATATTTTTTCTACAGTTCAACGATTTTCTTACTTAGATATTTTTGGAATTTATTTTTGCAAAATATTTATATATGCTAATTTTTGTAAGAGGATATTGAAATATTTTGCAAAAGATATTATCACGTAAAAGATGGCAAGCCATTACCATATCTCACCATGGATAATAGATTGTAACAAAAAAATTTTGGGACAAAATTTTACTATCCAAAAGATATTATCACTGAAATAACATATTATTCCCAAAAAAATCTTGTCATGAAATGCAATACCATACCATGTATAATACAATAATAGATATTTTTGGAATAAATATTTTTATAAAATATTTATATATGTTAATTTTCTAAAAGGACATTGAAATATTTTGCAAAAGATATTGTCACGTAAAAGATGACAAGATTCCCAAATAATTTTGTCATCCAATACCATATCTTACCATAGATAATAGATTATGACATTATTTTTTTTTTTTTTTGGACAAAATTTTACTACCCAAAAGATATTGTCACTGAAATAACACATTATTTCCAAAAAAAATTGTCATGATATACTATATCTTACCATGTATGTATAATACTATGATACTGAAAGTTAGCAATTTTTTTTTTAATTTTCAATTTTTTAATTTTTTTTTTCTTCAAAATACATGTGTACATGAAATGTTTAGGTGGGAATTGAATTTTTTTAAATAATTCGAATTGATGTTTAATATTATATCGAAATTACAAGATATTTAAAATAAAAAATATTTATATTTATAATTTGAAAATAAAAATAACATATTTTTTCAAGTCCGCGAAATTCGCGGAGATACATACTAGTACTATATATAAGCAAACTCATATAAATTCAAGGATTAAATAGGGAGGCTTTAGAGAGGAGGGACTAGGGAGTGATTGACAAATAAATATATAAATTTAGGCGGGAAAATATCATGTTACTATTTCAAGTGATTATATAAATTTAGGCGGGAAAATATCATGTTACTATTTCAAGTGATTATTGTGTTTATATATATATATATATATATATATATATATATATTGATAATTTCCCATTTAAAAATCCAAGACAAGATTCTAAACGTGAGAGAAAAAGGTCCATTGATGATAAAGAAAAATTTGTAGGTAAGCTTTAATACGAATACTAAGCCCCTTTTCAAAAAACAATATAAAAAAATACGAATACTAAGCCCAACTGCCTCAGCTACAAGAAACAAACCCAAACATTCAGCCCAATTTTCCTCGAACTAGGATTCTTCCTCTGCCATATGCATACTAGTTCAATTTTCATTTAAAAAAGGGCCGCGGCCCAATTTTTTAGTACACCCATTGAAGGACGCAGATGTTCGCCCCCTTTTTAATTTGTTCACTTCCATAAATTTTTTATTTATTTGAAAAGACTTAAATACACTTATGCATAATTTTACATAGATAAATTCGATCAGTTCACCCCTCTTGAAATCAAGCTTACCAGAATACAAACAGTCACAACGATCTTGAGGGCTTCTAACACTGTTCTCGCGCATTTTTCATCTTTTTTTTATTTTGGTTCGTGTCCAGCTCTAACTTCTCAATCATTTGCACTATTTTCGAAAATTTGTGTCAAACATTTGTCATAATTCGACCAAATCTATTCGAACACGTTGTTCGAATTTTTTTTCCAAACAATGGCCTTTTGTTCAAAAAAAAAAAAAAACACAAAATATTGAGCCTTTGTTTGACACTTTTGTTCGAACATTGGACATATGTTTGAACAACCAGTGTCAAACAAAGCCCTTCGTCTTCTTCAATTTTTTTTTTCTCAATTTTTGTTGTATTCCATCACAAAAACAAACATTATATGCCCCATTACGTTTATAATCACACATAAAATCATAATCTATACCAACAATCACACACATAAACCCTAGAACTGAAAAATTAAAAAAATCAACATTTATCCATGGATGTTACGACACTCCTCTTTGATGGCGGGTCATGGCAGAAGGTCGCAGCAGCGGGTTGCGGCGGCCCACGGCAGCGGATCGACGGTCAGCATTTTTTTGCACGTACTCTTTCTATGAAATGAGGGGGGTGTATTAACAAAATTTAAACAAGGACTGAAAATGTGGATGTGAAAATTTTAGAAAAATATGGGTGGTGAACTGAACAATAGAGTAGTGAACTGAAGAGGGGGTGAACAAATTATAGGGGGGGGATATCAACATCCCTCATTGAATCAGTACACCCAATGCTATTTAGAACACTGAGTAAGTCTCTTCTAAAAGTGTGATCTGATTACACTTATTAGTATACTACATCTTACGAAAACAACTTTCCTGAAATATATTTTGCCTGCAAAATGAACATATCTCGACTAGTGTTCACGATTTGACATGATATTCTCAAATGTAACACTCCCTCCGTCCCAAACTCATTTTTCCATTTACTATTTGCACGGGTTTTAAGAAAAGAGTTGTTTATAGTATTTAAAGTGATAAAGTAGATGCTTTTAGTTATTTGTGTATGGAGAATATAATATTAAAATGTATTGTTACTTTTTTGCTAAAAGTAGATGCAGCCGAATAGAATAAAATTAAATTCAGAAAATTGAATTAAAGACTTTACAAGGATTTTAGAACTTCCCTATTTATAACAATGTGCCTCTTATTTTGCCATCTTTTGTCAATTATTCTGGCAAAACCATATTCGAACACACACTAAATAACGTCTTACGATTGTTGAAAAAAATTAGGAATTAGATGTGGTATGTATAGACGAAGATGACTGATGCATGACACAGACTTAATACGAAAGTCGAGGCACGAGTTTAACTCGCTCTCCGTAAGAGGTTATTGCCCCGTACATTGGTGCAATACGGCTCATGGCAACTGTCCCCAAGATACAACGACTTTAGAGCCTTCCGCCCACTGCACTACGAAGCGGAAGCTATCGGCGAATCGCAAATGAGTATCCGAAATTTTCAGACTCGATTCTAATGCTAGACTACTAATGTTAGTATGCATATATGCACTTGTATGAAACTGACTTCGAATGAATGAATGACATGTTCGAAGTGAATGTAAATGACAATGCCGAAGGGTTGCACTTGAAGGGATTCAAGAATGGGTTGCCAAAAGTTTTCCAAGTGCATAACTGAGTGCTTCATAACTCAGTTGTCTCATTGAACCAAGTTCTTGGGATCCTCCAGTCATCATGGTTGAGTTATCGCTATGAACACCCTTTTATGTGTGCGTTTTAACCTCATTCCCCTTACCCATAATCCTCTAAAATATCTCATCTTTAACCGGCCGGGTTTTTGTCTCAATGCAATCATCATTGCATATTTTTTAGAGGATTTTCATGACACTGCTCCCCCCACATTTCCAGTGATGGTTATGGAGTCTGTGTCAAAATATCCAGTTTGCTTTTTGTGTATCTTTCCAACACATCTGGATATTTTCATACAAAATTCCCCGTTGGGAATTTTCCGATTTGTTCAACTAACATCTATAAGCACACTGCCAGTGCTTCAATTTTTAAAGTCACCCCCACACTTCGAGATAATTGTAGGATCACTTTATCCTCACACTTTATGCAAATTTATCTCCTTGTGTGGTGACTTTTCATGAACGGGATTGAACAAATTCACATGTGGAAATTTTTTCACTAGCCTCTTTAGCCACTGCGCCTCTAGTTTTCCATTTAGCATCAAGGCCACGCCTCAAGCTAAACCACCTCACATTCCGAATGTATATCATGGAGAGACCTCTTTCCCCCACATTCGAATGTATTAATGGCGAGAATTTAACTCCCATATTCGTTCGAACTGCCGGTCCATTCCACTTAATATTTCATCAAATATTAATTAGGACACAATTTCGAAATAAATTGGAAAACCAAACGTTTGAAGTCACATTCCAAGTTTGAAATTTAATCTTGGTCAAATACCAAATCAAATTCAATTTTCAGTGTGGCCGTAAAATTGTCACCTTTGACTCTCAATAATTTCTCTATTAAATTATACGAGTCAAACCTTGTGAATTAAATTCACACCGCTTGTGCTCTCTAGCACAATTTCAAATGAGGACCTAAATGCAACCATTTATTCGCGAGAAATTCTCAAGCGAATTATACGAATCTTTTGGACTAAATCCAAATCATAATTTGTACTCTTAAGCACAAAAATTATTTTTCCCCGAATCAAGGGGATCCAAATTTATGGAACCATATTCATAACATTATGGCCCAAAATCATTTGGGCCACTAAAATTAATTTGACCATTAAATTCATAAGAATTAGACCACGGTTATTAGCACTAGCCTCTTTGTTAAATACACTACTAGGATGAATACACTATCCAATTTTCCGAAAAATTGAAACATTTTCGGAAAAAAATTCCAAAAATTAACAAAAAATTCGAAAAAAACATTTGAAATATTGTATTTTCCATTATGTTCGAAAAAATGAAAGAATTTCGAAGAAAAAAATTCGAACAACAAGTAGTGTATTCATCCAGGTAGTGTCTTTAACTAAGAGGCTAGTGCAAATAACCTGGGCCTAAGAATTAACAAGGTCTAAATTAAATTTTGAGTACGGATCTTTTCACCCCCAAAATATGCTTGTTCACCCCCCGGTTCAGTTCACCCCCACATGGTTCAGTTCACCCCCAATATATTACCCTACATAACCCTTGCTTATCAACCTAATTAAACATTTGTATTCTCACCCCCATTTATACGCGCGAAAACAAAAGGAGTTCCGACCTAATCTCCGCTGCTGTGTCGCTCCGCTGTGCCGCCGCTGTTGTGCCGCCTCCGCTGTGCCGTCGCCGCCGTGCTGCCGCTGCAGCGGCACCGCGTTCATCTTCTCCCCCCCTCCCCCGGTGTCAGCACCAAGAAATACATACTTCTCCCAATCACATTCCAACATTCAAGAGGCAGCCCGATCCATGGAAAAATGTGAGTTGACAATTCTTTTTATATATTTGTTCATTTTTGGTTTAGGGAACAATTGGTGTATGTTCTTAGAATTTATTCGAACCTTTTTTTTATGTTCTAAATAAATTTTAGAACAACCTAGAAATAACTTGTTTTTAAATGCTAGTGTATGCTCACTGTTGGGAAATTGATTTTGTATTTTTGAACTGAATCTGAACTCACTGTTGGGAAATTGATTTTGTATTTTTGAACTGCATCTGAACTCATTGTTGGAAAATTTAAGATGTACCCTTGGAATAGATTGATCAACATGTTGTAATTTTACCAAGTTCTTGATTGATAAAATTTATTTTTAAGATATGCTGGTGGTATATGGTTTTGAATTTGATGAAAACTAAGGAATTGTGAAAGTGAATCGTGTAAAAATATTATAAAATGTGTGGAGCATCACAAGTTTAATCGTTTTTTTCTCCAAGGCTTTCTCAATCATTGACTTGTTAAAATATGAATTGAGTTGCCCATCAATCCAATACTCTTCGAATCTGGCCCTAAAGTTTTTTAAAGCAAAATAAACATTAATTTTGTGTTTGTTAAGGTAGGCTTCCTTGATTAAAGAGTTAAGGTTCATGCAGGTCTTTATTTATTCAAGCGTAAGACTTTTATTTACTCTTCTCAAGTTCATTTTGTTTTGTAATATATCTGTCAATTCCATCTTTTATAGGAAAAAAAGTGAAGGCTCGGCCTACTGCCTCTTATAGAAAGAGAAAGCAAGATGAACTACGTAAATCGTCAATGAGTGAACCAGAACCGAAACATAATCTGGAGGATGAAACTATAAATAACAGCGATCCTCAGGATCCAGATAATACATGGGGGGCTAACAAGTTTTCCTCGGATACTAATGAGGATGAAGATCAGAATGATGACGATGATCAGGACGAGGAAGGTAAAGAAAATGATGAAGTGGAGGATGGAGATGAAGAGAAAGAGAGAGAGAAAAAGAAATCGAAAAAAAGAAAAGATGATATTCTCTTAGATTCACTAATACCACATCCTCCGTTTCTCCCCGGCTTCGGTAAACATGTGTCAAATTTTATATATAATGGAATTGAGCGGGAAGTCTTGATGTGCCAGAGTCATTCTACTAAACTTCTAGTATGGGAGGTGGATGAAGAAAAGGATTACCGTCATTGGAAGGGAATGTTTGTAAAATCCAAACTGATGGCGCTTAGAAACTCATCTTATAGGAATCCAAATAGGAACTTGATCGCAGCGTTCGTTGAGAGATGGCATCCAGAGACGAATACTTTTCACTTTCCTTTTGGTGAAATGTCGATCACCCTTGATGATGTTTTCTGCCTTACTGGTCTACGAGTTGATGGTCTCCCTGTGCGGTGTATACGTGAGGAAAATAAAAAAGGAAAAACTTATTTGATGGAATTATTGGGTTTAACAAAGGAAGAAGCTACAGAAGCTCTTAGAGGTGCACGTGGATCATCTGTAAAACTTTGTTGGTTGAGGGAGAGATTTTCTCCAATGATGAACTCTAATGATGAAA
This sequence comes from Ballota nigra, assembly GCA_947034835.1. Classification (NCBI taxonomy): domain Eukaryota; kingdom Viridiplantae; phylum Streptophyta; class Magnoliopsida; order Lamiales; family Lamiaceae; genus Ballota; species Ballota nigra. The sequence goes on from OX344725.1 coordinate 35,996,912, forward strand.
GTCACGTTCTCTATGCAGCTAGAGCATACGTGTTGTACACGTTTGGAACCACAATATTTACGGATAAGAGTGGTAGCCGTGTAAGCACATCATGGTTGAAGTACACAATAGACATGGCTAAATTTGACAAATACGCTTGGGGAACAGCGACTTTAGCTTATTTGTATAGACAATTGGGTCTAGCTTCGCAAAACAAAGTGCGTCAGATTAGTGGTTATGCGACTTTGTTGGAGGTATTAAAATTTTTTTTGTTTACTTGATTTTATTTAATTGATTTTAGATGATTTAACGTACCATTGTAAATTTTTAGGCTTGGATTTATGAACATTTTCCAACTTTGATTTTGCCTCCAATGAATCCTCACTTTAGACGTCCGTCACCGCTATCAGGCCAATACACACCTGAAGCACATACAAGTCCATGTATCGACCGTGTTCGAGCCTTTAGAGAGCGTCTAGATGTGTTTCTACCAACGGAGGTAAGAATGTAATGACTTGATATTTTATTTTTTGTTATATGTAATCATTGGTTACGTATATTAACAGGTTAGGTGGACTCCATACCACCTATTAAGAGATTTTTATCAATTTCAACAAGTTTCTTTCTTCCATGGTTGCATTGTCTGTGACAACGTGATTGAGCCCTACATGCCAGATAGAGTGCTTAGACAATATGGTTATGTTCAGACGATACCTGAGAATCCACTTGTAGTTGAGGAAAAAGGTCGTTCGAAGAAATTAAAGCTAGCTTGGGATACAATGGCAGAGTATTATGTTACGTGGGATACACACGTACTTTCAGTGGAGAGACTTGGTGATAAGTGCAGGTATCCTTGGGAGAGTGTTTATGGATATGTAGAGTGGTTCGTTTGCCAAGGTCATCCTGTTGTATCAAATCCAAACACTACATTACTTGAGGCTCCTGAACCTTTATGTTCAACCCAACCCTGGGAAAGGATTGATGCTGCAAAATCCGAGTTGATTGATCTGGTGCGAAATTATGAATCAAACGAAGCTTTCACATTGGACAATGCAATACAGAAAGTTAAACATACTATCACTATCCTTACTGGGCAGGAAAGAGTGAGTTCGTCTTCACGCGCAGGCCCTGGACGAACAAGAGGAATCACCAGATCTAAAGGCAAAGCTAGAGGCAGGGGTGGGAGACGTGCGTAATTTATTGTGAAGTTTGGGATTATGAATGAATTTGAACATGGGGTTTTTTTTGTTATGAAGTCTAGGATCATGGATGATTTGATATTTTGGGTTGAACGTTTTGATATTCTTATGAATTGTGAACTTATTTATTATGTGTGATTTGACGATGATTTTGTATTTTCGGTTGAACGTATTGGTATTCTTATGAATTGCGAACTTATTTATTATGGGTGATTTGATATTGTTACACACGTATGTTTTGATGTTCTTATGAATTGAATTTTTTTTATTGTGGTTGAATTGATTTTGTTATGGATGTTTTTTGAACAATAAATTGATCCACTTTTTTGTAAGTGTATTGTTCTTAAATTATTTTGGAACAAATGTTAAGTGTTCGAAAAAAATACTAGAACGTTTTCAGGAATTCGGTGAAGTTAAGGGGGGGGGGGGGTGAACTGTTCGAGATATATCCTAGAACAAAAGGGGGGTGAACTTACAAAAATAAAAGTTCAAAAAATATCCAAGAACAATTTACAAATGTTCGCATTTTATTTGAGAACATTGATTTTTGTAAGTTCACCCCCCTTTTGTTCTGTGATATATCTCGAACAGTGAACATTCATCGAATCTTTGAAAATGTTCTAGTATTTTTTTCGAACACTTAACATTTGTTCTAATATATTTTTTGAACATATGACATTTGTTCAAATAATTTTTTAGAACTGAATTGAATGCAAAAGAATCACAAAACAAATATCAAACATCATCATAAAAAAATATTAACAATTTTCTCATTCATAATTGAACATATTGTAATATAGATTACATCCCAAAAAGTAATGAGAATAACATTGTACCATTATAGTTCCAAAAACAACTCCATTCTAGTATCTTCTAAAGCGGATAACATCCCAAAAAATATGGCAAGCTAACATTCTACCATTATATAGCTTCCAAAACTACTCCTTCACAAATCATGTTCTTTTTCTACTTCTGGATCCTTAAAAGGCAAAGCCCTCTGCCACCCATTAGCAATGGGTCGATGAAAGTGTAGCCATGAAGTAACAATGGGAGGCAAAGTAACTCCGACACCAAGGTTAACCTGCAACATATGTAAATATGATTAATGAAAGTAGAATTTTAAATTTTAAATGTTTTGAATTTTTTAAGTCCAATACCTGCACAAAATGATTGTCATTTACCAACGCCATACAAATACATTTTGGGCGTGGGTGCACTTCAGTTCTATGCGGAAGGTATGACACTGATAAAATTGGACTTAACGTAACCAACACGACATTGTAGGTTGATGCAACCAAGTTGCCCATGTACGGCAACATGAACCAGTTTTCTACACTCGCAGTCTCAGTAAAGTAATTAAGAGCCTTCATGATGATTGGTACCATTTGCTTTTCCCGAAAAGCATTCTCATACAATTGGATATTGTGGGACAATTCAGTCATCAAATCCTGACGAATGCGGGCCCATGAGTCCTCACCATACCCCAGTAGACCTGCGACTGCCCTAAATCCACAATGGCCATCACCTTTCACATTTTGAATATTAATAACATACTCTTGGTATTCCAAAGGCAGAAATGGTAAAAGATCTTTTGATGAATTGGATTGACTTAGCTTGTGGTATACCTGTACAAATATAAATGGTATAAGATTCTTTGATGCATAATATTATAAAAACATTTCTAATTAATTGAAAGAGGTATTTTTTTACCGGCTGCTTTTTATTTAGACCTTTCTTCTGAAACTTTGGGGATGCAACAGAGTCATTACAACTTCCAACTTGGGACTGAACATACTCAAATAGACTTGGATTCCTTTTTGTGGATTTTTCAGAGGCCTTCTTCTTCGCTGTTTTTGGACGACCACGTGGATCAATACGCACACTCGGTTCAACCATATTAGTGGTTTCCGGATTTGCCATTTCCCGCATATTCCTCAAATACATGAGTCGTCGAGTTTCATCAAAGTAATTATACACTTTAGCCATATCAACAACCGCATCTCCAAAGATCAGTGTCTTCCTGAATATTATTTTTTACTACTGGCTCCATATCCAACTTTCTCCATAAGGCATCAACGGCATTCATTGGTATTGGTTTGTCCGCATACACGTATTCCTCGATCTCGTGTGCACACGGCAAACCATACGTTGTTCTCAACACATGATCACAGTTTCTCGCATCAAATTCAGGTTTTTTGACCTCCTTAACTTCCTCCCATACTTTGCCCAAAGCATATATGGAGACTACACCCCGCAAGCTGTTATAAATTCTGGACGAAAACTTATGCATGGCGACATTCACACTTTTCTCAAAAGATACCTTGATCGCTGTGTGACATGCTTCATACAGGGTATCACACTTCACCCAACAAGTCTCAAAATTCCCTAATGAGGTTCTGAGCATCCTCTTCAAAGAAGCATGATGACTCTCAACCCTGAAAAATGACAATATAGACACAATTAAGAGTTGTATTCATTTTACACTAAAAATACCCTTAGATGTTTAGGAGATTGATGAATAAACATACCTGTTGGTGGTGGAATTTCCGTAGTGCATTATCCGTTTTGTCCATGCTTTCACGAACCTCTCGTTGTACGGAATAAACCATTGTTTCATCACATATTCAACCGGTGTTTGTATGAAATTAGAATGAAGAACGCGAACAACTTCTTCATATTATGCCTCATTTTCAGCATACATAACAACATTGACTTGCTTAATGAAAGCCTCCCACTCATCTGCAGATTTGAAGTTCGGTTTGCATTTTGCTAAAATATTTTTGTTTATGTGCCAAGTACACAATAAATGCTTAGACTTCAGAAATATAGTGGCGACGGCATTCATTAAGCCCAACTCTCGGTCTGTAACAATAACATTTGGCAAACAATTTTCACCCAACATATCCCTTAATATGCCCAATGCCCAGTTGTAGTTTTCCTCTTTCTCTGCCGACAAATATGCGGATGCAACAGAAAATGTCAACCCGGTTGATGTCATACCAACTATCTCCAAATAAGGTAACTTGTACTTGTTTGTCTTGTACGTGCAATCAATCATAAAGACTTTTGGAAAACAACGAGCCAACTTGATAGACACGGGGTGTGAAAAGAATAATTCCTTCAGACTGTTCGTCTGCTCACATCTTCTACTAGAATGGAAATAATTGTTCTGAACAAACTGACTCATCAGATACTGCAACTGAGATCGCCCGCAATATTGAGTGATCTTATGCTTCCTCCTTGCATTGTATATTGTTCGAATGGTAGAACAATTGGTCGTATTCTTCGTTTTTAATGCTTTCAATATTGCATTGGGAGGTGCATTACATTTTGACATATCAATGACGTACATCTCCTCTGTAGAAGTTAGACGACCCATATAAGAATGTCCTTCAAAATAATTGAGTATTGGATGATTATGAGTACCGCATTTGACCTCTAAAGTCCATTGAAACTCTATTCTCTCCGCTCCTTTCAATAAAAATGGGCAACCACATTTTTTCGAGCCGGTGTCCTTTTCACTTGGTTCTTCTTCCACAATATTTTGCTCAACATTCTTTTTTTTCTTCACTTTTGTTTTCTCATTCTTAGGCTCAAATTTTCTCTTAGGCTTCCGATACACACCCTCACGCTCACAAGCCAACAACACACGAGGCTTCTTCTTCCCACACCCACTATCAGAACGCTTAATTGTTATAACTATTTTGTTTTCAGCTGCAACTCGGCGCACCCAATCAATAAGTGCATCACGGGAAGGATAATAATCTGTAGTTGTGAAAATACTTGTATAGTCCATCACAATATCATGACCCGTTCCCTCATTCCCTTCATTTTCTCCTATATCTTCATTCTCTTCCATCCCTTCATTCCCTTCATTTTCTCCTATATCTTCATTCTCTTCCATCCCTTCATTCCCTTCATTTTCATTTTCATTTTCGTCATTCACATTATTTTCATCAACTAGCATAGACGAATCATCTTCTTCGACACAATTTCCATCCAACATGTCCTCATCATCTCCCAACTTCTATCAAGGCAAAAAATGTAAAACAAAACAATTAGGAAATATTTTGGAAAAAAATGAAAATGTTCGAATTTTTTTTTTGAACAACTAGGATTTGTTCGAATTTTTTTTAAGAACAAATGTTCAATTTTTTTTTCAGAACATCAGTTCAATGTTCTACATTTTTGTTCGAACAACTCTTAAATGTTCGAAAAACCAGTCATGAACAAATTTAAATACGAAAACACGATCAATAAGCGCGGGAAATATATATGAACAACATATATTCGTACTTATTACATTTTAACTACTCAAATAACACAAGTATACACAAAATACAACAAATAAACACAATCATCTCACCAATATATAAAACTTTAACATAAGATTAAAAAAAACTCACATATGTATGTTGAGAATCAAGGGTTTCTAACATTGATAGCCAAAACAAGAGCTCCTTCAATATTTGGTGTAACCTTCAACAGAAAATAAAAGTTCCTTCAACAGAAAAAAAAAAAAAAAAAAAAAAAAAAAAAAAAAAACTCCTTCTTTATTCACGAGCATGCAAGCTCTTGTGTGTAGGGGGGTGAACTAAGTATTTAATTTTTAGTAAAATATGGTAAGAGGGTAATTTAGTCTTTTTATTTCTGGATTCAAAAATGAAAAAAAGAGGGTGGTGAACAATCAAATTGGGGGGTGAAAATATCCCTACTCTTAAATTTTATCAAGAGCCCAAATTTTAATAAATTGGGCCACCTCTTTGTTTGGCCATAGGCCACTTACTTATGAAAGTTGGCCCAATAATTTTATTAGCAGCCAAGGCATGATTTCTCCGCCAATTTCATCCGTGGTCGGAGTCTTCCGCCTAAATCCGGATCCGCCACCATCACTAGGGTGCCGATTGGAAATCCCAGATCCTCCTCCGCCAATTACTTTTCATGAGTCGATAATTTCCGTCGTTGGTGAATCGCAGGCTTGTGCGCTAGGCCTGGCGCTAACGAAGATCCAGCGGGCGACCGTATCCCATAGGATTCGAACATCAATCGGGGTCCAGAGGAGGTGCCCGACCAGGCCTGCCATCCGCTGCCGCTACAGGTGGGTAACCCGCCGTACCAGTCGCGGCGGTTGAGATACAAGTTGGATATAATCTCAACGATTTGATTTCGGCGCCTCATCCTGGTAATCCCACCTATGCTGTGATCGAGGCGGTGTTGCCGCCAGTGGCTTTGTATGGCCTACATATATATCCACAATTGTTGTGATGTCTACTTTGCTGCTATTCGTTTCTTTTCTATGTGCAGTCTACCGGAACCTGGGATTGTCAAAAAATAACAACGCAAAAATTAGTCCAACAAAATATTGGGACATATCAATTCCATGTTTTATGACATGTCTGTGAGAAAACCGTGCATTTCTCATTTCATTTCATCATCTTTGAAAACCATATCAGAACCAACTTATATGTCCTCCTTTATTTGCTGCAAAACAATGACTCATTATTTTGCAAACTAAGAGGTAGATAACTCTAGATGGCAAACAAATCCAAATAAAATTAAATTCAGAAAATTGAATTAAAGATTTTACAACTTCCCTATTTATAACAACGTTCCACTTATTTTGCCATCTTTAAATAACGTCTTACGATTGTTGGAAAAAGTTAGAAATTAGATATGTTGTGTGTAGACGAAGATGACTGATGCATGACACGGACTTAATACGAAAGTCGAGGCACGAGTTTAACTCGCTCTCCGTAAGACGTTATTGTCCCGTACATTGGTGCAATACGGCTCATGACAACCGTCCCCAAGATACAACGACTTTAGAGTCTTCCGCCCGCTGCACTACAAAGCGGAAGCTATCGGCGAATCGCAAATGAGTATCCGGAACTTTCAGACTTTATTCAAATGCTAGACTACTAATGTTAGTATGCATATATACACTTGTATGAAACTGACTTCGAATGAATGAATGACATGTTCGAAGTGAATGCAAATGACAATGCGGGGGTTATTTATAGATTTGCAAGGATCATAGGTAATAGTTGCGACTCTTCACTATAAACATTATTTTTCCAGAGTCATAACTCTTGGAAATAAACAACTATTCATCAAAAGGTATATCACTAAAGACACAACCTTTAGAATAGTTTTATCAAAAGACATGACACTTCATGTCTATAAGTCACAATTCTTCACTATTACCTTTATAATTACATTTATCAATGTATTTATCCACATATTAGATGACATTAATTTCTCATTCACCCTAAATTTGGTTTTGAGAAATCGAACCAACCAAATCCATTTACGCAAAATGAATAATTAAATTGTCACTTAATATTTAATAAACATGATCAAAACCAATATTTTCCAACAGTTCAAACAATTAATTATGTGTTTTAATTTTTCACCCCTCAAAATTTAATTTTATAATTATAAATATATTACAACCATCTACTTTTCAAATAGAATAATACTATACTCCCTCCGTCCCAATTTGGATTACCCATTTTAAAATGATACAATTTTTAAGAAATGAATTGCTTATTAATACTTTTGAGTATAAAATAGTTTTTTTAGGAATTATTTATTAATATTTTTTAGTATAAAATAGTTTTTTAAGGGTTGAGTTTGAAAAAATGGTATTGTTTTTTGTCATTTTAAAAAATGTGTAAAAAAAAAAAATCTTCATTTTTTGGACTTTTGGGTAAACAAAGGTGGGAGTATCATTATACCGTCGAAAAATTAATCAAAACGGGTGTCCAACACTCTCATTGAAAGACTTATTAATTTTCATTCAATTAGTTACGAAATTAGCATTTCTAACATCCGTTGCATCCCAAAGAAGTTTGTCACAACTTTTTATAGCTTTAAAAAGAAAAAGAAAAAGCATCGTTTATTTGAATCCATTCCATTTAGTAGATCCAAGTTCAAGGCTGGTTATTGTCATATGAATACGAAGGTGGAGCCCATGGCCTGCTGCCTAATTTTGATACCTGAATTACACGGCTTTATTTATTCGGTAATTCTGGTAATTCTGCATAAAATAATATTTTAGTCTTTATAATTTTAATTGAGGTTTTAAAAAATCACCACCTCTGCCGGTATTATTTCCATACACCCACCCACCTCCCTCTCACCCTATGTATCATTCTAATGGAGTGGATTCAAATAAAGTGAAATTGGTTTATACATGAATCAATAAAGAGTATTAGTTTTTTATGCTGAAGAGTATTACTTGCTTTCACTGAAGAGTATTAGTTGTTTACACTGAAAAGACCTAGTTTGTTTTCACTGAATAACTAATACTCTTCATTGAAAACAATTAATACTCTTGAGTGAAAACAATCAATACTCTTTAGTGAAAACAACTAATATCATTCAACAATTCATGTATAAATCATTTTCATTCTATACTTTGTCAAAGAGTTACTAAGTTATAATTTTTCACTTTATATATGATGAGAGTTACTTAGTTATAATTTTGCAATTTATATATGATGAGACACTCACATGTGAGACAATCTTAAGTACATAATTATAATTCACTAATTAATTTAAAAAAATATATAGGATAAGTGAGTAAATGGGTAGGTGATAAAACTACAATGTGTACCAATTAAAAAATATATATTTTTCTGGTAAAATTGTGACTTGAACCGATGACCTTTCGGTTATAGGTAGTCGAGCTCTAACCTTTTGAGCTAAACCAATTAAAAGAAATGTAAATTAACTTCTAAAGTCACATATTATTTTAACTAAAATATTTAATTTGATATCAATTTCATGCTTATATGCTTCAATTCAGATGACATAATCTTTGTCAGCCTTGCAACGAACTAACTTATGACTATTATATAATTTTTAGTCACGCTGAGAATCAACTCCATGTATAGAATTAATGCTACAATTAATTAGTTCATATATTGAATTATAATTTTAAGAAGACACATTGTAATTGATAAATACTCAAAATATTGTGAATTTCAATTAACCATAAATAGAATTATCATGATGATAAAATTTCACACATAAAATATTTATATACTTAGAATAAAAAATTAAGTGAAGGAAATATGCACTTTAATTTATTAGAACAACAAAAGAATATCAAAAGTTTTTTTTTTCAAATGAAAAGTCTTTAAGAAAAATACCACATTTTTTAAATATACATATTATCGATGGTATTTATTATATAAATTAATATGAAGTCATGTCAAAAAATAGCAATAGATTTTTTGTTTCAAAATTATCTTTCTATTTTTAATATAAATTTTTGTTATTATATATGTATAGAATTTATTCATTCTATCCTGGGCAGATTCTGCCCATTTAGTAGGGTCCTTATTTACTATTGTTTTTGTTATTTATTTGATTATTTCTTTATCATAACTTTTGCTGTTTGACCGCAGACGTGGGGGTGTTATATTGGGATGAACATTTATTGAACTCAAATTGATTTCAAGCTTTGACTTTAGCTCAATAAACGCGATTATTTATTTGCATGTTATAAAACCAATAATTTATTTAGTCTACAAAAACAGTTGATTACTTTTTTAAGTAGTTCTTTTACATACAATTAATTAATTAATGAAATATAGTATTAGAGTATGAGATAATAATCATGGGGCCTGAAAGCAACTAGAAACGGACTATTAGATCGTATTTTTTGTCCAGATGCGTGAATGTCCATACCGACCGATTTCCATTTGAAGCCAAAATTTAAATAATTGAGAAAAAATTTGTTTATGAATGAGACGTGGTACCTTGAAAATTAGTTAATTTTTTAGTATTTTTTTTTATTACACATCATTACTAGAAATAATAGCCCACAAAAAATATGCACAATATATTTTTTTTAAAAATCACAAAATACAAATAAATATTACTGTGAAATTATTACATTTGGCTTTTTTTTCAATGAGTATGAGGTAAATTGGTTCATATATAAATTATTAAGATTATTACTCATTATCACTAAAGAGTACTAGTTATTTTCACCGAAGGGTATTAATTGTTTTTACTGAGTATTAGTTGTTTGCTGTACTAAGACTCTTCAATAATAATAATTAATACTCTTCAGTAAAAAAAAAAAAATATTTTAGTGAAAACAACTAATACTTTTCAATAGTTTATGTATGAAATATTTTCGCTCTATAGTTTGTTATTTTCGATATATATATATTGGCAGTCAATTTGTGCGTTGCTTCTCTATGCAAATCCTGAATTGATACCCACACCAATCATACAAAATTTACTTCGAATTATATTATAGATGGATTCGTCCTTTATCACTAACCCTTTTATTCTTATTGATTGAATGATTTAATTTTTACTGCTCCGATTTAGGGGAGTGTATTGATTATGGAGTTTGTAGGATTTTTTTAGACTTTTAAAGTTTGGAGTATTCATTCCAGATTTTCAAAAGTCTTTAAAATTCCGGAGGTATTCAATACAGATTTTAGAAAGTTTTAAAAAATCTTTAGGTATTCAACAGTCTATTAATTTTAATACTATGTGGATTTTCTTTGATTCTCTTAAAAAAAATATAAATAGATTTCACTCTCCAAAATCTCTTCTAACAACCAGAGGTTTCTACGGTGTAAGCACCGAAATTTTATTAAATTTAACGGTGTCATATTTTATGTAAATCCGAATTTTGGAGATAAGAATATACAATAATATCTCTAAGATTTGTGATTATATTTTCCTTATTTTCAGATTTGGGAATATCTCTTAGATTTGAGAATATCCCTTTCTTGTTCTCCATGTCACCGATCTCTTATAAATAGGATATTGATAGGCGACCAGTAGGAAAATAAGAATAAAATAAAAAATGATAAAAATAATAAAATTAAGAAGTCATTAAGAATAAAAATAAAAAGGACGAGCAGCAGGGAATAAAGACATAGGAGGCGAGCAACAAGGCATATAAGACATTTAAGAGAAGGCGAGCAGCTGGGACAAGTGACCAAGTAAGATGAGGCGAGCAGCTGGTCATTTGAGACATGAAAAAGAGGCGACCAGCTAGAACAAGAAGGGTAAAGAAGAAATTAAAAGGAGGCGACCAGACGAGCAAGAGGGCACCTCGAAAGATCATCAGAAATCCCAATAATTAGACATTACATTAGGAGCAAACAAGTGTTTAACACTTGTCATTGTGTAAAGATGTAATAGCTTAGTAATTAACAAGTGTCTTAACACTTGTCACCATGTAAATAAGGATGATTAAGGAGGTGATACCTCCTACTTGCTTGTACCTCTATAAATACCTCTTCATGAGGTCATGAAAATAAGTTCAATTAATTCAAAAATAGGCAAAACTCTTGCAAACTTTTTTCTCAATCCTTCCTTCAAAGAATATAGCTTTAATCTTCTAGCTTTAATCTTCATTTATCTTATTAGAATAAAACAGCCACTAAAATATAAATTTGGAGCAAGGTCATCAACAATTGGCGCTAGAAGAAGGGTTCCGAACCTCCGTCGGTTGTGGAATTGAAGGGATTTCTGGAAAAATTCGCCGGAAACAACAAAAATCCGGCAATAAGTCGCCGGAAACTGGAATTAGGAAGAAGGTTTAAGTGTTTTTGGTGGTGTTACACAAGACCTACAAGCTTGAATGCATGCATGTGTGGATAAAGGTTTGTAAACAACCAAATTCTTACATGCAAGACTAGTTGTTTATAGGTCAAGACATCAACAAACACAAGATCTTCATAAAAAAGACATCAAAATTCAAAAAATGGTACGATCACAAGATCACCAAGAATCAAGCAACCACCCGGCGAGCAAATCACGAACTAGGGTATCATCAACGAGTGACCATGCAAGAACGGTGCGAGCCACATCCCAACGAAACGTTCAAGTCACTATCGACACTCTTCCCCCGAAAGTAGAAGCATTGACTCAAAACCCAGAGGAATTAGCAAAAACAATCGTCGTTTTGCAATCATTGCAACGACGACAGGAAGCTGCCGGACCATCAAGAGCCCGGGAGGCGAGCAACCGGGCAGCAGGACACAAATCCTCTAAGACTCCGGAGGCGAGCAACCGGGCAACAGAGCAAAGAGCTAAACAAAAGGAAGACATAAGAGTAGAAGAGGTAGATAGTGGTCAGGCGAGGAGAATCCAGGCCAAAGCACCAATGAGTGAGCGACTTGGAAGCCGAGGTGAGTCCACACTAGGAGGGGATAGAGAGTCGAGCAGCAGGGGTACAAGGAACCAAAATCATGAACTTAGGAGAGAGATCTCACAGAGGAGTGAGGAGCGAGCATACCCTGTTGCTCGCCCCTCAGTGCATGATAGACTCAGAAGGTCAGCTTTTGGCCGTTTGGGTCCCAATGGGGCAAGTAATGTGGATCGGCGGGTCACACAGGAGAAACGTCCCGTTAGCAAGGGACTGCATCGTGGAGAAGGCCTCGAGCCAAACCACGATGAAGAACCTTCTAACGGGGGAGCGCCTCCGAATGAGTGGTTTGACCTCAAGAAAACAATCGAAGAAATGAAGAAGCAGTTAGATGCCCAAAATGGTGGGGGGACCACGGTACTTCCGTCAACACCATTGCCCCCCAGCAATATTAAATGCACCAGTACAGAAGAAAGTACAGTTCCCAGCTGTTAGTCTATATGAAGGGACAACAGACCCGAAAGTGCATTTATCCAAGTACACCGACTACATGATATCTGTGAAAGCATCTGACGCAACGCAATGCCGCAACTTTCCGTTAACTTTGGGCGATGGCCCTCACAGATGGTTCTCCGCACTTGCTCTTGGCTCTATAAGCTCATTCATGCAACTCAGCAAGGAATTCCTATCACATTTCTCCACAGTCGGATCCTACCTTACGCAGAGACATAGGTTCACAGATCTGAAACAAGGAGACGAGGAGTCTGATAGGGCTTTCCTTGAAAGGTTCGACAAAGTCCTACTAGAAGGAGAACCAGTGAGTGAAGACACTAAGATAGTGGTAGTGATGGCAGGACTCAGGAAGGGAACAAATCTGTGGAAGGAAATGCACCTGACTTTCCCTAAAATATACTCTGAATTCAGACACAAGGCTGGGGTATATATTTCGATGCAAGAAACCTTGCAGAGAGAGTTAGGAGACAAGGCTGATACCAAGAAGTCGGGAAAGAAGTCATGAGGGGAATACAAAGCCCCTAAGAACATGAAAGCTTTCAATGAGGGTTCTGAGCTAAAGGAGAAATTGAACCATGTCTTATCCACATCAATAGAGGTTGTATACAACAACGTGAAGGATAAATATATGCTGTCAAAACCACGGAAGATACGACAAGAGCGAGGAAAGATGAACCCCAACAAATACTGTGCGTATCATCAAACCATAGGTCACTTCACAAGTGAATGTCGGGACCTCTTGAAGCAGTTATGGAGGTTCTACGAAGAGGGAAAGCTGTCAGAGTTCGTGAAGCGACAACCCGGAAAGAAACCAAGGATGGCGATATCCTTCGGCTCGGAATATGAGGAGAGTGACGAACAACCGAGCAGGAGGGATCAATAAAGGAAAAAGACAATGACAGCACTAGCCGAACCAGTCCGGGAAATCCTAATGCTTGAGCCATCCAGACCAGTAGGGGTCTGTTCAGACGGAAGGCCACCAGTATCCAAAAGAAAAAGGAAGGCAGACTTGAGAGCAGTGGCTCAAGTCAGAGAGGTTGGGGTAAACCAGGCAACTAAGAAAACAGGAGATCTGGTATTTTCTGAGAAGGACCTAGACGGGATACTCACTCCACACAATGATTCACTAATCATCTGTGCTAATATCATGGGGGTCCGAGTCCACCGTTTGCTCGTGGACACTGGATCCTACACGAATATCATATTTAAGAGCACACTAGACCAGTTAGGAGATTGTGATGAATATGTAAAAAAATGCGACCATAAGATAGTGGGGTTCGGAGATGCTGTAACCGTCCCTTTAGGTTTAGTTACGTTGCCGGTCGAACTTGTATCGACCGAGGATCCCGAAAGGAGACTGACTAGAATGATAGAGTTTTTAGTTGTAAACCAACAGTCTGCCTACAACTGGTTTCTCGGTCGACCTTTTATGAATGAATTCAAAGCGGTTGTTTCAACTTATTACTACTGTCTTAAATTTCCCACAACAAAAGGTTCAGGTACAGTCAAAGGTGATCAAAAGAAAGCTCGAGAGTGCCTCCTGCAACTCCAACCTAAAGATAACAGTGTGTCTGTCATGGACGAGCAGCCAAGCAGCAGGGCTGAGGATGAACCTTCCGTGTTGGATGAAATCATGGAGTCCATCGACACGGAAATGATGGAGGTGGACGACCAGCAGGACGAGGACGAGCAGGAGGGCCTGGGCGAGCAACAGGGAGAAGAAGTTATACCTGAACCGGAGGGAGTAAACGATATTGAGCCAAGATTGGAGGCGGAACCCTGACTTGAAGCGAACTACACTAGCTTCTACTAGTAGCTACCCCGCAAGAGTACGGGTTCACTGTAGTATGGGCAAGTATAGGGACCAAGTATTATCGAACCCAAGGGATGGTGTATATGCGAATAGATCCCTGAAGATCTACGCGTCGTAGTTAATATGAGTGTAATGTTTTTGGGTTTTTTGAAAGAATTAATTAAGAGCAACTAAAGTAAACTAATTAAACTAAAGAACGTAAGAAACGAATTAACTAAGGTTATTTTCTAATGGGAGATGGTGATGCTTAAGATAGGAATCCCTACGTATACTAACGGAGCATGTACATAATCAAAATAACTGTGACAAACAAGAATTAACCTAAGTCTAAGAATGCAAGGTGAAAGCTCAAGATTCTAAACCCTAATACTTTACCCTAACACTCGACTTCACGAATCTACTAACAAGTTACTAGATTGTGCTTAATTAATGAGACCCTAATTTAACTAAGGTGATGCGGTCGTCCTCCTTCGCTAAACCGGTAGATGAATTAACCTTTCCTAAACCTTCTCGTTAAGACTACTAATTGTTATTGAGTGATGCGGTCGTCCTCTCTCTAACACTTTCGTACTAAATTCAAAGGTAAAGTTCAGATTAATTATAAGAATTCATTAATCAAGAGAATTAAAACTAACGTCACGAATTACCCTAATTACGTACCCACATCCTACTTCTACGAGTTCATCCTACCCTAAGCATGCAAGGGTTTTAGCTAGACATGACGTTAACAAACATTAAAGCAATAGAAGAAACGACGAACATAAACATGATGAATTGAAGAAAGAAAATACGAAACATGAACTAGGGTTTAAAGAAAATAAATACGAAGAACTGAAATTGAATTAATAAAAACGACGTTCAAAGCGTTTAAAGTAATCAAGCTAATGAAAAGAAACTACGAATTGAAAAGAAACTAAAATTCGTATGAAAAACCTCAACAAAACGTAAATAAAGCTTGCTCGTCTCCTTCCTCTCCAAAAACTAAGTCTAAAATTATTTCTAACGTTCGGGTATATGATGTGTTCTTCAAAACATGTTTGGAAGAGGTATATATAGGCACCGGGTCGAAACGGGAGTTAATGGGCCGAAAATACGCATCCGGAGGCAAAAATCCATGGGCGCTCGAGCAAAACGCTCGAGCGGTCCCGCTCGAGCAGTGTAGCTCGAATGACACAATCGCTCGAGCGGTTCCGCTCAAGCCGGTCGAGCGCTGAAATCTCTCTGCATGTTTTGGGCGCTCGAGCAATTCACTCGAGCGGTGGCGCTCGAGCTGCTCGAGCGCAAGAATAGTTATGTAAGTTTAAGCGCTCGAGCGGTGGCGCTCGACCTAGTCACTCGAGTGACTTCCAACTCTTCCCAAGTGATACTTTTCCTCGTCCGCACTAATACCAATCGTATTTCTTCAATATCTTCTCATCCGGGCATCCGTTTGAGTCGATTCAAAGTCCTACGAACTCCATTTTTCGTCCTCTATTCACCTATGAGCATCAAAGAGACAAATTCATCAACGTGTAGAAATAATGCTCAATTGACTCTAAATACTCTATAAACTCGACCAAGATTGGGGTATTTCAAGCTACGAATCATGACAATTTCACGCCTAATCAACCCCCCCAAACTTACCATATTGCTTGTCCTCAAGCAATGAAATAATAAGTCAAGTGAAATTGTTAGGAATGAGTCAACGAATCAAATCATGCAAGCTAATGAACTCAAGCTTCATAAGTCAATCACCTGTATACTCACTCACTTTCTTTTATCGTACTCATGCAACAATAATAAGAAACACAGAGATCAAACATGGATGTGCACTCAACGATGTGTTTCACTCCCTCACAAGTGTATATCAATGATTAAGGGACTCACTCAAACAATCAATCACTCATATCGGCAACCATAGGCTTGTAAGCACTCTCAACTTCGACCATACTCTAGAAATTAATGTCGAATCAAAAAGGACTTTTCTCAAGGTTGTAATGTAGGCTCTTTGGACAGGTGGGATAACAATATGGTAAAGTGACTCAAGTGAATGGAGAATAGAAAATCAGACTTCGGTACTTCGAGATTAGGAACAGACTACTTCAAACATATTCAATCAACACTCTTTCAATTCCACTTCTCTCAACACTTCAATTTTTTTTTTCTTTCTCTTTTCACTTTTTTTTCAATCACTTCACTTTTTTTCTTTTTCGCACAAACACATGAGCTCATTTTTTCTTTTTGCTCATTCTCAATTTTCTTTCTCTTTTTCCCACATCTCAAAACTTCATCACACCTTCTTCTCATATTCACTCAACAAACAACATTTTCCTTTTTCAACTCAATTCACTCCCTTCATATTCACACTTTCCTATTCTCCACTCAAATTGGGATAAAAAAGGCTTAGGAATTGGAATAGTGTTCATATGTGCTAGCAAATAAAATAGGCTTTCGGCTCAAAGGGGCTAACAAGGGATCAATGTCATTGGTAAGGAAAATTTTGGCTAAGTGACTCAATAAAATCAAAGATGGCCTAAGATCCTATTCGGCATATCAAACTAGACACAATCAAGAAGCAAGAGCACACACAAGTTCTAGCATCCTCTACGGTGACGATTCACTCACAAACGAAGAGATTAACTCATGCATTTAAATCTCGTAAGGCCCAACTCTCACGGCTTTCACATCCATGCTAGTCCTAGTGCATTCTCACTCTCATCACACAAGCACTCAAAAGAAAACTCATAAGCATACGGGTTCTCTCCCTAATCAGCTCAAACTCAAACACTCACACACAAGAATTTCTAACTCACCCTTCACAATTCACCCTACTCATCAAATCATACTCAAAGATAGCAATCAACAAGCATAAGGTGATTGATAGGCATAAAATATTGAGTAACAAAACAAATTAATAATATCCCAAGGAGTATCTCAACAAACCAATAATCAATCAAACTCAACTCAAAGATAAGGGCGTGCATGCATGTGCAATGTAACAAGAAACATAAAAATCTCCACCCCCCCAAACTTCGACCTTGCTAGAGGTCTAAGTTTGGGGTTGTGGGTTACCTCAACCAAATAATCCCGTTTCTCTCACTAGCTTTGCACACTTTCTTGTCTCAAGTTGGTTCCTTCAATCTGAGTAACTCCATGATACCTTTACTCCTTTAGAGACAAGCCTACAAGCAACTCACTCAAATATGAGGTTAAACCTACGACTCAAAATAACTCCCTAATAATATAAAAAGACACTAAAAATAAATGAAAGCAAATAAAAATGGGTTGCCTCCCATTCAGCGCTATTTTTAAGGTCCTCATGCCGGACCAAGCTCAAAGGAGCTTATGGGACATCATACTCAAATTTACCTCCCTTACTCTCATAAGAGTGGTGTTTGCATTCCTTTCCTTGATTCCCTACCATCATGAGTTCCTTTGCTTTCTTCTCATCCCCAAGTGTTATGGGTCTCAACTCCTTCTTGCCTCTATCTGGAGGAGTCTTACTAAACAATTTCTTGAATTTTGACTTCTTCTTCTTAACTCCTCCTTTCCTTTCTAACTGGACCACATCCACTTTCTTCACCTCTTCATCCTTCAACTTCTTCACTTCATCCCTATCAAAATAATCAAGAACATACTGCTCATGGGTCAAATAATTGAGTGAAGGATTATAAAATTCATGAATATGAGAAGGATTAGGGATAGAAGGCGTGTCTTCAACACGAGGATCAATTGCATCCATGCAATACAAGCTCCCATCCTCCTTCGGGTGCTTCATGGCTTCATATAGGGAGATCTTCACTTCTTGATCATCTACCTTCAACGTAATCTTCCCATTCGCCACGTCTAGCACCATCCCCGCCGTAGCTAAGAACGGTCTTCCCAAGATCAGGGGCACGTGCTCATCTTCCTCCATCTCTAGCACTACAAAGTCGGCTGGAAAAATGTGATCTCCAACTCTCACTAGGACGTCTTCAACCACACCTTGAGGTCTAGTAATAGACCGGTCAGCTAGTTGAAGCGTCATCATTGTGGGTTGAAGTTCACCACCTTCCAACTTCTTGAAAAGCGACAACGACATCAGATTTATGCTCGCCCCGAGGTCGCACAACGCTCCCTTCTTGATCCCGTTCCCAATATCACATAGGATCGTGAAGCTCCCGGGATCCTTTAGCTTTGGTGGAAGCGCCTTGTGCACTAATGCACTCATCTCGTGGTTCAGCTGCACCAACTTTGGCTCATCCACTCGCCGTCTTTTCGAAATCAAGTCCTTCAGGAACTTGGCATAATTTGGCATCTGTTCCAAAGCATCATAAAAAGGAATATTAATATGCAATTGTTTAAAAACATCAAGGAACTTAGCAAATTTTTCATCAAGCTTCTTTTTCATGAAGCGCTGTGGATACGGGACGGGTATCACAGATCTGGGTACCCCCCATTCATCTCTTTCTGTTTCTTTCACTTTCTCCCTTGCTTCCTTTGCCTTCTTCCACTTAGGAACTCTCTCAACCTCCTCACTTTCCTTGCCCTTCTGGGACTCATCCATATCTTCATGCTTCTCAATTCCTTCACTTTCAATCCCCTTCTCAACTTGGGGCGTCTCAGAATCAGCAGGCATCTGAGGACCTTCATAGTTGGTTCCACTTCTTAGCTGGATCGCCTTGCACTGCTCTTTTGAGTTCCCCTCCGGCATTCTATTCACTGACTTTGCAATCTGGCTCATCTGGAACTCTAAAGAAGTGAACCTTCGATTGTTCTCTTGTTGAGTTCTAGTCCACTCAACATTCATCTTCTGGAGCTCTTGATCACGTTGATCACCCTTCTTATGCAACTCCTTCACATCATACTCCAAGGATGACAACCGCTTGCTCCCTTCCTCCACCTTCTGAAGGATCGCTCTCAACATCTCCTCGGTTGATGCACCGCCTTCTCCACCAGGAGGTTTAGACCCCGGATCAACACCTGCAGGAACAGTAACACCAGCTTTTGGGTTAGCATAAGAAAAGTTATCATTCTTCCTCCATGTGTTTTGAGGAGGCTGCTGGCCTCCTTGAACTCCTTGTGTGTTCCTCCATTGATTTTGAAGTGGCTGAGGGCCTGGAGGCACAAATGGTTGGCCATAAGAAGGCCTTCCATACTGATTTCCACCTTGGTAGCCATTCTGATTGTAATACGGACCTCCCATGTAATTGGCTACCTCTTGTTGTCCACTTGGTTGGTCTACTCTCTCATTCTCTACTGCATGCTCTCCACCCAAACTCTTCCCCAACTCGAGGTTGTTTATCTTCTCCATCATGGCCATCAATAGCCTTCTCGTTCCTTCTCCCTCTTCAACCTGATGCACCTTCTGAAAATCTGCATCTCCACTCCAAGCACCGGCATTCGTGACAATGTTGTCCACGATTTCCCTACACCTCTCTATGCCTTGGTTCAAGAATGCTCCGCCCGCACAGGCGTCTAAATGGTCTTGCCCCGCCTTGTTGGCACCACTATAGAAGAACGCCATAATGTCTCCCTCATTGTACCCGTGCTGCGGGCACTCAATCAGCATGTTTGAGTATCTCTCCCACGCTTGACGTAGGTCCTCTCCTTGCTTCTGGCGAAAGGATGAGATCTCAATTCTAGCCTTGATCGTCCTAGATGGAGGGTAGAATCGCTCGAGGAACAGACGCTCGAGCTCGGCCCAAGTGGTAATACCTCCCCGCGGAAGCGTATTATCGTACCACTCCTTGGCTATTCCCGTCAATGAGAATGGGAACAGCCTAAGCCTCTTGGCATCTTCAGACATACCATTATAATTAAATGTTGAGGCTATCATGAGAAAACTCCTCAAGTGAGTGTGAGGGTTCTCCTTCCCGATCACCCCCTTGAACTGATTCTCGGTCAGCAGCTTTAAAATCCCCGGGGATATCGAGAAATTATTTGCCTCAACAGGAGGCAAAGCCACTCCATCATAGTACCGTTGTGGCTGCGCTGCAAACCTCCCTCGAATAGCCATATTGTGATCGACGTTCTGAGGAACGTGTTGAGGATTAGCAGCAGGTACTGGTACTTGTTGGGGTGGTGGTGGGTAAACAGGTGGTTGGTTGTAGACAGGAGGTGGATGATATGGATATGGTGGATAAGGATAAGGTGGGTATGGGTAATGTTGGTATACTGGGTTGTTAAAAGGGTTATTTGGGTTTTGTGGGTAAGCAGGGTTGTTATGAGGATTATGGACAAGGTTCTGAGCTGGATTCCCTACGTTTCGTGTATCCGGGTTTAGGCTCTGGCTATCCCCTAATGGAATTTGATTCTGGCTACCACTAACTCCAGTGCCTTCAACTCGGTCTACTGCCTGATTGAAATCGTTGGCAGCATCGTCCAACTCATTATTGATATCCATTGGTTCCTTTCCTAAGTCGGCAGCGTTCATCCTTCTCAAGAAGGCTCGATTCCTTCTGGCTATTGTCTCAGGGTCCAACGGTATTCCCTCTTCGCTCGTATTGCCTTGTGAGCGTGTTTTCATAAACCTGACACACTAGCAGAAGGATCAAAACGCAACTGCCGATTGAATACAAATAAAAATAAAAATAGAAAATAAATCACCCACTACTAACTACTAAGCTATCTACAAGTCCTATTCAAAAGCATACAACGCCATCCCCGGCAACGGCGCCATTGACTTGAAGCGAACTACACTAGCTTCTACTAGTAGCTACCCCGCAAGAGTACGGGTTCACTGTAGTATGGGCAAGTATAGGGACCAAGTATTATCAAACCCAAGGGATGGTGTATATGCGAATAGATCCCTGAAGATCTACGCGTCGTAGTTAATATGAGTGTAATGTTTTTGGGTTTTTTGAAAGAATTAATTAAGAGCAACTAAAGTAAACTAATTAAACTAAAGAACGTAAGAAACGAATTAACTAAGGTTATTTTCTAATGGGAGATGGTGATGCTTAAGATAGGAATCCCTACGTATACTAACGGAGCATGTACATAATCAAAATAACTGTGACAAACAAGAATTAACCTAAGTCTAAGAATGCAAGGTGAAAGCTCAAGATTCTAAACCCTAATACTTTACCCTAACACTCGACTTCACGAATCTACTAACAAGTTACTAGATTGTGCTTAATTAATGAGACCCTAATTTAACTAAGGTGATGCGGTCGTCCTCCTTCGCTAAACCGGTAGATGAATTAACCTTTCCTAAACCTTCTCGTTAAGACTACTAATTGTTATTGAGTGATGCGGTCGTCCTCTCTCTAACACTTTCGTACTAAATTCAAAGGTAAAGTTCAGATTAATTATAAGAATTCATTAATCAAGAGAATTAAAACTAACGTCACGAATTACCCTAATTACGTACCCACATCCTACTTCTACGAGTTCATCCTACCCTAAGCATGCAAGGGTTTTAGCTAGACATGACGTTAACAAACATTAAAGCAATAGAAGAAACGACGAACATAAACATGATGAATTGAAGAAAGAAAATACGAAACATGAACTAGGGTTTAAAGAAAATAAATACGAAGAACTGAAATTGAATTAATAAAAACGACGTTCAAAGCGTTTAAAGTAATCAAGCTAATGAAAAGAAACTACGAATTGAAAAGAAACTAAAATTCGTATGAAAAACCTCAACAAAACGTAAATAAAGCTTGCTCGTCTCCTTCCTCTCCAAAAACTAAGTCTAAAATTATTTCTAACGTTCGGGTATATGATGTGTTCTTCAAAACATGTTTGGAAGAGGTATATATAGGCACCGGGTCGAAACGGGAGTTAATGGGCCGAAAATACGCATCCGGAGGCAAAAATCCATGGGCGCTCGAGCAAAACGCTCGAGCGGTCCCGCTCGAGCAGTGTAGCTCGAATGACACAATCGCTCGAGCGGTTCCGCTCAAGCCGGTCGAGCGCTGAAATCTCTCTGCATGTTTTGGGCGCTCGAGCAATTCACTCGAGCGGTGGCGCTCGAGCTGCTCGAGCGCAAGAATAGTTATGTAAGTTTAAGCGCTCGAGCGGTGGCGCTCGACCTAGTCACTCGAGTGACTTCCAACTCTTCCCAAGTGATACTTTTCCTCGTCCGCACTAATACCAATCGTATTTCTTCAATATCTTCTCATCCGGGCATCCGTTTGAGTCGATTCAAAGTCCTACGAACTCCGTTTTTCGTCCTCTATTCACCTATGAGCATCAAAGAGACAAATTCATCAACGTGTAGAAATAATGCTCAATTGACTCTAAAGACTCTATAAACTCGACCAAGATTGGGGTATTTCAAGCTACGAATCATGACAATTTCACGCCTAATCAAACCCATGATCGAAGATGTGTTGGGAAAAAATAGGGGTGCCCGGAATCTATTCGGGATGAATTTTAAATACGAATTTAAATACAATTATTACTATCATGAATTAATCCTAATTAATTCAAATAATAATTCCAACAACTAATTATCATCATGCATGCTAAATTAATTTCACATATTAACTATGGCGGAATAAACAAGTAAATATGTGATTAACGTACCTCTTGTAGAACTTGGCCTTTGAATAAAACGGGACTCTCGTACACGCTTTATCAACCCAAAAACCTTCTCAAGTATTTCCCTTTCGCCTTACTTGATCGCCGGTGGGAGACGCTTTCAAGCAATTTAATAAACTAAGGAAAAAGAAAAATATCTATGCTTCTTGATTTTTCCAACACATGGAATTATGTACGTTGAGATGAAATAATCATCTCCTATTTATAAAGGGGGGGTGACCGAAATTCGTAGAGATTTTATGGGCAGGGAGAAAATCTTTTCTTAATCTCTAAGAAATCTTGAATATATCTCATATATTCTTTTCTCCATAATAAAATATTCCACAAAAATCTCACTCCCTTAAATAAATATGAAACTTTCGAAATTTACATGGAGAAAATCCAAGATTTGGATCTTCTTGAATATATGAGATATTCTTGTATTCTTAGAATACATATCTTGCATAATATCTTTCCAAGAAAATCACCAAAATCTTTTTCCTCCTTATCATGTATTTTTCGAAAATTAAAGGAAAAAAATCAGCATATTATTTTCTTTTTATTTTAATCACCTTATCATTATTGGGCTACTTAATTGGGCTACTTGAGGGGCCTTAAGGAGAATTAAGATTGGACCTCCTAATGGACTTCTGAATTTCAATATTGAGCCCCAATATAATTCAGCCCATTAATATTAATTATTACCACTAATAAATTAATATTGCACTATCCATCTTAATCCATATTACGATAATATGGGCTCCCGGTTATTATTTCTCGCGTTTAAGATCATCAAGTCCATTAATTAATTGAGCTTCTGAATAGCTCTAAATTAATTAATATATTTCACCTTGGAGTAAAGACAGCTCAACATTATTATTCGTACCGAAGAAACTAATTCTTCACTTGCAAGATTTGGTACAATAAAACTTCTGAGCCCACCAAGGGGACTAATCACACGAGCCGTACTCGCACGCGTTTCTCCGTATTAAATCTTAGCAACCGTCGTATGATTAATATTACTGCCCAAGACACAAAGTTCGAAGTCACAATGATTCTCACCCAACATGAATCAAAGCAGTAACTACTAAGCACACACGGTCCTATTTAAGTGACGGAGATTAAGAAATCAACAACCACTGAGGTCTAATTCTTCACCTTTCAGAACAAAAGAATTTCTCCTCGCTGTAGGACCTCTTCAACACATACTAAATGTGCTAGTGCAATCTCTTGGTCAAGACAGACCAATCTGAGCCTTACACATCGACCTTTCACGGCGGATTGTTCAATTCCACCTGGGTCGTGAATTGTACGTTTAGTTACAAGTAAACTGTTAATGTTGTCTTCCGTGATCGGGTATCACCACATTAACTACAATGTAACATGTACTATATATTGAACGGTTTGCAATAGAAATTCAACATTCAATTATATCTAAAGCAAATGTGATAAAAGAATTATTCTCATAAATCGAGTGTTTGATACACGAGTTATACAAAGTAAAAGCATACTTTCACGTATAACTCCAACAATCTCCCACTTATACTTAAAGTCTGCTTTTAGTATACATCACGCATGTCTTAGTGTAGTAGCTCTACGTGACATCTCATGTCAACCTACACTAACCTAATAATTCCTCCCACTTATACTTAAAGCAGATTGGCAATAGTCTTGACTCCCATTCCATCCACATGTCTCTCGAATGTATTCAGAGGCAGACCCTTTGTGAATGGATTTACTAGGTTGTCCCCGACGCATATCTTTGCCACCTCTTTATCTCCTCTCTCAACGATTTCTCGTATAAGATGGTGTTTTCTTTCAATGTGTTTGCTGGCCTTGTGGGCTCTCGGTTCCCTTGAATTTGCAACTGCTCCGGCATTGTCACAAAAGACAGTTATCTTGTCGGGCAAATTCGGAACAACGTCCAAGTCCACTAAGAAGTACTTGAGCCAAACCGCTTCTTTCGCTACTTCACAAGCAACTACTTATTCGGTTTCCATGGTCGAATCTGCGATGCATTTCTGCAAATCGCTTCTCCATGTCATGGCTCCTTCTCCCATGCAAAACACACTACCCGAGGTAGGTATTTTGGAGTCTATGTCTGATTGGAAATTTGAGTCCGTGTATCCCATGGGAATTAGATTGTCTGACTGTTAAATCAGCATTCCATACTAAGTTCTTTTCAGAAACTAAAGGACGCATTTAATTGCAATCTAATGTGCTTTCCCGAGATTACTTTATTATCTTGCCATCATGTCCACGACAAGGCAGATATTCGGTCTCGTACACAACGTTGCATACATAAGACTTCCTACGTCCGAAACGTACGGAACGTCTTTCATGTCATCTATCTCCACTTGCGTCTTAGGGCATATTTCTTTGGATAGATGGATTCCGTGCCAAAAAAAGGTACAAAACCTTTCTTGGAATCTTGCACGCTGATATGCTTCAAAACAGTGGCTTTGTATGAAACTTGCGATAAGCCCAACATCTTCCTCTTGCGATCTCGAGTGAACTTGATCCCAAGGATGTGACCGGCTTTCCCTAAGTCCTTCATATCAAACTATTTTGACAGCCATACCCTTACGTCTGACAATACCTTTACATTGTTTCCAATGAGCAGAATATTGTCTACGTATAATACTAAGAATACCACCGCAGTTCCGTCACATCTTTCACACAACTTTCGAACTTGTTTTGATCACAAACCCATAAGACTTAATCAATTGATCAAAACACTGGTTCCAAGTACGCGATGCTTGCTTAAGTCCATAAATGGATCTCTTAAGCTTGCATACGAGGTGCTCTTGGCCTTTTTCAACGAAACCTTTGGGCTGTTGCATATAGATCCCATCAAGACTTCCGTTAAGGGAAGCTGTCTTGACATCCATTTGCCAGATCTCGTAATCTAAGTGCGCAGCGATCGACAAGAGAATACGGATGGACTTAAGCATAGCTACAGACCACAGGCCACAAGCCTTGCTTTGAAGGTCTCTACCCTTCCGTCCGGTCCTCTTTTCCTCTTGTACACCCACTTGCATCCAATGGGCTCTACCCCATTAGGTGGATCAACCATCTCCCACACTTGATTATAATCCATCGAACCCACCTCGGTTTCCATTGCGGTTTGCCACACTTCCGCGTCTTTGTCTTGGATTGCCTCGTCGTACGTTCATGGGTCTGATTCATCGCTGGGAATCAAATCCGAAGATTCTCCAATTCCCATGAATCTCTCGGGTTGCCTTGCAATCCTCCCACTACGACGGGGTTCCGGTTGTGAAGGTATGACATGTAGTATATCATCTTGTATACTTGGTATAGGAGTTTGCCCTCTTAACTCGTCTAAGGTAATCTCACTTCTGGGCTTTCTTTTGTTCATATAGTCTTCCTCCAAGAATTTAAAGTGCGAACTAATCACGGTCTTTTAATCCTTGAGACTATAGAACATACACCCTTTCGTTCCCATGGGATATCCTATAAACAACCTTAATTCCGAACATGGATCCAATTTACCGGCTTCCTTGTCTAGCACGTATGCCGGACAACCCCAAATCTGCAAGTGTCTTAGACTGGGCTTACGCCCGGTCCACAATTCCATTAGGGTTTTAGGAACCGATTTGGATGGCACCAAGTTTAGAATGTAAGTCGTTGTTTCCAAGGCATTACCCCAAAACGACTTGGGTAAATCCGAATAACTCATCATGGGTCTGACTATTTCTAAAAGAGTCTGGCTCCTTCGTTCCGCCACACCGTTCTATTGAGGGGTTCCCGATGTGGTCAACAGGGATACAATCCCTTCTTCCGATAGGTAGTTCAAGAATTCATTGCTAAGGTATTCGCCTCCACAAACAAATCGTAGAGACTTGATACTTCTTTCCCTATGCATCATAAGGTAGATGTATCCGTATCTTGAGTAATCATCAAATTACTCATACCTCTTCTTGCTATGATCATCATTGAACCACACATATCGGTATGAACGAGTTCTAACACTTCCGTAGTTCTATTCCCCTTGGCTCCAAATGCCCTCTTGGTCATTTTACCCTCTAAACAGGATTCACAAGTTGGAAACGGTTCGACTTGGAATGATTCCAAGGATCCGTCTTTCACCAATCTCTCTATCCACTTTAGATTAATATGACCTAGTTTAAGATGCCATAGAAGTGTTTCGTTCATCTCCGAAGAACGCTTTCTTTTATTACTCGAAATAATCGATGTGTTATTAGATTCAATTTTGTGAGTGGTGTGCCCAAATAATGGTATAAAGATCATCCATTAAAGTTCCGGAATAGATAAACTCATCGTTTCAAGCAATAATAACATCCTTATTAAAAGAAACTGAGTATCTATTCAAACAGTTTAGAAACTGAAGGTTGAGTTCTTTCTAAACTTGGAACATGAGGAACGTCTCTCAAGACCATAACTCTATCTTCACAAGATAGGCGCACTTCTCCCACTGCTTCAGCTGCCACTCTCGTAGCATTGCCCGATGTGATGGGGATCTCACTTCCGTTAAGTCGTCGGGTTAGCTTAAACCCATGAAACAAATGTGATCAGTAGCTCTCGTATCTACTATCCACGAATAGACAGCATACGCCACTTCACAAGTTTCGACGACTAAGGTGTGTGAATTACCTAACTTTCCTAGCCTCTTAGGCTTGGAACAGGCAGACCTCCATTGTCCTCTCTCACCGCAACTAAAACACTTCCCCTTCGATGCTTGCCTTTGCATTTGCCTTTCGCAACAATTGGATTTGCTTGGATCCGGCCTTTGGTTCTCTTCCTCTTTTTCCCTCCCTTGGGACCAAAAGAGGTAGACGAACCATTAGCCACCATAGCACTAGACTGGTGCTCCATTATCACCTCCACCGAAACTAAAGCTTGCAAGAGCTCGGGCAAACGACTTGTCCGTTCATTCATCTGACAGTTCAGATGAAACTACTCAAAACTTCTCGGTAGGGAATGGTATATGGAATCAATCAAAATCCGCACCAAGTACTTCCAACTTGTTAAGGTATGCCATTATCTCGAGAACGTGCTCCCTTGCGGGCGTTCCTTCCACCATTTCCAACTTGACCGAGTCATGTTTGGTGAACTGATTAGTCATGGGATTCTGATGTGAAAACATCTCTTCAAGGTGTTCCATGATTTCAACAGCGGATACAATGTCTTCATGAACGCGCCTCAAATCCTCAGACAGAAATGTCAAGATGATGCACTTCATTCATTGTCACGCTTCCGATCACAAACTGCCTCTTCCCATTGCTTGACTTATCATTAGGCTTGCCGGGTATATTAACATAAATAACCCAATTGTGTTTTCGTGCAGTAAGGACAAATTTAAAAAAAAATATTTCCAATCGATATAATTCTCTCCAAAAAGTTTATTAACTTTAAGTATATTAAACAATGGATTAAAAGGTTGCGACATGATGAAATGAGAATAAAACATACATTCATATCAATATCTAGAAAAATATGAAATTATCACATAATTCGATCACATCAATTATATTGAAACCTTAAAACAATATAATCATGCATCAGCCAACATCTCGAAACAATTTAAATGCGCCACGAGGGGTGGTCTATACATTTAAATACATTCAAGCGGATCACAAACTTAAAAGTTACAAATCCTTAATTCAAAATTAATAGTTGGCTCCCACTTTGACCACATAGAAATTGACAGGGACTCCGAGGGGAGTAAGTTAATATCAATTTCCTATGCCTAAGTAATAACCATAATTAAATACAGGATTATTATTTCGCTTTGAGCAA
The DNA here is from genome assembly GCA_947034835.1 of Ballota nigra. Taxonomy (NCBI): domain Eukaryota; kingdom Viridiplantae; phylum Streptophyta; class Magnoliopsida; order Lamiales; family Lamiaceae; genus Ballota; species Ballota nigra. Next base: position 36,025,815 of record OX344725.1, read on the forward strand.
GCCACTCGTGGTGAGGGTCAATACCGCCACTAGTAATAATCCACAATCATCCTTTCGGAATTTATTCATGTGAAATCCGTTCTTTTGGCCGATCCGAGGGGGAAATGTATTCCAAAAGAACTTCACAAATAAATAAATTATGGAGGCCAAAATAATCCAATTTTAATATCCGGAATAAAATTGCGATTATAAAAACATACTTAGTAATTTTCGAAAGTAAGGTTTTTCTTGGACAATTAAATTCATGCAAACACATATTAACAAATAATAATAAGTGCACGAAATAAAACATCCATCAAAACAAAATTAAACACATTGGAGCACTCGAATCCAATTGTCACGGTTTAATTTCTTCACGTCTTGATGCGAAAAAATCGTCCTTGTTGCTTTCCGACGTTCGTCTCGACGTGCTCCCACTCGAACAGCAACACTTCTTCAAAAACAGCATCGTTTGGGGTTCGGGACGACGTTTAAAATCACACGGAAAAAAAACACGAACCGAAAAAATTCCACGGCCTGAGATACAGCGCGCGTCGGCCCACGAAGTGGGCCCGCGCGCTTCCCGGCCCGAGAAGCGCTGGAAAAGCGCCCGAGGCGCGCCGAAGCGCAGCCCCGAGGCGCAACTGAGGCGCGCCCGAGGCGCTGCACGGAGGCGCGCCGAGGCGCACCCGAGGCGCCCCGAGGCGCTGCAGGGAGCTGCCGAGGCGCGCGCGCGCCGTGCGCGCGGCGCCGTGCGCCCGTTGCGCACGGCGTGCGCCGTGCACCCCCGTGCACCGTTTTTTTCGCCGTTCATCCTCGTTTTCTTCACCCCTTGCATGATTTTACCTCCATACACGCTCCACGCTTGCATGTGTCGTCCGGGTACGCCGTTTTTAATTCTTCGTTCTTCGTCACGATCCGGTTACAATTTATTTTTACAAAAAAATAAATACTAGATCTAGACTAGTCTATTACAATGATCGAATCAAAATAAAAACAACTAATCTACTCGTGGATTTTCTCACGAGAAAAACGAATTCGAACGAATCGAATTAAAAACCAAATTAATTCACACGCATGAAATTAACAACATTAAAAACCATGACAATTGGATACTTGCAAAAAAGATCTAACAATTCTACTATCCAATTTCAAATTTAATGTTCAACAATTTAAATTCCAATTTAAAATTCAGAGCCCGAAACCGTGGCTCTGATACCAGTTGTTGGGAAAAAATAGGGGTGCCCGGAATCTATTCGGGATGAATTTTAAATACGAATTTAAATACAATTATTACTATCATGAATTAATCCTAATTAATTCAAATAATAATTCCAACAACTAATTATCATCATGCATGCTAAATTAATTTCACATATTAACTATGGCGGAATAAACAAGTAAATATGTGATTAACGTACCTCTTGTAGAACTTGGCCTTTGAATAAAACGGGACTCTTGTACACGCTTTATCAACCCAAAAACCTTCTCAAGTATTTCCCTTTCGCCTTACTTGATCGCCGGTGGGAGACGCTTTCAAGCAATTTAATAAACTAAGGAAAAAGAAAAATATCTATGCTTCTTGATTTTTCCAACACATGGAATTATGTACGTTGAGATGAAATAATCATCTCCTATTTATAAAGGGGGGGTGACCGAAATTCGTAGAGATTTTATGGGCAGGGAGAAAATCTTTTCTTAATCTCTAAGAAATCTTGAATATATCTCATATATTCTTTTCTCCATAATAAAATATTCCACAAAAATCTCACTCCCTTAAATAAATATGAAACTTTCGAAATTTACATGGAGAAAATCCAAGATTTGGATCTTCTTGAATATATGAGATATTCTTGTATTCTTAGAATACATATCTTGCATAATATCTTTCCAAGAAAATCAACAAAATCTTTTTCCTCCTTATCATGTATTTTTCGAAAATTAAAGGAAAAAAATCAGCATATTATTTTCTTTTTATTTTAATCACCTTATCATTATTGGGCTACTTAATTGGGCTACTTGAGGGGCCTTAAGGAGAATTAAGATTGGACCTCCTAATGGACTTCTGAATTTCAATATTGAGCCCCAATATAATTCAGCCCATTAATATTAATTATTACCACTAATAAATTAATATTGCACTATCCATCTTAATCCATATTATGATAATATGGGCTCCCGGTTATTATTTCCCGCGTTTAAGATCATCAAGTCCATTAATTAATTGAGCTTCTGAATAGCTCTAAATTAATTAATATATTTCACCTTGGAGTAAAGACAGCTCAACATTATTATTCGTACCGAAGAAACTAATTCTTCACTTGCAAGATTTGGTACAATAAAACTTCTGAGCCCACCAAGGGGACTAATCACACGAGCCGTACTCGCACGCGTTTCTCCGTATTAAATCTTAGCAACCGTCGTATGATTAATATTACTGCCCAAGACACAAAGTTCGAAGTCACAATGATTCTCACCCAACATGAATCAAAGCAGTAACTACTAAGCACACACGGTCCTATTTAAGTGACGGAGATTAAGAAATCAACAACCACTGAGGTCTAATTCTTCACCTTTCAGAACAAAAGAATTTCTCCTCGCTGTAGGACCTCTTCAACACATACTAAATGTGCTAGTGCAATCTCTTGGTCAAGACAGACCAATCTGAGCCTTACACATCGACCTTTCACGGCGGATTGTTCAATTCCACCTGGGTCGTGAATTGTACGTTTAGTTACAAGTAAACTGTTAATGTTGTCTTCCGTGATCGGGTATCACCACATTAACTACAATGTAACATGTACTATATATTGAACGGTTTGCAATAGAAATTCAACATTCAATTATATCTAAAGCAAATGTGATAAAAGAATTATTCTCATAAATCGAGTGTTTGATACACGAGTTATACAAAGTAAAAGCATACTTTCACGTATAACTCCAACAAGATGAACTTAACTTAGAAGTTCCTATAATTGATCCTCGTTGGAAGAGCCAAAAGAGGAAAGCAACCCCGGTTGAGGAGTTGGTAACAATAAAAGTCGACCCGAACAAAGAAGACTTGGAACTGTTCATTGGATCTGAGCTCCCAGAGCCATAAAGATCCAGAATGAGCGAGTTCCTTAAGTCCAATCTCGACGTATTCGCATGGTCGCATGCAGATATAGTAGGCATTAGCCCTGAGCATGCTTGCCATAAGCTAAATTTGATCCAACTAGGAAACTGGTGAAGCAGAAGAGAAGGAAATTCGACCTGACAAATACGAGGCATTAGATGTCGAAGTGAAGAAGTTACTTGATATCGATCTGATCAAAGAAGCTTTGTGTCCTCGATGGGTGGCAAATCCAGTGTTAGTAAAAAAAGCCAAATGGCACGTGGAAGTTGTGCATTGATTTCACGGACCTGAATGCTGCATGCCCCAAAGACAACTTTCTGCTACCACATATTGATCAACTGGTGGATAACACAGCAGGACATGAACTTCTTACCTTCATGGACGCATTCGCTGGATATCACCAAATACCGATGCACCCAGACGACCAGGAAAGCACGGCGTTCTACACCAATAAGAACCTGCTATGTTGGAAAAGGATGACATTCGGATTAATCAACGCAGGAGCCACGTACCAAAGACTTGTCAATAAAATGTTCAACGATCACATCGGCAGAACAATGGAGGTGTACGTGGACGACATAGTCGTGAAAAGCCTAAGAAAGGAGGATCACTTGGAACATCTGACACAATCATTTAAGATTCTTCGAGCTTATAACATGAAGTTGAACCCGAAGAAAAGTAGCTTTGGGGTGCATTCAGGAAAGTTCCTTGGACACCTGGTAGTCAACGAGGCATTGAAGCGAATCCGTCAAAAGTCAAAGCAATCATGGACATGCAACCACCAAGGTCGGTCAGGGAAGTCCAGCGGCTAACCGGATGTTTGGCAACTTTGAACAGATTCATTTCCAGGTCAGGAGACAAGTGTCGGCCTTTCTTTGACGCCATCAAGAAAGGACAATTCCAGTGGACAAGTAATTGCCAACAAGCGTTTGAGCAGCTGAAGGAGTATCTGAGTGACACTAAAATCCTATCAAAACCTGTCTCCGGAGAGAAACTATACTTGTATCTAGCCGCGTCAGAGGTGGCCATCAGCTCGGTCTTGGTTCGAGCAGAAGGAAAATTTCACTTGCCAATCTACTACGTGGGTCAGGCCTTGCATGAGGCAGAGATTAAATATTCACCCATGGAAAAGTTGGCCTACGCACTGGTGATGAGTGTAAAAAAACTACGACCATATTTCATTGATCACCAAGTGGAGGTTTTAACAACTTTCCCATTAAGGCAAATCTTGCAAAGGCCTGACACTGCTGGTCGCCTCCTCAAGTGATCACTCGAAATAAGCCAATTTGGAATATCTTACGCACCTCGAACAACGATCAAGGGACAAGTGTTAGCCGACTTTATAGTCGAATTAACCTTCCCTCAAGATCCGACGAGAGGTCATAATCATCCATGGCACATGTACTTAGATGGGTCATCAAATAACACAACAGCAGGAGCTGGGATAGTGCTAATCAGTCCAGACAGACAAGTGTTCACCTCAGCGGTCAGGTTCGAGTTTATGGCAACAAACAACAAAGCAGAGTACGAGGCACTGATAGATGGTCTGTGTCTGGCATTGGCCGTGGGAGTCCGAAGAGTCCAAATCTATGGAGATTCACAGTTGATAGTCAACCAGGTCCGTGGGGAGTATGAAGCCAAAGATGAAAACATGGCATTGTACCAAAAGATTGTTGCTCACTTGGCTTCACTATTCGAACAAATTTACATCGAACAAGTGCCAAGGGACAACAATGCACAGACAGATGCACTTGCTCGATTGGCTACCAGTACGGGACCAGCAGAGCTTACAGAAGTCACAATAACAAGAATTTCTAATCCATCCACCACTGACTACAAGATCAACCAGGTTGAAGAAGAGTTAACAGAAGAGGATTGGAGGACACCAATATACAAATATCTCAAGGACAATGAGATACCCGAAGACCCACAAGAAGCGGCCAAGATAGCCAAGCGAGCAGCAAGATTCACGATCATGGATAATCAACTTTACAAAAGAGGATTTTCACTACCCCTGCTGAAATGTTTAGCAAGGGGGCAAGATAAAGAAGTGTTAAAAGAAATACACGAAGACGTATGTGGAAATCACGCAGGAGGGCGAGCATTAGCATACAAGACGGTACGGTAAGGATACTACTGGCCAACTCTGTTACAAGACGCGATCAAAGTTGCAAAAACATGCCACAGGTGCCAGCTGTTCGCTCCCAACATCCATAAGCCACCAACAGAACTGGTATCGGTAAATAGTCCATGGTCATTCGCAAAGTGGGGGATAGACATCATAGGACCTTTCCTAACGGGAAAGGGGAAAGATTTGTAGTAGTGGCCATGGACTATTACACAAAATGGGCCGAAGCTGAAGCACTAGTAAAGATAACTCAGGAGAAAATGATCAGTTTTATTTGGAAGAGCATAGTATATCGATTTGGAGTTCCACAGGCAATACTGACAGACAATGGAAGACAGTTCGAAGGAAAAAAAATAAGAGATTTCTGCAAAAAATGGGGAATCAAGAAACATTCTTCGACACCCTATCATCCACAGTCTAATGGCCAAGTCGAGACGGTTAACAAGATAATCAAACATATCTTAAAAATTCAACTGATAGACAAGAAGGGCAAATGGTCAGAAGAACTGCCAGAAGTACTTTGGGCATATAGAATACCACATAGAACGAGCACAGGAGAAACACCGTTTGCTATGGCATTCGGTAAAGAAGCAGTTATACCTATAGAACTCAAAGTACCAACTGAAAGGATAACCGAGTTCAATGAACAAGAAAACAACAAAGCACTAGCTACAGAGATGGATCTGATCAATGAGAAAAGAATATCAGCAGAAATAAAAAACGAGATATACAAAAGAAGGATCGCAAAGTACTATAACTCGCAAGTAAAAGTTAGAGAATTTGAAGTCGGGGATCTCGTGCTCAGGAAAGTTTTAGCACCACCACCAGGAGTATTTGGACCGACTTGGGAGGGCCCATTCAGGATAACCCACAAATGGTACAACGACACATATGATCTTGAAGACATGGAAGGCAAGTCGGCCCAATACACCTGGAACACAGCTTTATTGAAAAAGTATTATCAATAGATAGGGGACCAATGTAAAATAGTTTTTCTGTATAGATTATGTCGGGTAAGTATGGATCGATTACTTAAGACAGAATATATTTTTTTTATCTTTATTATAAAATTTTCAATTTTTTTAGCAAAATTTTCAACGAGAAAAGCTGCTCGCCGGAAACAGTCTAGTGCCATAGCACAAGTTCAGAAGGAGGCGAGCAGTAGGACCCCCAAGTCACAGAAGCCCAACTGATCGCCCCTACAATACACAGTTGCTCGCCCCGAGGCTAAATGCTTTTAAGCACAAATATAGCAAGTGGCGAGCAACAGGGTATGAGGAGAAACATAATAGAGGCCAAGTTCTTAAAGAACCAGATAGACCCATACGTGTTCAAAATACATATATTTGCAAAAGAAAAGTATTTTAACTCTCAACTAAGGGAGAAGTACTTGAGCAAAAATAAATAAGAGGCAAATAAAAGACGAACAAAGGAAACATAAAGTGCAACTTTGTTTCATTAAAAATTCCAAGAATAGTACATTAGCAAAAAGAGTACATAATTCCTAACACAACCAGCTAAGAAAAGCAGGAAAACAAAATAGTCTCCTAAGTCTCGGGTGCCGGAGGAGCTGGTGGTGCGGGGAAATCTTCAGTTGGCGGCAGAGGAGGACCATCTTGGTTAGTCGCCATCGGGACCTGCTGCTCACCTACAGTGGCAGAAGTACTTATCTCACCGAGGAGATTTGGAAGGATGGGGCTTAAAGCATAAAAAATGGTGGCATCCTTGCTCACCTCAACCTTCTCCCTCGGAGCTACAACTTGGACATCATCTTTAAAGATGCCCAAGTCTAACCCCATCTCCCCTAAGTCAACAACAGGGATCTCAAAGCCAGCAGCAGGCGGGTTCTCGAGAACGTAATCTGCGAAATCCTTGACGGTACTAGTCATGACATCAAGACCGTTGTCCAAGGCGTACTTCACGGATCGTACACAATCTACATACGCACAGATGTAACCAAGATTAGTGTTATCAGTTACATCCTGCACGTACGTGCTGTAAGAGATGGCCCGTCTTTTCTCTTTCTCCAGCTGGTCAACATGGACCTTCAAAGACTCGACCCGCTCCACCAGGCCAACTCGCTCAGTCTCCAAGACTTTGAGACGGTCAGTAGCAACGTCCAAATCCAACATAAGCTTTTCCGAAGCATTGGACGCTACCCTCTCTCGGTCTTCGAAAGCCTTCACTTCCCACTCCCAAGTGTGCTTGGCCCTCTCAAAATCAGCCTTTAGCTTGGCCAGCTCTTCGTCTTTCCTCTTTAGCTGAGCATCCCGGTCTGCCTCAAGTTGTTCTATTTTTCGTCCCAAGCTCCGGTTTGTTCTCTCAAGCTCGATGACTTGGTCAACGACTCTCTGGGCGGTGATAGCTTGGTGACTGGTGTTATAACCCAGGAGACGAGCGTTTTCGCTAAGACTCTGGTTTTGTAGGATTTCTTCACCTATCTTCGTCCAGGAACGGGGGACAAACTCCGTAGCTCGCCGAATATGAGAATCTTTGATGTCGGGGTAGGCAGGAGCTGACTTCACACAACTAAATTGGTGAAGCACTCTGGAACGATCGGGATAATCATCTCTCCGGTACCTGCAAAAGATGAAAAAACTTGTTAGAAAAGTCAGCATATGCAGGGAGGCGAGCAGCCGAGCAGGAGAGAAGTTACTTACTCCCTCATCTTCACTGGGTCATAGCCCAGGTAGGAGCTGTCAGGTGAAGAGCTCCTTCGGCCGGCGACCATTGCGCCAATGACCTGCTGCTCGGTCACCTCCTCTACAGGCGATGAGCGAGCAACCGATTTGCTCGCCTGGGAGGAACCTTGCCCCTTGGCCCATTTAGAACGGTCATCCTCCTTTTTGGGGGCGATCTCCTTTGTCAGCCTCTTCTTCCCCCGGGTATCTCTGGGAGGCGAGGAGCGAGGAGGAGGTCGAGGAACGGGGGCAGGTGCTGGAGGAGCCTCCTCCTCATCAAGAGCTCCCGCCCTTAGTCTGATTAAAGAAGTGCAAGGATCGAACTTCTTTTTCTTCGAGGGCTGGTTAGCCGCCATCTACTTCACTCGGCGGGCGAGAAGATGGTAACTTTCGGGAATTTGAGGGACGGCTACTGTAACCCTTTGAGCTGAAAACAGAACATATGGGTAAGGAGATGAAGAGGCGGCGACCAGCAGGACGAGAGAGGCGACCAACAAGTAAAAGAAAAATTCCATAAAAGAAAAACTACCTTCGGGGACCTTCGCTTGTGCTTCTAGGTGATGAGTATTGGTGGTGAGTTGAGCGAGCCTCCGACAATGCGCCTGTGAAAGGTGGTCAATACTCCGATCCTTAACACTTCGCAGAGAGATCAGAGCAAGGACGTATAGGAACTCTTCGCTTAGCTCGGGGTGCCCCTACTTTAAGATGCGCGGACCTGCAAAACAAGGAAGAAAAGAAATTAAAATTAGTTCACCTAAGATACGATGAACTAAGGAACAAAACCTACGCCGAATTTCGCCAAAATACGTAGGTGAATTTATACGCCCTAGTCCTCCCAAGAGATCGGAAGACGCCCGCCAATCGCCGCCGATGAAGAAGAATTGCTTGTGCCAACTTTTGATTTTGTTGGGTACTCCTTCAATCAGGTTCACGCCACTACGGGCCTTGATATAATACCACCCGAGCCCCTCTTCATTGACAGCCGAGGAGATAGTCATTGCGTAGTGCATCTCCACCGTGCTGATTTTGTTTTTCTAGCCTTCCAATCCAAAAAGAGTGATGAAGGCTAACAAGGTACTCCATCCATTTGGGGTAATCTGGGTGATCGCCAAATTTATATCTTCCAAGAACCGCCCAATCACCGGATGCAAGGGAAGAGGGAATTCCATGTTGAGGATGTCTAAGTTGATGGCAGTGCATCCATGGGGCGGGTTGTCAGCGGTCTCCCCTTTCTGTGGAGCATACAAATGGATGTCGTATGGAATGTGGTAAGTGGAGTGGATCTGAGCTAGGTCATCTTCCGTGACTACACTCGCCACCTTGCTTATCGTGTACAGAGATTCTCGGACTGCCATGACAGGCCTTGACGGAGTGGGAAATGTGTTATGATACTTGTTGGCATAGTCAATCCACTCTTGCCTTCGAATCACGACTTTAGGGATGAGGGATTCGGAAGTTGGCCTTGAGACAAGGAAGTTAATTTCTTGAAGAAATTCTCATGTCACGCCCACCTGCTCGCTCCCTGATTTGGCTACTTGCTCGCCCCTAGCATGTTGCTCGCTGCTCGCCTCCGTATCTCCAGGAAGGCCCATCTCTTCTATTTCAGCAGCAACATCAGCGGAGTCTTCGCCCAAATCCGAGGAGGTCCCTTCACGAGGCGAGGAGCGAGCAACAGGGCCTTGGACATCCTGCTCGCCTGAGCTCTCCACGGCATAGAAGTCATCAATGGAGCGAACAACAGAGCTCGCCTCGGAACCCGTGTCCTCATCGACGAGCAAGGTCCTAGGGTTTTTGCCCAGCTGCTCGCCGGAGCGAGCGGCGAGGAGCAGGGTGTGACGGTTCATTTTCCATGGGCCTTTTTCCTGGGTTTCGTCCAACAAACTCGATGGATAGGGTATTGCTTGAAGAAGGGGATGCCATTTTGGAGATTTCTTTTGGAAAATCACATAAAGAACGAAGAAAAAGGGAAACAATGACAGTGGTGGTGTAAACCAACCAAAAATGGCAAAATGACGGTGGCGCTGTGGTGGCGGCACAGCGGCGGCGACGGTAAACCAACAGAAATTGAAATGAGAAACACGAAATCAAGAACACAATGTAATACCAAGACAAAGAAACTAAGAAATTCACCTTTTGAATCGAGGAACTCAACGAAGAAAGTGAGGGAATCGAAAGAAAAAAAGCTTGAAAATTTTGGCTATGGAGTTCTCTGAGGGAATTCACGAAAAGAAAGAAAAATGAAAGAGAAGGCTATTTATAGATATGGATTCGGGGGCAGAATTAAAGAATTCAAAAAATGAGGCCCCTATGCGCAATTTAGGGGGCACACGCGTGGGCGGCCACATCGCTTCGTGTTCCGTGCCTCGGAAAATGAAACGACGCTAGTCCAAGCGTCGTTCCCTGCTGGTCGCTTCCAGGAGTTCCCGCCTAAAAATTCAAAAACCTGTTGCTCGCTTCCCCAAAAAAAAAGTAAGGATAAATTCCCTGTTGCTCGCCTCTTGTTATAAAATATAGCCTGTTTTATAGTTTGACATGAAAGGGAAAATTTATCCTTACATGTCAAACTAGGGGGCATTGTTGATAGGCTACCAGTAGGAAAATAAGAATAAAATAAAAAATGATAAAAATAATAAAATTAAGAAGTCATTAAGAATAAAAATAAAAAGGACGAGCAACAGGGAATAAAGACATAGGAGGCGAGCAACATGACATATAAGACATTTAAGAGAAGGCGAGCAGCTGGGACAGGTGACCAAGTAAGAGGAGGCGAGCAGCTGGTCATTTGAGACATGAAAAAGAGGCGACCAACTAGAACAAGAAGGGTAAAGAAGAAATTAAAATGAGGCGACCAGGCGAGCAAGAGGGCACCTCGAAAGATCATCAGAAATCCCAATAATTAGACATTACATTAGAAACAAACAAGTGTTTTAACACTTGTCATTGTGTAAAGATGTAATAGCTTAGGAATTAACAAGTGTCTTAACACTTGTCACCATGTAAATAAGGATGATTAAGGAGGTGACACCTCCTACTTGCTTGTACCTCTATAAATACCTCTTCATGAGGTCATGAAAATAAGTTCAATTAATTCAAAAATAGGCAAAACTCTTGCAAACTTTTTTCTCAATCCTTCCTTCAAAGAATATAGCTTTAATCTTCATTTAAACCTTTGTTTGATGATCTTATTAGAATAAAACAGCCACTAAAATATAAATTTAGAGCAAGGTCATCAACATAGGAGACTTAGAATATAGTTTCAGTAGATCTGATGGAATAAGTCTCAATGACCCCATCAACTCCCTACACCAAGTTTTTAGATCTAAATTCGGAATACGTCGTTGAGACTCCGGTACCACAAATCAAATCCGGAATACGTCGTTGAGACTCCGGTACCACAAATCAAATCCGGAATACGTTGTTGAGACTCTGGTACCACAAATCAAATCTGGAATACATCGTTGAGACTCCGGTACCACAAATCAAATTCAGAATACGTCTTGAGACCCCGGTATCACAAATCAATCAAATTCATGTCCTTGGAGAGAGGAATCAAGAGATCAACGAGAGTTGTAACCCATAATTACTAATGAAATACATGTTCACCTCTTTTTCTCGCCTTCTATATATATTTATTTGCAGGTGTTGAAATAATTAGGTTTACATACGGATTTTAAAAAGTTTTATAAATCTTTAGGTATTCAACAGTCTATGGATTTTCTTTGATTCTCTTTCAAATATATAAATAGATTTCACTCTCCAAAATCTCTTCTAACAACCAGAGATTCTCTTCCATTACGTGGTGTTCGATATCATCTAAAAGATTTTGGTAGTCAAGGTCGTCACTCTAGAAATGCAAATGAGTTATTTAATCTTCGTCATGCATCATTAGAAAAAATGATTGAGAGAATTTTGGTATTTTCATATCGCGATTCACAATTTTCAAAACCACCCCAGTATTGGCTTGTGCTGGATTATACAACTTTCTTCGAAAAGAATGTCGCTATGATGAATTTCCAGTCAAATATGAAGAAGATCAAGATTCACCACATCTCGATATGGAAGAGAAAAATTTGTAATTGCTTTCTCAAAGCCAACTACAATAAAGAACGGAAGCTAATGCATGGAGAACGAGTATTGCTAATGCTATGTGAAAAATGAGGCCGAGGTATAACGGTGATGGAAATGAAGATGAGAATATTTTTTTTATCGGTAAATATTAGTTTTTAGTAGTTAGATTAGTTCACCAAACCCCCAAATACTCCAAGAAATATCCAAGCCACCTTATAACTCCTATAATTCGTTTACAGAGGGAATCGAACCCGGGTCACTCACTAAAGTGAGGAATCCGGTGGCCAGGTGGATGAAGATGAGAATAATAATATTTTTTAACTAATGTATTTTTGATATTTTTTCTAAACAATTTGGATAACTTTTTTTTTTTATTCAAGTGTATTCCATATACATTTGCATCAATAGTTTCAGCGCCCGATTTTATAGAAATTCATGTAAATTAATAAAAAAAAGTGTATTCCACAATTCTGCCAAGTCTATGAAAATCCATATAAATCAATAGAAAAAGTCAGTCAAACTCTACATGGAGTCTATGAATTTTCTAAATTTACTGAATTTTTAAAATTAAAAAAAAAATCAATAAAATCCCAATTCAATAACCAATAAAAATTTAGTTTCAAATATGAATTTCACCAATTTGTCTTTACTCTAATTTAGTAATCTTTTACTTAAGTAACTTAAAATAAAATTTATGTTTTGACAAATCATCCTTTCGACCATTCCAAACTTATCCTTTGCCTTTTATCATTTTAATTATTAGGATGTGCTTGGTTTAACACTTTAGAGGTCATGAATGAGAATAGAATATATTTATATGTTTAGTTTAGGGTGAGGAATGAAATGAAACCCAATTTTTGGGGATTCATTCATTCCTCTACTAAATGGGAGGGTATGAGATTGATTCCATACTCCTCTCAAACCTATACCCTTTCCATTCCCTTTCCCATTCTCTTTAATTTACCAAACGCCCCTTATTTTATGTTGTACTTTATCCATCCATAAAATGTATGTTTACATTAAATTGACACAAGTTAAAAAGAAAAAGAAAAAGATTATTAGATATTGTAAGATTCATTTATAAATAGAGTAGTTATAGGGTGCATCCAAGTGCATACTATATGCACTTGAAATTTGATCCCAATTTAAAATCAATTTTGACTAAGCCCGACCCAACAAAAATTAGCGGGTCAAATCTGACTCAACAAAAATTCTCGGGTGAAATCTATTTCTGTAATACCCTAGACTTTCATGACCTTATTTGCTTTACTAAATGCTTTATAATTCTATATGAATCTATGTGATGCATTTACATCCAAAATTCATGCCAAGGCACGTTTATGTGTTTTATTTGCTCGATATTTACAATTAACGTATTATTTGCTCAATACATGCTTATTCTTGAAACTTTATAATTTTTATATGTTCTTTATTTTATGTCTTAAAGTATTTGATATAGAAATTAATATAGTCCTTAAGTCTAGTATTTTATTTCACAAGTTATAAGTTGAAAAATGAACGTTTCTTCAAAAACGGATTACGTATCGATTGCTCGATGTTTTTTATGATTAGTATATAGACTTTATAATTTATTTAGAGCCTTAGAAGAGTTTTAATTTTATTTTATAAGATAGTATAAGTAATTTTATGCATAATATACCTTAAAATCATTAAATAAATTAGAAAATCATAATTTCTTTTATTTTTATTTATCAAATTCAAAGCTTACATGTGTCTTAACTACAAGACACAAGTTTTCTCTTGAAATCTCCCTAAATTTCGAAAATAGAAGATAAATTAGGAAGAGTGGTGAAGTTTCAAGAGTTAAGGGTCAAAATTTGAAGAAAAAAAAAATCAAAATTAACAACTAATACTAAGTTGCCATGTGTTTAATGCTTAATCTCCAAGATTATCCAATTTCCTTCACATTCTTCTTCAAAGTCGGCCAAGAGAATGAAGGGAGTAGCCTCCAAGGTTGAATTCTTCTATAAATACATGAGCTTTCATGCAAAATTAAGCATAAGAAGAAGAAAAAAAAAAAAAGAGAGAGAAAATTTTACAAATATTACTACTACACTTATAGAAAGGAGGAGAAGAGATTTCTTGTAGCTACCTATCTCTAAGTAAGCTTCTCTTCTTGTTTGAGTAATTATTTAAGTGGTAGTATGAAGTTTATGCATGATATGTGAATTAAATGATAGGAAAATGAGTTTTGATGAGTAATTTTGCATGTCATCCATGTTTTACTTCATGTTTGAATGTTTAATTCAATTTATTCATGAGTTATGATCAAAATCATGTTTATTATTTGATTATATATGCTTTAGAAGTAGAAATCATGAAATTATATGGTCTAAAGTGAGTTTAAGATGTTATGTTCTTCATATATGCATGAAAACCGAAAATCTGGACAACTTGTGAAGGAATTTCGTTTTTGATCCAATTTATCGGTGGAAAATTCTGAAATTTTTATATGTGTAAATAGACTTGGGAAGGAACTTAGGTTTCAAATTTCATAATTTTTTGACTGGTATTAAATTCGTGGTGATTTTTCGAAGTAGAGCTAGGGTTTTGGACGAAATTACAGGAATAGTAGACGTTTGCTATGATCTGAGAATAATCGGTTAGGTTTTTATAGAAAACCAAAGTATGTTGATAAATTACATGAAGTTGGGAGTTCATGGTTAAAATTTCATGAGTATTGGACATGTGGTTGATTTATGGTGAATTTTTAAATTTAAGTGACCAGAATCTGTTACTGTGTGTTCATTATGAAATATTTTATGTTTGGTAAAGATTTTGAGAAATCTAAAAGTATGGTGATAAACTTTATTGAGTTGGTAATATACTGTTAAAATTTCGTAATTTTTGGACGTATGGATAATTTAATATGAATTTTCAAATTAGGTGTGTAATCTGCCAAATTCGAAATTTTGTGTGAAAGGTTCGAAATGGTCCGGTTACATTTTTTACAGTCGATATTTATTTATAACTTGTATTTGATGATTTTATACACTTAATTGATATTTGGGTGTTAGTATACAATATTTGAATATGTGTGGAGATTTGAATTCAAGTCTTACAATTTACAAAAGTGAAGGGATAAGTAGCAATGTTTTTATTTTAAAATTTTTTACTTGTAGGTACAAATCTGCAAGGTGGAGAATCACTTCGCTCTTCACCGAGTGTTCTATTATTATTTTAATTGCACTTATTAAATGTTGAATGTTAAAAATTTGGAGTCTGGTCCGCTATCGACTGGCCCCTGAGATAGTCCAACTATATGTTGGCAAATGAGATAGTCCGGTCGTTCCGGCACTACGGGTTTGTCACGCCACCCAAGCATATACCCGGTGAAATTCCGGGGGCTCACATGTTATAAACAATTGATGTTTAGTTTGTGCAATTATAAAGAGGTTTCTCACTAAGTGTTTACAAACACTTATCCCTTCCACTTTAAATTTTTACAGATGCTGTGGATCCGGACGTGGGCGAATGAACTCGGCAGGCTGTGAAGTTTTCTTAAAGACTTTATGTTTTCAAGAATAATATTTTTAAATTTTGGCTTGTATCTTAAATTACGATCATACTTATTTACTACTTCCGCTGTGTAAATGTGTGGCGTGTGTATATTTTAATACAAAGTACTATTTTAGTAATGTTCCTACTTGTGCCACATCATATTTTCTGTACTGTTTTAAGTGGGGGCGTTACAATTTTGGCTTTGACAGGTCTTCTGCTTCTTCCTCCATTTATGATATTCACTGACACATCTCTTTCGATGTTCTCTTTCGCTGTTCTCCAGTAATTTTTGTTCCATTTTTTTTTCAATTTGTTCATCCTTCCTCTGAATGTCAATGCTCGGCGTATTTCGACCTCCGCCGCTGTCGTTGCTCCGGCACCACCCTTGCTCGCGCTGTACTCTTCGTTCGTTTTTTCATGAAATTTAAGTTATGCACTGAGCTGTGGGACATTTTCCTCAAATGATAGGGCTAGGATATTTTTCAATTTAAAAAGCTTTCACCATGTTCAATATCGCGCATCGGGCGCTAAAAGCCCCTCACATGTCAATTAGAAGGGAGTGGATTCCAAGAACAACTAATTTTGCGGGGGTTTTTTTTTTTTTATTTAGTTTCGCATTTTTTATTTCTGGTATTTGATTGAACAATTGATTTGGTATTGGTGATTAAGTCTTGGGATATTGGTGAATAATTTTTTGAGGATATAATTTGGGGTATTGGTGATTATAATTTGGGGTAATGATGATTATAACTTGGAGTATTGACGATTATAACTTCGGGTATTGGTGATTATAACTTCGGGTATTGATGATTATAACTTCGGGTATTGTTCATTAATTGTTGGGGTATTGTTGATTATAACTTCGGGTATTGGTGATTAAGTCTTGAGATATTGGTGAATAATTTTTTGGTGATATAACTTGGGATATTGGTGATTATAATTTGGGGTAATGGTGATTATAACTTGGAGTATTGGTGATTATAATTTGAGGTATTGGTGATTATAACTTCGGGTATTGGTGATTATAACTTTGGGTATTGTTCAGTAATTGTTGGGGTATTGTTGATTATAACTTCGGGTATTGGTGATTAAGTCTTGGGATATTGGAGAATAATTTTTTGGGGATATAACTTGGGATATTGGTGATTATAACTTCGGGTATTGGTACGAAGCGTGCACAACCCATCTGCGATCCAGCTTGTTGCCAGACCCGCGAATTTCGGTCGGGTTGGGCCTGACCCGCGAGTTTTTGTTGGGTCAGGCTTGGTCAAAATTAATTTCAAATTGAGATTAAATTTCAAGTGCATGCTATGCACTTGGATGCACCCTATAATTTGTCTTATAAATAAAGTAATTGTGTATGAGTGTAATGTATAGTCAGTGGCATGTGGGTAATTAAATGATGATTGAAGGATAATAATAAAGTGATTGTACCCATAAAAAGAATGCAAACTTTGAATGAGCGGATAAATAAGGTAAGATATCATACTTTTGGTAAACGAAAAGAGTAACAAATTAATAAATATATATTTAGAAGATCAATTTTATAGACTTATTATTGTAAAAAGGTAATATTATTTAGAACTTTTGTACTTAATGTTGGATGACTACCTTGGTATACTTTGACTTATCGATATTATTAGTTTCATAGAGTGTTTCCTTAAAATGATTACATTGTAAAATAATTAATACTCACCCATTCCATATTAATTTGCATCATAAAGAGTTGCACTTTTTTTTTAAAAAAAAAGATGTGTTTTTTGAATAAAATATTGGTATATAAATAAATATGTGTATATATTTGTGAATATGCACACAAATCAATATTTCTGATTTTGGTAGTGTGCAAATTGATATAAGACGGATCAAAATAATAAGTGTGCTAATTAATGTGAGACGAAAATACTGTTATTTTGAGTTAATTGTAAGATAAATTTTATTTTTATGATACTTACTTACCACTTAAAATTAGTTATATTTCAACCTATTTGCTGAAAATCTTGTTGGGATTTGAAATTACAAATAAATGTCTTGAAATTTGGCCCATCAGGTCCTCTTTCAGCTCCAACATGTCACATATCATTTTGTGATGTCAGCATGGTTTCATTTATAGATATGATGTATACTCATAAATTGAAGTTTGAACTTAAAATAGAAAATTTGATTTATATGCAAACAGTGCAAAGTGGGATTTGCATATTTCTTGCCACACTCATGTCATTATCATTATCATAAAATGGACGGTGTGACAAGAATATTTTTACTAAAATATCAATGGCGTACAATTATACTATGTAATTAGACAAAAAAATTATACAATAAATATTTTATGCACTGTGCAATTTGAATGTATTTAAAAAAAAATAAATCATATTTTAATTTAAAAATCACTTTTTTTTTATTGAAAAGTTAGGATATGTCTTTAATTTTTTAGTAAACGCAAAAATGATTTTTAGTAAAACAAAGGACAACTACTTAAAAATACACTTAATTGCAGAATGGACTAAGTGAAATTTATATGCAATACTGTATAGTCCAATAACATTTGCTTCTTTTTTATCCCCTTCCCTCGATTGCGTTTTCTCTTCCTTACACCGTCTTTATCGGTGGGCAAACGCCCAGGGCACGGTAAGGCGACAAAAAAAAAAAAAGAAATAAGAAAAAAAAAAGAAAAATGGAAATAATCTCATGACCATGGTCATCAAACAAACAAGAACAACCAATGTTAATGGAGTATTTTTTAATGGAAAAAAATTCTAAGCATGCCACATGTTAATTTTTTATTCGTCGGTCATATTTTATTTAGATAATTTCTGATTTTCACTTATCTACTTAAAATATATATATATATATATATATATATATATATATATATATATATATATATATATATATATATATACCAAAATTCATAAAATTAAATTCTCTATAAATGGAGATCAGTCTTGATATGTTTTGGATCACAATTTCATACACTCCCCTTTCTCTCCTCCTAATCTTTTTCTCTTCTAAATTGTATTAATTATCCTCAATTTATCTTCTAACATGGATCCAAATGATCCTAATTATCATCACTACTCCCAAAACCAGTCAAATTCACAAAATTTTCAATCGTTTTTTAATTCGGCGCTGATAATTAAATATGTAATTTGCATCTTTTACTTTGTTGTAATTTACACATTTATTTGTAATTCGGTTTATTTATTTTCAGTTGTATTTCAATTTTTGTAATTTTAATTTTATCACTGAATGTTGTAATTTTTTTTAAGTGTATGTAATTATTAATTTTTTTTTAATATTGTGTAAATATTATAAAAAATTAATAATAAATACATTATTAAATTACAAAAGAAATAATTTATTAAATGTTGGTTGTGGTTGTAGTGGTTATGAATAAAATGTGAAAAAAGTTGAGTTTAGATTGTGGTGTAAAATGTATAGATGGAGGAGTGAGAAATGAATTTTATATTTGATAAACCGATTGTGACCCGGCATGGATAAACATGGTTACAATATAGCTTATCTTGCTACTTGTTAAACAAATTGGTAAAATCTGACAACTAAGTAATTTTGGGAACCTAAATAAAAGGAGGTAATACGAAATCCTATATTCTTTGCTTGATATTTGTTTTCTTTTCTACTGATTCTTTCAGTACATCTGACCTTCAGTTTTCCAACTACCGTTCAAATCAATATAAAGATCCACAAATCCATTAATTTCTTTGAAGAAATCTGAAATTAGAAATGGCGACAAACATTGGGTCGCTGAGACAGAGCTTTTTGGAGAGAGGGAAAGAGAGATTGGCCCCAAGGAAGTACTATTCTGACGTGGGGTTGGAGGATTTTTACGTGACTCATGAGGGCTGCCTTCATCGGGTTTTCCGAATCATGGGAGAGAGGGTTTCCAAGGTGTGGATGAATATGAAGGGGTTTGGAGTTAGTGCTTATGAGATGGGAAGATCCGACCCCAGGAAAGCGGTTTTCGCTGCTAAAATGGGCGCCGCTTTGTCTATGGTTTCTCTCCTTATTTTCTTCAAAGAGCCCTCCACTTATATTACAAAGCATTCCATCTGGGCAATTCTAACTGTTGTCGTTGTTTTCGAGTTTAGCATAGGTTTGTTCCAGTTATTCCATTTTCGACCTCAGTTTAGATGTGGTTTTGCTTCATTTCTTTTGAAATATGCCTATAAAATTGCTACTTTCTGAATCAATCTTTTGATGTTGAGCATCTGGTTTTGTCTGTAATTTTGTTTAGATTTGGATTTGGTTGTGTTTAAAAGGAATACATTTATAGTTGTTTGGTCATTTGTGTCATTTTTGGTATAGCATAGCGTTCCACTATTTGGATGATTGGATCATTAACACGTGTAGTATGATAGATAGTTCATTGTGTCTTAGCGGGCTTTGATGCTTTCTAAATCGACCTGTTGTTGATCATTGTATTTTTTTATGTGAGTACTGGTTTTATGCATATGCAGGGGCTACATTAAGCAAAGGGTTTAATCGAGCATTGGGGACTTTTTCTGCTGGAGGACTAGCTATGGGGCTTGCAGCATTGTCAAAAAAGGCTGGAGAATTGCAAGAAACTGTGGTTGTGATTAGCATTTTTATTGCAGGTCCGTTTCTTTGCTCGTTATGTTACTTTATGTTGTTTATTATGCCAATTAGTGTGATTTCTCACATGAATTGTGAATTGTGTGCTACTCTCTTGTGGACTTTAGGGTTTTTGGCGAGTTATATGAAGTTGTACCCAGCTTTTAAGCAGTACGAATATGGATTTCGGGTGTTCTTGTTGACATTTTGTATAGTACTGGTGGATGCCAACGAATTCGTCCAAACTGCAATTTCCAGATTGCTACTAATTGCGGTTGGTGCTGGTGTTTGCTTGATCATGAATGTATGCATTTTCCCTATCTGGTCCGGTGAAGATTTGCATAAGCTGGTCGTCAAGAATTTTAAAGGGGTCGCCACATCTTTGGAAGGTGACGATTTTAATACTTTTATATGCAGTGAGTTGTATTAAATTTAGTTATGTTGTTAACTAATATGTTTAGTGATTGGTTCAGGTTGTATTAATATGTACTTGCAATGCATCGAGTACGATAGGATACCGTCGAAAATCCTAATCTACCAAGCTTCTGAAGACCCTCTTTACAAGGGGTATAGAACTGCAGTTGAGTCCACTAGTCAAGAGGAGTCTCTGGTATGCTTTCGTATTTCCCAGCACTTTCTGTCAGCATGACAATGAGGGGCGGAGGGCAATGTTGGAATTTTGTGTTTATTTTTGCAGTTAAGTTTTGCTGTATGGGAACCACCGCATGGGCGTTATAGAATGTTCAACTATCCCTGGAGTGAATACGTCAAAGTCAGTGGCGCCCTGAGGCACTGCGCTTTCATGGTGATGGCGCTGCATGGATGTATACTTTCGGAAATACAGGTTTTTTGCTCATGCTTTACTCTCCTTTTAGCTGTATCTGTACATTGAGCTGCTCGTATTATAAGTTTAGAGGTTTAGGATGCTTAACGTTGGTCCTGTCCTGTGCGATAATTATGATCTACGCTTTTATGGGGATGACACAAAAATTGATAATCTTGTCGATCTAGACTTGGTGGAGCATTTGAAAGCTTTACTGATATCTGAAGCTTCAGCATTATTTTTCTTTTTGTTGGTTTAGGAAAAAATGTTCAAGATTGAGAATTTATGTCTACAACACAGCGACACAAATCTGGCCCTGAAACAAGAATTACTAGAAGTTTTAGTACTCGTTAATATCTAGATAGTGGTAGTTACATTGTTAGTTTTGTGCTCTGATTTTGGAATAAGTAGGACAAAAAGTGATTGTTGATTGAGGAATAGTGGATTGATTGAAGATAATTGGTTATAGGAGGGAAGGTAATTAATCAAAATGGGGTAGTGATTAACCTATTTTGAGTATATGAAGTATGATGGGGGTGAATTAATAATCTTTTATTCTCTATGTTCATAATCGTGACCGTTCTGATTGAGGAATTTTGAACCAAGCGCCCCTTTGTATATTATCTTCAATGCAGGAAACTGGAAGAACATTTGTATAATCAATCATGCACGCTACGCCTGAATTTATCTCCTCTGTCGCATCATAGTTAATTATATGTCATCGACTCCAATTTGTTTGTAATTTGAGTTAAATCTTGTTTTTCTAATTTCTTGGCTGTCAGATGACCTTGATTTGTTTGCAATCATGTTTTGGTTGAATTTGCTTTGTAAACTTTCATCTCCTGAGATCAATCTTGTCGAAACTATCCATTAATCAAAATTTATATGTACTACAGCAGAATTCGTCCTGAAGTTTGATTTGTTTTCACTTAAAAAAACCTTTTCCCTTTGCAGGCATCATCTGAACTAAGGCAGGTATTCAAGGACAGGATCCAGAGAGTCGGTACAGAAGGAGCCAAAGTGCTGCGCATGCTCGGTGAAAAAGTAGAAAAGATGGAAAAACTGAACCCAGGAGACCCATTAGAGGAGATTCATGATGCTGCCGAAAATTTGCAGCTGTTGATCGACCAGAAATCTTATCTTTTAGTAAACGCCGAGAGTTGGGAGAGCTACAAACGCCCTGATAATCTTGCAGACCCTGACAAAGTTAGGGAACTCAAAGACAACGAAAGCAAGCCCTTCCTGATCAAGTCTCTCAGTTCAATCAATCAACAATCTACTCCACAATTACGACCCTACGACAGGAGCGTCACCTATCAATCTCGTTCCGAATGGGGGTCTGGGGAAGATGTGTTCAGACAGCAGACAATGTGGCCTTCGAGGCTATCACTAATAGGTGATTCCATTCTTAATGAACGGGAAGTACGAACTTATGAAAGTGCAAGTGCGTTATCTCTTGCAACATTTACGTCTTTGTTGATCGAGTTTGTTGCTAGGCTTCAGAATATCGTGGACTCGTATGTAGAGCTTAGCGAGAAGGCTAAATTCCGAGAGTGCATTGAATTAACTGGAACACAGACGAAAGTCGGGTTCTGGTCAAAGATGCTTAAATGGATATGCTGCAAGGACTAAGCTAGCTAAGGTGAACTGAAGGTTATTAATCTAACTCTTATTTTGAGCAATTGCATTGGGATTATACAGTCCATTATGTAAAGTGGATCTTATAGATGGGATTTGGGAAGAAAGATCTCAGAAAGTTGAAGAAGATGTAATGTTCTATCCTTAACTTTATATTGAGAAAACAACAACTATAGATGTTTTTGTTTTATCTATATAAAATTTACAAGCTTTCTGTAACGTGTTATCATCTGTTGTTTTTTGTTTTATTAAAATGAACACAGAGCGAGCACTCAGTGAAAACTGCATACTAGTTGACTCCTCTTTTCCAATATTTTTAATCTTCCTGCTTTGTTTGCTTCCATCTACAGAATACTGCGTTTTAAAAGCAACACTTTCTGCATTCGTTGTGCAATTTTGACTCATTTGCTAAATGAAGTTTATAAAAAAGGTACTGCTGAAGTTTAATTAAGCATACTTTTTATAAACGTTCATTTTATTAAAAAACGGATCTCACAAGATCCTGTTTTACTTTCCGATATTTTGTATTAAATTATGTGAAAAGAAAAGTAGGAGTTTATATTGAGTCTGATGGACTCCCCATCTTCAAGGATAAGTCTTCTAATTTTAATTTAAAGATAATAAATAAAAGATCAAGGGTGGCGGCCAAGTTTTCTTAATGGCCAAGCAGTATATGTTACACGTATGTATATATTAATAGTGTATGTACAGACTCAAATTATTTCATACAAGAATTTTTAAAGGATATTGATTGTTTTTATTAAAGAGTATTAGTTGTTTTAATTGAAGGGTATTAGTTATTTTCACTGAACAACTAAGACTCTTCACTGTAAATAAATAATATCTTTCAGTGAAAACAACTAATATTTTTTAGTGAGAACAACTAATGCTTTTTAGTGAGAACAACTGATATCCTTCAATGAAATATATATGAACTAGTTTCACTCTATATTTTGTCTTTTCAAAACTATTTATATTTTTTTTAAACCATCTTATGCATTTATATATATATATATATATATATATATATATATATAATTAAGAATAATAACCCTATGGTAATAGTCCATCTATGGGTACTACATTTAATAATTATGAAAATAAAAAAATTATATAAATAAATCAGTTTTTTGGGTCAGTTCGGGGTTATCAGATATCACTATGGAGATTAAAAATAAGGTAAAATTTTATATGAAAATTGTTCATGATAAGCTTACTATGAAACTGTTTTAAGATATTAAATATTTGATCAAAAGTATAAAAAAAATCTCACATAACAGTATTAAAAATTAAGATCAGTGGTGTTATATTTGAATTATTATTGATTTTTCTTTATCCCAATTTTTATACTAAAAAAAAAAAAAAAGAATGTTCTTTTTGGGAGGGCAAAAAATAGAAAAACACAGCAAACTAGGGAATAAGTCAAGTCAGTTATTATACTTTTCTTTCATCACGCGGTTGATTGTTCCCATTTTTAATAACTGCTCAACAAATTCTTGTTATATATAAATCCACAGTGATTATTGTCCAGAAACACAAAAAGCATCAGAATCCCTCCCCATATATACAAAAAGAAATGTTTGGTCTTTCAGAAATGCCATCCGCAAGCTTAGTGCTCTCAGCCTACACCACTTTTGCTGCATCAGCAATGCTGGTCCGCACCCTCATCAACGAGCTCCGAAACGTCGTCCCCGGACACCTCCAAGACAAAATCATGTCCAAACTTGGAATCTTGACAGCAAACCTGTCTTCCACCATCTGTATCCTCATCAGCGAAACAAACGGCCTCGCCAACAACCAAGTCTTCGAAGCAGCAGAGCTCTATCTCGGAACAATGATCAACCCCTCCGTAAAGCAGCTCAAGGTCTCCAAAACGCAGAGAGACAAGACTCTCTCTGTCACCGTGGAAAAAGGGGAGATAATCGTGGACTACTTCGACGGAATCCTTCTCCAGTGGAAGCTCACATGCGTAGAGTCTCAGAGGAGTACAAGCGATAGAGACGGCTCCTTAACTACCGAAACGGTGGAACGGAGATCATTTGAGTTGCGGTTTAACAAGAAGTTCCAAGAGAAGGTGCTCAATTCCTACTTACCCTTTGTGGTAGAGAGATCAAAGGCCATAAAGGAAGATATCAAAGTAATAAGGCTGTACACGCTGAGCTATTATGGTGGAACTGATGGGCCTTGGGCATCGGTGAATCTTGACCATCCATCCACATTCGACACGTTGGCAATGGACCCAACGGCGAAGGAGGAGGTGATTGAAGATTTGAACATGTTCGTGAGGAGGAGAGATTTCTATAAAAGAGTTGGAAAGGAGGGTATTTGCTGTACGGCCCACCTGGAACGGGCAAGTCCAGCTTGATTGCAGCCATGGCTAATTTCCTTAAATTCAACATTTATGATGTGGAGCTTTCGAGCCTGCGCACCAATTCAGAGCTCCGGAGCCTGCTAATGTACAAATCCATAATTGTGATAGAGGACATAGATTGTAGCATGGACTTGGAGAACAGAGAAAATGATGGATATAATTCGAGGGACGAGGTACACTCTTATACATACATAATGCATAGTTTTAAATGATATTGGAAATAAAGATTGTAACATGATTTACCTCTGACTGGAGCAGATAACGTTATCTGGTTTGCTGAACTTTGTGGACGGCCTGTGGTCGAGCTGTGGGGATGAGAAAATCATTGTGTTCACGACAAACCATAAAGAGAGATTAGATCCTGCGCTGCTGAGGCCAGGGCGCATGGACATGCACATTCACATGTCGCATTGCACGTTTAGTGGGTTCAGGATTCTTGTCTCCAACTATCTGGGAATTGATAGCCACTGCAGATTTGAGGAGATCGAGAAGCTTTTAGCCGGGGTGGAGGCAACACCTGCTGAGCTTGCTGAAGAGCTGATGAAGACTGAACAAATAGAAACTGCAATGGAAAAAGTTGTTCTGTTTTTGTGCAAAAAAAGGGATGAATCTGCTGACAAAAAGGGTGAAGAGGGAAAGGAAAAAGAAAGTGAGGAGAAAGAAACTGTGAAAAAGAGGAAGGCGGGAAGGAGAAGAAGAACCAGACGATGAACATATGTAGTGGCTTTTTTGAACAAATACTGTGTATAATAATACCATGAGCAACAAGCAAAATAAAGACTTGTAGATTGGATTAAGAAAGGATAACATTAAGTCTTACAGCTTTCATTCCGTCAATGGGGGAGCCAATCATACTGTCATTCTCATGCACATATTATATCCTTGCTGATACAACACTAAGCCGTACCTGATTTTGCAAAACAGGATTTGAAAGTAAACGAGTTACATATTTATCATATGTAGGTAAAACATGCATGTGCAAATTGCAATTACTACGGTAGCACCAGATACAACACATCTACTTTTCTTTTCTCCCCATCACATCACTTTTACTATATCTATTATTATATTATTTTTTCAAACTAAACAAGAAACAAATAGGGATATAATATTATCATTTCCATTTTGGCGCTGAAATGGGATTGAGCAACTTTTGCAGCCTTGCTGAATTGGTAATCTACCACGGGTTGAAAATTCGGGCTCCAACTTTGTTTGGCCCATTTTCTTCTTCATAAATCTGCCGCTGCTATTGCTATTGGCCTGAATTCCTCTTTTCTTTTTCTTATTTTGATACACTCAACAAATAATTGATAAATTTATGTATCTTCTAGTTCTTAAAAAAATAAACAAAACACCAAGTTTCTCTATTTCAAGCATAATTATTCATTTGTGAATAATGCACTCAATCAAATAAATAATACATGCAAATATTCAGACAAATCACCTTGAATTACAACCTGCTGCGATCGGATCAATTCATTGAACAATTTTGCAATCGTTTGCATTTCTTTTATTTTAAACTCGTCTGCCTGTAAAGTTAGTATCAAAATATACAATCACACACATCATACCAATTTGCACCTATAATTGATTAACTTCAACAACCCGTATATTCTGCAATCTCTTATCAGTTCAACCAAGCAGGATACAAAGTGCGTACTACGAAATTTCTTGAGAGATGAAAGAAAGAAGATGATCAAAGAAATGCACAGTTGATTTATTCCTTTGGTTTAAAAATAAAATAATATATATATATTAATCACAGAAATATAGAGTGAAGATTGGATTTGCCATTATTTGAAGTACTATATGTCATATTAGCTAAAATTGTCAAAAAGCAAACCCAACCTTACAAAAAAAAATTGAAGTATTAATTTTTTTAAAGGCAAATAGAGTGAAAATGGTTTATATATGAACCATTAAAGGGTATTAGTTGTTTTCACGGAAGGGTATTAGTTTTTTTTAGTGAAAATAAACTAATACTTTTAAGTGAAAACAACTCATATGCTTCAGTGAAAACAACTAATACTCTTTAGTGAAAATAACTAATAATCTTCAATAGTTTATGTATGAACTATTTTCACTCAGTACATGCTCAAAATTTAATTGTAAAATTATGGATAAGTTGTGATTTTATTTTAGGGAAAATTGTTTTTTTTTTGTCCTATAATTTTTTATCTCTTTTTTATTTTCGTCCTGCTGACTTTCAAATTTTAATTTTAGTCCTGCAATTTACCTCTTTTTTAATTTTCGTCCTGCTGACTTTCAAATTTTGATTTTAGTCCTGTAACTTTACCTCTTTTTTAATTTTCGTTCTGCTGACTTTCAAATTTTGATTTTCGTCCTGTAACTTACATTTTTTTTTTATTTTGGTCCTACACTCTACTAACTTTTATAGAACTAAAATAAAAAAGTGGTAAAGTTACAAGACTAAAGTCAAAGAGCGGTAAAGTTACAAGACTAAAATCAAAATTTGAAAGTTTGCAGGACGAAAATAAAAAAGTATGTAATTATAGGACTAAAATCAAAATTTAAAAGTTAGTAGTACAAAAATAAAAAAGAAGTAAAATTACCGGACCAAAAAAATCAATTTCCCTTTATTTTATATAATCATAACTTTTTGGAGGTAAAAAGAATTAGATACACATGGACTATTGGAGTATATGGTGAACTACAGAATCAGTCGAGTCAACCATTGAACTTTTCTTTCCTCCACATGGCAGATGGCTCCCCTTTATTTTATTTTTTATTTTAAAAAAAAAAGAAGAATTCTAAAGAATTGCTCAGGAAGATGGAGACCGGGCACTATCCTTGTAAAGTAAGTTCTTTCCTTTTTTAGGTAAGGAGTGGGCAAATATTCGTAAGAAAAACTTCCTCTGAAAGCTCCCATCAGCAATACAATCACAAATTCTTTTAACTATATATACATCCTTATTCTTCACTTCATATTAACCAAACCACACCACCTTACATATTTCCAGTTTCAGAAATGCCATCTACAACCTCAATGCTCTCAGCCTACACTACTTTTGCTGCATCAGCAATGCTGGTCCGCACAGTCATCAACGAACTCCAAAATGTGAGCAATCAGCTCATCCCCAAGGACCTCCAAGACAGAATCATGTCCAAGTTCGAAATTTTGACAGGAAATCTGTCTTCCACCATATGCGTCGTCATCAATGAAACCGACGGCGTCTCCAACAACGAAGTCTTTGAAGCAGCAGAGCTCTATCTCAGAACAATGATCAACCCCACCATCAAGAAGCTCAAAGTGTCGAAAACACCAAGAGACAAAACTCTCTCTGTCACCGTAGATAAAGGGGAGATAATCATGGACAACTTCGATGGAATCCTTCTCCAATGGAAGCTCATATGCGTAGAAACTCAAAAGACCAGCACAAGTGATGAAGGCTTCTTAACTTCTGAAAGCGCGGAAAGAAGGTCATTCGAGTTGAGGTTCAACAAGAAGTACCAACAAAAGGTGATCAATTCTTACTTACCCTTTGTGGTAGAGAGATTAAAGGCCATGAAGGAAGAAAGCAAAGTGGTACGCCTTCACACGCTCGGTTATTTTGGCGAAATGGATGGAGGGCCTTGGGGATCGGTGAATCTTGACCATCCATCCAAGTTTGACACATTGGCGATGGATCCAAAGGTGAAGGAGGAGGTGATTGAAGATTTGAACAGGTTCGTGAGGAGGAGAGATTTCTATAAAAGAGTTGGAAAGGCTTGGAAAAGAGGGTATTTGCTGTACGGCCCACCTGGAACGGGCAAGTCCAGCTTGATTGCAGCCATGGCTAATTACCTGAAATTCGATATTTATGATATGGAGCTTTCGAGCCTGCGCAGCAATGCAGAGCTCAGGAGGCTGCTCGTTTCGACAAAGAATCGGTCCATAATTGTTATAGAGGACATAGATTGTAGCGTCGACTTGGAGAACAGAGAAGGTGGAGGATATCAGTCGAGCAACCAGGTAAAACTCTAAAAACTTAAAAAGACAGATCCAATGGTTTATATGTTACTGTTGAACATTAAATTTGGAATGTGTATTATGTATCCTCAGGAGCAGCTAACGTTATCTGGGTTGTTAAACTTTGTGGACGGGCTTTGGTCAAGCTGCGGGGATGAGAAGATCGTTGTGTTCACGACAAATCATAAAGAGAGGTTAGATCCTGCACTGTTGAGACCGGGGCGCATGGACATGCACATTCACATGTTGCATTGCACGTTTAGTGGGTTCAAGCTTCTTGTCTCGAACTATCTGGGAATCAAGAGCCACTGCAGATTTGAGGAGATCGAGAAGCTTTTGGCCGAGGTGGAGGCAACACCTGCTGAGCTTGCTGAAGAGCTAATGAAGAGCGAACATATTGAAACTGTGATGGAGAAAGTTGTTCAGTTCTTGCGCAAGAAAAAGGATGAGATAGCTGGAAAAAGGGATGAAGATAGTGGAGAGAAAGCGAAGGAAGACAAGGTACAGAGAGAAGAAGTTGAGAAAAAAATGACTGGGAAAAAGAGGAAGGCAAGAATCTTGTAGTAAAGTTAAGTGTACCATCACCTATATAGTAGTTTCTTTATATAATATAATGGAAATTAATGTAAAAACTTTCAATACAAAGATAAATAAACCTGCAGTTGCTTTTAATTACCAGGGCATGCTGTGAAATGTAAAAGATGATTTACACAGTAAACTTTAAATAAATCTGAATTTTCCACGTTAAACTAGGAGGTATGTGCTTAATGTCATGCCAATATTGAATAGTAAAATGGTGAATTGACTCGTCGAAACCTAATTGGGATTATATATAAGAACACGATGTAAATGAATTCCTGTTTTAAGCATACAAGATCCACCCAGGAGGGGCACAAAAGGATATCATTAATGCTGTGAAGACTTACATCTTTCATTAGTATCAAACAACAAGGGATGTCCTCAATATTGACAATCCTCCAGACTAGAAGAAAATATGGCCAGTAACAACACTATCCATAAAGTATTTCCTTGATCCTATGCAAGGTGAACTTTTTACACATAATCTTGCACATACTTACGCATTGTACGTCAATGATGTTGTTCACTCCTGATGTGTGGATTACATGATGCGGAAAAGGTGATTGCCACATGCAAAAAAGTTGAAATAAATACCATAATAGAATAACTAAGAATTGGATTTGGAAGGGAGGGTAATAGTGTTATGCTGGAGCCTAGTCTGCCTAGACTTCTTATTGTAGCTATTGAATTAACAAGTTGACTCGTTTTATCTACTCCTATAGGGGTGATCACAACTATCAGTTAAATTCTCTTTCGAGCTCATTAACCTATGGGACAGTTATACAGAAGATCGAATCTCTATTTCACATTTGATAACAACCCTAAAAAAGAAAAAGGCATACAAGATTATATATCCCCACTTGTTAGCTAATAATCTCTGAATTTGGATCATGTTACGTATAGGACTGTCCTGTGCAGTGATTTGTGCAATAGACCCGTACGGGATTATTGTATATTTTAAAGCACACAACATTTGTACGATAAACCTGCACCTGCACACAAATCACTTCACAGGACGGTTTTGTACAGGAGATGATCCAAATCCATAATCTAACGAGTCTATACAATTCTATGCTCCATAATGAAAATCATCTCTCGTCCTCATTCCATTAAACGTATCAATTCACTAAAATGGCCAATTCATTATGAAAGAGTGCATAAATAAGAATTGATCATAAATCAATTAACCACAATTATTCATCTAAATTATCCATACAACAATTACACAAACCCAGATAAACAAATTCATTGACAAATTTAAGTAAATAGGCATGTTTAAAGTATTATAAGTGAAATCACAAAATAAAGGGGAGAAAAAACCTAGAAATTAAGAAGATAGTCGTGATCTTATATCCTTCAACTCCTTTGACCTCTTCTTCTGTGCTCTCCAAAGTCTCCATTTTCGCGCTGAAATTGGTTGCCAAATGAGGTCAGCACAACCACGGGCTGAAATATTGGGCTTTAAGGTTGTTTGGGCCCTATTGGGCTTCTTGAGAAGCGAAAGAAAGAAGGGAACAAATCTTTTCACTACCAAAATTTGATTGTTCACTGCATGATTTAGTTTACCATCCATTCCCACAAAAATATCTAAAACTGAATATTTTTTTAAAAAAACATCCGAACAAATGACAAATATTCTAAAAAAAACTCCCGAAGAAAAATTTGGGGGTGAAGTGCTGAATTTTGGGAGTGTAAATACCTGTATTCAAGAAAGAAAAGTGCACCCCTTTTTTTAAATTGTCATTTTTGTACAAGTCAAGTGAACTTTTAAATGGTCTTTTTTTTATTACTTGACAGCCACGATTCTGAATAGTTACATTTAGTTTGTTCAGTGAAAACTATTGTGACTGTTCAGTAAAAACAAATATGATTGTTCAAAAGTACACTTGAATTACACGACTCATTTAGAGCGTACGGTCATTGAAAAAGCCAGCAAAATCAACTAGAGGAGCCCAACTAAGTAGATTGAAATTTTGAGATTATTACATATAAGTTCTCCTTTTAGGTTGAAAAAACAAATAGGTTTCACAACTTTTATTAAATTGCAGTTTGGTTTAAAGGGGGGGGGGGGGGGGGGGCACAATATGGCTCAGTCGCGGCGATACCCTCCATCTCTCAGCGGGGGGCGACGACGCCCTTCTCTCTCACTCGACGCTATATCCTCCAACCCCAACTCAGCGGCGGCGACGCTTCCTCTCTCAAAGGAGGCGACGCCATATCCTCCATCCCTTCACTCAGCGACGGCGGCGGGAGGTTTCGATCATGACGGCGACAGAGATTGTGATATGCAAGAGACGGCGCCGATCTAGGCAAAAACACTGTGGCGGTGCTTGAGATCGCCGCCTGAATTGCAGCTTCATGGATCTGCAAAGGGCGGCGTCGATCTGTGTAAGCCGAACGACAGAGGCATCGGAAAGATCTGGCCATGGTAGATCTGGCCATGGTGGATCCTTCATTCTTTTATATGTTATTTTTTTCGGATCAACTTTTTTTTTTCTACTCAGATCTCTGTGTGATTTTTTGTGTATATGGGTTGAGTGTCATTTTTTGTGGGTGTGGATTTTTATGAATGCATGTTGTGTTGAATTTGTGGGTGTTAGTGTGTATTCAATTTTTTAGGAGAAGAATGATAGTGGAAGATACTGCAAATTTGTTATATGAAGATCTTGGGAGGTAGAATGAAGATAAAGATTCCGTTGGATGATATGAAGATTAGTAGAATGAAGGTGAAGATTGAGGAGAAGAATGAAGATGAAGATACTGTTTTTTTTTTAATATTATTTTTGCACACTTCGTTTGAACACAATTCTTTAGTTCATATAGATATAATATATAATTTTAGTTTTGAATTTGTTAATGTCAAATTCAAATATGTTATTTTTAAATGTGTAATTGATGAAATGTGTGATATTGCACAATTAATAAAATAATAAAATTTTATGTGCAAAGTATATCTGTTTAAAATATCAGTGCAAAGTAAATCTGTGTAAAATATCAGTGCAAAGTATAGATGTGTAAAATATGGAATGATGCATAATTAATAAAAAATATAATTTAAATGTGTAAAATATTTGTGCAATAATTGTGTATTTTACTATGCATGTATATTTTTATATAAATTTGAAAATACCAATAATTGTGTCTATTCAAATTATTATAAGAATTGAATATTTTTTCAAAATAATAATAAATATTAAAATGCAAAATTTTTAAAAGAATTTTCAGTAAAATAGTATTAATTGTGATGGCTCAGAATATATTAAAAAGAATGATTAATAAATGTAAAAAAAAGAATAAAAATAGAAAAGTCAAATAAAAAATGAAAGGGGATGGGATGGCGGTCAAATCAGAAAAGTGGAGGGAGGAAGAGATGGTACTGGCGCAGAGGCATGTGGAAAAGGGGAGGGGCCTACAGAAGTGAACTCTTTTGCATTTATTGTAAAATTGTGAACTAAGGACTAATTAACACTAGAAGAGTGAACCTAAATGTAACTACCTCTAAAAATTTTATATATATTTTAAAATAAAATTATATTAAAATTAATAAAGTTAAGTTGTAATTAAATTATTAATAATTGTGGTTTCAATAATAAAAAAAAACATATAATCAAATAATTTATAATGAAATATATAGATTAAGATAATATAATTTATATCAAATTGTTTTATGAATATGCATA
This sequence comes from Ballota nigra, assembly GCA_947034835.1. NCBI lineage: Eukaryota > Viridiplantae > Streptophyta > Magnoliopsida > Lamiales > Lamiaceae > Ballota > Ballota nigra. Next base: position 36,058,962 of record OX344725.1, read on the forward strand.
GAGAGAAATTGGTTCATACATGAACCACTTTATAATATTTCTTAGTATAATATTTTTTTTGTGTAACCAACTAATATTCATTAACTAGGTGGCCCCCTCCTGCTCCAATTTCCACATAATCGGTGTACATAGGCGCTCCTAACTCCATGCACCGCCTAGTCGGCCGTAGGCGGCCACTTAATTTTTTATTTATTTTTTTTAAGCATAAGAGTCTCAAAGTCGTGAAATTAAACCCTGAACAGAACAGAAGAAAAGAAACGAAAGAGAGAGAGAGAGAGAGAGAGCACCGTCACCCACTCCTCGTCCTCGACCATTCACCCAACCGTAGGCCATCTCCTGCCAGCCGCCAGTCGTCGCCCATGGTCCAACCGCCGCCCACCAAGATGTCGATCGTCGTCCTGCTCCAGGCCGCCCTTATGCAATTCAAATTGTAATTAAATAAATAGTTGAATTAGTCCAAATACAGTAAAACCTCTATTATTTTAACACACTATAAATTTTAATAAATTCTCTAAATTAATAATTTTCTTCGGTCCCAACTTGGGTCAGTTCAAGAATTTACTAATTTCAATAAGATAATAAGATAATAATTTTTCAAAAAACCCCTATATAAATTAGTAGTCCTATCAATATTATAAATTGAGAAAGTCTCATATGCAACAGTTACACCGTTCACTCGCCCCACTCACCCGACCCACCACTCTCCCGCCCGCGCCCGCCCGCTCCCCCTTCTCTTCTTGAATCGTCGTCAGCCGCCTCACCAACAAGGAAATGGCGCCGGTCACGCCCTCACCTTCTCCCTCTACCTCCAATCGACGTCGCCTTCCCCTCCTGGAGTCACCGCCCACGACGCCATCCCTTCTCCAGCTGACGGAAGCCGCCGCATCGCGCAACCCGTCCCTCTCTCGCCCCTCCCTTCTCCGCACACAACGCTGTCGTTGACTCTTCCCGCTGGGCGCCATAACCGCCGATCAATCCTGCCTCTCTCCATCGCCGTCTAATCGAAGCCGAGCGCCGCCGCTCTAGCCTTCTAACACCGCTGCCTTTTAATTTCAGTAAGTGGAAAGTTACACAAACTTTAATTGAAAAGTTACGCTAACTTTAAATGAACAGTTGCATTAGATATAATTGAAAAGTTACCCAAACTTAAACTGAAAAGTTACACAAACTTAAACTGAAAAGTTACACATACTTAAACTGAAAAGCAGAGGGGAATCGAACCCTAGACCTCACGTAAGAGGTGAGCTTTAATTTCCACTGGGGCACGAGCGCAACACAATTAAAAGTTCGGTATTTAATATATGTAGTGTGCCCCTGATGTAAATGGGTCATCATTTGGTCCAGTTATACGGTGCACTTGGTGCACAAGAGACCCACTCTTATAAATTAATAATTTATTCAAATTTCAAAAATAACTAGGACTATTTTTAGTAAAATTAGAATCTACTGTTGATTGTTTCTTATTAAACTTCAAATCTAATTGGATCTTATTTTTTAACTTTTTTTATATCATCCAATAATCATGGTGTTGTAATCTCAAATTGCACAAATAATTGTAAAACGTTCTAGATACGATAAGTGTTTCATTTCTCGTAATTGGTTCCAAAGGTATTGCATCATCCTCGCTCTCATCCTCAACATTATTCTTGAAGAGGGCCGTTACAATTTTTTCTAAGCTCTGAACTTCATACGTGCATTGATTGATATGATGCATGTTGAATATATTTATTACACTAGTAGTTCAATAAATATAATGTATACATTAATTAAATACACTTACTTTTATAAAATAAATTATTCATTGTACTAAAAAAAATATTCTTTAAATTAATAAATTATTAATTTATAGATAAATTAATACCTTTTTAAAATAAATTTTGTCATTCCCAACAATATTAATTTATAGAGATTTTATAGTATACCAAGTTTCCAAATTCAAGTATCCAAAATAACTCATTTGATGGGTAGAAACTTAAACTTTTTAATGTTTAAATTTAAAATCAAGATATTTTAATCTAAATTATATAAGGAAGTCAACTTCAATTTTGACAAAATCACAATTCCCAATATTTATTATTATAGAAAATTTTCACAATCCTTAAAGTTTGCAAATGAAAAATAGTAAAATGTATCATTATATACTTTAAAAAAAAATTGACTAGTAACATATAATTTCTAAATGTACAATTTCAATTCAATTTGTTGTAAATTTAGAAGATTTATTATACCAAATCTAGAAGATTTGATATGGACATTACTAATGGACTTATAACCTAAACGGGCTTTAGGTTTAGACTAGGTCTTTATTCTTATAAATAGATCATTGTACTCAGTATTGTATACACGCATACACACATATTAGTAAAACTCCTGGCTTGGTACGTCATCGACGAACTGGGTGAACAAATCTCGCGTCTTTATTTTACGCACTCGATTTACAACACGTTATCAGCACGATTGTTCTACCAATTATGATTCATCCAACTCGGGCGTACGGTATTTTTTCATTCTCAGTTCTCTATTCAAGATGCTCGACTGCATGGTATTTCCTTCATCTCCCCTTATCTTTTTTATTCCTTTTGAAAACTTCTTTGGTTCATGTCAGATCTGATTTTATATTAACCCTTTCCTCTCGCTATACTTAAAGTAATATACGTATAGTTTTTTTTTTAGCCAGTATAGGTAAAAAGGTAAGGCCCGTTGGTGGACTAAAATTTTCAAAGGATTTCACAATTATTTTTGGGGTTAATATTCAAACATGTGCAGAATTTAACTATTGGTACATCTCCAAGTTTACGTGTATTACCTCAGTAGGAATATTTCTTTTGTGAAGTTAACATAATTTATATAAATTCATCTCTTTACTTTAAATAATAAAGTTATGCTATTTGGTGTGTTGTACGTGAGTTTTGGGAATTATACTTTAATAATTACTTAGTTTAAATCTCATGATGTATTTCCTAACTCTGAATAACACATGGAGGGGTACATATATGCTTTTGACAGTTCTCGATTGTCAACATAACGATGATTAGAGGAATATGTTGGAGATTTATTGCTATTAATTATTAAAAAAAAAAATTGATCGCACGGCGGCCGCCGCCCATTGCGTCGCCCGAAGCGCCAACCATCACGCCCCGGAGCACCAATCGCTGCGCTCCATTGCACCGCCCCGCAGCGCCGACCGCCGTGGCCCGAAGCCGCCGTCGCGCGCCGCCTCTGCGCGATCGCCTCCGAGCACCGCTGCGCGCGCCACCTCGCGCTGCTCCAGGCCGCCGTCTTGCTGTCCACCGCGAGCCGCCGGGCGTCAAGCCCTGCTCCGCCGCGGCTTGCCTCCCTTGCCACTCACGCTCCTTAGATTTTTAGGCCTCAAGTGGCCCAACTTGTTTGGGCCACACACACAAAAAAAAGATATGTATTTTTGGGCCTGAAGCCCAAGTAGTTGAGTTTATTAATTGGGCTAATTTTATTTAATATGTTGGGCCAGCAGCCCCAATTACATAGTCTGAAATTAATCTTTACAATTGGGGTAATTAAATTTTATTAATCTTTTGGGCCTCGTATTTTTTTTACCCCAAATTAATTTATTAAGTTTTTCAAATACTTGAAAATTAAATGGTAGTAATCTTTGCATATGAATTAAGCCCGAAAATTTTAGAATTTAAATATTAGTTCTCAATAAATTGTCTTATATGCTTAATTGATATATGCGCATGCCTTTTATGATTTAATTATCTTGCATGCATTATTACGCCCTGCACATAGTATATTATTTATAGTCCGTATATATTGCCCGGGAAGGCGGCGCCTAGTACTTGTCGGACCGTAATTTATGTTTTGGGTAGACGGCGCTCAATTCTTGCTTCTATGTGCTCTAAAATAATCAAATAAATCCTTATTTCTCCGTTGTCAATAAATTTAGTCACGTCCCTTACCATGTCACTTTAATAATTGTAGTGAATTATGTCTGATATAACTATGAAATAATTCGATGAGCTCACTCTCGATGGTAGCAACTACCTGACATGGACGCTAGGTGTCGAGATCCATCTAGCCTCGAATAAGTTGAGCGAAACCATTATCGAAGGTTCAAAATCCACCAACGCCCAGAAGGCGAAAGCGTTGATTTTCCTTAGGAACCACATGAATGGGGGTTTGAAAAATAAATACCTCACTCAAAAGGACCCCAGAATATTGTGGAAGTCCCTGAAGGACCGTTTCCAACAACAAAGTGACATGCTCCTCCCTCCGGCACAATACGATTGGTTGAACATCCGTTACCAAGACCTTAAGTCTATAACGGAGTACAACTTTGCTTTCCAGCGTATTGTAACTAGTTTCATCCAGAACTCTGTATTAACATTCCACGCTAGCAACCTTGTATTCCAGCAGCAGTATAGGGACAAAAATATGATTGGTCGCAAACGTGGAAGGGAGAGAGTAAGTAAGAATTTCTGGGCTAAAGGCCGTGGTCGCAGTACATCCGGTGGTCACAGAACCTCAAATTTTGCTCTACGAAAACCTAGCTCTCAAGACAAGATTGAGCAGTCTTGCTACAGATGCGGATGCAAAGGCCATTGGTCTCGCACATGTCGTACTCCCAAACACTTGGTTGAGGCTTATCTGATGAAGCAAAAGGACAACAAGGGGAAGGCCCTGATGGTTGAACCTCACGACGACAACCTGCCTGAAGCAGAATTTGACCAAGACAATGATGATCTCTTGAGCCCATAGCTTGAAAATTTTGGAGACAATGAGTGATTTGCACATTTGATTATTTTAGTACTTTGTTTTGAATAAAACAATTTATGTATTTGGATCCTTTCTTTCGGATACTTTACTTTATGGATGATATTATATTTTAACTTTGATGTGTTTACCTTAACGCTGTCCATTAAATTTTACTTGGATATTGCTATTCTTATACATGGCTTGTAAACATATCAGCTATTAGGTTTGGGCTATTCCCTCTGGCATGATGGGTACAAATAGTGATTTATGTTTGGTAGATAGCGCTACCACACATACAATCTTAAGAGATATGAAGTATTTTCATAACTTGGTAGAACGTAAGAGGAATATAACTACAATAGCCAATGATAATATTATGATAGTGGGCTCCTGAAGAGCTTCCATTGTCCTCCCCATGTGTACTGAACTTATAATTGATAATACTTTATTGTTCCCTCAATCTAAGCGTATTGTGCTCAGTTTTAAAGATATAAGATCTAATGGCTATCACATTGAAACTGAAACTGAGAATAATAACGAATACATTTTGATGACTATTACTCGAGGTAGTAGTAAACAAGTTATAGAAAAACTTCCCTCATTCTCTTCCGGATTGTACTATTCCTACATCCGGCCGTCTAATCTCCATCTAGCTATGAGTATGAAATTTCATGACCCGAACTCCTTTAAATTATGGCATCGACAGTTAGGTCATCCAGGACAAACTATGATACGTAGGATTCTATCTAATTCCTTGGGTCATAATATTTTGAATAATAGAATCCCTCCTGTTGATGAATTTATATGTGATGCATGTTCTAAAGGTAAATTGATAGTGCGCCCGTCGCGCACCAAGGTGGGACTAGAGTCTCCAGTGTTCCTTGAACGGATTCAGGGAGACATTTGTGGACTGATTCGCCCAGCATCAGGACCATTTCGGTATTTCATGGTCCTAATTGATGCCTCCACTAGGTGGATATATGCATGTTTGCTGTCTACCCGCAATCAAGCTTTTGCAAAGCTCACAGCGAAAACTATCGAGCTTAGAGCTAAATTCCCAGATTATCCAATTAAACCGACTCGCATGGATAATGCTGCTGAGTTTAGCTCAAAGCCCTTTACAGATTACTGTATGACCCTGGGAATTAAAGTGGAGCATTCGCTCCCCTACGTCCACACCCAAAATGGTCTTGCTGAAGCGCTAATAAAACGTATTAAACTTATTGCTAGACCATTACGTATGAACTCTAAATTACCCACTGCATGTTGGGGGCATGCAGTCCTACATGCATCACACGTGATACAAATCCGTCCAACTGCATATAATGATCATCCCCCCTACAACTAGTGCGTGGGAAAGAACCAAGCATTTCCCATCTGCGTATTTTTGGATGTGCGGTACATGTTCCGATAACATTACCAAAGCGGACCTCTATGGGCCCACAAAGAAGGCTAGGTATTTATGTTGGATTTGACTCTCCATCCATTATGAAATAATTAGAACCTTTGTCCGGGGATCAATTAACGGCCCGGTTCGCTGACTGCACGTTCGATGAAGATCACTTCTCGGTATTAAGGGGAGATTCGAATTTAAAATTGAATTAATGCCGGGAGCTTACGTGGAACGTAAGTAATCTTCAGTATCTAAATTCACGCACTAGTCAATCTGAACTGGATGTTCAGAAGATCATTAACTTGCAAAATTTAGCAAACAATCTGCTAGACGCGTTCACTGACCATAGAGGTGTAACCAAATCACATATACCTGCAGTAAATGCTCCCCAAAGGGTTGAGGTCCCAAACAAATCAAGTATAAATGCCCCCACACGCCAGAAGCGTAAAGGACCTACAACCAATACAAACACACCTAAAAGAGCTAGCAAGACTGGTCAGCCGAACGTAAAATCTTTAGAAGAGATTCGTCTTGATAATTCAAAGTCTTTAGAAGAGACTCGTCTAGAAGACGAGCGTCCTAGTGATGAAGCACGTGCACAAAATATTCAATGCACTAGGACCGCGGAACGACCAGACCCAGATACACTGGGAAATGAGGAAGGTCAGGTTGACATAAACGTTGAAGTCTCTATGAATTTCATAGATACGAAAGAAACATATAATAGAAATATTACTATCGTCGACGACACATTTGCAGCGACAATTGCTCTTTCCGTTATAAATAACGATCTAGATCCATAACCCAAAACTATCACCGAGTGCTGAAAGCACTCCGATTGGGTAAAATGGAAAGAGGAAATTGAAGCAGAGCTCGCATCGCTTAACAAAAGAAAAGTATTTGGCTCTATCGTTCATACACCCGCGCGCGCTATCCCTGTAAGATATAAATGGGTTTTTTGTACGAAAATGAAATGAGAATAATATTGTAGAGAGGTATAAAGCGAGGCTGGTAGCTCAAGGGTTTTCGCAGAGACCCGGTATTGATTTCGATCAAACCTATTCTCCCCTAATAGACGCAATAACGTTCCGCTACTTAATATCTTTGGCAGTTAAACTGAATCTCCAGATGAGATTAATGGACGTAGTAACCGCATATTTATACGGATCACTAGATGCCGACATCTATATGAAAATCCCCGATGGATTTGACATTCCCCAGATGAGGGATGGTGAAAATCGCAGTATGTATAGCATAAAACTGCATAAGTCGTTGTATGACCTAAAGCAATCAGGCCTCATGTGGTACAACTGACCTAGTGAATTCCTCCAGAAGAAGGGATACACAAGTGATATAGCTTTCCCATGTGTATTCATGAAGAAATCGCAAAGTGGTTTTTGCATTATATCCGTTTATATTGATGACCTAAACATAATCGGAATATGCAAAGAGATTGAAGAAGCCAATTCAATCTTGAAAGCTGAATTCGAAATGAAAGTCTTGGGTAAAACCAAGTACTGCCTCGGCCTGCAGATCGAGCATCTCCCAGAAGGAATTCTTATACACCAGTCAACCTACGTGAAGAAGGTATTGGAGAGATTTCACATGGATAAATCTCATCCACTTAGCACCCCTATGGTTGTCCGATCCCTCGAAGTGGATAAGGACCCATTTAGACTAAGAGAAGATTCAGAAGAAATTCTGGGGCCAGAAGTTCCTTATCTTAGAGCTGTTGGAGCATTACTCTATCTCGCAAATTGCATTAGACCGGACATTGCAATTGCAGTTAATTTGCTTGCGAGATATAGCGCTTCTCCTACGAGGAGACATTGGAATGGTGTTAAGCATGTTCTACGATACCTCTAAGGGTCTCAAGACCTTGGACTGTTTTACCGAAGGAACCAAGACAAAACCTTGGTAGGTTATGCAGATGCTGGCTATTTTTCTGATCCCCACAATGCCATATCCCAGACTGGTTACGTTTTTCTCTGTGGTGGTACCGCGATCTCATGGAGATCGGTTAAATAAACCATGGTTACCAAAACCACTCAGAGATAATAGTTTTGTTTGAAGCCGCACGAGAATGTGTTTGGTTAAGGTCCTTGGTAAAACACATTGGTGACTCGTGTGGTATCGCTAAAGGCGATACATCCCCCACCATTATATTGGAAGACAACGCAGCTTGCATCGCACAAATGAGTAATTGGTACGTCAAGGGAAACCTGACGAAACATATTTCACCTAAGTTTCTCTACCCATACGAACTCCAGAAGAGTGGAGTGATTACCATTCAAAAGGTGCAATCTAGTGACAATCCAACAAATCTATTCACTAAGTCCTTACCTACGTCTACTTTTGAAAAATATGTTTGTGGTATTGGGATGCGAAAGCTCAAAGGGTTGTTGTCTTCAGGGGGAGTGGTAACCCAGAAATAAATCTAGAAGATTTGATCTGAAAGATCGATTATATTCCTCCCTAACTTAATATTTGGTCGCTACCTAGCACCTGGAGTTTTTATGACATATTATGTCGTAATGTCCAAGGGGGGTGTTGTAAATCTAGAAGATTTGATGTGGACATTACTAATGGACTTATAACCTAAACAGGCTTTAGGTTTAAACTAGGACTTTATTCTTATAAATAGATCATTGTACTCAGTATTGTATACATGCATACGCACACATATAAGTGAAACTCCTGGCTTGGTACGCCCCCACACGTAGTCGTTATCGACGAATTGGGTAATAAAATCTCGCGCCTTTATTTTACGCACTCGATTTACAATACAATTAAAGTTGGAATGTACATCTGCAAGATATAGTACATCAATTAAATATTAATTTCAAGATATTTAGATTTTATAAATTTTAAATTACACGATAAATAAAAGTTAGGTCAATCTCTCAAACCCATTTTCATCCACATACACGGTATGTTGCAGTTTTTAATGTCAAATGCAAAAAAAAAAAAAAAAAAAAAAAAAAATTGAAATGTTTCTGTTTGACCATCCAAATATACAACAAATATTATTTACTAATTTTTTTTCGAATTTTGTAAATTTAAGGGTTCTAAATTTTATGAGTTTTTAAATAAAAATTTCAATTCTAATATTTAGTTTCGATTTTGGGTTTTTTGAATTATAATTTCAGTTTTAAAATGTAGCATTTTATAAATGCTTTTATATTATAAATTTTTAAATAACAAAAAATATGTTTAAATCTAATTATTTATTATAAATTTTAAAAAAATCAATCCGCAAAAATTGCAGGTCTAAACACTAGTTCGTCATATTGGCCAAAAATTGTCCAAAAATAAACCCAAAACTTACAAAAAAAAAAAAAAAAAACAAAAATTTATTTTTAGATATAGTAAAATCCTCGAAAAGTCGTGAATTTATTTTACCATTTATAATAACTTGTGTTTTGGGAGTAAAAAGAATTAGTTGCAAAATGGAATATTGTAGTAGACGATAATCTACAGAATAAGTGGAGTCAGCATTGTACTTTTGTTTCCTCCACATAGCATACGACTCCATTTTTATTTTTTTATTGCTCAAGAAGATGGAGACTGGGGCACTATAACAAGTAAGTTCCTTCCCTTTTTTAGTAAGGAGTGGGTGAAAACTTCCACTGAGAGCTCCCATCAGCAAACTCCAGACTGATCACAAATATATATTCTCCACACCAGAAATACAATCAAGAATTCCACTCTAGTATATAATATACATCCTTGTTCTTCATTTCATAAAAGAAGAAATGTTTCCAGTTTCAGAAATACCATCAACAACCTCAATGCTCTCAGCCTACACTACCTTTGCTGCATCAGCAATGCTGCTTTGAACCGCCATCAACGAACCCCAAAATGTGAGCAATCAGCTCATCCCCAAGGTCCTAAAAGACAAAATCATGTCCAAGCTTGAAATTTTGACAGGAAATCTTTCTTCCACCATCTGCGTCTCCAACAACGAAGTCTTCGAAGCAGCAGAGCTGTATCTCAGAACAATGATCAACCCCACCATCAAGCAGCTCAGAGTGTCATAAACATCGAGAGACAAGACTCTCTCTGTTACCGTAGACAAAGGGGAGATAATCATGGACAACTTCAATGGAATCCTTATGCAATGGAAGCTCGTCTGCCTAGAAACTCAGAAAAATAAGGCCACCACCGAAGGCTTAACTTCTGAAAACGCGGAACGGAGGTCATTTGAGTTGAGGTTCAACAAGAAGTATCAACAAATGGTGCTCAATTTTACTTACCCTTTGTGGTAGAGAGATCAAAGGCCATGAAGGAAGAAAGCAAAGTGGTGCGCCTTCGGTTATGTTGGTGAAAGAGATGGAGGGCCTTGGGGATCAGTGAATCTTGACCATCCATCCACGTTTGACACGTTGGCGACGGTGAAGGAGGAGGTGATTGAAGATTTGAACAGCTTCGTTAGGAGGAGAGATTTCTACAAGAGAGTTGGGAAGGCTTGGAAAAGAGGGTATCTGCAGTACGGCCCACCTGGAACAGGGAAGTCCAGCTTGATTGCGGCCATGGCTAATTACCTGAACTTCGATATTTATGATATGGAGCTCTCGAGCCTGCTCCGGAGGCTGCTCGGTTCGACTAAGAATCGGCCCATAAATGTGATAGAGGACATAGATTGTAGCGTCGACTTGGAGAGCAGAGGTGGAGGATATCATTTGAGCAAGAAGGTAAAATTCTTATTACATAAAAAGATGGATTCAATGGTTTATATGTGACTATTGAGCATTAAGATCGGAACATGTATTGTCTATCCACAGGAGCAGTTAACGTTATCTGGGTTGTTAAACTTTGTGGACTGCCTTTAGTAGAGCTGCGGGGACGAGAAGCTCATTGTGTTCACGACAAATCATAAAGAGAGGTTAGATCCTGCACCGGACATGCACATTCACATGTCGCATGGGTTCAAGCTTCTTGTCTCCAACTATCTGGGAATCAAGAGCCACTGCAGATTTGAGGAGATCGAGAAGCTTTTGGCCGAGGTGGAGGCAAGAGCGAACAAGTTGAAACTGTGATGGAGAAAGTTGTTCAGTTCTTGTACAAGAAAAAGGATGAAGATAGAGGAGAGAAAGCGAAGGAAGACGACGTAAAGAGAGGAGTTGGGAAAAAATTGACTGGCAAGAAGGGGATGATGAACAAAGCAAGAATCTTGTAGTAAAGTTAAAGTGTCCCATCACCTATATAGTAGTTTCTCTATATAATATAATGGATCTCAATGTAAAAACTTTCAATACAAAGATAAATAAATCTACAGTTGCTTTTAACTACCGGGGCATGCTGCGAAATGTAAAGGACGATGAATAATCTGAATTTTCCACGTTAAACAAGGAGGTATGTGCTTAATGTCAGGCCAATAGTGAATAGTAATAATGCGAATTCACTCATTGAAACCTAATTGGGATTATATATAAGAACACGGCGTAAATGAATTCCTGTTTTAAGAATACAAGATCCACCCAGGAGGGGCACAAAAGGATATCATTAATGCTACGAAGACGTACAGCTTTCATTAGTATCAAACAACAAGGGAGCCAATCATACTGTCACCAAGAGAGTGAATGGTGCCCCCTCTCTCATTACATACGATTTTTTTGCTCATTCAACAGTAGCATACCTGCTTATGCAAAATAGGATTTAAAACTTTGGCACAAAGATGGTAGATTAATGAGTCACATATTTATTACATGTAAGTAGCATTCCGAGACTAATATACGCACGTGCAATTACTACAGCAGCACGAGATACCACAGATGAATGTTGAACATGGCTGCTAAAGTTTTTCAAACTCAAGCATTTTATCCTCAATTGTCCAGAAGAAAATATATGAGTAATAGCTACATCTATCCAACAGCTTTTCGTTGATCCTATTCAAGGTGAACTTTTCCACATAAGCTTGCAGATACGTCGCATTGTACACCAAAGATGCCGTTTACTTTTGAATGTAAGGATTACATGAACACGTGCTGTTGAAATAAGGAATATTTGCATTCTCCTATACTTTCGAGTGATAAAACAAAAACAAGAAAAACACTAAGTGAATGTTGCAACTCATGGCATCATTAGGATATTCTCGGTCATTTCTCTTCAAATTCAACATCGATGATATCTGGTTGAGACTTCGACGAGGAAGTACCTTTGCCACCTCTTGAAAACAAATCACCTTGTGGTTGCCAAACAATGTTTCCACAGCTAGTGCAGCGTACAGTTTGGTTCTTATATCCAACAAATTGCCTCCTACAAGCTGGACATTCTCCCTGCTTATATGAAATCATTGAATGAGTGAAATGACAAAAATCTCCATACGTGCTACTACACATGGTTTAAGGAAGCACTAAGAAACAGAGCCATAAAACTATATTATAGAAAGAAAGCAAAGGGTATTTTTTAACAAATTTTTTAGAATAGCAAAGGAGAACACACAGAGTCCCAATAACAGATGGAGCTCTTTCAACAGTTTGTCAGAACATATTTTGTTAACATTCCTTAAGAAGGAAAAAGAAAACCTTGACTTCAAAAAAAAAAAAAAAAAAAAAAAATAGTAAGGAACCTCCCAAAGTCCAAATATCATAGCGAGTTGACCTACAGAACTTCAGCATCTCACAATCTTATAGTCAATAGTCTATCATAGCTTCAAGCACTTGTCCAATTAGCTAAGATATGTCAAACAGTTAATTACTGACAGCATGAATGAATAAACACCTTAGTCAATTTTTAAGGTTGTCATAGAAGATTTAGCAATAACTCAAATCTCAAATATAACTTATTTATCAAATAATGATTGGACCTCGTTAAAGGATATGGAACCGAAGTCATTTAGGTTGTTTTAGAGGAAAACACTGACCAAAAAACTACGACAAAATTACCTTAATGACAAGATTCTTTGCTACAGCTCCAATCAAGAGAGGACCAGCAAATGGTAGTACCCATGTAGCAAATATCAGAAACCGGAATAGCCATCCTGACAGAGCAAACCATAGGAAGAAAAGTGTCTGCAAATTGAAAAGTACACATATCAAGATCAGAGTGCAAATATACAATACAAGTCTGCAGAATTCGCACATCTTCATCTACATCAAGAAAGACAGGCCTACTCATTCTAATAAATCAGAACATATAGACATCAAGGACAAATCTGCAATTTGGCAACAGCAGAAATTGATGTGAGACTGATCCGTTTAGCAGCTCTTATCTTATGGGATGTGAAACTCCTAAAATGAATTGACTTAACCAATATATACAATCACACAGACCATACCAGTTTGCAAATATAATAACTCTCATAAATTCACAAGACTATATTAATAAAGATAATTACTGCAGAACCAAGAGCTACACTTCATCTGTAGTATTATGTTACACAGGAAACACGAAATACATAGAAGAAAATGTTAGGTGATACTTACAGCAAAACTCCTTCCCAATGGAGTATCGAGAAAATCACTGAGCTGCCTCCTGTACTGAAAAAAGCAATAGAAGAAACCCAGAATTACCAAATAAAACCTATAATCAAAAGCCAAAAAAAAAAAAAAAATTATCTCAAAACCCCAAATTGACCAAAGCAACCGAAATTGCTTCATATAATTAAACGGGGAGACTCATTTTACTTGACATTTCTTCTTCGCCGAGTTATATATGTGCGTATGTAATTAAAAGTCATACCCTGGGCAAGTCTCTACTGAAATCTTGCGTAAACGCCCGCCACTTCTGAGAAATTTCAAATTCACGGTCTACTTCCCGCGCCCGGTCTGCCGCGGACGCCGCCACAGCCGAAACCCGCGCTGAGACGTCGTATCTCCGGTCAATTCGCTCCGCCGTTTTCCTCGTCTCATAAACGAACACCTCGAAACCGTCGTTAGCTTTACGCCAAGCGTCACGCCACAGTTCTCCGGACGTTACGCGCTGCGCGAATCCGTCGAGGTCGCTGCGCCTAAAAGCACGGATAGTCGAGACATGGCGGATTGAGACGGAACTTGATCGGCGTAAAAGGTGTTTTTGGGGTTTTGCACAAATTAAAGGGTGCCATGGCACGCTCGACGCCATGAACGGCGAAGATGGTTAGCCAATGTTTTCCGGTTCTCTGATTTCTTCAATTTTTTTTCCGTGGTTCACCTAGAAGTTTACAGAAGAGACGAGACGAGTTCTCAATAGTTACAGGAAATTATAGTTTCGCCCCTATTCTTATGATAATTGATTTTTGGATAAGATTAACATTCTTGTACACAAGAAGAACACACAATTTTATACGCTCGTCTCGTACAGTTAATATTTGTTTACTTATATTTTAAGTGACAAGCACTAATATTAATAAATTAATTATTTTTTATTAATAAAACTATTAATATTATGAGATAGTTTTATGTAAAACATTTTCGTATGTATGATTTTTTGTGTTTTATTTTATATTCCATAGTTTGAATATATGACATGTATATCAACAAAGTACCATGATTTTGGATTCATGTGATAAAGATATAGAGGTAAAATGCATATTGAAATATAAAACGTGGTACATGAAAATTAAATTATTTTGAAATATGATTAAGTTGGAGTTCCAAAATTATTTAGTCTTATAACATGTTAAATCGGATTTGTCTAAGGTACAAGATCGATTTATGCAAATTTTTATCTTATAAAATATACTTGACTCACCCAATGCACAACGTATAAATATTTTGTTGGAATTATAAATCAACACTATCAATGAAAATGTGTAATCTTATTAGATATAAATGACAATCTTTCTTATATCATATTATTTGACTTAATCTGATCATCTCAATATCTTTTAAAGATATATACAAAAAGAGCCTAACATACATTTTTAACTACGAAATGAGTGTATTTTATAAAAGAAAAATGATTTTTTTTTTTTTTAAAAGAAAAAGAATGAGTCACATCTAGGGGTGGCAAAAGGGCCGGGCCGGGCCGGCACAGGGCTGCCGGGCCACCTTCATTTTGCGGGCCGGGCCGGGCTCGGCCCGGTTGCAACCGGGCCTCTATTTTAAAGGCCCAGCCTGGCCCTAGGCGGGCCACCGGGCCAAATTGGCCCGTCTTTTAAAAAAAATTATTTTTGTCAAATAAATTATTTATATTCAATAAAATAATTTTATTTTTAAACAAATCTTATAGTCCTATTTTTTTGGTCAAGATATGAATTATAATGACCATTAATATTAGTTTATGATATGATTTGACTATCCATTTTCAATAAATAACTTATATTAATCTCTAGAAAAAGCTATTACAACAAGAAAATAGTAATATTAACTCAACAAACACTTTTAAACATCACATGAAATTCTTTTCATGATAATAGGTACACTCGACATATTAGACAAAACTACACTTGATATATAAAATTAAAAAAAAAAAATCGGGTCAATCAAAAGTTCCGGATCGGCCCGGCCCAAGTCCGGTCGGCCCTCTGGGTCTATCGGGCCGGGCCAAATAGGCCCGATTTTTTTCGGGCCACTATTATTTAGGCCCAGCCTGTCCTTAAAGGCGGGCCAACCGGACCGGCCCATCTCCTAGTCACATCACATCTCTACCCAATAGGTTAAAAAGTTATACAAAGGAGCAAGAAAAAGGCTCGAAGCCCAACTACTCCTACTGAAGACATGGGATGAAGCCCAAACCCCAATTTTTAAAAGGCTAATCTCATATCATTAACACCCGGAAATGATCATTTCCGCATTAACACCAAAGGTTATATAGAGTCTCATGTTTTAGTAAAACGCTCCAATAAAAGATATTTAAAAAAAAACAAATCCAAAAAGATAACATTTTTAAAAAAAAAAAAAAATCCGAAAAATGCATAGCATGTGTATTTTTTCTTCACATTTTCAATTTTTTTTTCCAAAAATTGTTAAGTTTTTTGAATTTCTTTTTTTCAAATTTTTTATTTTTATAGAGTGTATTAAAAACATGAGACAATATATAACTTGGGATTATTAAAAAACTGAGAAAGGGTCAAAGCCTTACAAAAGCCCACATCTAGCAATGAGCTAAATAAAAATGGTTAGGTTATTTGTAAAATTTATTTTATTAATACTATTATTATTTTATGATTTCAATTATTTAATTCATATTCATTTTTTCAACATCATCCAAACAAATACCCGTTAGTTTGTCAACTTTGTCCTCTTGAATTAAAACCTGCGAGGAAAAATGCTACCCCAATATTGAATCCCTATGCAAAATTAAGTAGGCTAGGATGTCCCTAATGAAAACTCTATGAATTGGCCCAATTTTCAGGTCATCGAGTACATTGCTAGAATTTATTCATCCAAGTGACGACATCTCCAAAAACAAATGAAAGTTATTAGTTGTTATAAAAATATAATTTATTTGCAATAATTTTGATTAATCACTTCTAATATTGAACCATGTCGCCTCTAACATGAAAGGAAATGTATAAAATTCATTACTACATTTTTTTTCAAAATTCAATTTTTCAACAAATGAAATAATCTGAGCGAAAAATGATTGAACAATTGACCTCCTTTTTATAAAAGAAGATTAGGCATCAATCCTTATAATCAGAGTTGGTTAAAATCATTACGTCTTACAAGTCTCCTGCAAAATTATTAAGGCTTAATTTGGTAGATTATAAATGAAAGAAACTGGCAATGGTTATAAACAAAAAAAATAAATAAAATATGTACTCACTTGTAGTATTACATCATTGTCCCGTATCCAAAGAATTTACTTCATTCTACGAATATAATCAAATTAAGTTGTTTATAAAGTATTCGAGTTTTGATTAAAAAAAAAATCGTATGAATTTGTTTGTTAAATTTTACGAGTCAAACTCATACCCAAATTCAAATTCGATGCTTTTATCGAGTCTAATTCAATTGAGATAAAAAAATTCAAAAGCTCACGAGTCTATTCGTGAACACGCACTCTGTTAGAAGGTTTGTGTTGGCTAGTAAAAAATTTCAAATAATAAGCTCTCATTATTATTTTTTAGATTTATAAACTTTTTATTTTTAAAATTTTAAATTTTTATTAAAGTATTTATGGCATGTTTTTTGCTTTAAATTCATAAAATTTTACATTTTAGATTTGTTGATGTGTTTCACTATATTTATTTTAAATGTTTAAATAAATTTTTAAAAAATTTATGACGTGTTTATGACGAGTTTTTTCTTTTGCTAACAAGTTTTTTTTTTTTTTTTTTTTTGCAAGACGAGCTCAATTTGAGTTCGTTTAACTTGCTACCAAGTTTTTTCGAGCCGAAATCTAGTTAATTTTTTTGTGAAATCAATATTTTACATTCGACCCGAGCTCAAACTTTTCTATTGTTTCAACAGAGCTCGGGTGGTATTTAACGGCTCGAATCCCTCCTATTTCAATCATTTTTGTTCCTTTTAAATTAACAAACAACTCTCGAATATATTAATAAAAACTTGAATAGATGTCACAAAGACATGAACCACTTTTTTTTTAAGAAGAACTTAATATAACATATCCATTTTTATTCCCATAATAAAAAGTACTCCATTAAATAATCGAAGCACTATTTAATTTTTATGTACTAGTACAAATTTATCCGGAAATACTCTACTACAAATGTATCAGCATCTCTCCTCCACTTGTACAGCTGACCCCCCATCTTTATATTCATTATGTTATCCCACTTTACGTTTTCCTAATTCCCATAAAAAAAATTCCCAATTTTATTGTTTAGAGAAGAACCATCCCATCCCAATATAGCATTCCAATTTGGAAAATTAAGGAACAGGAAAGCAAACAATCTCTAGTTCTCTACCACATCGCCGATTAAATCTGAAATCTAGCGGTTGATCGAACGGCAGCATCATCCGATGGGGGACTCGCCGGGGGAATCGTTATCAGTCGGCGGCGAAGCTTCCAGGCTCGCGGAGGAAGCGAAGGAGTTGCAGGAAATGGCGTCGTCGCTAATCGCTCGCACCTCTCGGGAAGAAAACGCGCTCCGCCAGCGCGTCGCATCACTCGATTCTCGCATCAAGTCCATCCGCAGCTCCAAACACGACGATAAAGTGCGGTTATAACTTATATATATAACTGCGAACGCATGCTGTTGAACTTGCTGGTTGTATATTGACATCATGAGTATTCATGTTTTTGTTTTTGTTTTCTCTTTTGAATTGCAAGTTGGAAGAGGAGTTGGTGAAAGCGAGATATATATTGAGTGAAGGAGATGCGGCGGCGTACCTTCCGAGCAAAGCTCATGGTGTGTTGTTTTCTTTTCTTTATTATTAATTATTACAGAAATTGTGTGCTCTGTATATGTGGATTAAGATAGCCATTTCACTTGTTTTATGAATATAGGGAGATTTTTGAGGATGTTTTTGGGGCCAATTAATGTGCGGGCAAATAGGAAAGATGTGCAGTTGAAAGTGAAAGAGGAGTACAACAACTTCAGAGTATGATCATGTATCCAACTCTTAATATATGTTTTTTGCTTAAGATATTGGGGTACTATTCACTGTTTTTTTGTTTTTAAATCTTTATTTTATGTTATCTGTTTGTTCAGATTTTTGTTAGTAATTTTATATAAAAATTTATCTTCTCAGCTATATGAGCTTAGGCCACAGAGTACTGCTACTCTATACTTAATTAATTGATGAAAAGCATTTGCGTCCTTATGATTGAATATTTCTCGTTATTATTGGCAGGATAGGACAGCTTATTTATTCCTCAGTTTTCCATCTCTGCTGCTTATTCTAAGGTCTTGGATTTGGGATGGATGTCTACCTGCATTGCCTGTTCAACTTTACCAGGTATTACATGTTGATTTTTTCCCTTGTAGTTCATTTTATGCATCCTCTGCATGCGTATTGTCCCAAATTTATACCCCTGAACCTGATGTCTTCTTCCAGGCTTGGTTGTTGTACCTGTACGTAGGGTTGGCGCTGAGAGAGAATATCTTGAGAGTTAATGGAAGTGATATACGGCCATGGTAATTGATTATGACTTGCACTTTTATTTTTATGTTATTTGAGATTTGAAATTTTAGGATTGGCATCTTTATCAGTGTTTCAAAAACGTTTTTTTTTTTTTTTTTTTAATCACCTGTTAGTTGCATCTTCAAGGATACCTGCGATATGTTTTCCATACTTCTTAAAGTGTAGAAAAAAGTTATTTTCTGGTTGTCTCCCCATTGAAGGGATGAAATGTAGTTCAATTTGCTTTTGTCTACCACATATTATGCCCGTATTAAGTATCTACCTAAAAGGGGAACATAGAAAATTTCGTAGTTCTAGGATGCTTGGGTAAACAAGGGGATCGACTTGCTGCAACAATCGTGACCATGCACCGAGTCATCAAGGGCGTGCAAGAACATGTGGCTAGTCACTACACAAAAACCTGGCACCTTTTCTAGGCCTGTTTCAGACCTTTGTACGTTGCGTGCTTTACTTGGAGGTTTCTTGCAAACTTTTTGGTCGCAAGTCATTGGCTGAGTTGTGCTTGATGAGAGTCTCTCGACATATAAAGTACTCTTTGAGCTTAAATCCTAAGCATAGTCCTATATAACCTGTTAAAGGCAGGGTCTTTCTTGGTTGATTTGACTTAGATGTTGGCATTGCCTACTAACTATAGAAAAAATTCTCGAGCAAAGAGTTGCTGTGTCAACTCAGTTTCCATATTCTTCTCCCTGTGGGTGTCTTAAAGTATGCGTAGTTCTGCATTAAGATGTAAATATGATGTTAAAAAAAGTAGTAGGTTAAACACATTCCGATTTTACTTTTGCAGGTGGATTAAACATCATTATTTGGCTACGATTATGGCTCTCATTAGTCTCACCTGGGTGATAGAGACAGGACCTGATTGTGCTCAGAAACAGGTGGTTTATGCATCTTCAGTTTTTCCTCCGCACTAACTAATATGTGCACCAATCACCTACTGAAGAAGTTATAATCACACATATTTTGCTTAGTTTTTCTCTTCGGTTTTTTCTTCTGCACTGCTATATCGTATGATTGGGAAGTGAAATGGTTATTGCAGAGGGGCATCCATCTGTTCCTGAAATGGGCTATCATGCAAGGAGTTGCTATGATTCTTCAAAACAGATATCAAAGGCAAAGACTTTATACACGTATTGCACTTGGCAAGGTAATATGTTTTCCTTCTTTTAGAATTACTGGGTGCTCAACCGTTACTTTCTATCTGTCCCGTAGTGTCAAAATCTTTCTAAAACTTCCTACTACTTTTTTGTGCCCTTGTACTTCGTTTGACCTATTAATATGTATATGCTTTTGCCTGTCTGACAATCTTCAAGACAGTTGAACTCATAAAAACTTTTGTCTAGTTATGCCACCTTGTTAAAGGAAACATAAGCATTTCCTACATTGGTTTGTACTTCTTTATGCATTGCATTCAATGTCTTAGGAAAGATTATAGTCATTTATGGTTGGAGCCATTAAGTGATAGGATACTGCTTGCGAGAAACTTTTTTAATTAAGATGTGTTGCACTGTTTCTAATTTGGAGGGAGCATGATCTTTATCAGTAAAATATTCTTTTTGGTGCTGCTTTTGATTATAGGCGAAGAGAATGGATGTTGTTTGGGGGGAAACTGCCGGAGTCGAGGGTCAGCTACTGCTGCTGTGCCCCATACTTTTTGTTTTGCAGGTATTATGAACTACTTTCTCTTCCTGCTGCATCCCCATTGGTTTCGCCAATGAGACTGCTCTGAGTTAGTGAGTATTTCTCCCCATTTTCAGGGTTTTGAAGCGTATCTTGGGGTCTTGTTGCTTAAAACTGCACTTGCTGGGTTCAGTTCAGACTGGCAGGTATAATCATGTTAAAACCATCTTGTGGAGCTTCAGTTAGAGAGTTTTTTTTTTTTTTTTTCTCATTAATAGGAATTAGAAAGCTATTTGAACTTTATTTAGTAGCAGTTTTTCAATTAGAATGGCATCATATGAACCTGATGCTAAGATATACATAATTGCAGGTTATTACTTGTGGGATCCTTCTCATAGTCATGGCTGTTGGAAATTTCGTTAATACGGTGCAGACCCTCCTGACAAAGTCTAGGGTTAAGGCAAAAATAAAGAAAGATAAAAGCAGGCAAGAATTGAATCAGGGATCTGATGATAAGAGTTCATGATTATGAAGAGGACTCTGATATCTTTGAGGCTGTAATAATGGGAAGAGGACTTGATTTGCGTAGTTTTTCCCCCTGCAACAGCATTTTGACCTGTATGCTTGAGCTGTTGATGGGTTTTAGGAGTGTTGAAAGCGAACCCTAGGCTTGTGCCAGAATGTCGTGTTTCTATTATGTCCTCTCGCGTGTGCTAGTTTTTATGCATTGTTTGATTCCAGTAGAAGAAAAAATTGTTCCTTTTACGAGTGTTGTAACTCGTCTTTGAGTACAAGGATGTTTTAGGTCTATCAGAGTTACTTGTAAATGTTCTGTCTTTATTTCACACATGCTAATGTAACTGCACAAAGTTTTATATAAACCAGTTTTACCATATACTTGGTTTGCACTTTGGTGTATTTTTGCATAGTATTAGTTGTTTCATTAAAAACATATCAATTTGTTTGTATTAGTATATTAAAAAGTATTAATTATTTTATTATAAAATGATACGTAATACCAATTCATTTAACTGAACTTCCATTCGAACGCATCGGAAAGCACTAGAGAGTTTACTCCAAACCAAAGTTTGATAGAAATGATGGATAAATAACATGCATCTCAAAACGTTTGCTTCTACAGAAAGCAATTGAAAAGAGTCTCCTTGTCGAATCTGAAGCCTCCCATGCTACTCACTTGTTGGGTGGAAATGTCAAAAGTTGGAAATATAGAGCTATGCATCCAAGATAGCACCAAACCTGAAGAAAAGTCTAAAATTCGTGACGGATACTGTGCAAGGTCTTCAGCTTCTCCAACTCTTCCCCATGGGCTATTCCAGGATCAATAAAGCATAGCTGAAATAGAAACCAGACATTATCCCACCTATCAAAATCACACAGAAACTAACAGTATTGAGCAAAAACACACACAAACCTGGTATTGTGGCTTCTTCAGTGTGTGGACGCCTCTCTTTATTAATTGTTGCCATCCAGCATTTGCCCTGAGAGATTTTTCCAGGGCTCTTGTATTCTACGAGGGTAATGATGTGGAAAGTTAAAATGGCTACGACTTTGAGCACATTATCCAGAGATATTCAAACTTTTAGTTTATAGTTATTAGGTAACAACAGGTTCGTAACAAGAATAAGAATCATATAAAGGCAGGGTCTAATAGAGAAGAGAAATTGATCTGATGTTTCTGGTCCTTACCCAGACTCAATAAAATCCAAAACATTTCATTTATATGACTCTGTTAGAGAGGCCAGGCTTGATATACATTCAAGAAAACTAATTCGAGCAAGCTCGAGTTCAACTGTTCTAGTCTCACACGGATATTAATAAAAATATGCTTATGAAACCTCAGGTGTGGAACAAGCTTCAGCAATTCCCAAGGACTACACTTGATTCTGCTCATATCCACCCGCAGGACTATGAGACTTTGTACTTGTAGAAATTATACTACACCAAGTAATACGCAAGATCTCAAGTAAGCAAGCGGTACAATTCTCTTTTGACGTACTGATTTCCAAGTTCATTAATTAGTGACCAAATACTTGACTCCATCCAATCCACTGGCAGGTGGTAGTGATATTAGGGGCAAAAAACAAAAATCAACAAGTACCACAATGGGATTTCTCGAGGAACCAAAGAAAGCAACAAAAGTTTGCATTTCCTTGTTGCTCTTCTAGAGGATACAAACTAGTTTAGAGAACTTATCTATTAACAGAATTAAGAAATTAGTGTTGATGATATGGCCTCTCAGCAGCATACTTACGGTGGCATTGTTACCTTAGCACATAATCTTCAAGCGCGCAAACACATGTATATATTCAAAATGGAAACACGATGAGTATACAACCTAGAAGTCTAGAACAGTGAAAGCTAGATAAAAAAAATTCAAGCTGATTGAAGCCTATACTTTTGCACCTCCTTCATTTAGATAAATTTGGTACCACATATCAATTTGCACTTAACATCGTGTCTCTAGCAGATGTAAAAAATTGCATTGAATGTCAATAATCGTGATAATTTAATAAGCTTAGGTAACAAAGAACTAAGAAGTATTTCTGTATGAGTGCAAAAGAAATGTTCTTACTTCAGCAGGATCCAGCACTAGTAAGTTGTATTGCCGCATTCCATTCTTCTGATGCTTAGCTTGAATGCCAACGATCGTTCTTGAATGGCCATCATGTTGGAAGTACAACGGCCTGTTAGAAAACATCAGAGTAAGTTAAGATTGAGTATGCATACTTAAATAAGAAAACAGCCTACGATACAAATGGTGTATTCCTTTTTTTTTTTTTTTTCTCCCTGGAGATTGACTTCGACCATTATAAGAAGTTAAGCCATAATTTACTTACGCTTTCTCGCTAAGAACAACACGACAATTGCCTGAATTGCTGCCATTGTTGCTGCTAAAGTAATTCCAAACCCACTCACTAAGAACATGATGACCATTAACATCCACAGATGAAACACTAGAATGTCTAAAGCCTTCTTTGCCAGAGGAAACAGTTGGAATCGAGTCTAGTTTCCCCTTCGAGAGAAAGTCATCCATTGGTCCATGAATCTTCATATTTTTCCTCTTCTTAAAGCCTAGACGAGGATCAGAAGTAGCCAATTCAAAATCTCTACTGGAAAAATCCACTATTTTGGCACGTAGACCAAAGGAACGAAAAAGAGCTGCACATTCTGTGGTTCCAATCCAATCTCTCTTACCATAAATTTTCTGACCAAATTCTTCTGAGCCAAGTGTATCATAACCTTTTGCCCAAGCAAGTTCAAGCCACTGTTGAAGTGATCTGATATCCGGTACAAACCCAGAACCACCATAAAGGATTTCTCTTGCTTCTCGTCGCTGTCTAATCAAGTGAGAGCTAAGCATTTGGATGTTACGCCATCCACACCCCCAACCAACATCCCATGATTTATTGCTCTGAAAGTGGTCAATATGTCCACACAATACGCTTGTCGAGTATTCTGATTCTAATTCCAAACATTTTCTCAACAAAGTTATCAAACCATCTTCAACAACGTAGAATATTTCCTTTCGTTGTGATGAAATTAAAGAAACAAAATTTTCATCATTTCTATTCCCTCCAACTGAAGCTACCTTTGCATCAGAACTAGAAGAACTGCTCTCACACCTATAACCAGACCCACAATTAAATGAATCCACAACCTGCATACAAAATTAAGTTGCTATATTATTGAATAATGATAGTGCAAATACCGATAACTGAAGCTCCCAACAATCCAGAATATTCATATATTACAAAATTTTGATACTAGCAAGTTTTTCTCCAAATCTCAATTACAAAGTAGTAGTAGTAGTAGATGATATCATCTTAATCGAATCTGGGAAAATTCAAAATAATGTATTGAAAATAATCCGCAGCAACAAAAATTAAAAGACAGCAAACGAAAAACAACGAATATAAATCTATAAGAACACAACATACAGGTCGAGGTGGACTGGAAGGTATAACAGAGTTTCTCAGTGCTAATTGTAAATCTCTGTCCTCGTTTTCATCAGAGAAATGATCATTCGCATGCCTACAGAAATAATTAAACTTGAAAATTACAAAATCAAAGGGGGGAAAACACATTAAGATATGCGAAGAAGCAAGGAAAATATAGAGTATACCTCTGTAATTCGAATGATGGAACGCATAAATTACAAATAGGGCAAATTGAGAAATCCATAATCAGAGCTTAAATTTGAAATTGGAAATGGGGAGAGGAAGTGGTGCGATTGAGCGCGAATCGATTGGGTGTATATACAGACAAGATTAAACAAATAATTTATATCCTTCTTCGACGTGTTGTAAAACCAACACGCCAAGAAGACAACGAGACAAAGTTGTTTTTTTTAAAACTCTATTAACGTTAAAAAAAAAAAAATTATGAAAATGGTTCATAATAAACTTATCATAAAACTATTAATAAACTTACAATAAAATTATTTTAAAATATTAAATATTTGATCAGATTATTAAAAAGTTCATTAGGAGTATCATTAATTTGAGATCAATAAAATTTACAACAATTACAATATAATAATATTGACTAGATTAATGGTACCCCTGATGAGATTATTAATACTCCTGATTATATAATTGATACTTTAAGGCTATGTTCTTTTTGGGTTTTAAGTGGTTTTTAAAAACCGGTTTTTGAAAACCAATGTTTTTGTAATCCATGGGGTTTTTAAAATCTTTGTTCTTTTTGGGTTTTGAGTAGGGTAAGTTTTAACTTTATTATGTAAAAAGTAAATGAGTGTTGTATAGGTTATTTATAGGGTTGTAGGATTAGGATTTCAAAATCTAATTTTAAAACCCAAACTATAATGGGTTTTGGATTTCAAAATTCAAATCCAGATTTTTAAAACCCAAAAAGAACATTAGTATGAAGTATTTTCGTATAATATTTTGCCAATTTTTTTTTATTAATTTCAAATTAGAAGCACAAATTTTTGTGTACATTCAATTGAATACACTTGAATTTTGAGCTTAATTTCTGTTGTAAATTGAGAGCGTAAATAAAGGCGCAAGATGTGTTCACCCAATTCGTCGAAAACGACTACGTCTGGGGGCGTACCAAGCCAGGAGTTTTCACTAATATGTGTGTGTATGAGTGTATACAATTATGAGTACAATGATCTATTTATAAGAATAAAGACCTAGTCTAAACCTAAAGTTTGTTTAGGTTAAAAGCTCATTAGTAATGTCCACATCAAATCTTCTAGATTTGGTATAATAAATCTTCTAGATTTACAACACTCCCCGTTGGACATTACGACATAACGTAAATGTCTTGTCATAAAAACTCCACGTGCTATGTAGCGACCAAATATTAAGTTAGGGAGGAATGTAATTTTATTGATTTTCTGGATCAAATCTTCTGGATGTATTTCGGGGTTACCGCCCCCCCTGAAGACAACAACCCTTTAAGCTTTCGCATCCCAATACCACGAACGTACTTTTCAAAAGTAGACGGAGGTAAGGACTTAGTGAACAGATCTGCTAGATTGTCACTAGATTGCGCCTTTTGAATGGTAATCATGCTACGCTTCTGGAGTTCGTATGGGTAGAAAAACTTAGGTGAAATATATTTCGTCAGGTTTCTCTTGACGTACCCATTACTCATTTGTGCAATGCAAGCTGCGTTGTCTTCAAATATAATGGTGGGGGATGTATTGCCTTTAGCGATACCACACGGGTCACCAATGTGTTTTACCAAGGACCTTAACCAAATACATTCTCGTGCGGCTTCAAATAAAGTTATTATCTCTGAGTGGTTTGAAGACGTGGTAATCATAGTTTGTTTAACCGATCTCTATGAGATCGCGGTACCACCACAGAGAAAAACATAACCAGTCTGGGATATGGCATTGTGGGAATCAGACAAATAACCAGCATCTACATAACCTACCAAGGTCTTGTCTTGGTTCTTACGGTAAAACAGTCCAAGGTCTTAAGACCCTTGGAGGTACCGTAGAACATGCTTAACACCATTCCAATGTCTCCTCGTAGGAGAAACGCTATATCTCGCAAGCAAATTAACTGCAAATGCAATATCCGGTCTATTGCAATTTGCGAGAATAATGCTCCAACAGCGCTAAGATAAGGAAACTCTGGCCCCAAAATTTCTTCGGAATCTTCTCTTGGTCTAAATGGGTCCTTATCCACTTCGAGGGATCGGACAACCATAGGGCTGCTAAGTGGATGAGATTTATCCATGTGAAATCTCTCCAATACCTTCTTCACGTAGGTTGACTGATGTACAAGAATTCCTTCTGGAAAATACTCGATCTGCAGGTCGAGCCAGTACTTGGTTTTACCCAAAACTTTCATTTCGAATTCAGCTTTCAAGATTGAACTGACTTCTTCAATCTCTTTGTATATTCCGATTATGTTCAGGTCATCAACATAAATAGATATGATGCAAAAACCACTTTGCGATTTCTTCGTGAATATGCATAGGAAAGCTTTATCGAATGTGTATCCTTTCTTCTGGAGGAATTCACTAAGTCGGTTGTACCACATGAGGCCCGATTGCTTTAGGCCGTACAATAACTTCTGCAGTTTTATGTTATACATACTGCAATTTTCACCATCCCTCATCTGGGGAATGTCAAATCCATCGGGGATTTTCATATAAATGTCGGCAACTAGTGATCCGTATAAGTATGCGGTTACTACGTCTATCAATCTCATCTGGAGATTTAATTTAACTGCCAAAGATATCAAGTAGCGAAACGTTATTGCGTCCATTACGGGAGAATAGGTTTGATCGAAATCAATATCGGGTCTCTGCGAAAACCCTTGAGCTACAAACCTCACTTTATACCTCTCCACAGTATTGTTCTCATTTCGTTTTCGTATAAATACCGATTTATATCCTACAGGGATAGCGCTCGGGTGTACGATCGATAGAGCCAAATACGTGTCTTTTGTTAAGCGATATGAGCTCTGCTTCAATTGTCTCTTTCCATTTTACCCAATCGGAGTACTTTCGGCACTCAACGATAGTTTTGGGTTCTGGATCTAGATCGTTATTTATAATGGAAAGAGCAATTGTCGCTGCAAATGTGTCGTCGACTACAGTAATATTTATATTGTATATTTCTCCTGTATCTATGAAATTCATAGAGACTTCAATATTTATGTCAACCAGACCTTCCTCATTTTCCAGTGTATCTGGGTTTGGTCGTTCCGCGGTCCTAATGCATTGAATATTTTGTGCATGTGCTTCAGCACTAGGACGCTCGTCTTCTAGACGAGTCTCTTCTAGGGACTTTGATTTATCAAGACAAATCTCTTCTAGAGAATTTACGTTTGCATGACCAGTTTTGCTAGCTTTTCTTTTAGGTGTACTAGTATCTCTTGAGGGTCCTTTACGCTTCTGGCGTGTGGGAGCATGTATACTTGTTTTGCTTGGGACTTCAACCCATTGGGGAGCATTTACTGCAGGTATATGCGATTTAGTTACACCTCTATGGTCAGTGAACGCGTCTGGCAGATTGTTTGCTAAATGTTGCAAGTTAATGATCTTCTAAATTTCCAGTTCAGATTGACTAGTGCGTGGATCTAGATACTGAAGATTACCACGTAAGCTCCCGGCATTCATTCAACTTTGAATTCAGATCTCCCCCTAATGCCGGGAAGTGATCTTCATCGAACGTGTAGTCAATGAATCGGGCCGTTAATTGATCCCTGGATAAAGGCTCTAGGTATTTCACGATGGATGGAGAGTCAAATCCAACATAAATACCAAGTTTCCTTTGTGGGCCCATAGAGGTCCGCTTTGGTAATGTTATCGGAACATATACCGAACATCCAAAAATACGCAGATGGGAAATGCTAGGTTCTTTCCCACGCACTAGCTGTAGGGGGGAATAATCATTATATGCAGTTGGACGGATTTGTATCAAGTGTGATGCATGTAGGACTGCATGCCCCCAGCATGAAGTGGGTAGTTTAGAGTTCATAAGTAATGGTCTCGCGATAAGTTTGATACGTTTAATTAGCGCTTCAGCAAGACCATTTTGGGTATGGACGTAGGGGACCGAGTGCTCCACTTTAATTCACAGGGCCATATAGTAATCTGTAAAGGCCTTTGAGCTGAACTCAGCAGCATTATCCATGCGAATCGATTTAATTGGATAATCTGGGAATTGAGCTCTAAGCTCGATAGTTTTCGCAATGAGCTTCGCAAAAGCTTGATTGCGGGTGGACAACAAACAGGCATATGTCCACCTAGTGGAGGCATCAATTAGGACCATGAAATACCGAAATGGTCCTGATGCTGGGTGAATCGTTCCACAAATGTCTCCCTGAATCCGTTCAAGGAAAACCGGAGACTCTAGTCCAACCTTAGTGCGCGACGTGCATACTATTAACTTACCCTTATAACATGCATCACATATAAATCATCAACAGGAGGAATTCTATTATTCAAAATATTATGACCAGTTGAATTAGATAGAATCCTACGTATCATAGTTTGTCCTGGATGACCTAACCGCTGATGCCATAATTTAAAAGAGTTCGGGTCATGAAATTTCATACTCATAGCTAGACGGGAATTGGACGGCCAGATGTAGGAATAGTACAATCCGAAGGAGAAGAAAGGAAGTTTTTCTATAACTTGTTTACGACTACCTCGAGTAATAGTCATCAAAAGGTATTTGTTGTTATTCTCAGTTTCAGTTTCGATGTGATATCCATTAGTTCTTATATCTTTAAAACTAAGCAGGGTACTCTTAGATTGTGGAAACAGTAAAACATTATCGATTATGAGTTCGGTACCCATGGGGAGGACACTGGAAGCTCTTCTGAAGCCCACTATTAACATACTATCATTGGCTATCGTAGTTATACTCCCCTTACGTTCTACCAAGTTATGAAAATACTTTCCATCTCTTAAGATTGTATGTGTGGTGGCGCTATCTACCAAACATAAATCACTATTTGCATCCATCATACAAGAGAAAATAGCCCAAACCTAATAGCTGAGATGTTTATAAGCCATGTATAAGAACATCAATATCCAAATATATTTAATGGGCAACGATTTAAGATAAACACATCAAAACTGAAATAATAATATCATCCATAAAATAAAAATATCCGAAAGAAAGGATCCAAAAACATAAATTGTTTTATCCAAAATAAGGTACTAAAATAATGAAATCTGCAAATCACTCATCATCTCCAAAGTCTTTGAGCTCTATGCCCATAGGATCGACGTTGTCTTGGTCAGGTTTGCTTCAGGAAGGCTGGCATGGTGAGATTCGACTTTAGGAGCCTTCCCGTTGTCGTCCTTCTGCTGCTTTTGATAAGCCTCAACCAAGTGCTTGGGAGTGCGACACGTTCGAGACCAATGGCCTTTGCATCCGCATCTGTAGCAGGATTGCTCAACCTTATCTTGATTGCCAGATTTTTTAGTAGTGGAATTCGTGTTAGGTGCAGCCTTTCCACGAGCTTGAGCTTGATTGTCTTTCGAGGTACATGGACCACCGGACTTACTACGACCTCGGCCTTTGCTACGAGTTCGTTTACTTCCTCTCCCCCTTCCACGCTTGTGACCACGTGTACTACCTTGAGCTATAGCATGTGCTTCGGGCACAGCTTGTGAGCCAACCAGTCTAGAGTTATGATTTTGCATAAGGAGTTAGTTGTGCTTTTCTGCCACTAGAAGTGCAGAAATTAGCTCAGAGTGTACAGTGTAGTTCTTAGCCCTGTACTGCTGCTGGAGTACAAGGTTGCTGGCATGGAAAGTCGACAAAGTCTTCTGGATCAAGTCATCCTCAGTTACAGTTTGCTTGCATAACTTTAACTGGGATACAATACGATGTAGGGCTGAGTTGTACTCCGTTACAGACTTAAAGTCTTGGAAATAGAGGTTCAATCAATCGTATTGAGCCTGAGGGAGGAGTATGTCATTTTGTTGTTGGAAACGGCCCTTCAGGGACTTCCACAACGTTCCGGGGTCTCTCTTAGTGAGATATTCATTTTTCAGGTCCTAATTAAGATGATATTTGAGAAAAATCAAAACTTTCGCCTTCTGGGCGTCAGTTGATTTTGAATCATCGACAATGGCACCGCTAAGATTGGTTG
The DNA here is from genome assembly GCA_947034835.1 of Ballota nigra. Classification (NCBI taxonomy): domain Eukaryota; kingdom Viridiplantae; phylum Streptophyta; class Magnoliopsida; order Lamiales; family Lamiaceae; genus Ballota; species Ballota nigra. Next base: position 36,089,804 of record OX344725.1, read on the forward strand.
AGACTAGATGTATCTCAACATCTAGCACCCATGTCAGGTAGTTACTACCATCAAGAGCAAGCTCAGGAAATTCTCTTCTGGTAATATCAGACATAATTCACTATAAATTTGAAAGTGACATGGTAAGATTTGTGACCAATTTATTGACAATGGAGAAATAAGGATTTATTTGATTATTATAGAGCACATAGGAGCAAACATTGGAGCCCGTCTATCCAAAACATGAATTACGGTCCGACAAGTACCGGGCGCCGCCTACCCGGGCAATATACGCGGACTATAAATAATAGACTATGTGTAAAAGTAATAATATATGCAAGATAATTAAATCATAAAAGGCATGTGCATATATCAATTAAACATATAAAACAATTTATTGAGGACTAATATTTGAAATTAATTCTAAAAATTTCGGGCTTAATTAGCATGCAAGAATTATTACTATTTAATTTTTAAGTATTTGAAAATTTTAATTTATTAATTTCGGGGGCACAAAGAATTTTTTTTTTAATTTATATGAGGCCCAAATAATATAATGTTATTGTCCAATTAATAAATTAATTTGTCCCATAAATTTGGGGCTTCAAACCCAAAAATATTTAAATAGAATAGGTCCAAGACATTTAATTCCAGCATTAAAACAGGGCTTCAGGCCCAAAACAATTTTTTTATTTGTGGCCCAAGAGGAGAAAGGAGGGCTGCGGGAATTAGCACAGGGGAGGACGAAGACTCGCGCCGCTCGTCGGCCGCAACAGGCGGAGCTCGGGTGGCGGATGCGGGCGGCTGTGCGTCGTGATGAACGTGCGTCGGCATTGCGGCAAGCACGCGAGGGGCGGGCGCGCAGGGCGGCGGCCGAAGGTGTGACGACGGGGGCGAGGGCCGCGGCCTGGAGCGGCACGACGGGTGCGTGAGGGCGGCGGTCCGAAAGCGGCGCGACCAGCGGCTGCCTGGAGGCTGCTTCGGGCAGCGGGTCTTCGAGGGCGGTGGCCATGAACAGCGACGGCCGTGCGCTCATCAATATTATTATTTTTTTAATTCAATTCGATCCAATTAATTGAAAAAACGAATTAAATATCGAAGTAATAATTTAAGTGCATACATAGCATAATACGCATGGATCAAACAACTCGATACAACAATTAATTCACATGCTATTGAGGAATTTAATTTAGATCGTACCTGTTGGGATATAGATTAGATGTTTTGAAGAGGTTAAAATTAAGAACTTGTAATAGGACTAGTTGAACCTGTTAGTCAGCTACAAATTAGTCTAGGTCTAGAATAAATCTTTGGTTAAGGGGGAAGAAATATGTGCAGACCAGATGAGGTGTCCAGATCAGAGCAGAAGAGTCACCAGAGCAGAAGAGCCACCAGAAGAGTCTGACCAGAGGAGTTGACCAGAGGACCTCTCCCAGATGAGGTTCAAGAGCAGAAGTGCCACCTGTCCAGACGACCCCAGACGAGACCAGACGAGACCAGATGAGTCCTGACCAGATGATGGAGACAGATTAGTTCACCCCACATGGAGGCTGCGTGTAATCTGGAGACAAGAAGATATTGAAGTTCGATGATAGAGAAGAGGCAATCTGGAGAGTCAACTGATGGAGGAACTGATTGATTAAGTGATTGAAGTCAACTAATCAATCATATAAAGATTAATTATATCCCTCCGATTATGGTTGTTTGAATTGCTAGCATTCCAACGGCTAGTTAATTCCTACAACTATAAATAGGAGTGCATAGTGATGAGTTCAGATACAAGAGTCGGGCAAGAGCACAAAGCACATGAACACTCCACTCACTCACCTTTGTCCTTTCACGTATATATACTCTTTAAGAGTTGTTAGTTGGAACTTTACTCAACCTATTCATCATATAGAAATATTGGAGTAAGCAAGTGTACGAAGGAGCTGGTACTTCGCAATTCCAGAAGTTTGTAAGTTGGTTGGAGAGAGAGTCCCCTTTTGAGAAAGGGAGAGTGGACGTAGGACAAGTTGGTCCGAACCACTATAAATCCTTATGTCATTTACTTTTCTGCACTTTAGATATCTGCATTTCAATTTTAGCACTTACCTTAAAATTTGGTTTTTCATTAAAATAAACTCAAAACGCTTTCCGCTGGATACACCTTTTTGGGACCAACAAGTGGTATCAGAGCAGTGTGTCCTAGACCACTGCTTTGAAAAGCTTTTTGGTGGTCACCAGGACAGATCCAATTTTTTGAAAAACCCAAATATTTTTTTGTGCTAACAATTTCTTGCAGAAATGGGTTCGAAGAAAAACAGTAAAAGATACACTAGGAGTTACTCCAAAAGAAGCTTCGCAGATGAGGAAGAAGATGTATCCACTTCTGGTTCATCATCTAATTTTGGACCAGACAAAGAGATATGTCAAGTGACAGACGAGGTATGTAATCAAACTTCCTCTTCTTTTTCTGAACAATCAGAGGAGTCTGATGTGCAACAATTGTTATTAGACCTCCAAAAATCTATACAACTTTGTCAAAAGTTGGAAGATGAGAACACAAAGCTGAAAGCAGAAAATCAGAAGCTTTCACAATGTCTAGGCAACTCAGCTGATCTACCAGCTGAACAAAATCATACACTGGTCGAAGAGTCCTCTGACTTGACAACCAGGTGTACTGAACAAGTTAAGCTGATAGAAAGGTTGGTTATTGAAAATGTTGAGAAAGACAATGAATATAATCTGCTTAAAGCTAAGTTTGATGAACTCTTCCATCAAAACAAAATTGTAAGAGAAAGTGAGGACAAGCTCAAGATGAGAGTGGAACAGCTGACTACAGCCAATAATGTTGTGTCAAATATAGCTGCTTCATCTCAAAGAGAGCATGATAAGACATGCCTTGGATTGAAGGCGCACGATGTTGCGCCGGAAGAACTTGGTCAAGTATGGAGTTTCAGATTACGTTATGTTGCTCTCTTTGTTCAATTTCGTGTATTTAAGTTGGGTTCTTGGTTGTGAAATTTGGGTTCTTGGTTGTGAAATTTAGGATTTTGTTGTAGCGAAATTTAGGGTTTTGTTGTTGCGAAATTTGGTTTCTCGTGTTCTAAAATAGATTTTTTTATTTGATTTATTTTCGTCAGGAATAATAAGTTGTCTAAAGGGGTTTTACACCATGAAACTGAAGCATGGTGGGATGCTTGTTGATAGTGGTTATTTAGGGTACATTGGGGGTACTGTTAGTGCTTTTGATTTTGTGGAGGAAGCAAGATGCACTATTAAGTATCTTGATAACATGGTTGAGCAGTTAGGTTATGTGGATGAAAAGAGATATTATGGTTTGTGGGATGGAAAAATGCATTTAGTTGAGGGTCAGGAAGATATACATCAGTGTTTCAATGGTGCTATACATAGAGAAATATCAATTTGGTTGGATTCTGTAAAACCTGAGAATATTTGTGGGGATAATGAGGAGGAAGTATTAGGTGAAGTGGAGTTTTACAGTGATGAAGAACTAATGAAATTGAGGACTGATCCTAATCCTGTACCTAAGAATACTGGAATGCTTTTTCCTATTGAGAAAAATATTGATGGCTTACACAAGAATTCTAGTGAAGCACCTATTATAGCACCTCCTCCTCTAATCCAAGCTGAAGTTGATGAGGAAGTATTAGGTGATACTGGATCTCCACCCCCAGTGCAAGTTGATGATGGTGATGAAGCTGATGAAGATGATTGGCTACTACCAATGACACATGATGAAGCTGATGAAGAAGATTGACAAGTACCTCCTCCTCCAATGCAAGTAGACAAATTAGAATATGATGAGAATGAACCAGTCAGGGGGAAGGAACCAGTTAGTGAGAATTCTCAAAATGAACAAATTAATTTTAGAATCTGATAAGAATGATAGTGATTGGTCAGAAGAAGAATCAAGTGGTGATATTATAATGGATGATGTTATATTTGATGAGAATGTGGACAGTACAGCAGAGTGGACAGGTCTTAAATACCAAGAAGATGATCAAAACTCTAAAGATGAGAGTTAAGAAGATGATCCAGATTTTGAATCTGAAGAACTTGATAGTGTTGCTTCATCAAATTCAGAAAATGGTGAAAAGCCTGTTGTTGTCAGACATCTGGTTTTTAGACCATCCCAAGTCAGTGATCCAGATTTCTTTCTGGAACAAGTATTTGCTACTAAACAACTATTCAAGGATGCAGTGAATAGTTATGGTGTGAGGATTGGAAGAAGTTTGGGATTTAAGAAAAATGATGCTAGAAGGATATATGCAAATATATGCAAGGTGCAAAAGTAAGGGTTGTGATTGGCATATCAATGCCTTGAAGGTAAAAGATCAAGAATCATTCCAGATCAGATAATATAACCCAGATCATTCTTGTGCTAGGCAATAACATGTGAAGAATTTAAATTCTGCTTGGTTGGAAAAAGAGTATGAAAAAAATTTCAGGGCTGATCCACATAAGAAGACAAGAGATTTTTAGAATATTGCAATGCAGAAATTGGGTTGTTTCATCTCTGACACTCAAGCATATAGATCAAAACAAATGGCTTTGAAGAAAATTGAAGGTGATAACACTGATCAATATGGGAAGTTGTGGGGTTATGTGCAGACATTGCTTGACAGAAACCCTGGATCAACAATAATCTTGAGACTAATAATAGTACTGATGACAGTACCAGGTTTACAAATTGTATATTTGTTTGGATGCAATGAAGAAAGAATTTAAAGCTGGTTGTAGGCCATGGATAGGAGTGGATGGTTGTCACTTGAAAGGGCTTGGTGGTGGAGTACTTCTCACTTCTGTTGCTATAGACCCTAACAATGATCCATATCCTTTATCATATGCAGTGGTTGGAAGTGAGACTAGAGAGGTTTGGGAGTGGTTTTTGGAACTGGTAAAGGAGGATTTCACTGAAGGAGGAGAGGATGGTTACATCTTCATGTCAGATAAGCAAAAAGGACTGATTCCAGCATTTGAGAATGTATTGCCAATGGTGGAGAACGGATTTTGTGTTAGGCATCTACATGAGAACCTCACGAGAGCTGGTTTTAGAGGTGATGCATTCAAAAAACTGCTTTGGGCAGCTGCTAAAGCTATTACTGTTGCAGCATTTGAAAGAGCAATGAGAAGGACTGGAGAGAAGGATATAAGGTGCTTAGAGTGGTTGGAAGATAAACCTCCTTCACACTGGTCAAGATCATAATTTTCCACATTTTCTAAGCGTGATACTCTAGTCAACAACATGTGTGAGGTGTTCAATTCATGTATTCTAGATGCCAAAGATAAACCAATTCGACTTTGCTTGAATGGATAAGAGAATACATGATGAAAAGGCTGCAAACTAAGAGAGATAAGTGTTAAAGGAAATGAGAAGGTAGAAAAGTGTGTGGCAAGATCAGAAAGTTCTGAACAACTTGTCTGTTGTGACATTTGCTTCCATGACAATCTCCATATACTACAGGACTATTCAGAAATGATTTAAATTGATTTTTATAGGAATATTGAATTGGGTTAGGTTTGAAATGAAGATTCTTTTACCAAATTTTCAAAATATGGAATTATTAGATAAGCAATCACTTTAACAAGTTTACAGAAATTACCCCTTAAATTCAGGTTTTCACAAAATATATGAGGTTAGACATGGGGTACCAAAGAATCAATTTTAAGTGGTCTATGACGGCTTATTGAAATCAACCTAAAATTGATGCATTTATTCAGTTGAAAGAGTTTAAATTTAAAAAACACTATAGGTTGCAGAATCACTTTTGTTTGGAAAAAAAAAACACTTTTAAAACTGAATTGCAAACATCCCCTGTAAAGTTTCTTTTACGTGCATATTAAAATAGCAACCGAGGAATCAATACATTGTGTAAATGTATTATCAAATTCTGAAAAGCAAAATTGGACTTTTGACAATGTGAGATGATAGTTATTATTTTTCCTAAATAGTGTTTCTCACTATCTAACATAGATGAAGAATAATAATTTAAAAGAGTAAGTTTACGTGAAATTTGTTCATAAGTATGAAATTGATATCATTACAAACATTTACTGAGTAATACCATAACATTTTATACTGTAATTTTAGTTTATAAGTATAATAGTATCAGTGAATGCATATAATGATATTAATTAGTAAATATGTATAATGATATAAATTTTATAGTATAAAACTTATTCATATGAGATTTTATGAATTTAAAAATATTTATTGAAGCTTAAGTTGACGGTGTGGTTCTGAATAAAACCCTTTCTAAAAGTATACCTCTCACACGTACAATATTCATAATATGATATCGATATAAAAGTGCACACAATATGTGCAAGAAATTTGTTGAATGTCACAGTGATGAGATCTTATTTTAAGGGCTTGACTGCTTTGAATGGGTACATGTGATTGGAAAATTATCCAACATAGTTCGGGTTTGATCTAGGGATGGTAAATTTAACTTGGCTCGCCCCCTATTGTTATTCCCGTGGTTTGACCATCTGGAAAAAAAAAAAAAAAAAAAAATCAGGTCCGATGCTACTTTCTCAAATTTTTTCTCCATAACACTTGATTATGGGACAAGCCAAGGGAATTGTGATTATTTACCCTTCCATTGTATTTGAATAGGAATGATGGTGAATGAAATTGAAATTAAAAAACAGAAAATAGAGGTAATATAGACTTGGATGAAACTTGGGGTAGTTAATATTTGATACAATTCTAAAGCCTAAATTGCAAAATGGGGGGCAAGAAATCTCAAAACTCAATTTCATACAATTTGGTGGTTCCCACCATTCACCAAAACCACAAGTTCATACAATTTGGTGGGCCCGTGTTCAAATTTTATTCTTACAAAATCTGACACACTTTTGACTGATTGACACATTTTGCACAGTTCCCGAGGTAAAAATTTGACCAGTATTATATTTTATTTTCGGGTATTTATTAATTTTGAACATAAACATAAATTTTATGAACACAAGTATAAAATAATTTTTGAATATAGATATAAATATTTGAGAATCAAGCAAATTCAAATTCAAAATTATTTCTTTCATTATTAACTGGAGAATTACAAATAAAAAATTCCAAATACAATCAAAAACATTATGAACATACTGCTAAAAAATGTGCACAAATGCACAAAAATTAATGAACAAATGCTCTAGAATTATGAACAAACGCTCTCACAAGCGTAAAAAAAGTATGAACATTCGCTAAAAAAATTGAACAATTGCTAAAATATTATGAACATAGAGTCTTTTTCGTGTTCGGGACTCCAAGATTCTTCAATTCTACTTCTATTTGAATGCATGCAAATCAAAATAACAAAAATTATGAACAAACTACACTATGAACAAACTGCATATTTAACACAAGCCTAGAGAACAGAACAAAACTATAACAACACATAAGAAAATATGACTGCCGAATGATGTGTGACATGAATGCCTATAGTGCCATAATTCGTAGAATCTTCACTGGGAGACAAACCCACTTGGAATGGGTGGCATTGGTAAACAAAACTAAACCCACTTGAAATATCAAAGCAAATTGGCAACACAAAAATATTGTAAAATGATGCAAAATTGGACTAAATTAAATTAGATCCCCCTCCCCTTCCTGCACAAACCACACACATAGCACCCCCTATCGCCAAAATTAACTGAAGACCCACCATTAATGGAGTTTCAGTGCCGGAAAAGGATATATAATTACAGAGGGTGTATATCACAGATCGTAGATATAAAAGGGAGTATATTACCTGAAGTCAAATCAGGATATATCTACCATAGGTCTATTTGCGTATTTTTTAGATCTACGAAATCTGGACATATCGCCGCCGCCGTCGCTCGGTTTCTCATCGACTCCGTCTCAGTTTCGCATCGCCGCCGCCGCCTCGATCTCAGCTCCACACGCCTATGGTCTCACCTCCACACTCCTCGGTTTCGCATTGCCACCGCCTCCGTTTCTCATCGCCGCCGTCGCCGCTTCATCCTTCCATCGCCGCCGCTTCATACGGTGGTCTCCGTCGGTGGAAGGATTTCTTCCATCGGCATCGGATTTTCTCTCAGAGAGAGAGGGAGAGAGAGAGAGAGAGAGAGAGAGAGAGAGAGGGGGGGGGGGGGGGTTTTGAAATGGAAATTAATTATTAAAAAGTGAGGAGAGAGATAATGTGGGTTCTACACTTTAAAATACAATTTGATAGTCAATTGTATGAATTTGAGTTTTGGGAAATCTTATGTTTTAATTGACATTTATGGGTTGTGAAATGTAGTAGAGTGCATTTAATTCTACTTTAAACGAGTTACTTCAATTCAACGAAAAATTAATAAATAAAACTCTGAGGAATTAAAAGTTGAACATAACTCATAAAAAACAAGAGAAATGGTTGATTTTGCACTTTTAGTAAAGTCAATGAAAAATCAAAGAAGGAAATCAAATTGGGAGATATTTAAGCAAAAGAAAACAAGAAAGCCTAATCAAATGTATTTACATATAAACCTACAAACATGTGACAAAATAATGAATCTGGTTTCCCCGAAAGTTGATGTTGTCAATTTGAATGTTATTGTTCTGACGGCAATATTAGAAAATCAATTTATAGTTTTTTTATTAAAAAAAAAAAACTAACTTCTACTTTATAATACAAATTAAATCAATTTTAAAAAAATTAATTACTCCATGCGTCTACTAGTAAGCTTCATACTTTTTTTTTTTTTTATGTTCCATAATAACATCTACACCCCAAAAATGGAAATAAAATTCTCTCACGCTATTCACTTTATTTCAAAATATTTTTACTCTTCATTTACTGGTTAAAAAAGTGAATAATTTTTTTTCTTTTAAAAATATGTCACTCCACATATACAAATTAATAGAAGACAAAAGAGTATAATTTTTAAGAATTTTTATCAATTATTACGTACAAGATCAACTAATGTGTGAAATGATGTAATAATTTATCTAATGCAAGATGATGAGTAGTATGTTTGTACACTAGTAATTCCAACGTATAACCAATGTAATTTTGACTTGCACATTTCTATCAAACAATTTTTCTTTTTCTTTTTGTGGAAGCATTTTCACAGATAATAACTGAAAGTATTCGATTATATAATGAAAAATTAATGTTCATATAATAAAAACATATTAATTTATATATATTGTAAAGTACTTATTTAGTCCTAACATGCACAATGTTAGGATACAATTACTTATTATCGTTAATCTTCAAATACAACTATTTGCTTAGGAGGTAGGATCAATGTGATAGGCTGCCTTAACTGTTAAGGAGGCCAATGAGATCGTTATAAATAGGCTCGAAATTTCTTAGTTGAATAAATTTGTATTTATTATAATTAAGAAGTTTCATCTCTAATAACATGAAAATTTCTACTTCATTTAATTCTTTAGAATTAATTGACTTGGTCATCCAGCGTACAAACTCGTTCTACATTGAAGTAATTGTTTAGACTAGTTCGATGATTGCGAATAAAATTGGTAATTATTAAAGTAAAATGAAAAGTTATTAGCAAGACAATTAATACCCAGGAATTAGGTGAGATCTTGGTAAGTTCAATTAAAGAAGAAAAAGGGAAAACCTATGCAAGCTAGTATGTAGTATGTACATTCTTTAGAAATTACCAATACTACTATATTTCTTGCTAGCTTTCTCAGCCGCAAATTAAACTACTTTCCAAAACCCATTTAGTCCTATATAGGATATATTGATTGACATCAACAAATTTGACAAAGGGTAATAGGATAAATTAATTAAGTAAATTTAACAATAACGATAACAAAAATAAAACTATGGTCTACACGTTAAATCAAGAACATGCAACTTGTTGTTTCTGTACACTTCTATGTACTGATGCATAATTAATATATCCATTTGAAAAGCCAAAATCCATATCAAAAGTTAAAATCCATCACGACAACCCAAATACCTTAAACAACTACTTGATAATAATTATATATTAATATAAAACTCATTCATTAAGCACTCCTATGTAAGGATGCATAATTAATATATCCATTTAAAAAGCCAAAATCCAAGGAAAAAACTTGGTTTACCCAGTGGGTAATCTACCCACCTAATAAAAAATTTAAAAATAATAAAAAGTGTTTAAGTAGTTATTGAAATTCTTAAATATAGGATTCTCTTTCCAAAGCAATGCATTTATTGTTGTATGGTTAACTTTTTTCTTTTTTCTACAAATTTCTCTCCTCTATATTAATAGATGGATAAATTTCTTAATTTCTCTCCATCTAAACATTGGTTATATCAAAGATTGGTAAAATATTTTTTACATTTCTTTCCTCTCTACTAATATATTGGTAAATTTCTTAAATTTCTCTCGACAACTCCCGTTGGTATCAATGGATTTTTTTTCTAATTTTTAATTCTTGTATATTGATATTAATGAATTTTTTTTCTAATTTCTTAATTTTTAATTATGTGTTTTTTATCTGCTATTTATGTTATGCTCTCGTTTTTTTAATATAAAATGATTTTTTTATTATTATTTAACGCAAAGAGCACAAATGTAAGTAGATTTAAAAAAAAAAAATGCGTTATCAACGACGTGATTAGAAATTAAAATTTAATCTATAGTGTTAAGATCGGGTGTTTCTTGTTATTAGAGTTTGATAGTCGAACTACTCAATAGTAATATTACTATTTTTGGTGACAATAGTACTATTAATTTTTTAAAAAAATTTCTGCATTGAATTAATTTAATTAAAACTTATAATGGTGATTAGAAATTAAAATTTGACCCATAGTGGTAAGATTGATGTTTCTTGTTACGGTTAGGGGTCGATAATCGGACTAAGTCAATCGTAATAATACTATTGTTGGTGACACTAGTACTATATATATTTTTTTAATTTTTGACATTGAAATAATTTAATTAAAACTTATAATGGTGATTAGAAATTAAAATTTTATCTATAGTGATGAGATAGATATTTCTTGTTATGATTAGAGTTTATTAGTAGATTAGTCAACAGTAACATATTTATTGTCATTTACACTAATATCTTTTTTTTTTCAATGTTCTATATTAAAATAAGTCAATTATAATTTATGATGATAATTACAATTAATATTATTTATTTTCATATAATGTTTAGTACTACACACCCCACACACCATTAGAAATATAACCGGGATATACTATGGTTTTAATTTCAAGGAAATCTAATATTAATAATATTGTTTAAAAGTTGGAATTATCTAAAAAAATATTTATTGTAATCTATTAAAAACAAATTGAAATATAACCACCCACATACCCCACGTTTTTGCATCACTATTTCAATTTTGAAATGGTTAATTTAACTCCTTACATTTAAAAGTAATCTAGAATTGAGAAATAACTAATAAATATAATTTAGGATATTTTTTATTAGTATTTAATATGATAAAATAATTTCTAAATTTTTGTTTACAATAAAGGGGAGATAGATCTATCATACTCCTTCTTAAAAATTATTTTGTCATTTTAAATACTAATAAACAACTCGATAGTTAAAACATAAGAAAAATGTAGTGTGAAGATTATTAGGGGAAGGGGGAGTATATACTTGATGTATGATTATTTTAAAAATTAATATACAATGAAAATCTTTAGATGTCAACTTAATTAGCTTACACACGTACATAAATACCTAAATCTAAAGAGTTGGTTTTATGTGAATCAGTTTCACCTGTATAACTGATTTAGACTAATACTTTACAGTAATAATTAATACTCTCCAACTAATATTATTGGAACAATCGATTTCATTAAAAAAAAAAGATAATATCATATAGTAAAAATAATTAATACCCTTTAATGAAACAACTAATATTATCAACACAAGTTTCAAGGTGAATTTTGCTCACACTCTGCAAAACATTGTATGAACCAGTTTCACGTGCGTGAATCTGAATTTGCTACTGAAAGGTATTATTTGTAATGCAAAAGGGTATCACTTATATCACTGAAAAATTATAATTATATTGCTAAAAGGTTTCACTTAAATTACTTAAATGTGTTGCTTGTTACTCTAAATGATGTCACTTGAATTACTGAAAGGTATTAGTGATATTGCTAAAGGGTATCACTTATATTGCCTAAATGTATTAGTGGTAATATTAAATTGTATCACTTAAATTATTAAAAGCATTGGACATGATGTTAAATAGTATCACTTAAACTACTGAAAGGTATTAATCATGTTAGTCTAGTTTCATGGTGAAACTTTTTCACACAATACCAACTCCTTAAAAATGTAATAATTTAAATTGAACTCTTTGTTATATCTCAAGGTGATTCGAATTTATGACCACATTGGTCTAAATAGTGGTGTTCTTACACCATTTGGTAGCATTAATATAATTGATATTTGATGTACTAAGTAAGATTTCATATAATCATTAACTTGTTACTATAACTATGATGTACTAAGTATATCCAACTATTTTATTTGTTGATTTTTTTAATACATACTACACTTTTTTTATTTAACATATGATGTGTGTTAAATTTCATCTTTTAAATTACGCACATAAATTGTTTTACCCTCAACATGTGAAATTGTTAAGTAAGTTAAGTTTGAAAAATATTATTTTGTCTTAGAATTTTTAAATATTTTTTCATAAACTACGTTAGTTGTTATTTGTTTGTGTCGATATCTCTACCAGTCGTAGCATATAAAAAATTAGATTTTTTTTGCTTGGTTACTATGAACATCGCAACAAAAATTAATCCACAGTTAAAAAATGGCAATCTCAAGGCTACATAATTTTGTAATATTTAAGCATGCACATTTAGAATTGCTCAGGAGAATTATTTATTGATAATGTATTGCATGAACCAGTTTCAGGTCGTGGTGAAATTGCTTCTATTACTCAAAAGTTTTATTCGTAATGCTAAATGGCATCAATTAAATTATTGAAATGTGTTAGTCGTAATATTAAAGTTATCAATAAATTGCTTAAATGTATTACTCGCAATGTTAAAGGTGTCACTATACATTATTGAAAGATATTAGTGGTAATGCTAAAGTGTATCACTTAAATGAGTGAAGTGTATTGGTCGTAATAAAAAATGGTGTTACTTAAATTATTAAAAGGTATTAATTGTAATGCTAAGGGGTGTCACTCAAAACTACTGAAAGATATTGATCACGTGAATAGAGTTTCATTGTGATTTTTTTTTCACACAATACCAACTTCTATAATGAAAATGCTAAATATTTATATATTGATTTAATTATTTAATTAGTCATATAATACATGACCTTCGAAGACCATAATTTTTTTTAATCTTTTGGTCTATACATTTGGCGATAATAAAAAATACTCATCTATACATTTTACAAAATTTTAAATTAAATCCTATATAAAATTTCAATTTGTCTCATTTAAATATTATATAAATAAAAATATATATTGGACTAACTTATGTTTACGGATCATATTGCAAAATAATCATTTATATACTTAGTTTGCACTTCAAATTTCAATTCAAGACTAGTTATATAAATCACCCTAAAATCTTGTGTTTATGGAGAATTAATTACGTAGTTGTGGAATATTGGATAGACAATGTGTCAATCTTCTAAATTAAAAATTAAGTTTAAATGGCTCACTTCTCAAAACTAAACAATAGAAATAAATAATTAATTTCTACTAGTAGTAATTTTTAAATTGAGTACGGAGTAATAAAATAAAAACAAAGTTATTAGTTCAAAAGAACACAATTAGTCTATATTTAGGCCATAAATTAAATTATAAATAAGAAAGTTACATTATAATGTAAAGGTTGTGAAAAATGAAGGTGGTTTATATATTAACTTCATTTGAATTGGGGATTGTGAAAGAAGAATTAATTCATGGTAATAAATAAGGTGAGAGAATAATAATATAATATTTAATATTTCTTATTCTAAATTAATTTTTTATTATTTTTATTTGGCGGGTGGATTACCCGGTGGGTAGATGTAGCATACTCCAAAATCCAAATCAAAAGTCAAAGTCCATCACGGCAACCCAAATACCTTAAACAACTACTTAATAATAATACTCTATATTAATATAATACTCACTCCTTAAACATTCCTATATAATGATGCATAATTAATATATCCATTTGAAAAGTCAAAATCCATATCAAAAGTCAAAATCCATCACGGCAATCCAGATACCTTAAACAACTACTTAATAATAATATATATTAATATAAAACTCATTCCTTAAACACTCCTATGTAAGGATGCATAATTAATATCGATAAAGATGTTTGACCAGATTATGGACATCCAGAAAAATTAATTACTGATTATTTACTATTAATCTGATACAAAATTACCTATATACCCTTACGTAGTTTTAGTTCCTAATGAATAGAAAATGATGCCTCATTTTCCTTTTTCTTTTATTGATTACACCAACCATTTAATTAGGCTGACTTTTCAACTTTCAAAACAACATTATTGATATTAGTATTTCGAGATAATATTATTTTCTAAAATAGAATAATCTATCATAGTAGTTTTATATAAATTTGAATAATAAGTAAAATTGCATTTATATTTTTTTTAAGACAAAAAAAATATAATTGAAATTTTACTTATTAAAATTCTCATTTTTAATACAAAAGTTAATTCTAAAAAATTGTAGATTAGTACTCCGGCTTCCAATTTTACTAATCTTATTTTTTGTCTATTATTTTTTGTTATATGATAAATGAACTTTATAATATCTCAACATATAACAAAAAGTAATAGGAAAAAAACATGGCTACTAAATTTGGACGAGAGAGTATATCATGATTAACTAACGTCTTAAATTAAAAAATAACCAAATTAAAAAAAATGTAATTTCTTCTATATTTACGAACGAATCACCCGTATACACAATGACATAATACATCCCATGATGAATAGGTAGTGGGATGAAAATATAATTAGATAATGTGTCCTAATACAATTATATAATTTTATCTATACATTTTAGCATTAAGAAATTAACCGGATTATAAACTACTACCTCCGTCCCAATTTTGTTTACCCATTTGACTTTTGTTGACTTTTTTGTGAGACTTAATTTGTAGTATTTAAATGGATAAAATAATTTTTTTATGATTGCATATTATTCAATTGAAGTGCATGAAACAAAGTAAAGATGATTTTCTACGTAATTATTAGTGGAATGAGGTGTAATTTAGAAGTATTTGAAGGGGGTACATAATGAAATGGGTAATCAAAATTGGGACGGAGGGAGTAACATGCAAATCTATTTAGGGTGAGTTATTATATAAAAAATAGTTTTAGTGTGCATTTAAATGCATGATATGCACTTGGATTTTGTAAAAAATATATGAGCAGAAACCAATGATACCCCAAAAAGTAATCAGTAATACATCAATTGCAAAAAAAAAAAAAAAAATACAGTTCGGCGTGTTAATGTGTATTTTGAAAAATTAAAATTGAACTTAAAATCCAAGTGCATGCTGCTAGAATTTGTGTTATATAAAAGTATACTCTATATATAATTGGTATGGGTATGTATAGAGTGAAATTGGTCCGTACAAAAATCATTGAAATATATTAGTTGTTTTCACTGAAGGGTATTACTGGTTTACACTGAAGTGAACAACTAAGACTCTTCAGTGTAAACCAGTAATACCCTTCAGTGAAAACAACTAATATTCTTTAGTGAAAAACACTAATACTCTTCAATGATTCATGTATAAATCATTTCACTCTACACTTTATCATTTGGTATATATTTTATAAATTTTTAGAACATATATAATAATATATATTACTAAGTTTTACTTAGATAATAATTATGATTAACACTCCTAAACTTCTAATGTATAATGCGATTGTATACAATTAATATTTTTTAATAAAATTAATCAATAATTTTAAGTGAAAACATCTAACACTACTAAATTAATACTCTTTAGTAAATAATAACGTTTAAAAATTACAGTTGATTTGAAAATGCATATTATATGTATACAAGTTTTTTGTGGACAATTAGATAGGCAAAAAAAAAAAGTAGTATATGAGTCTCAGATCTCTAATCGGATCATTGAATTATAAATTAGTAATATCACTATCTTGTGAGTCTCAGATCAATAGACCGACTATCAAACCCATAAGCATAAACCTCGAACACTATTGTATCATTCTTAATTAATTTTTTTTCAAATTAATATGTTTATATAAGTTTTATTTATATTATAATTAGATATACAAAAAAAAAAATAGTGTCACTATCTCTTGAGTTTTCAATTCACTGGTCAAACCATCGAATTCTGAATCATAAACTACAAACCCTAATGTACTAAATTAAATTAAAGTTATTTAATTTACTATGTTTATGTACACTAGTGTCACCATCTCATGAGAGTAAGTTCATTAATCAAACCAAATCAAACCCTAAATCAAAATTCATAAATCATATTGTACCACTTTAAGTTAAAAAAAATATTCATAACAAATATGTTTATCTATGTTATATTTATATTATAGCTAGATATATGAAAGAAGAAAAAAACAGTGTCACTATCTTGTGAGTGTGGTTACTAATATGACTATTTGAACCCTAAGCCATAACCTAAAAATTATATTACACCACTCTAAGTAAAAAAGTAAAAAATATTACCATTTAATAAAATTCTTACATATATTTTAATAGACACACAATAAAAATATAGTTGTGTCATTATCTTATGAATCTTGGCTCATTAATCGAACCATCAAATCTAAAATAGTAAACCACAAATTATTTCGTACTACTCTAAGTTAAATTTTCTCTAAATGAATATATTTGTATGAAATTTATTAATATTATACTTAAATCTGAAATAAATATAAGTGATGTTATTTTATGAATCTCAGTTTAAATCATAAACACGAATCATATCATAATACTTTTAAATTTAAAAAAAATTAATTTTTTAAATCAAAGTTTCTAATAATATAACTAGTTATGCAAAAATAAAATAAAAAATTAATACGCAAACTCTGACCCACTCTTAAGTGACCTCAGTTCATTACTTGAACCATCGAACCCTAAATCGTAAACCACTTGCTCTATCGTACCACTCCAAATAGAGAGTCTCCAAATTCATATGTTCATCTAAGTTTATTTATTTTATAATTAGACGAGCAAGAAAAAAAATCACCATATTCCAAGTTTCATTTCACTAATCGGATTATCGAACCCTAAATTGTAACACAAACCATATATCCTACCATTTTAAATTTAAAAAAAATTATTTTTATCTAAGTTCTTTTAATAATATAATTAGTTATGCAATAATAAATTATAGACCCACTCTTTAGTGAGTTTAGTTAGTCTAAACATCGATCCTAAATTGTAAACCATAGAGTACTCTATCATACCACTCCAAATTGAAAGTCTCCATATACACGTAGTCTCGGTTCACTAACTCGATTATCAAACCCTAAATCGTAAACACGAACCATATCAGACGACTTTAAATGAAAAATTTAAATTTATTTTTATTTTTATCTAATTAAATCTATAAATATATAATACAACATAGTATTCCATTTATAGTTTTGAGCGGGAACATCCGCTGTCCATTGATCTGATCCTTATACTTTCATCTTGGCCATTTGTTTATAATTTGCATATTTTTATGGTAGGTTTTGTTTTTCTTTCCTCTTGATTTCCTTGTTTTAAGCTGACGTTTCGATTCAATTATAGCCTATATAGTGTTCTCTTTGTTTTCATTTCCACCATTCTTTGTCATGGATTTGTCCTGTTGTTTGTATGGGACGTGGATTGGATATTATTCTCCTTCGATTGTATTTTGCAGTCCATATTTGGATGATTTCGTTGGTAGTTTTAGATAGTCTGCAGTTGTAAATTGTATCTTCATCTTAGATCAACATAATTGTATCGCCGAATCAAGTTATCTTCGTTCAATTGTATTTTTCAGACTGTATTTCGGCGAATTGGTTTGTAGTGGTCGGTTTAGAAAAGATGCAGATGTATTTTTTATCTCGGTTGTAATTTATTTTTATTGTACCGTCGAATTAACGATTTATATATCAACATTTTTTAAAAATATTTTTGTTGTTGAAAACCCTGTGATGTTATTGTTTGTGATTTGAATTAGTTAGTTATGTTTCCTAATCTTTTGATTTATTTTGATTTAGTCAAATTGGAGTGTAATCGTTGGATTTAATTTTAATTGGTTGGTTTGTAGCTTGGTGTGGGACTAATTTTGATTTGGGTTAGTGAATATCTAATTTCGAAATGTGTATTAATCTAAAGTATTGATATTTAAATTAATGTAGCGACTTATAGGATCCTTTGTATAAGTATATCATATTTCCAATCTATACTTCGATCAATTTTCTTAAAATGGATGTTACTTTTTTTGTTTTGTTTAGTAATATATGATCGTGGTGGTGTTCCCAATTTGAATTGGTCAATTTGAAAAATCACATTTTAATAGTACTCTATTTCAATTTTTTTTTTTTAAATCATTCTTTGTTTGGATCTTATCTTATGAAATAATATATTGATTGCTTTCCAAAAAAAAATATATATATTTTTTCAGATTGCCTACTCCTACTTTTTTTCCTTTATATTTATTGAGTATATATGTATAGATGACGTTAATTTCCTAAATCTTAGTTGGTATATAAATTGAAAATCTTTTTTAGTTGCTGGAAAATCGTCCGCCACGATTAACTTCATACGTGTGTGAATTTATATATCATTAATTAACATTCTATAGTTAATGATAAAATTTAGTGCATATTAATCCATTAATTAATGGTTTTGGAGTAATATGTATCAATCGGTGTCAGTTTCTTAATTTTAATTAATTTGTGTACTTAATAAGGCTATCATTAGCTCATGTACGTATGTAAATACAAATTTGTCCTACTT
This sequence comes from Ballota nigra, assembly GCA_947034835.1. Lineage (NCBI taxonomy): Eukaryota > Viridiplantae > Streptophyta > Magnoliopsida > Lamiales > Lamiaceae > Ballota > Ballota nigra. Next base: position 36,108,724 of record OX344725.1, read on the forward strand.
TGTTATTATTATAGATTTTGACTGTACTTTTAATTTAATGTTAACATATCAGAATATTTTGTGGTAATTTAAGTGATCTATAGTGTATTTGGTTGGCATGTGGATTGTTAAATATAATTATTTAGTTTCGCTTTATAATATTACTTATTTAAACTGGACAGTGTTAGTAGTTCATATACTGATTTATGCCCACATCGCTTAAGTATAATTTTTTTTTGGCACTTTTAAATTTTAATTTAATTTATCATTTTTGTTTTGATTTAATATATATTATCAAATTTGTAATGTCTATTATACTAATGTTATTCCTATACATCTCTCGATAATATATACTTTGGTGTTGTATAAATTTATGTCTTTGCACATAATGAGTCAATCTTAGTGGTTTAAATTTTTTAACTTTTTTATTAACTACTGCTGGTTTTAATTATTATTTTTTTATTAAAAAAATTCATAGTAATGTTTGTTATTTTTTGTTAATCAATAAATGCTAATCAATGGGGAATTAATACCAGAATAAGTATATATCAAGAATGTATCCATGATTTTAGTTTTTTTTTTAATGTAGAGTATATTTAGTACTAATGGTAGCCCTTATTTACTCGAGCTATTTAGAACAATTTACTCAGTGGATATGCTAATAATTACTGTTATAAACAGTGTATAAACTCGGGAAACTATTGCAGTTATTTTACATGTAGTGTTTTTTATTCCTTAATTAATTATTTGTGTTTAGAAATGCCTAATTTATAATTTAAATTTTTTAAGATTTATATTAATATAGGTATTTAAATATGTATTAATGTATATACTTTTTTACATAAGCATTTAATTTTTATATTTGGCTGTGTGCACAGATTTTTGCATGGCTTTGTTTGTGTGTGTTAATGTGTTACAATTAATTGATTTTTTTGAATATATTGTCTAGATTTTTATATATTCTTTTGTTCATCGGATAATTCGCATGGAGAATTGTTTAATAATTCCGGTGAAATCTCAACAGCTGATCCATGTTATGTTTTTGGAAATAATTTTTCTGCTTCAACTCAACAAAATTATAGGGGTTATAATTAAGGTTAGATATTTTGTTAACTATGTTTACCTATTGAAAAATATAATATGTTTTATGTTTTTTTTTTTTAGGATTTTGATGTTGATTTGTTGGTCTGTTGATGTTTTTTGTTTTAAATTCAGGATGTGGATCCAGTAGATGGTTTCAATTACGATAATGTATTGATATCGATTCGGAGACTGTTGGTGTGGTTAGACAAAATGTTGTTTCCCACGTCAATACTTCGTTCGGTGATTCTTTATTTGAGGATAGAGTTCATTTGGACGAATTAAGCACTAAAGATCCAATCTTTAATGAACTTTTCTCATTGGATGATGAGTGTACACAACTAATTGATCTTGATCCTGATGATTCATGTGATTATGATAATGCGGTTGAATGTTATTTTATTTTATTTTATGTCTATTCATGACAATTGGAGTTCTGTGGTATTAGTGTTTCTTTAAAGAGAACTAATGCATTCTATTTCTACAATGAGACCGTTGGAGAAGATGATACATCCCATGTTTTAGTTTTTTTTTATCTTTCGAGAATAATTTTGTGAGGGGTTATTTATAGATAAATTGTTATGGTATTTTTAACTTCCATAAACTGTCATATTTATTATATTTCTAAGCTTAAGTTGATAGTTTTTCACTATATTAAATTTCACATGGAATTTAAAAAAAATCTAATTATAAAATTGATGTTTCTTACGTATAATAAACTATTCTTCAATTTTTTTTGCGGTAGTATTTGTGAGGTATATGTATAAAATATCTAGACAATATTATGTGATATGTGAAAAATGGTTTTAACATTATCATTGAAACAACTTCTTTGTAAGATGATGGGAATTCGTGTGTTAAAACAAGAATACTTTTTGTTTGTGTTTAAGTTTATGTAAAGGTTCTTTTTAATCATCATTTATCCATATACTAATATTTCATAAATCAAAATTAGTCAACCAAATTCATAAACATTTCGATGTAAAGAGTCAGGGCATGAATGTTTAAAATTAAATAGACCATACCTTATTTTATTGCATGCAATTTATAGAGCTTTGATAGTAAATAGTTATATAGTTCGTACCTTAGTTAATAGCGTGCAATTTATAGAGCTTTGTCCAACGATTTTATGTGTTGCCGGTCCTTTGACTTTCTTTCATCCCTTTTTCTTAAAATTCATTCTACTGTAATCAACAATTCAAGATAGTGAATTCATTCTTCTGTAATAAACAATTCAAGATAGTGAATTCATGATAAAAATAACAAAAGTACTATGTTACAAGAAAGACATTAATATCTAAACTTATCTTCTTTCACTCTGTTTCTATCAATCTATTTGAACATTAAGTTTTTTTAAACATTTATATTATTTACTGCTGTGATTCATGATATAGCTTTTTTTTTTCAATATTGAACAGGGATTAACTTCGTATTTCATCTAAAAAATATATGGACAGTAGTTTCAACATTTAAGGTTTCATTTTCTAGACTATTAATATAACATGCACAAGAAACGGAGAGAGTCAGATTCTTACATTCTTTCTAAAAATAAAAGTCATTTTCTTACATTCCTTGAATAGATTCGGAAAGCTTAATGAACAAAATATGTTTGCATACGAAAATTGCTGCACTTACCCATAATGCTCTGTTTCTCATTTCTTTGAAAATTTTGTTTTTATCTTTATTCATTTTCATGAGTTTCTCGCATCTTCAACTCTTTTTTTTATTATTGCCACTTAACTGTTCTTAGGTTAGTCTCCGATCCTTTGTAAAAACCAATCAAACACGAATTGTGATTTTAACCTGGTTTTTTATAGGTCAAATTAAACAAGCAATGTAATTTATAAAATTCAAGATGAGATTAATACCTCACACCTCTACTCAATTTTCCATTGACCACGAATAATTAGTCCAATTCTTCAGCGTAGAAATGAATTTGGACCTTTCTTTTTATAGATTTTCTTCCTTGCAACACATTTTCAACATGCAATTGGATGATTAGAACAAGTTTATTGGTGGGATGATTATTCTGGTTATTAAAGATAAAATTGAACAAACTATGTTAATTGTAAATTTCAAGAGGAAATTAATATCTTAAACTTCCAATTTCTGAGAGATGATAAATCAAGAATCAAATTCTTCTGGGTAGAAATGAAATTTCAATTTTCCCTTTCCGAATTCTCTTCCTTGCAACGTATTTCCAACATGCAATTGGTTGATCAGAGCAATTTCATTTGAGAGATGATTAATCCGCTTGTGAAAGGGAAAGATTACCAGATTTTCGTATTGTCCATTAGATTAATTGTGTGACAGTGCAAAAAAATGAGTGAAATAGATCAAAACTCAATTTTAATCAGATTTAGAGGTGTACTGACCTTTTGGTCTCGAAAATGATTGTTTCTCTTGGTGTTGAATTGAAGGTCGATTATACATATACTTCCTTATTCTTCGTTTGTATTTTACCGTCTACGAATAACATTGTAAATGTTGGATATCCAGAGCAAGTAAGACGGTGGGTTTTGGAAATTCTAGAGTATGTAATATTTAACTTCAATGTGTTTGTATTAAAAAAAAAATTCAATGTGTTTAGTGGAAGACATATGTATGGTTTATGTCAGTGGGTATGCAGTCATTGGTTTTAGTTTAATTGATGTAAAATAACAAAGAACAGTTTTTTTAATGAACAATTTTATAATTGTTGATCCACTTTCAATAATAACTTTAGTGTGTGCATTTCTTGGAATAAATATATAGTATATTTACTTATTAGATTATATTATGGATGTTTTATCAATGGTGTTAGTGGATTTCCCGGTAATGAATATTAGTTGATTAATTATCAGTCTTACGATTAATCAGATGCATGATGAAAAGCAAAACAATAATACTATACTTTAATCTAAGAGTATTAGTGTTGATATTGAACAAAATAAAATTTATCTATATTTTTGTCTTTTTTTTTAAAGAATTGTAGTTGTTATGTTGAGTGGAAGTAGGGGTAAATTGCAAGGATGGTCCCATGAGAATTTGTATTTGACAGATTTGGTCTCATGTTCTTTTTTTGTCCCATTTTTAGCAGAAAATGTCACATCAATTAATTTTTTTGCAGTTTTCTATGGAATACTGGATGGAAAAACCTTTTCAACTTGATTTTTGGAGGAAATGGGCTAACTTCTACTATTAACAATCATTTCAATGTAAAATGCAAGTATGGAGAGCGATTCTGCATAAGTTCATAAAGTTTTAAGAAGTTGGAAATTAATTATTTTTAAGTTGGAAATTATACGCGCGAGTTTTTGGTAAAAAACTAACGGGCATGTGGGCCTCATGCTCATTAATCCGTTATTTTTTGACGAAAAAGTCGTATGAGACTATTTGCGCTAAAAAAAGGACCAAATTCATGAAGACCAATTTTTATGGGACCATTTCTGCCATTTCCCCAGTGGAAGTAGTACGTGTCAGGCAATTTGCAATCAAGTGCTTCATTTAATTAATGGAGGACACTAGATACCATTTTTTCTAATGTAAAATTTTTTAGGAATTGTTAATACACTTTTAATAATAGCTTCAGTGTGTATATTTATTTGGATGGGTAGTATAATTACTTATTACATTTAAATTATTGAGTGTATTGTGATAAGTATTAGTTAATTTTTTGGTAGTGTATATTAGTACATAAATTCTCGAACTTATCAGATAAAATGATGGCTAATGGAGTTTCTTTTTTTGTTTAAATATTTATTGTAATATTTCCATTTTAATATAATATATTTTTTGTTCAATCCAAATTTAATTCATTGGTTTACATACCGTATGTTAATTAGTGAGTACATTATTCACTTGCAAATTTTAGGGTGCATCCAAGTGCATAAAATGGACTTGGATTTTAAGTTCAATTTTCACTTCAATTTTGATTTTTTCAAAATACACACAAACAAACCGAATTGTGTATTTTTTACATATTGGGTATTACTGATACCTTCTTGGGGTATTGCTGATATCTTCTTAGGTATTGGTGATTACTTCTTTGGATATTTCTGATTTCTATTTGAGGTATTTTTTTCAAAATCCAAGTGCATGTTATGTACTCAAATGCACACTAAAACTAATCTTATTTGCCGTGTGTATAATGTACTCATTGTTTTGTGTTAATAATAACTAATTTATTTATGTTTAAAAAATGTATACATATGATTTTTTGGGTTGAAATATCCACCATGAACTTTTAATTTAACTATATTCGCTCTAAATTTACTTTAAGTGTATTTTTGTTTAATAAGGAAGATGAGGATTACTTTGAAATAATGATTCTAGGTAATATAAAAAATTAAAAGTATTGTATTAATCTCTAATGTAGAGTATCAAGATCTTTATCAAATGTAATGTTGAGCTTGATCAAGGAAATGTTTAGTTATATTTATTATTTTTGTTAAAAAGATATGAATTTCACATGTATTGTATTTGTAATTGGTTTAAATTTATAATTAAAAATTAGAGCAAACGTCATCCGTGCGAAGCACGGGTAGGACGATCACTAGTTTATTTAATAACATAATTAGTTGTGCAAAAATAAAATTAAGAATTAGCAGACCCACGCTTTAGTGAGTCTCTAAACATTAGTCAAGTCATCGAATCCTAAATCATAAATCACGTACTCTATCGCACCACTCCAAATTAAAAGTCTCCACATTTATATGCTCATTTAAGTTTATTTTTATTTTATAATTAGATATGCAATAAAAATATTATCATTTTACGAGCCTCGATTATCGAATGATCGGGCCCTAAATTGAAAAAATCACAAATTCTATCATACCATTCTAGATTTAAAAAAAAATCCAAATTAATATGCTTATTAAACTTTTATTTATATTATAAACTAGATTTGCAAATATAGTTTTACTATTAGGCTACTAAAAATAGTTTTTTCAAATCAGTAATATATATATATATATATATATATATATATATATATATATATATATATATATATATATATATATATATATATATATATATATTATAAAAAAACAAAATGCACATTTTTAAATGTAAATTGATTTTACTTTCATTACTTAATTCTGAATAAACTGAAATATAATTACAATATATTTAAAGTATATAATATTCCAATAAAATAAATTAAATTAAAAAATATTAAATCAAAATGTTGAAAATGGAAAAGAAAATGGCAAACCTAAATTTTCTGAATTTTTATTTGGGATTGCAACTATTATCAATTGATTCTTAATTGGTGTTTGCAAGAGACCTTTGTTTGGTTAATTATCGAATGGAAGATGTGGAATGTTTCAATAGTAATGTTATTATTATTATTTCTTGGAAATATAAGTGAAGAGAGAGAAATAGGGTGAAATTCAAATTCAAACTAAAAGTACACTAATCTCCAGATTTTTAAATAGGGGCAAATTAGACAATTGCAGTGATACAAAATTCAAATATTACAATAATGCTATTTTCTGGATGTCCAGATTATGGACATTTAACACTGCCCAATTAATATATCCATTTGAAAAGCCAAAATTCATATCAAAAGTCAAAATCCATCACGGCAACCCAAATACCTTAAATAACTACTTAATAATAATATATATTAATGTAAAACTCACTCCTTAAACAATCCTATGTAAGGATGCATAATTAATATATCCATTTGAAAAAGTCAAAATCCATCACGGCAGCCCAAATACCTTAAACAACTACTTAATAATAATAGGGTAGCGCTAATTGTCCAGATTCTGGACGTCCATAGAGGGGTAAAAATGTCAGTTTACTTAAGTAATCTACCCTTAATCCAAAAAGGTTACGAAAATATTTCAAAATATTTCAAAATTGTTTTCATTTCAAATTCAAATTCAAATTCAAAATGTATTCTCTCTCTTCTCTCATCAATGATAGTTCCAAGAAAAAAAATACAACTTTCAAAGATTCCCTTAATAATTTCATCCAAACCCTATCTCTCTCTTTCTCTCTCGTCTGGTTCTATCTCTCTCTCTTTATTCTTCATTTCTTCTCATCTTAGAATCTTACCAATTTTCGATCAAAAAAAAGAAAAACCATCATAACTCTAAGAAATGTCAAACAAATATTATGTTGTTTTCAAAGGTGTAAGGGTTGGCATCTATAATAGTTGGTATGAATGTGCACCACATGTTCTTGGTTTCAAAGGAAGTGTGTACAGATCTTTCCGGACAGAGGATGAAGCCATTGCTGCTTATACATCTTATTTTCGAAGGGATGTAGGTGAAACCAATGCCGAATATGCCGCTTGTTTTGGAAAGGAAGTGAAGGAAGAAAAAATAGCAGGTGATTATGTTGGATGTTTGAGAAAGCAATTGAAGAAAGAAGAAATAAATCTAGATGTGAATGAATGTATTCGGATGAAATATTTCTGTTTTGATTGTATTTTTGGGATTGTTTTAGGCATTGTCTTCTCCATGTTCGAATAAAAATTAGGGTTTAATGTATTTCAATATTTTGCACTCTATATTAACTTTTAATGTAAACTTGTGTTCATTGCAATTTTTTGCCCCTTACTACTTTTTTTTAACTGAAAAAAAGAAGATTATGAAGAAATCGATTGACTTGGTCATATAATATGAAAACTTGTTATTTTGTAATTTCTACATAAGAAATAAAAGAAAAAAATACGAAGAATATGAAATTACAACTTCTTCAAGATATCAAACTTAATTGATGGTGATTGACTTGGTCATATAATATGAAAACTGCATCCACTACTCATCACCACTAAGTTAAGTAATTTAATTCTAAAATAAATTTGTTAGTTATAGGTCTCCAGATTTGTAATATATTTATTAGTTATTAAATCAAATTAAATGTATTATCATTATTTGTTAATTTCCATATTATAATGCGTATAAGTATTATAGATACTCAGTCAATTTGTTAATTTTCTATATTAGATACTCAATTAATTAGACGTATGAGATATTCGTCTAATTAGTCCATTGGAAATATTAGGCAATTTCTTAGTTAATTGTATTAGATATTTGTCTATTCGTATTAGTTATCTTAGTAATTGAATTGGTCACATATTACCAAGTTACCAATTTAATTTGTTAGTGATATGACCAAGTTAATTTTTTATTATTCAAATAAATTTCTTAGTTATCTTAAATAATTAGTTCGAAATTTGGTTATTGAAATTATTTCTTAGTTATCCTAGTAATTGAATTGATCATATATAATATGACCAAGTTGCTTTTCAAAACTAATACTTAGTTAACCAAAAACGAAGAATGATAACTTGGAAAACGAAGAATAAGGTATCATAATTGGAAAATTCATTTCATTGAAATGATAAGTTGAAGAACATTACATCCCAAAGACAAACACAAGACGAAAACACAAAAACAAAAACACAAACAAAATTCATCACAAACACACAAATCATCTTGCTTGCTAGAGTCGTCAGAGAGGGTATGAATTTCCCTCATTGTGCTGGCTCGAGTCAGAGAGCACCACCACCGGAATTTGCTTCTCATTGACAGCATCAAGAAAGAAATCATAGGTTTTGTGCAAAGGATCTTCCTGGAGAATCACATCATTCAAATTCTCCACTTTCCAGTGAACCAGCAAAGGTCTAATAAACTCCTTCATTTCAGCTTTGAGCTCGTCATGTTGGCTCTTCGCATAATCGTACATGGAAGCCAGGCTCCTAGGGGATGGAGGAACCAACTCATTAGCTTTCGATGTTCCAGCTTTCTTTGAAGGGGTGTTGAAAGGTACCATCTTGAAGACAAGATTGAAAGATTAATAGGTTTAGGGTTTGCAGGTTTGAATGATTCAAAACCCTAATGGTCTTTTTTATACTGGAAGTAGAAACCCTAATCACACCATTTTTGTTTCAACCGAGAAGAGAAAGAGAAAGAGACCACCCTAATCATGTGAATGTGCTCTCTTAGAAAGAGAGCCCACATTGATTTGTGGCAGTTAGCCGCCCTAATCTCAGGCATTGGTTCTCGTAATCACTCCATTAGCACGCCTAATCATTACATTTTTGCCTCTTAAATGTGTATGTCTCTAGAGTTGGGAAGAAGAAGTATTTTTCCTCTTTAACCCTAATTTTGCACTAAGTAATTTCGTTATAAAAGTATTAGTTATATAAGTAAAAACTTCATATTAGTAGTATTAGTTATATAAGCAAAATGTATTAGTAGTATTAGTTATCAAAGCAAAATATATTAGTTATAAAAGCAAAATGTATTAGTAGTATTAGTTACACTATGCTAAATATTAATGGATTAAATATATTAGAAATTGTTCTGTACCCCTTGTACCCATTTTTTTATAATATATATATTTTATTTTACTGATAAAAATAATATATATATTAGATATTGTTCCACTAACTTAGAAAATTTGTTAGGATATAATCTGTTGACCCATATCTAATTAGTTTCGAAAATTTAGTTTTTAAATGGCCTAAAAATATCTAATTAGTTTCGAAAATTTAGAATAATATAGAATTTCGAAATTAATTAGTAATTAATTTAAAGGATTAAAAAGGTAATCAATAACTAATATATATATATATATATAAGGTGAATTATTTCCAAGTATATATTCAATTAACAAGATATTTTACTCAGTACGAAAACCAAATTATTTCCAAAATTCTACTAATCATCAAATTTCCAAGATTCTGGACGTATTAGTTATATAAGCAAAATGTATTAGTTATATAAGCATAAAATATCAGTAGTATTAGTTACACAATGCTAAATATTAACGGAGTATATATATATTAGATATTGTTCCACTAACTTAGAAAATTTGTTAGGATATAATCTGTTGACCCATATCTAATTAGGATATAACTAATACTAACGTAGTATTAGTTATATAAGCAAAATGTATTAGTAGTATTAGTTATCAAAGCAAAATATATTAGTTATAAAAGCAAAATGTATTAGTAGTATTAGTTACACCATGCTAAATATTAATGGATTAAATATATTAGAAATTGTTTTGTACCCCTTGTACCCAATTGTTTATAATATATATATTTTATTTTACTGATAAAAATAATATATATATTAGATATTGTTCCACTAACTTAGAAAATTTGCTAGGATATAATCTGTTGACCCATATCTAATTAGTTTCGAAATTTTAGTTTTTAAATGGCCTAAAAATATCTAATTAGTTTCAAAAATTTAGAATAATATAGAATTTCGAAATTAATCAGTAATTAATTTAAAGGATTAAAAAGGTAATTAATAACTAATATATATATATATATATATATATATATATATAAGGTGAATTATTTCCAAGTATATATTCAATTAACAAGATATTTTACTCAGTATGAAAACCAAATTATTTCCAAAATTCTACTAATCATCAAATTTCCAAGATTCTGGACGTATTAGTTATATAAGCAAAATGTATTAGTTATATAAGCATAAAGTATCAGTAGTATTAGTTACACAATGCTAAATATTAACGGAGTATATATATATTAGATATTGTTCCACTAACTTAGAAAATTTGTTAGGATATAATCTGTTGACCCATATCTAATTAGTTTCGAAATTTTAGTTTTTAAATGGCCTAAAAATATCTAATTAGTTTCGAAAATTTAGAATAATATAGAATTTCGAAATTAATCAGTAATTAATTTAAAGGATTAAAAAGGTAATCAATAACTAATATATATATATATATATATAAGGTGAATTATTTCCAAGTATATATTCAATTAACAAGATATATTACTCAGTATGATAACCAAATTATTTCCAAAATTCTACTAATCATCAAATTTCCAAGATTCTGGACGTATTAGTTATATAAGCAAAATGTATTAGTTATATAAGCATAAAGTATCAGTAGTATTAGTTACACAATGCTAAATATTAACGGAGTATATATATATTAGATATTGTTCCACTAACTTAGAAAATTTGTTAGGATATAATATGTTGACCCATATCTAATTAGTTTCGAAATTTTAGTTTTTAAATGGCCTAAAAATATCTAATTAGTTTCGAAAATTTAGAATAATATAGAATTTCGAAATTAATCAGTAATTAATTTAAAGGATTAAAAAGGTAATCAATAACTAATATATATATATATATAAGGTGAATTATTTCCAAGTATATATTCAATTAACAAGATATTTTACTCAGTATGAAAACCAAATTATTTCCAAAATTCTACTAATCATCAAATTTCCAAGATTCTGGACGTATTAGTTATATAAGCAAAATGTATTAGTTATATAAGCATAAAGTATCAGTAGTATTAGTTACACAATGCTAAATATTAACAGAGTATATATATATTAGATATTGTTCCACTAACTTAGAAAATTTGTTAGGATATAATCTGTTGACCCATATCTAATTAGTTTCGAAATTTTAGTTTTTAAATGGCCTAAAAATATCTAATTAGTTTCGAAAATTTAGAATAATATAGAATTTCGAAATTAATCAGTAATTAATTTAAAGGATTAAAAAGGTAATCAATAACTAATATATATATATATATAAGGTGAATTATTTCCAAGTATATATTCAATTAACAAGATATTTTACTCAGTATGAAAACCAAATTATTTCCAAAATTCTACTAATCATCAAATTTCCAAGATTCTGGACGTATTAGTTATATAAGCAAAATGTATTAGTTATATAAGCATAAAGTATCAGTAGTATTAGTTACACAATGCTAAATATTAACGGAGTATATATATATTAGATATTGTTCCACTAACTTAGAAAATTTGTTAGGATATAATCTGTTGACCCATATCTAATTAGTTTCGAAATTTTAGTTTTTAAATGGCCTAAAAATATCTAATTAGTTTCGAAAATTTAGAATAATATAGAATTTCGAAATTAATCAGTAATTAATTTAAAGGATTAAAAAGGTAATCAATAACTAATATATATATATATATATATAAGGTGAATTATTTCCAAGTATATATTCAATTAACAAGATATATTACTCAGTATGAAAACCAAATTATTTCCAAAATTCTACTAATCATCAAATTTCCAAGATTCTGGACGTATTAGTTATATAAGCAAAATGTATTAGTTATATAAGCATAAAGTATCAGTAGTATTAGAAAATTTTAGTTAACTGATATTATAATATCATAGTCAACATAAACAACAACATAAAACTTTCTTGATCAACATAAGATCAGCAGAAAGTTCATCAAAAAGTTGATCAAAAGTTCATCAAAAGTTCGTCAAAAAACAAAAACAACAAAACAACAAAACAAGTAAACTTAAGTTTCTCCAAAAAGAAACTTGAATTGCTTCTTGTAGGCGGTGGTAGCAACATCCAGGTCCATCCTAGCTTTGATCAGTAGGTCTCCAAGTCTGGCATAGTCCTCTCCTTCTGCATGTTCAATCTCGATCTCCAACACATTGACCTTCATCTCCAAGAGATGGACCTTCTCAAGCATCAGCTTCGCCTTGTTGGTCTCTATCTTCAGCATGAGTCTTTCCTACTGCCACAAAAAAAAAAAAAAAAAAATCTTAAGAAATCGAAATATCATAAAAAAATCTTAAGAAATCTTAATAGTATTTACCAAGAGTTTTGCCTCCAACACCTTCATTAATAGATGGTTTTCCGTTTGCACACCAGTTGAAGAAACCTGAAAAGAAAAAAAAATCGTTGTAATCTAAGAGATCTATCTATCTAAGAAAAATCGAAAAAATTCGAGTCAAAGAGGATTCAATAAAAAATTGGAGGAGATACCATTTTTCACAGATTCAAGTGATTGAAATTGAAAGAGAGTAAAAGACAATTGAAAGAGAGAATGTAATGAATGAAAAGATGAGAAGACCTTTTTATCTATGGATGAAAGAGAATTCCAAAAGTCCTACTTAAATGTGTTAGTGGACCGGTGGTTTAATATGTGGGTAAGTGGAATAAGTTTGTTTATTTAGACTATGGTTTAGACTAACATAAGAGGATTAATTACAATTTAATTCGTTCATTAATCTGGAGATAATTTAGGAATATTAACAAAAAATTTCGAAACTTATAATCTTAATTTTTGGAACTAATTAAGCTTAGTCAACATATTGATATTACCATCAATTTCGATTCCATAATTTAAATCAAATTTTCAAAATTTATAATCTTATTTTTGGAACTAATTAAGATTAGTGATACTTATTGATATTACCATAAATTTTGATTCCATAATTTAAATCAAATTTTCGAAATTTATAATCTTATTTTTGGAACTAATTAAGCTTAGTCAACATATTATATTACCATCTTCTAACATATTATATGAACACTACTAAGAGGATTAATTAGTGATACTTTTCATCTTTGATTAATTTAGATTAGTGATACTTTTCATCTTTGATTAATTAAGATTAGTGATACTTTTCATCTTTGCTTCATACTACTTAGGGTTTCTAGGGTTTCTAGGGTTAAAGGTATTACTTTCATCTTTGCTTCATACTACTAAGAGAATTAATTAGTGATACTTTTCCTCTTTGAAAGTACTACTAAGAGATTAATTAGTGATACTTTTCCTCTTTGATTAATTAATATTATTGATACTTTTCATCTTTGATTAATTAAGATTAGTGATACTTTTCATCTTTGCTTCATACTACTTAGGGTTTCTAGGGTTCCTAGGGTTTAGGGTTAAATGTATTACTTTCATCTTTGCTTCATACTACTAAGAGAATTAATTAGTGATACTTTTCGTCTTTTCTTTAAATTAACTAAGAGGATTAATTAGTGATACTTTTCCTCTTTGAAAGTACTACTAAGAGGATTAATTAGTGATATTTTTCCTCTTTGATTAATTAATATTAGTGATACTTTTCCTCTTTGATTTGAAATATTTTCTAATATTTTGAAATAATTGTTACAAAATATAAGATATTTCGAAAATATTCTTACAAATTAGAAGATTAGAGATATTTCGAAAATATTATTCTTATTTCTGGAAATTTGAACGTTAATTAGCATATCAAAGGACGCGGTTTACTCCTTAATTGCACGCGTTTTACTAGTTAATTGCACGCGTTTCACACCTAATTAATTGCACGCGTTTCACACCTAATTAATTGCACTTTAAGACGTGGTTTCACACCCAAACTTAATCGACATCACTTGATTTCACTTGATCATAATGTTGATCGGATTTCACGATTCGATCGATAGAGGCTGGATTTTTGCACGTAAGAAACCAATTTCTATTGGACAAGAGAAAGGCCGCACCGCAGAGAAATGATTAGGTTGTTCCCGGAAATGGTTATAACCGCCCTGCGCATCCAATAAGGTAATTGCAAAATCTACTGTTTTATCACTTAATATTTTGATGATTTGCAGAACAAAAGTTGATTGTTTTCATAATTTTTTTTTATTGAAAATGTCAATCACCTACCATACTTGCAATCTCTTCATGTTCATTTTGAACAAGGGTTAGGGTTTCTTTTGGGAAACAATAGGGTCTGCTTCGATTTGTTTTAAAATTGTGTAGACATAGGTTTTGATTTCGGACCATATACCTTTCGAAATTAGTATATTATTTTTCATATTTCTAACCTTACAACCGGATCATATACCTTATGAATTATTTGGATCCTTCATTTTTTCAATTTGAATTAGGACTACAGTTAGGGTTTTGATTCGAAATTGTGTAGGGTTTGATTGGGATCTAGTAAAATATTTTTTAATTTGAATTAGACCTAGGTAATATACTTACCTTATTAGCCTATAATTTTTATTTTGATTCGAAATTGTGTAGGTTTTAATTTGAATAGATATGGATGTACTTTATAATTAATTGTTACTTTATATTATAATTAATCTATAAATATAATAACTTCATCTTTTCTCTCTCCCATCACCCATAATTCTTACAGCCACTTCCCCATTCTCTCTCCCATCACCCACCTCCTCTTTCTCTCACCCATCATCCACACTATGGTGAAAACAAGGTCTGAAGCAAGGAAACTATCCTCCACACTCGTTCGGGAACCCTATCCAAGAGCCTATTTCCCTATTCCACTCCACGACTTTTCCACTACTTGCAGGACCACTGAGTTCCTAACTCGGTTGGTAAGTTTCGATTTTTTTTTATTTATGCCTCTTTTCGTATTGTTACTTAAAATATTAATTTTGATATTTTAGAACCTTCCATCCTATTCCGTTGATGTAATGGGCAAGGAGCCAAAGATTATCAACCTGCGTTCATTCAAAAAGGGAAATATCATCAATGGTTCTTGCCGATACAATTATCATCAAATCGACAGTTCGAGGAAGGGATTTGGACGATTGATGCATGGCTGGGCGGAGTTTGTGGAGGAGATGGGAATCCAACAAGGGGACAGCCTCTACTTCAAATGCGTAGGTGATCCTACGCACTTGAATGTTTACGTCCGCCAATCGGATAACCAATCGGATAACACCATCAAGATGGAGGAGGAGGAGATGCCCGATTACTTTTTTTAAATTATAGTTTATGGATAATTATTTTTTGTACTTTTTTTTATTTTTATTATTATGGACATTGTTTTTTTGTAATTCCTTCTTTTAATTATCTATCTATTACGTGAGTTTTTATTAGAAATGATTATTACGTAGTTTTTATTTGAATTAAAATATCTATTAATATATGAATAAAGAAAATCTTAATTATATTATATATGTAGGAAACTGAATATGGTTTTTTACTAATACATTTCTAACATTTTTTAAAAATTGCAAGATATATTTTTCTAACATTTTTTATAACTGATGAGATTAAAAGACTTATAAGACTCTACTAAGATTAAAAGATGAAACACTTTTTAAAATTAAAACACTTACAAGACTCTCCACACACTAATTAAAAGAAATAAACTCTTAGAAGACTCTACTTGCTTCAGATGGTTCTTCATTCAAGTCAATCTGGCCTAGACCTCTACCACCTCGTGCACCTCTACCACCTCGTGCACCTCTACCACCTCGTGCACCTCCTACTTGTGTACCTCTTCGTTGTGAATCTCCACCTTGTGAACTTCTACCACCTTGTGAACCTCTACCACCTTGTGAACCTCTACCACCTCTTCGACCTCTAGCTCGTTCCAAAGCTGACAAAAAACGACTTTCTCTAGGTCTTCCTCTAGACCTTGCAACATTAGGATCTAACACCCGTGAACCTCTAACATTCTCTTCAGTACTTTGAACATCTCCAATTACCTCTTCAAAATTTTGATCACTAGACATAGGGATCCAATTGGAGAGTTCATTCTTTATCACAATGAATGCTTGTTTAATGAAGTTCATCTTCTCTACACTGTCCATTGCCATATCAGTGCACTCTTGGAAAACTTTTTCAACCTCTTGGAATTTTTTGTATTCCTCGGTCATGTGAGGATAACTTCCGGCGAAGAAAATGCTTGAATGTCGTCGATATACATCTTTTCTCCACCTCCGCAACAAATACCTTTCATTCACGGTTCGTATGTTCTTTTGAGATAACACTTCCATGATATGACAACACAATATTCCCTTGAATTCAAATTTTCTGCAGTTGCAATTGATGTAAGCTCCATTCGACCTCCACGAAACCGTATAAGTGAATTCTTTGAAGAAGAAATTGTTCAAAATGCTTCTTTCCAAAACCCTAAATTTTTCAATTCCGATATCATCCGCCAAATCTTCAAGTGCCTCATCCTCGGTATGTGGAACAATATAACAATACAACATGCGTTGGACTTCTTCCTGAATAAGCCTAAAAATTGAGTTAGTATATACCTTCTGGAATTGTTTCTCCCACGGAAATTGAGTCGTGCATTTGATCTCTTTGTTCTTGCAATTAAAATCAGCCATGAATTCCTTCTGGATCTTATTACCAATAGCCATATCGTATTGTTCCATGAACTGTTTCAAAGTGCTCCTAGAGTGGACGAACTCATCAAAATATGCATGCATCCCCTCGCTTCTTTGTGTAGAAATCATTCCAGCCCAAAATATGTGATGCAAGTAAACTGGAACCCAACTTTCCCTTTGATTATACAAGTCTCTCAACCACTCGTTATTTTCCAAACGATACTTTGTCAAAAACTCAGCCCACTTCGTCTCAAAGGTCTGGATGGTAAGGCTGTCGTACACAATTCCTTTGAGCTCAACAGTGCATCTGTGATAATCATCCACCCCTCTGAACTTTTGCGGTAACTTAGACAAAATATGCCAGATGCAAAACCTATGGATAGTGTTTGGCATCAGCTCTCTTATTGCGATCTTGATACTTTCACATTGATCTGTGATTATAGCAGTTGGATGAATGTCACCCATTGCATGCAACCAATTTCTAAAAAACCATCTAAATGAATCTGCATCTTCATGCGTCACCAAGGCACATCCTAATAATATCGAATGTCCATGGTTATTAACGCCAACCACCGATGCAAAAGGCATTTTGTACCTAAGAAAAATGATATAATATATATAAAAATAAAGTACATGATAATAATGATATTTTTTTAGGATAATGATATTAAAATAAAATAAATGATAATAGATGAAAAATAATAAGCAACCATAAACCTAAAGATAAAAAATAATAAGATAAAAATAAAAAAATCGTACCTATTGACAAGGTATGTTGTGTCAAAACTAACAACATCATGAAATTCTTCGTATGCAGTTTTGCTTCTTGGATGAATCCACATAACGTTGCATAATCGACCCTCTGAATCCAAATCCATCAAGTAGAAGAAGTTACCATCTTTATTTTGAGCATTAGCAAACATATTCTGAATTGCTTCTGCATCACCTTCACCTAGCCTCAATCTTCTTCTCTTCTCAATGAAATTTCTACAATCTTTAGGAGTACACCCTAAATTTTGAGGTCCGCCACTTTGCACCTCACAAAGTCTCACATTTTTACACGGTCTTAAGCCTGCAATGTCATTGGCTTCTAACTGTCGTTTCATGTTCACGCTCAGATGTCTATGGGCGACCATTAGTGGAGAGTAAATCAGATCGATTTCATGATTGTGCTCATTCACCATTGATGTAACAATCCAACTTCCATCGACTAATCTTTTAGCATTTACCCGTGCTTTACAATCTATTCTTTTCGAACACTTTTGCGCCTTAGAATTTCCAGCTCTATCGCATACCATGCGCCCATATCTATGATCGAATGTCCTTTTAACAACACTAAAACCCTAAAGCCTTGCATGTTCTTGATAAGCATTAAACATTTCATCAATGGTACTAAACATAATACCAGGTTCAAGCACCCGTACATTATTTTGTGTTGGATCATTGGATGGATTAGCTGGAATTTCATCATCCGTATTAGTTGGACTTTCATTTTGTGTAGGAATTTCATCCGGATTCTCCATTCGGCCATTAGATGAAGTAGGAGGAATTTGATCGTCGTCGGAATCATCGTCTCCAAATAAATCTCAAATTAGCGAAGAAGATGCAACCCTAAGCATGGTTGAAGATGGTAATGACCGTGGTTTAAGATGGTAATGAGCTTGATGATGGATATATGAATGTGAATTTTGCTTGATGATGATAGTTTTTATTTCTTTTTTAACGTGAAAAATGGATGAAGATGAAGACTTGTTCTTCCTTTTAATTGCTTGGATTATGGAGATGATAATGGATGAAATGTTTTTTTTAACAAAATATTATTAATTACATGGGGAGAATAAAATATGTCTGTTGCAATCATTTTTTTTCTTGGTGCGTGCGAAATTGGGAGAAGAAATATGTCAGTTCATTTAATAAAAAAAATGCTTGGCCGACCGCCGCCGCCATCCGCCGAGGTGGGCGACGTGGGCGGCATGGTCGGGAGATGAAGGAGAGGCGGGGCGACATGGGCGGGAGATGGGGAAGGCGGGAGAGAGACCGAAGAGGCGGGAGTGGGTTGGAGCCAAAACAAAACGTTTTGGAGGCAAAAAAATTAAGGGTAATTAGGGTAATTAGCAATTAATTAACCTTAATTACATATTCTGGATGTCCAGAATCTGTACAAGCATCTTTTCCGATAATAATATATATTAATATAAAACTCACTCCTTAAACACTCCTATGTAAGGATGCATAATTAATATATCCATATGAAAAACCAAAATCTATACTAAAAGTCAAAATCCATCACGGCAACCCAAATACCTTAAACAACTACTTAATAATAATGTATATTAATATAAAACTCACTCTTTAAACACTCCTATGTAAGGATGCATAATTAATATATCCATTTGAAAAACCAAAATCCATATCAAAAGTTAAAATCTATCACGACAACCCAAATACCTTAAACAACTACTTAATATTAATATATATTAATATAAAACTCACTCCTTAAACACTCCTATGTAAGGATGCATAATTAATATGGGTGATGCTAAATGGGCAGACTCAGCCCAGGGCAGAACCCAAAAAATAATAATTAAATGTTAATTATATTAGACAATTACTATTAGTTTTAGGCGCCTAGTTTCCCTCTATCCACTAACTTCCCTCCCTATTTTCCCTCCATCCATTCCCTCCACTTCATATGCATATACCGTTAAAGACAGAATATAATTAATGACAGGATTAATCTTCCATTATTATGTAGGACTTAGTCAATAATTTTTTCTTAATCAGATTTAAAATGGAATAGGATTGAATATCAAACTTTAATTTTGGACTATTTTTTAATCAACTTTTGCTATTCTATTCCAAATTTTATTTTAAATAAAATTCAATTATATTAACTTTTCCTACTTTATTGGTACGATTAGTTTGAATTATTCCAATTAAAAGATATAAATTCTATTAAAAATTTAAGCGGTAAGTTTGAATTGTTCAAGGGGAATTTTTTTGTATTATACATAAAATTATTAACCAAAACATTAAAACTAAAATTTTATTCAAATTTAATATATATACATAAATATCGGCAATAAGTGAAATTTTATTCAAATTTAATATATAATCAACTTTTATTGAAATATTAATAAATAATTTTTAATCAACTTTTGCTTATTGGTACATTAGTATGGTTCAATAATGATATTATCAAGTGTGTATAATATATATTCAAGTGTGTATAATATATATTCAAATTTAATATTTCTTTTCAAAATCCAAGTGTATATAATATATATTCAAGTAAAACTAAAATTTTATTCAAATTTGATATATATACATAAATATCGACAATGAGTGAAATTTTATTCAAATTTAATATATAATCAACTTTTGTTTCTCCTAAAGTGATCTTTGACATTCTCAAAATATAATTAATGACAGAATTACTCTTCCATTATCAAACAACTATTTTTCAAAAAAGAAAAAGAAAAATCAGCAAATTAGCGTTTAGTCTCATTATTCAAGTAGCTAGTTTCATCAAATTAGCAAATTTTAGTCTCATTATTCAAATAAAAAAAAGAATTCATCTCAATAATGTTTTGCTTCGAAAGCCGCCTATCTCCAGAAAATAAAATTCATACTTAAAAAAAATTCATACGTTGATTTCATACTTCAAAAAAATTCTCATCAACATTTTTTTGTTCGAAAACAGTCTCAAGAAATCTTCTCCTTACACTTCAATCCGGATAAAGACATGAGCACCAATTATGTTAGCCACGATAATGTAAATGTCAATTCATATCCCGATCTCATTCATGAAATATTCGGCAGTGATGATGACGACGAGGAAGAATATTGAATATGAAAATCCTAAAATACGGAGAAAAAAATTGAATTTGAATTTTGAATCTAAAAAAAAACCCTAAAAAGTCTAATCTAATATTATAATGCAATTGAATTTGAATTTTTTTAAAGTAATGAATTTGAATTTTTCTGAAATAAAATATATTAATAATAACTTTATTACTTAATAGTAATACTAGCAAACTAGAATAATAATACTAGCAATACATTGAAAAACTATTAGTAATAGATAGAAAAACTCTTAGTAATACTTATAAACACTATTAGTAATACATTGAAAAACTATTAGTAATGCATAACTATTAGTAATACATTGAAAAAGTCTTAGTAATTTATTGAAAAATTATTAGTAATACATTGAAAAACTATTGGTAATACATTGAAAAAATCTTAGTAATACATATAAACACTATTAGTAATACATTGAAAAACTATTAGTAATACATTGAAAAACTATTAGTAATACATTGAAAAACTATTAGTAATACATTGAAAAACTATTAGTAATACATTGAAAAACTCTTAGTAATACTTATAAATGCTATTAGTAATACATTGAAAAACTCTTAGTAATACATTGAAAACTCTTAGTAATACATTGAAAACTATTAGTAGTACATTGAAAAACTCTTATAAACCCTAAATCTAACACTAAACCCCTAACCCTAAACCCTAACACTAAACCCTAATCCTAAACCCTAACACTAAACCCCTAACCCTAAACCCTAAACCCTAACACTATTAGTAATACATTGAAAAACTTTTAGTAATACTTATAGACACTATTAGTAATACATTGAAAAACTATTAATAATAGATTGATAAACTCTTATTATAGACACTATTAGTAATAAATTGAAAAACTATTAATAATAGATTGAAAAACTCTTAGTACGTAATACTTATAAACACTATTAGTAATACATTGAAAAACTCTTAGTAATACTTATAAACACTATTGGTAATACATTGAAAAACTATTAGTAATACATCGAAAAACCCTTAGTAATACTTATAAACACTATTAGTAATACATTGAAAAACTATTAGTAATACATTGAAAAACTCTTAGTAATACTTATAAATACTATTAGTAATACATTGAAAAACTATTAGTAATACATTGAAAAACTCTTAGTAATACATTGAAAACTATTAGTAATACATTGAAAAACTCTTATAAACCCTAAACCCCAACACTAAATCCCTAACCCTAAACCCTAACACTAAACCCCTAACCCTAAAACCTAAACCCTAAAACTATTAGTAATACATTGAAAACTATTAGTAATAATAACAGACACTATTAGTAATACACTGAAAAACTCTTAGTAATACTTATAAACACTATTGGTAATACATTGAAAAACTATTAGTAATACATTGAAAAACTCTTAGTAATACTTATAAACACTATTAGTAATACATTAAAAAACTATTAGTAATACATTGAAAAACTCTTAGTAATACTTATAAACACTATTAGTAATACCTTTCAAAACTATTAGTAATACATTGAAAAAATCTTATAAACCCTAACACTATTTGTAATACATTAAAAAACTCTTATAAACCCTAAACCCTAACACTAAACCCCTAACCCTAAACCCTAAATCTCTAACAATATTAGTAATACATTGAAAACTCTTAGTAATACTTATAGACACTATTAGTAGTACATTGAAAAACTATTAGTAATACATTGAAAAACTCTTAATAATTTTTTCTTAGATGAAAAACTATTTAGAAAATTATTAGTAATACATTGAAATATTATTAGTAATACATTAAAATATTATTAGTAATACATTTGTAACGCCCCGAACCCAGAATATATTAATTATATCGGATTCGAAGTGTTATTTTGATCAAAAGTCCGAACTATAAAATTTTTGAAGGGAATATAACTGAATTGAGAGAGAGAAGTTTCATGCAGCGGATAAGTGGGAAAAAATATTATAACGTAAGTGTATTTATATATATATAAAGATGGATAGAGGGTTCTGTATCTTCAGGATAATACACACTAAGTTTGGGTAATTAAAACACACGGTAAGAGTATCGTTTTGCATGGCAGTAGCGATAACATTTATTTGGGAAATAGAAATAATAGGCATCATTGTATTAGTAATAATATTTTAAGCAAATGGGAGACTTTGTGTCTTCTGTGTCACTGTCTTTGCTCCCCGTAATTGTAATCTGCAAGGGGTTAGGAAAAAGGGGCGTGAGAATTGAATTCTCACTTATGGGTGATTGCAACATCATGGGATTGGTAAATCCGAAATATATTAAGTTATACTCATTAATAAAGTATTCATTTTATTTAATCAGTTGACATATATAAGAATATAAAGTTTAAACGACATTTAAGCATATTTCGCATAATATAATTGAAATAGCACAAGTTGGTTCACATTAGGGCAAAGCCCAAATCATATCACATATTATCACAAACTGACAAACCATAAACGTACAATCATTCCACTTCCAACAAAGTTACTCATTTCAACTCCAACCAATCAACAAAGTTATCCTTTTCAACTCCAACCAGAACTTACTTCATCCAACCACACAAACTCACATCATCCAACCATAACATCCCTCAAAATAAGCAAGTATCAATGGCCTTCTTCCCAGTGCGTCAAACGACAGCTGACCGGGGACCAGGTCTACTTGATCAACAACCTTGATTCCGAGGGCGTCCCCGACAGCGGCCCCGGAGGTCGGATTTAAAACTCGATCCCGACTCCGTACATACTGACTTTCCACTAAACTGACTCAATAAACTTTACAAAGAATAATACTTGACTGACAACTGAACTGATTCATGCTCATAACATGTGTTTACTCATGCAGTGGTGATCGATTCACAAAATAACAGGCTAATATATAACATATATAGTTATATCACATAATCCAAACAGTTATATAGATAGGTGTTACATTTATGTTGGATTAGATATTTTTTTATTTGATTTAATCGAGTTCAGGAAATACCGGCACGACGTTATTATTAGCAGATCAATCAACAGATCATCACCCACCTGATTGTTCTGAGTTCCGGGAATATTGTGTAGGCAGACAGTCGAGTCCTTCGTGCGTGTTCCGAAAAGTACAGAATCCTAATAAGGAGTATTCCGATTAAAAGATTGACTTTTGAATTTGAAAAGCTTAAGAGTGTGAAATTCGAGGGTTGAGTAGATTTTTGTCTTCAGAAAACTATTGAAAACTAAAGTTTTCAAAGGTTGATTTTTAATTGATAAGTACACCCCTTTTTAAGAGGAGATGTATCAGGGGGGTGTATTTACTAAATTCAGTGATGTCCTTAATAAAGGCCCTTTAAGGAAAAAAATATAATTATTAAACTTGGAATTACTTAGAAAAATAAGATTATTACTTAAAAAAAATTAATGAAATTAAAGGAAAGGTTTTTCATTCTTAAGAATTCTATTTCTCGTTTTTAAACGAATCTATTAATTTCTCCAAGAAAACTCTTTTACTAAATTGGATATTTAAGAGACTTATCTTTTGGGTTCTTAATTTCTAACAGGGGTACGAGGGGAAGACGAGTTTCCCTTTGTCTACGAATTTTACTCAAAAGTGTTTTACCCTTGAAAAACATCAAAACAAGGATACTAAAGGATTTTGCTAATATCGTCATAATACTAAAACAACGACACTAAACATTCACAAGAATAATACTAGTCCACTAAGTCATTAATACCATACATCTAAAACATTAATACATATCAACCGTCAACTAAAATCAATATAGTAACTCAGCTAATTCCAACAGTCCAACTTAAGTTTGTGAAGGAATAAAAAAAAAAAAACAAGGAAAACAACTATCCAAATCCTACTTCTAAAGAGTGATACAAGAGGGCAAAATAACAATACTACTCAAGTCAACAATTAACACTAACCATCTAACTAAAACTAACAGTAAATTCTCTTTTCTTTTCCTTGTTCCAAGCTTCTAACAAAAAACTAAATAACCCAAAATCTACCCAAGAAGAAAAAAAACGAAGTAGAAACCTTACGAGCTTCGGTTCGAGATGTTAAACGGGCGGCCTAACGGCGTCGTTTTGAAACTCGGAATTCGTTTGCGAAAATTGGGCAGCCTAACGGCGTCGTTCGGGAATTCGGAAAAACGAATCGAACAGCCTAACGACGTCAATCGAAATTTCCAGAAATTTGGCAACAGCAACCGGTTCAACGGCGTCAAAATTGAACGGAAAATTAAATGAAATGAGGTCTCGGTTAGAAATTGGAATAAACCGGTGTTCGAAATCAAATTTAAACGGAATGAAATTCGGACAATAGAGGAAGGAAATCAACTCACTGGAGATTGAGGAGGAGGCGGCGGCGGCGGAGCTAGCTTCGGCTTCGTCGGAGCGGCGGCGTTGGGCTTCGAGGCGGCGGCGCTCGGTGACGGAAAGAGAGAGCGAGAGCGACGGACAGGGGAGGGGGTGCGCAGCTTGGGTCGTGGTGGCCTGGAGCTTCGTCGGCCGAAGGAGGCGGCGCTGGGTCGCGGCGCTGCGTCTGGAGGAGCTCCAGCGGCGACGGCGGCGAGCGGTGAGGGGCGACGTCGGGAGCCGCTCGCAGCGTGGCGTGCTCGGCGAGGCTGGATGGAGCTCCGGTGCGGTGCGTCTGGGCTGGGCCACGGCGGCGTGAAGCTTCGTCGGCCGGAGGAGGGAGGAAGCGTGGAGTAGAGAGAGAAAGGAGAGAATTTGGCTGAGAGGAAAACTGAATTTGTGCGTGAAGAAAATGAGGAGAGAGAGTGACATTTCTCTATTTATACTAACTCCCTTTCCAAGACTTATCTATTTCCTCAATTCTTATCCAAAAAAAAAAAATTGATATTTTCGTTCCCAACTGATACGGTTTAGGGGTCGTTTGGTTTACGAGTGTAACCCCGATTCAGAAATTAATACAGTTTTAAAACTCAATTAATATTTTATTGTATTTTGTTTTTTCTCAGTAAATTAAACGGATCGAAATCCTTAATTTAATTTGAATAATTAATTTCTCGTAGTCCTTTATTCGTTTGAAAGAATTCGATTTCTTTCTTCGAATTTAGGAATTTATAAAAAGGGTATGTATATTTAAATACACAAATAACACACAAAAAAATAATTAAAATTAAAAGAAACAAAGAAAAGAAAAGAAAATAAGGCTTCTAATTAAGAAAAGGGTACAGAACGGGACGGGGTATTACATCCTCACCCCCTTAACAGAATTTCGCCCCCGAAATTCATGTCTTAGGTATTACTTAAGCTTTGAGGGTATTTGGCTAGGACTTTATCCTCTCTTTCCCAAGTCGCTTCTTCTTTCCCGTGTCAGCTCCACTGAACGAGCACTAAAGGTATCTCTCGATTCCTTAACAAGTGTAACTTCCTTCCCAAGATAGTTACTGGAATCTCTTCATAAGTCAGGTCACTGCTTAGACTTAATTCTACGTGATTAATAACGTGGTTTGGATCGCTCACGTATTTCCTGAGTGTAGATATGTGGAACACATTATGCACTCGTGATAACTCCGGTGGTAAAGCTATGCGATAAGCTACATCCCCGATTCTATTCAGGATGTCGAATGGTCCAATGTATCGCGGCTTTAGCTTACCTCTCTTCCCAAAACGGATTAGACCTTTCATTGGTGCAACTTTGAGAAATACTTTCTCGCCAATGTCAAATTGTAAATCCCTTCTTCGGGTGTCTGCATAAGATTTCTGACGGTCCTGGGCCGACTTGATCCTTTCTTTAATCTTTGCGACTATCTCAGCCGACTTTTCCACTAATTCGGGTCCGAGAATCTTTCGAATCCCGACTTCGTCCCAACAAACTGGCGATCTACACCTCTTCCAGTAGAGTGTTTCGTACGGTGCCATTTGTATTGTTGCTTGATAACTGTTGTTATATGCAAATGTTGGAGTTATACGTGAAAGTATGCTTTTACTTTGTATAACTCGTG
Source organism: Ballota nigra (assembly GCA_947034835.1). Classification (NCBI taxonomy): domain Eukaryota; kingdom Viridiplantae; phylum Streptophyta; class Magnoliopsida; order Lamiales; family Lamiaceae; genus Ballota; species Ballota nigra. The sequence goes on from OX344725.1 coordinate 36,135,467, forward strand.
TATCAAACACTTGTTTATGAGAATAATTCTTTTATCGCATTTGCTTTAGATATGATTGAATGTTGAATATTTATTGCAAACCGTTCAATATATAGTACATGTTACATTGTAGTTAATGTGGTGATACCCGATCACGGAAGACAACATTAACGGTTTCCTTGTAACTAAACGTACATTTCACGACCTAGGTGGAATTGAACAATCCGCCGTGAAAGGTCGATGTGTAAGGCTCAGATTGGTCTGTCTTGACTAAGAGATTGCACTAGCACATTTAGTATGTGTTGAAGAGGACCTACAGCGAGGATAAATTCTTCTGTTCTGAAAGGTGAAGAATTAGACCTCAGTGGTTGTTGATTTCTTAATCTCCGTCACTTAAATAGGACCGTGTGTGCTTAATAGTTACTGCTTTGATTCATGTTGGGTGAGAATCATTGTGACTTCGAACTTTGTGTCTTGGGCAGTAATATTAATCATACGACGGTTGCTAAGATTTAATACGGAGAAACGCGTGCGAGTACGGCTCGTGTGATTAGTCCCCTTGGTGGGCTCAGAAGTTTTATTGTACCAAATCTTGCAAGTGAAGAATTAGTTTCTTCGGTACGAATAATAATGTTGAGCTGTCTTTACTCCAAAGTGAAATATATTAATTAATTTAGAGCTATTCAGAAGCTCAATTAATTAATGGACTTGATGATCTTAAACGCGGGAAATAATAACCGGGAGCCCATATTATCGTAATATGGATTAAGATGGATAGTGCAATATTAATTTATTAGTGGTAATAATTAATATTAATGGGCTGAATTATATTGGGGCTCAATATTGAAATTCAGAAGTGCATTAGGAGGTCCAATCTTAATTCTCCTTAAGGCCCCTCAAGTAGCCCAATTAAGTAGCCCAATAATGATAAGGTGATTAAAATAAAAAGAAAATAATATGCTGATTTTTTCCTTTAATTTTCGAAAAATACATGATAAGGAGGAAAAAGATTTTGTTGATTTTCTTGGAAAGATATTATGCAAGATATGTATTCTAAGAATACAAGAATATCTCATATATTTAAGAAGATCCAAATCTTGGATTTTCTCCATGTAAATTTCGAAAGTTTCATATTTATTTAAGGGAGTGAGATTTTTGTGGAATATTTTATTATGGAGAAAAGAATATATGAGATATATTCAAGATTTCTTAGAGATTAAGAAAAGATTTTCTCCCTGCCCATAAAATCTCTACGAATTTCGGTCACCCCCCTTTATAAATAGGAGATGATTATTTCATCTCAACGTACATAATTCCATGTGTTGGAAAAATCAAGAAGCATAGATATTTTTCTTTTTCCTTAGTTATTAAATTGCTTGAAAGCGTCTCCCACCGGCGATCAAGTGAGGTGAAAAGGGAAATACTTGAGAAGGCTTTGGGTTGATATAACGTGATTACGAGTGTCCCGTATATCCAAAGGCCATTACTACGAGAGGTACGTTAATCGCATATTTACTTGTTTAATTCCGCCTAGTTAAATATGTGAAATTAATTTAGCATGCATGATGATAATTAGTTGTTGGAATTATTATTTGAATTAATTAGGATTAATTCATGATAGTAATAATTGTATTTAAATTCGTATTTAAAATTCATCCCGAATAGATTCCGGGCACCCCTATATTTTCCCAACAACTGGTATCAGAGCCGCGGTTTCGGGCTCTGAATTTTAAATTGGAATTTAAATTGTTGAACATTAAATTTGAAATTGGATAGTAGAATTGTTAGATCTTTTTTGCAGGTATCCAATTGTCATGGTTTTTAATGTTGTTAATTTCATGCGTGTGAATTAATTTGGTTTTTAATTCGATTCGTTCGAATTCGTTTTTCTCGTGAGAAAATCCACGAGTAGATTAGTTGTTTTTATTTTGATTCGATCATTGTAATAGACTAGTCTAGATCTAGTATTTATTTTTTTGTAAAAATAAATTGTAACCGGATCGTGACGAAGAACGAAGAATTAAAAACGGCGTACCCGGACGACGCATGCAAGCGTGGAGCGTGTATGGAGGTAAAATCATGCAAGGGGTGAAGAAAACGAGGACGAACGGCGAAAAAAACGGCGCACGGGGGTGCACGGCGCGCGCGCGCCTCGGCAGCTCCCTGCAGCGCCTCGGGGCGCCTCGGGTGCGCCTCGGCGCGCCTCCGTGCAGCGCCTTGGGCGCGCCTCGGGTGCGCCTCGGGGCTGCGCTTCGGCGCGCCTCGGGCGCTTTTCCAGCGCTTCTCGGGCCGGGAAGCGCGCGGGCCCACTTCGTGGGCCGACGCGCGCTGTATCTCAGGCCGTGGAATTTTTTCGGTTCGTGTTTTTCAGTGTGATTTTAAACGTCGTCCCAAACCCCAAACGATGCTGTTTTTGAAGAAGTGTTGCTGTTCGAGTGGGAGCACGTCGAGACGAACGTCGGAAAGCAACAAGGACGATTTTTTCGCATCAAGACGTGAAGAAATTAAACCGTGACAATTGGATTCGAGTGCTCCAATGTGTTTAATTTTGTTTTGATGGATGTTTTATTTCGTGCACTTATTATTATTTGTTAATATGTGTTTGGATGAATTTAATTGTCCAAGAAAAACCTTACTTTCGAAAATTACTAAGTATTGTTGGGATATGTTTAGTTTTGATGATTTTCCAAAACGACATGTAATAGGTTTGAAAGCAGTCAGGATAGTATCCTTTAGATCAGGTCAGGCTAGGTTAGCTCTCAGTAGAATAGGTTGCTCAGTTGAGGGGGAACTCAGCGAGGGGGAACTTCTCAACACAGCCTGAAGATATCAAGATGACAACCAGAAGAGCTGACTGAAGACATGCCATCAACCTGAACCAATGGAGAAGCCTGAAGGAAGTCCCACTGAGTGTAAGTCAGGCTGTTCTAAGCCAGGTCTGGCGGACCACTCAGTGAAGAGCCTGATCAGGTGGATCAGTGCTGCACCAAGTAGGCCCTGAAGGAGTCAGGCTACTGTGGTCAGGGAAGTTTGTCATCCAGCCTTATGACAAACTTCTTGGAGTGATCTTCAAACAGTCCCTGAAGGACAACTGCACTGAGGACGAGTCAGTCCACTGAAGATCAGAGTCAGTGAAGGAGGAAACTACCTAAAGTCAGTGGGTCTTAGTCAAACCCACTGAGTCAAAGATCCGTGAATCCAGGCCACGTGGACCAATCAGCACGAGGCAGCAACTCTGACACTGACAAAGGCCGCATTCCAAGAAAAGTGGTTGAAACCATTTAATGCTGGATTCAAATGTATTTTCCCCTCCAACGGATACATTTGAATCCCCATTATAAATACAAGCTCATGGCTTGTTGATAGAGAGTGTTGTGTTGTATTGCTATAAGATTTGTAAGAAAACAAACACCTACGAGCTGTGAAGGTGTGGGTAGTAGCATACGTGCATGGGAGTTATAAGGAGGGTTTACCCACATCTTAAACACTGACCATTAGGGTTTTTAAATATACGCATATGAGTGTTCAGCTTGTAACTCTAGGCTTAGAGAGGTTTTCCCTATCTTAGCTATTGGCTAACACATTGTAAAGGGAAAACCTCACCTAGTTGGAGAAAACCAAACCAAACTAAACCCTTTCAGAGATTGTTAGGTTTGTAGTGAGGTGAGGAGGGCAGCCCAGGGAGTGGCGTGAGTCCAGTTGTAAGTGCACCTTGGCACGTTAAAAACAAGAATCCAAAGGAGTGGATTTCCTGTTGAATCAGGCCGTGGATGTAAGAGCTTGAGTCTCTGAACCACGTTAAACCAAGTGTTATTATCTGGAATGTCTTTTCTTCTAAAGTATTGCGAAAATCTGCTCACTGAGAGCATTGTTTAAAAGGAACTTTAGTTAAGTATTTCAGGTCAGGGAGATTCCATCTCACTGACTGAATCAGGCTAGCACTCGAGAGTACAGTCTCTCGAGTCACTGCCTTGTTGAGAGCCTGAGCTTTCAAGTCTCACCTCTGACTTGATAGCTCTGACTCTCAGCAACGCAGTGACTTGAGTATTTCGTCACTGAACTCAGTCCGGGTGCAAGCTGTATTTGATAACGCACTCTAGAGTTCAGCTTCTCAAGCCACTGTCCTTGCTCAGAGCATGAGTCTCCAAGCCTTCTCTCTGACTTGGTAACTCAGCCTCTGAGCAGAGCAGTGACTTGAGTATTTCTCACTATTGCTGAACTCCCTGAGAAAAGGTTAAAAAAAAAAATTTATTTGCTCCTGAATTTCCATTTTGCCCTTCGAAAGCGGGACCATCAAGTATGTTTTTATAATCGCAATTTTATTCCGGATATTAAAATTGGATTATTTTGGCCTCCATAATTTATTTATTTGTGAAGTTCTTTTGGAATACATTTCCCCCTCGGATCGGCCAAAAGAACGGATTTCACATGAATAAATTCCGAAAGGATGATTGTGGATTATTACTAGTGGCGGTATTGACCCTCACCACGAGTGGCTTGCTCAAAGCGAAATAATAATCCTGTATTTAATTATGGTTATTACTTAGGCATAGGAAATTGATATTAACTTACTCCCCTCGGAGTCCCTGTCAATTTCTATGTGGTCAAAGTGGGAGCCAACTATTAATTATGAATTAAGGATTTGTAACTTTTAAGTTTGTGATCCGCTTGAATGTATTTAAATGTATAGACCACCCCTCGTGGCGCATTTAAATTGTTTCGAGATGTTGGCTGATGCATGATTATATTGTTTTAAGGTTTCAATATAATTGATGTGATCAAATTTATGTGATAATTTCGTATTTTTCTAGATATTGATATGAATGTATGTTTTATTCTCATTTCATCATGTCGTAACCTTTTAATCCACTGTTTAATATACTTAAAGTTAATAAACTTTTTGGAGAGAATTATATCGATTGGAAATGTTTTTTTTTTAAATTTGTCCTTACTGCACGAAAACACAATTGGGTTATTTATGTTAATATACCCGGCAAGCCTAATGATAAGTCACGCAATGGGAAGAGGCAGTTTATGATCGGAAGCGTGACAATGAATGAAGTGCATCATCTTGACATTTCTGTCTGAGGATTTGAGGCGCGTTCATGAAGACATTGTATCCGCTGTTGAAATCATGAAACGCCTTGAAGAGATATTTTCACATCAGAATCCCATGACTAATCAGTTCACCAAACATGACTCGGTCAAGTTGGAAATGGTGGAAGGAACGCCCGTGAGGGAGCACGTTCTCGAGATAATGGCATACCTTAACAAGTTGGAAGTACTTGGTGCGGATTTTGATTGATTTCATATACCATTCCCTACCGAGAAGCTTTGAGTAGTTTCATCTGAACTGTCAGATGAATGAACGGACAAGTCGTTTGCCCGAGCTCTTGCAAGCTTTAGTTTTGGTGGAGGTGATAATGGAGCACCAGTCTAGTGTTATGGTGGCTAATGGTTCGTCTACCTTTTTTTGGTCCCAAGGGAGGGAAAAGAGGAAGAGAACCAAAGGCCGGATCCAAGCAAATCCAATTGTTGCGAAAGGCAAATGCAAAGGCAAGCGTCGAAGGGGAAGTGTTTTAGTTGCGGTGAGAGAGGACAATGGAGGTCTGCCTGTTCCAAGCCTAAGAGGCTAGGAAAGTTAGGTAATTCACACACCTTAGTCGTCGAAACTTGTGAAGTGGCGTATGCTGTCTATTCGTGGATAGTGGATACGAGAGCTACTGATCACATTTGTTTCATGGGTTTAAGCTAACCCGACGACTTAACGGAAGTGAGATCCCCATCACATCGGGCAATGCTACGAGAGTGGCAGTTGAAGCAGTGGGAGAAGTGCGCCTATCTTGTGAAGATAGAGTTATGGTCTTGAGAGACATTCCTCATGTTCCTAGTTTAGAAAGAACTCAACCTTCAGTTTCTAAACTGTTTGAATAGATACTCAGTTTCTTTTAATGAGGATGTTATTATTGCTTGAAACGATGAGTTTATCCGTTCCGGAACTTTAATGGATGATCTTTATACCATTTTTTGGGCACACCACTCACAAAATTGAATCTAATAACACATCGATTATTTCGAGTAATAAAAGAAAGCGTTCTTCGGAGATGAACGAAACACTTCTATGGCATCTTAGACTAGGTCATATTAATCTAGAGTGGATAGAGAGATTGGTGAAAGACGGATCCTTGGAATTATTCCAAGTCGAACCGTTTCCAACTTGTGAATCCTGTTTAGAGGGTAAAATGACCAAGAGGGCATTTGGAGCCAAGGGGAATAGAACTACGGAAGTGTTAGAACTCGTTCATACCGATATGTGTGGTTCAATGACGATCATAGCAAGAAGAGGTATGAGTAATTTGATGATTACTCAAGATACGGATACATCTACCTTATGATGCATAGGGTAAGAAGTATCAAGTCTCTACGATTTGTTTGTGGAGGCGAATACCTTAGCAATGAATTCTTGAACTACCTATCGGAAGAAGGGATTGTATCCCTGTTGACCACATCGGGAACCCCTCAATAGAACGGTGTGGCGGAACGAAGGAGCCAGACTCTTTTAGAAATAGTCAGATCCATGATGAGTTATTCAGATTTACCCAAGTCGTTATGGGGTAACGCCTTGGAAACAATGACTTATATTCTGAACTTGGTGCCATCCAAATCGGTTCCTAAAACCCCAATGGAATTGTGGACCGGGGCGCAAGCCCAGTCTAAGACACTTGCAGATTTGGGGTTGTCCGGCATACGTGCTAGACAAGGAAGCCGGTAAATTGGATCCACGTTCGGAATTAAGGTTGTTTATAGGATATCCCATGGGAACGAAAGGGTGTATATTCTATAGTCTCAAGGATTAAAAGACCGTGAATAGTTCGCACTTTAAATTCTTGGAGGAAAACTATATGAACAAAAGAAAGCCCAGAAGTGAGATTACCTTAGACGAGTTAAGAGGGCGAACTCCTATACCAAGTATACAAGATGATATACCACACGTCATACCTTCACAACCGGAACCCCGTCGTAGTGGGAGGATTGCAAGGCAACCCGAGAGATTCATGGGAATTGGAGAATCTTCGGATTTGATTCCCGGCGATGAATCAGACCCATGAACGTACGACGAGGCAATCCAAGACAAAGACGCGGAAGTGTGGCGAACCGCAATGGAAACCGAGGTGGGTTCGATGGATTATAATCAAGTGTGGGAGTTGGTTGATCCACCTAATGGGTAGAGCCCATTGGATGCAAGTGGGTGTACAAGAGGAAAAGAGGACCGGACGGAAGGGTAGAGACCTTCAAAGCAAGGCTTGTGGCCTGTGGTCTGTAGCTATGCTTAAGTCCATCCGTATTCTCTTGTCGATCGCTGCGCACTTAGATTACGAGATCTGGCAAATGGATATCAAGACAGCTTCCCTTAACGGAAGTCTTGATGGGATCCATATGCAACAGCCCAAAGGTTTCGTTGAAAAGAGCACCTCGTATGCAAGCTTAAGAGATCCATTTATGGACTTAAGCAAGCATCGCGTACTTGGAACCAGTGTTTTGATCAATTGATTAAGTCTTATGGGTTTGTGATCAAAACAAGTTCGAAAGTTGTGTGAAAGATGTGACGGAACTGCGGTGGTATTCTTAGTATTATACGTAGACAATATTCTGCTCATTGGAAACAATGTAAAGGTATTGTCAGACGTAAGGGTATGGCTGTCAAAACAGTTTGATATGAAGGACTTAGGGAAAGCCGGTCACATCCTTGGGATCAAGTTCACTCGAGATCGCAAGAGGAAGATGTTGGGCTTATCGCAAGTTTCATACAAAGCCACTGTTTTGAAGCATATCAGCGTGCAAGATTCCAAGAAAGGTTTTGTACCTTTTTTAGGCACGGAATCCATCTATCCAAAGAAATATGCCCTAAGACGCAAGTGGAGATAGATGACATGAAAGACGTTCCGTACGTTTCGGACGTAGGAAGTCTTATGTATGCAACGTTGTGTACGAGACCGAATATCTGCCTTGTCGTGGACATGATGGCAAGATAATAAAGTAATCTCGGGAAAGCACATTAGATTGCAATTAAATGCGTCCTTTAGTTTCTGAAAAGAACTTAGTATGGAATGCTGATTTAACAGTCAGACAATCTAATTCCCATGGGATACACGGACTCAAATTTCCAATCAGACATAGACTCCAAAATACCTACCTCGGGTAGTGTGTTTTGCATGGGAGAAGGAGCCATGACATGGAGAAGCGATTTGCAGAAATGCATTGCAGATTCGACCATGGAAACCGAATAAGTAGTTGCTTGTGAAGTAGCGAAAGAAGCGGTTTGGCTCAAGTACTTCTTAGTGGACTTGGACGTTGTTCCGAATTTGCCCGACAAGATAACTGTCTTTTGTGACAATGCCGGAGCAGTTGCAAATTCAAGGGAACCGAGAGCCCACAAGGCCAGCAAACACATTGAAAGAAAACACCATCTTATACGAGAAATCGTTGAGAGAGGAGATAAAGAGGTGGCAAAGATATGTGTCGGGGACAACCTAGTAAATCCATTCACAAAGGGTCTGCCTCTGAATACATTCGAGAGACATGTGGATGGAATGGGAGTCAAGACTATTGCCAATCTGCTTTAAGTATAAGTGGGAGGAATTATTAGGTTAGTGTAGGTTGACATGAGATGTCACGAAGAGCTACTACACTAAGACATGCATGATGTATACTAAAAAGCAGACTTTAAGTATAAGTGGGAGATTGTTGGAGTTATACGTGAAAGTATGCTTTTACTTTGTATAACTCGTGTATCAAACACTTGTTTATGAGAATAATTCTTTTATCGCATTTGCTTTAGATATGATTGAATGTTGAATATTTATTGCAAACCGTTCAATATATAGTACATGTTACATTGTAGTTAATGTGGTGATACCCGATCACGGAAGACAACATTAACGGTTTCCTTGTAACTAAACGTACATTTCACGACCTAGGTGGAATTGAACAATCCGCCGTGAAAGGTCGATGTGTAAGGCTCAGATTGGTCTGTCTTGACTAAGAGATTGCACTAGCACATTTAGTATGTGTTGAAGAGGACCTACAGCGAGGATAAATTCTTCTGTTCTGAAAGGTGAAGAATTAGACCTCAGTTGTTGTTGATTTCTTAATCTCCGTCACTTAAATAGGACCGTGTGTGCTTAATAGTTACTGCTTTGATTCATGTTGGGTGAGAATCATTGTGACTTCGAACTTTGTGTCTTGGGCAGTAATATTAATCATACGACGGTTGCTAAGATTTAATACGGAGAAACGCGTGCGAGTACGGCTCGTGTGATTAGTCCCCTTGGTGGGCTCAGAAGTTTTATTGTACCAAATCTTGCAAGTGAAGAATTAGTTTCTTCGGTACGAATAATAATGTTGAGCTGTCTTTACTCCAAAGTGAAATATATTAATTAATTTAGAGCTATTCAGAAGCTCAATTAATTAATGGACTTGATGATCTTAAACGCGGGAAATAATAACCGGGAGCCCATATTATCGTAATATGGATTAAGATGGATAGTGCAATATTAATTTATTAGTGGTAATAATTAATATTAATGGGCTGAATTATATTGGGGCTCAATATTGAAATTCAGAAGTCCATTAGGAGGTCTAATCTTAATTCTCCTTAAGGCCCCTCAAGTAGCCCAATTAAGTAGCCCAATAATGATAAGGTGATTAAAATAAAAAGAAAATAATATGCTGATTTTTTCCTTTAATTTTCGAAAAATACATGATAAGGAGGAAAAAGATTTTGTTGATTTTCTTGGAAAGATATTATGCAAGATATGTATTCTAAGAATACAAGAATATCTCATATATTTAAGAAGATCCAAATCTTGGATTTTCTCCATGTAAATTTCGAAAGTTTCATATTTATTTAAGGGAGTGAGATTTTTGTGGAATATTTTATTATGGAGAAAAGAATATATGAGATATATTCAAGATTTCTTAGAGATTAAGAAAAGATTTTCTCCCTGCCCATAAAATCTCTACGAATTTCGGTCACCCCCCTTTATAAATAGGAGATGATTATTTCATCTCAACGTACATAATTCCATGTGTTGGAAAAATCAAGAAGCATAGATATTTTTCTTTTTCCTTAGTTATTAAATTGCTTGAAAGCGTCTCCCACCGGCGATCAAGTGAGGTGAAAAGGGAAATACTTGAGAAGGCTTTGGGTTGATATAACGTGATTACGAGTGTCCCGTATATCCAAAGGCCATTACTACGAGAGGTACGTTAATCGCATATTTACTTGTTTAATTCCGCCTAGTTAAATATGTGAAATTAATTTAGCATGCATGATGATAATTAGTTGTTGGAATTATTATTTGAATTAATTAGGATTAATTCATGATAGTAATAATTGTATTTAAATTCGTATTTAAAATTCATCCCGAATAGATTCCGGGCACCCCTATATTTTCCCAACAGCAAACTCTACCAATGGTAGATGGTTTTCCCAACTTCCTTCTAGATCTAGAGCGCAAGCTCTGAGCATATCTTCAAGCGTTTGAATGGTTCTTTCCGATTTCCCGTCAGTCTGCGGGTGGTACGCGGTGCTGAACTTCAATTCAGTACCTAAGGCTCGTTGTAGACTTCCCCAGAATTTGGAGGTAAAACGGGGGTCTCTATCGGATACTATTGAAACTGGTACTCCGTGCAGTCTGACTATCTCTGCTATGTATAGTTGGGCGAGCTTGTCCAACGTGTACGTCATTCTTATAGGGATAAAATGGGCAGTTTTCGTAAGTCTGTCTACGATAACCCAAATGGCATCGTGATTCTTCACCGTTTTCGGAAAACCGGTGACAAAATCCATAGTGATGTCCTCCCATTTCCACTCTGGCATCTCCAGAGGGTGCAACAACCCTGGAGGTCGTTGGTGATCTGCTTTAACTCGTTGGCAGGTTAAACAACTCGTGACGAATTGAGCTATCGATCTCTTCATACCCCTCCACCAAAAGTTCTCTTTCAATCCTCGGTACATTTTCGTCTCTTCGGGATGAACGGTGTAAGGAGTGCTATGTGCCTCTTTCAGAATTTCGTTCCTAATTCCGTCATTCTTAGGCACACAGATTCTATTATCGAACATTAAAGCTCTATCAGTACTCAACACGAACCTCTGAATGGTTCCTTCCTCAGCGCGTTTGCGTATTCCTTTCAAGAATTTATCGTCCTTTTGCGCTGCTAGGATCCTTTCTCGTAAGGTCGGTTGTAGGGTGAACGCGTAAACCATGGAATTTTCAATACACTATGTGGAAAATTCCAAGTTTAAACGAGAAAGTTCTCCCATTTGGGGTAATTGTGTGGTCGGAACGACGCTTAGTTTTGTATCCTCCTTTCTACTCAAAGCGTCTGCCACTACGTTTGCCTTTCCAGGGTGATAGTGGATAGTGTAATCGTAATCTTTTACCAACTCGAGCCATCTTCTCTGACGCATGTTCAATTCCTTCTGCGTAAAGAAGTATTTTAGACTCTTATGGTCAGTGTAGATCTCACACTTTCCTCCATATAGGTAGTGTCTCCAAATCTTCAACGCGTGAACTACTGCGGCCAGTTCTAAGTCGTGCGTTGGGTAGTTTTGTTCGTGATCCTTAAGTTGTCGAGATGCATAAGCTACAACTTTCTTATTCTGCATCAGAACACAACCCAAACCTGACAAAGAAGCGTCTGTGTAAATGACGAATCCTTCTAATCCATCTGGGATGGTTAACACAGGCGACGTGGTTAGCCTCTTCTTTAGCTCTTGGAAGCTTTCTTCACAAGTTGAATCCCAAGTAAACTTCTCAGTTTTCTTGGTCAGTTTCGTCAGCGCTTTCGCAATGCTGGAAAAATCTTGTATGAACCTGCGATAGTACCCTGCTAACCCAAGAAAACTCCGAATTTCATTGACGTTAGTAGGTGCCTTCCAGTTCATGATGGCTTCTACCTTTGCTGGGTCCACTTCAATTCCTTTTGCGGAGATTATATGTCCTAAGAATATAACACGGTCGATCCAAAATTCACACTTGCTGAATTTGGCATACAACTTCTCTCGTCTCATTGTCTCTAAGACTGCTTTGAGATGTTCTTCGTGTTGCTCTTTGCTCTTAGAGTACACGAGTATGTCGTCGATGAAGATAATGACGAATTGATCCAGGTATGGATGAAATACTCTATTCATCAGATCCATGAAGATCGCTGGAGCATTCGTTACTCCAAAGGGCATCACGGTGAACTCGTAATGTCCATATTGAGTCCAAAATGCTGTCTTCGGGATATCCTCGCTCTTGACCTTTAGCTGGTGATAACCAGACCTCAGATCGATCTTTGAGAATATTGTAGCATTCTTTAACTGATCGAACAAGTCTTCTATCCTCGGAAGAGGATATTTATTCTTAATGGTCAGTTGATTGAGACCTCGGTAGTCTATGCACATACGGAAAGTTCCATCTTTCTTCTTTACGAACAACACGGGTGCTCCCCATGGTGATGCACTAGGTCTGATGAACTTCTTTTCAAGCAAACCTTGCAGTTGTTCCTTTAGTTCTTCTAATTCCTTTGGAGCCATTCGATAGGGTGCTTTAGATACTGGTGCTGCCCCAGGTATCAAGTCGATGGAGAACTCTATCTGACGATTGGGAGGTAACCCGTTTAATTCCTCGGGGAATACGTCAAGATATCCATCCACTATTGGCACTTTGATGTGTAACTTATCGTCTATCTCTCCTGCTGAGATGTGAACGAGGTAAGCTTGGCATTTCTCTTTTCGTAATATTGCAGCAGCTTGGATTGCTGATATTACTCGGGTTTCCTTCTTGGTCTTGATTTCATGAAACGTGAAGCGTTGGCCATCACGAGTCTCGAGGTCGATCTCGCGTTCGGCGCATTTTATTATCGCTTTGTTTCTCGTTAACCAGTCAATGCCTAAGATTATGTCAAAGGTTTTCATCTTAAGGACGTGAAGGTCGGACTCTATCAAATGATTGTCTAGCGTTAGAGGTAAACCTCTAATTTGACCCTCAATTTCCATAGTAGTTCCAGATGGAATACTAACGTTTAAAACTTTTCCTTTTTCCTCGACTAATGCTAACTTTCTTTTAAAGTTATCAGATATAAAGGAATGAGATGCTCCAGTATCAAACAATACATACGCAGGTTTTTCAAGTACAAAGACAGTACCTGCTAGCGTCTCGTGCTGCTCAGGCTGAGCTGGTCCTTTCAGGCGAAGTTGCTCTCCACTGCTTTCCCCTTCCTCTAGGATAGCATTCACGTGGCCTGGCCTTCTTTGACTTTGGTTAGGCGGACCTCTGACTGGGGGTCCTGACTGACGGTTGTTAGGTGCAGGCAGCTGACGAGCCTGATAATTGTTTGCCTGCTGAGGGCGGTACTGAGCGTTATTAACCGGTTGACGGTTGCTGCTCGGTGGCTGAGCACATTCATTGGACTTGTGCCCTGGTTGATGGCAACGAAAACAAATTACTCCTTCCTAATTACAGGGTCCCCAGTGTCTTCTTCCACACCTTTGACAGTTCTGGTTAGCTCGAGAGCTAACAAAGTTGTTCCCCCTGGATTGCGGAACTGGATTCCTCTTAAAGGGTGGCTGCCAATTCCGATTGACAGGGACAGTAGTCGGAGTTTGTTTGTACTCTAAGTTTTGACTGATCGAAACCATCAATGCTCGATGGAAAACTTCTCCATAATTTGGCACCTGAAGGCCAATTATAATTCCTGCTATCTCGGGCCTCAAACCCTGCTCGAACCTGCGAGCTTTTCTTTCATCGTCACCCACCAGATGTGGGGCATAACGAGACAGTTGGTTGAACCTTCTCTTGTACTCTATCACTGAGAGAGTTCCCTGTCGAAGGTTGACAAATTCTTGTTCTTTCCGATCCCTCAGGACTCGTGGAAAGTATCGATCCAGTATAGCTTTCTTAAAGTCCTCCCAAGTAAGGACCTGTCTAGCTTCTTCGTCCATAGTTCGTTCATAAGACTCCCACCATTGGGCTGCATCCTCCATCAGTTGGAACTGGGCACAGGAGACCTTCTGTGCATCAGCCAGTGCCATGTGTCTGAAAATACGTTCCAATCCCGATATCCACTCCTTGACTTCAAAGGGATCTTCCTTCCCATCCAGCCTAGGTGGCTGCAGTCGTCGAAAGCGTTCGACAAGGTCATTCGCCCTGGGCGCTATCTGAGGTATAGGCCCGTACAATGGCGGAGGAGGTGGTGGAACTTGCTGCTGAATGTAGTTCTGAAGAGAGATCAGTATTTCTCTCGCAATATCATTTTCTGGCGCGGCCTGTTGAGGCGGCTCAGGTTCAGCCTGAAGGGGTGGGTCTTGTTCTATCGAATCCACGGGTTCAGGGATAGGGTTAACGCGGGATCGTCCATGTTTACGTCCGGGTGTCATTCTAAAGGTAGTTCTGATCGAAAAGAATAATATTGTTACAATATGTATAGGTATGAGAAAATTATAAAAACATAACCGGATTAACCAAATCAACACAACGCTAGCACTGAAACACGTGTGGTACGTAATTCACCAGCTGCGCATTGGGGCCCTCAATGGTACAGTGCTCACATTCGCACAGTATTCTAGGAACCAGTGATGTGTCATTAAGCGATAATCAGATAAAATATCTGACAGTCAATATATAAAGCAAGTAAAACACATTGACAAGTAGTGAGCACATAATAAGTATATATATATCTAAAAAGTTTTGGTTCTACGGAGTCAGTCTCCTTACATTCGTCATGGAATGCAAAAGGGTTCTAGGTAATGCTATAGCATCGTGTCCTCACATCAATATGGACCACGAGCGACAAAAAGGGAGGGGTTAGAGCTACGCTGCAATGGTCTATAAGGAAAACGACCACGCAAAAAAAGACTACTACTATAAGTCAAACGGCTACCACCTATACTATATATATGCGTCTACTACTATATACAAAGTCTGGTAGTCCAACTAATCATCAACCTCTGACTCTGGCGGGGAATCTATCTCTACCTCTGGCTCATCTCCCTCTGGTTCGTCTGCCTCGACCTCTGCTACCCCCGGCTCGACTCCTTCTGGCTCAATCACAGGAGGTGCGGCTTCCCCAAAGCCGAAAGGTCCCTCCCAGCCAGTCCACTCGCTATCCAGTAAGCGATGGAGTTATCCCGTTGCGCGAGAGCTGCATCCAAGTACAGCATGGACCTCCTGAGAGTGGTACGGGAGAACTCTTCTTGAGAGTTTGCGGCAGCCCTTGATGCGGCGGCTGAGACTCGGGCAAGTACGGCGTCCTCGTGAAGAGCTCCGGACATGGCAAAATCACTCCGAGAAATTACGGCGGCCTGTCGGGATAGGGTGCGGTGATCATCCGCGTGCCGAATCACTCTCTGGGCCTCCACCCAGTAAGCGTCTAGGTGGACCTGAGGTCCCTGCTCTGGGTCGTCCACCCTCATACGGTCTAACAGTCCGGCAGCGATAGGGCGGAAGATTTCGATCACTCCTCCCGCGAATCGGGTCGCAGCTGCGAAGTCAGTCTCGATGTGGGGTTCCGGGGCAGTCCTTGCCCTTTCGCGTGACTCTAAAAAGCGGGCAGTGAAGGTATCAATGGTCTCTACTTCTAATTGCTCGATCTCTAAGTACTGGGCCACTTTCATCTTAGGCTTCCTATAGGGAAAGGAAAGTTCTAGTCAAATTTTAGTTTAAAAGGAAAAATAACCGTAAAGTAAACATTTAAAGCACATAATCAAAGAAATCACATAATATCATTTATGAAGTTCACAAATTATTCGAGCATTCTTATCAATTATTCGAGTTTCAAAAGCAACTTAGACTAGATTTTGCAGTTCCTCCTTCGTAGTACAAACGTTATTTTGAGTTATCGTAACCTTTTTGATCGGGTAATATTATGAAGTTAAGCAGTAGTGAATTTAAAAGCCTTTAAGAAATTTTATAAAAGTAGTAACGTACCTTCGAGGAGCTTGTAGAGAGTAACCAGAGACACGTTTCCCTCAGAAAATTTAATATTTTAATACTCAAGTGATAATAAATAATTTTATTGTGAAGAGAAAACAAGATTTGGGGTTGGGTCCGAAAGTTTTGAAACCTAGGCTCTGATACCACCTGTAACGCCCCGAACCCAGAATATATTAATTATATCGGATTCGAAGTGTTATTTTGATCAAAAGTCCGAACTATAAAATTTTTGAAGGGAATATAACTGAATTGAGAGAGAGAAGTTTCATGCAGCGAATAAGTGGGAAGACATATTATAACGTAAGTGTATTTATATATATATATATAAAGATGGATAGAGGGTTCTGTATCTTCAGGATAATACACACTAAGTTTGGGTAATTAAAACACACGGTAAGAGTATCGTTTTGCATGGCAGTAGCGATAACATTTATTTGGGAAATAGAAATAATAGGCATCATTGTATTAGTAATAATATTTTAAGCAAATGGGAGACTTTGTGTCTTCTGTGTCACTGTCTTTGCTCCCCGTAATTGTAATCTGCAAGGGGTTAGGAAAAAGGGGCGTGAGAATTGAATTCTCACTTATGGGTGATTGCAACATCATGGGATTGGTAAATTCGAAATATATTAAGTTATACTCATTAATAAAGTATTCATTTTATTTAATCAGTTGACATATATAAGAATATAAAGTTTAAACGGCATTTAAGCATATTTCGCATAATATAATTGAAATAGCACAAGTTGGTTCACATTAGGGCAAAGCCCAAATCATATCACATATTATCACAAACTGACAAACCATAAACGTACAATCATTCCACTTCCAACAAAGTTACTCATTTCAACTCCAACCAATCAACAAAGTTATCCTTTTCAACTCCAACCAGAACTTACTTCATCCAACCACACAAACTCACATCATCCAACCATAACATCCCTCAAAATAAGCAAGTATCAATGGCCTTCTTCCCAGTGCGTCAAACGACAGCTGACCGGGGACCAGATCTACTTGATCAACAACCTTGATTCCGAGGGCGTCCCCGACAGCGGCCCCGGAGGTCGGATTTAAAACTCGATCCCGACTCCGTACATACTGACTTTCCACAAAACTGACTCAATAAACTTTACAAAGAATAATACTTGACTGACAACTGAACTGATTCATGCTCATAACAGGTGTTTACTCATGCAGTGGTGATCGATTCACAAAACAACAGACTAATATATAACATATATAGTTATATCACATAATCCAAGCAGTTATATAGATAGGTGTTACATTTATGTTGGATTAGATATTTTTTTATTTGATTTAATCGAGTTCAGGAAATACCGGCACGATGTTATTATTAGCAGATCAATCAACAGATTATCACCCACCTGATTGTTCTGAGTTCCGGGAATATTGTGTAGGCAGACAGTCGAGTCCTTCGTGCGTGTTCCGAAAAGTACAGAATCCTAATAAGGAGTATTCCGATTAAAAGATTGACTTTTGAATTTGAAAAGCTTAAGAGTGTGAAATTCGAGGGTTGAGTAGATTTTTGTCTTCAGAAAACTATTGAAAACTAAAGTTTTCAAAGGTTGATTTTTAATTGATAAGTACACCCCTTTTTAAGAGGAGGTGTATCAGGGGGGTGTATTTACTGAATTCAGTGATGTCCTTAATAAAGGCCCTTTAAGGAAAAAAATATAATTATTAAACTTGGAATTACTTAGAAAAATAAGATTATTACTTAAAAAAAATTAATGAAATTAAAGGAAAGGTTTTTCTTTCTTAAGAATTCTATTTCTCGTTTTTAAACGAATCTATTAATTTCTCCAAGAAAACTCTTTTACTAAATTGGATATTTAAGAGACTTATCTTTTGGGTTCTTAATTTCTAACAGGGGTACGAGGGGAAGACGAGTTTCTCTTTGTCTACGAATTTTACTCAAAAGTGTTTTACCCTTGAAAAACATCAAAACAAGGATACTAAAGGATTTTGCTAATATCGTCATAATACTAAAACAACGACACTAAACATTCACAAGAATAATACTAGTCCACTAAGTCATTAATACCATACATCTAATATATTAATACATATCAACCGTCAACTAAAATCAATATACTAACTCAGCTAATTCCAATAGTCCAACTTAAGTTTGTGAAGGAATAAAAAAAAAAAAAAACAAGGAAAACAACTATCCAAATCCTACTTCTAAAGAGTGATACAAGAGGGCAAAATAACAATACTACTCAAGTCAACAATTAACACTAGCCATCTAACTAAAACTAACAGTAAATTCTCTTTTCTTTTCCTTGTTCCAAGCTTCTAACAAAAAACTAAATAACCCAAAATCTACCCAAGAAGAAAAAAAAATGAAGTAGAAACCTTATGAGCTTCGGTTCGAGATGTTAAACGGGCGGCCTAACGGTGTCGTTTTGAAACTCAAAATTAGTTCGCGAAAATTGGGCAGCCTAACGGCGTCGTTCGGGAATTCGGAAAAACGAATCGAACAGCCTAACAGCGTCAATCGAAATTTCCAGAAATTTAGCAACAGCAACCGGTTCAACGGCGTCAAAATTGAACGGAAAATTAAACGAAATGAGGTCTCGGTTAGAAATTGGAATAAACCGGTTTTCGAAATCGAATTTAAACGGAATAAAATTCGGATAATAGAGGAAGGAAATCAACTCACTGGAGATTGAGGAGGAGGCGGCGGCGGCGGAGCTAGCTTCGGCTTCGTCGGAGCGGCGGCGTTGGGCTTCGAGGCGGCGGCGCTCGGCGACGGAGAGAGAGAGAGCGAGAGCGACGGACAGGGGAGGGGGTGCGCAGCCTGGGTCGTGGTGGCCTGGAGCTTCGTCGGCCGGAGGAGGAGGCGCTGGGTCGCGGCGCTGCATCTGGAGGAGCTCCAGCGGCGACGACGGCGAGCAGTGAGGGGCGACGTCGGGAGGCGCTCGCGGCGTGGCGTGCTCGGCGAGGCTGGACGAAGCTCCGGCGCGGTGCGTCTAGGCTGGGCCACGACGGCGTGAAGCTTCGTCGGCCGGAGGAGGGAGGAAGCGTGGAGTAGAGAGAGAAAGGAGAGAATTTGGCTGAGAGGAAAACTGAATTTGTGCGTGAAGAAAATGAGGAGAGAGAGTGACATTTCTCTATTTATACTAACTCCCTTTCCAAGACTTATCTATTTCCTCAATTCTTATCCAAATTTTTTTTTGATATTTTCGTTCCCAACTGATACGGTTTAGGGGTCGTTTGGTTTACGAGTGTAACCCCGATTCAGAAATTAATACAGTTTTAAAACTCAATTAATATTTTATTGTATTTTGGTTTTTCTCAGTAAATTAAACGGATCGAAATCCTTAATTTAATTTGAATAATTAATTTCTCGTAGTCCTTTATTCGTTTGAAAGAATTCGATTTCTTTCTTCGAATTTAGGAATTTATAAAAAGGGTATGTATATTTAAATATACAAATAACACACAAAAAAATAATTAAAATTAAAAGAAACAAAGAAAAGAAAATAAAATAAGGCTTCTAATTAAGAAAAGGGTACAGAACGGGACGGGGTATTACAACATTGAAAAACTATTAGTAATACATTGAAAAACTTTTATAAAAATTATCTGACATAAAAATACTTGATTGCAATATGGTAATTAAAGATGAAAAATGTTAAATTAATTTCGAAATAGTTCATTCAAAATCCCAAGAAGTACAAATATTTATTTATTTACGCAATGTACAAATATTTTTTATGGTTTGGAATTAAAATTAAATCTCAAAATTAAATTAATCTACTCAATGTACAAATATTTATTTAGATCTTAATATACTCAAAATCCCAATAAGTTCAAACGGTTTGAATTAAAATTAATATTT
The DNA here is from genome assembly GCA_947034835.1 of Ballota nigra. Taxonomy (NCBI): domain Eukaryota; kingdom Viridiplantae; phylum Streptophyta; class Magnoliopsida; order Lamiales; family Lamiaceae; genus Ballota; species Ballota nigra. The sequence continues at coordinate 36,155,294 of OX344725.1, forward strand.
TTTGGGTTTGGGGTGCAAGCATATATCAAACAAAGAATTTAAAGAGAATAACACATAAATTAGAGGGGGAAGTTTGACAGATACGTGGGATTCAAATTAGAGGGGGAAGTTGGACAGATGATAGTGGGAAGTTAAACAAATAAAATCTTTTTTGAATTTAATTCAATCTAATTTTCAATGTCATTTCTCCCACTTATCCAAAAAAAAAAAACGACCATTTCAATTTTGTTAGGCATTCAGTTAAAAATTAAATTTAAATTTAAATGTTCCCCTTACACCTACTTTTGAATCACATATTCAACATTTTTTTAATTAAATTCAATTATTTAATAATTTCTTCACACTCCTTCCATCTCTTTGCCTTCGACGTTTGGTTATTCAAAACTCACTTTGCACGCTTGAAAATTTTATTTATGAAAACCTCCAATGATGGTAATTATTATTAAATAAATTTTTGTTCGGTTTCTAATAATTTATGATTTTGATATTGGTTCTTAATGTTAATTTTTTGACGAATTTTTACATTTTAATTTTATGGTACTTGTAGTAGATGCTGGTGGTGGAGATGAAATGGACGGCTGAAATGATTAAAATGGGGGATTGTGAGATGCATGACATAGGACGGTTAAAATGAAAAAAATGGATGGTTAAAAATGGCCACATTAAGGGTTTAGTGGGGTTGTATATATGTGTGTGAATTGTGTAGGACTTAGTCAATTTAAATCAATATTTAAAATTGTCAACAACTTTAAATTTTTTTTTTTTTTAAATCAGATTTAAAACGGATTAGGATTGAATATCAAACTTTAATTCCGGACTCATTTTTTAATCAACTTTTGCTATTCTATTCCAAATTTTATTTTAAATAAAATTCAATTATATTAACTTTTGCTACTTTATTTGTACGGTTAGTATATAAATATTATTGAAATTTTAATTGGTACAGTTAGTATATTAACATTATTGGTACGGTTAGTATATCAATTTTATTGAAATATTAATAAATAAATTTTAATTAAATTTTGCTTATTGATACGGTTAGTATAGTTCAATACTGATATTTTTCTCTTTTATATTTTATATTGTTGTATTACTTGTCAAATATAAATTTTACAAAAAATAATAAAAGATACAAATTTTAATATTATTGTTATTTACTTCTTTGAATATTAATGATTTCTACGAATTCTAATATTAAAAGATACAAATTCTAATAAAAACTTGTGTAGATGCCAACACGAGCACCCTTGAATACAACATAAAATTTCTTGCGGCCTTGATGCATTGTTTAAAAAAAAATTAAAACGAAATTTTTATGGAGAAGAAGATAGATTTGAGTAATGCTTGTTAATAGATAATAGATTTGACATCTCCACTATCTTGGAAGTTACGAAGTAATTAAATAGAGAGAGAAGATAGAAGACATTTTCAAATTTCAAATTTGAAAATAGAGAGAGAAGACATAATTTAGATTTCGGTTTTTTCATGGCTAAATTAATTTCAAACTATCATGTGCATTACCGTTAATACCCATATTTACATATAGATTATCAATAATACCCCCTTCTGCACTGGGCTGATTCTGCCTATGTAGCATTACCCAATTAATATATCCATTTGAAAAACCAAAATCTATATCAAAAGTCAAAATCCATCACTGCAACCCAAATACCTTAAACAACTAGTTAATAATAATATATATTAATATAAAACTTACTCCTTAAACACTCCTATGTAAGGATGCATAATTAATATATCTATTTGAAAAGTTAAAATCCATATCAAAAGTCAAAATCCATCACGGCAACCCAAATACCTTAAACAACTACTTAATAATAATATATATATTAATATAAAACTCACTCCTTAAACACTGCTATGTAAAGATGCATAATTAATATATCCATTTGAGAAGCCAAAATCTATATCCAAATTCAAAATTCATCACGGCAACCCAAATACCTTAAACAACTACTTAATAATAATATATATTAATATAAAACTCACTCCTTAAGCACTCCTATGTAAGGATGCATAATTAATATATCCATTTGAAAAACCAAAATCCATATCAAAAGTTAAAATCCATCACGGCAACCAAAATACCTTAAACAACTACTTAATAATAATATATCCCCTATTATACTAATAGGGAGTTTGAAATGTTTATGTGTCATCTTTAGGTTAGTTTCGCATATGTGTCGTCCTGCGGTTAATTTCGTCTACGTGTCACCTATGTATCGTCATGTGGTTAATTTTATCTATGTGTCAAATGCTTACTTATGAATCTTATGTGTCTATCTATTTTGCCTATGTGTTGAATGCTTGTGAATCTTATACGGCCTAATAAAATAAACAAAACAAAAAAGGTGCATGCAAATGGTTTTGAAACCAAAACCTCTATAACCAATAACCAATAATTACAACACTTACCAATTTAGCCATACTGTGAATCTTTAGAAAGTTTGAATATCAATTGTATATAGCTTGAGTTTATAAAAATATATTAGAAATTTTGTTGTGATTGTACCAATTTATATTTTATATAACTACATTTGAGGTTATACTCCTTCCGTCCCACTATAAGTTTCCTACTTTTCTTTTTAGGATATCCCACTATAAGTTTCTTATTCCACAAAAAGCAAAAAACAACACTCCGTATATTAATAAATAAAAACTTTCTTAAACAATTCTTTACTTTTTCACAACTCCCCACCACTTTACACAAATGTTAACATATGACCCACCCATATATTAATAAACAATACACTTTCTTAAACAAATCAATAAAAAGAAACAAGAAAGTTATAGTGGGACGGAGGAAGTACTATATATAAATTTTTTAATGTGTTACTAATTCAAACAAGAACTTAAGTATATTTAATTCTATTGTACTACTACTAAATTGATTAATAAATTTTAAAAATTCTAATTATGTGAAATGTTAATTTGCAATTGACTTATTAAAAATATTCTTAATGTATTTGAGAATTTCATATGTAGAAAATTTTAATTTGTGAAAAAATAAGAAATATAATTAGAATATTAAATAATTTTGAATTGTTATATCAATGAAATAATTAATTAACATTTTAAAAATATTATTTAAAAAATTTAACATTTAATTGACACATTTTTATTGTCTAGAAAACATAGTAAATCAAAATTAAAATTATTTAATATTTTATATTTTAAATCAAATTTGATAAGTCAATTTCCTATTTACTTAATTTTATTTAACATGAGACATTATGTTTGTGTAATAATGTTTTCTATAATAATAATAATAATAAAAAAACTATCACATGGATTTGTGCACACATATATAAATATTTATATATTTTGGATATCTATTTTAATTTATTTTTAAATAGGGAAGTCGTATTAAAACCTACTAATGATTTTATATTGTTAATGTTATTTTTATTTTTTTATTCTGAAATGCTTATTAGTTTAGTCTATATTATATAATTTAAATGACATGTGTACTATATATTTTTTAGATGTACAATATATTATTGAAATAATTTAGAGATTTAACATAATTTAAAAAATAAAGCTTTAAAATATAAGTATTAAAAAAATTAGGATTAATTCAATATTATTAATTCACGATCATTAAACTTAATCTCAATTTAATCACAATTTTTAATAATGTTATAGAAATTCACCACATCTTTAGGTTTTTATCAGATATAGGACTTGAACTTTTTGAAAAAAAATGCATGAGTGTGTTTTACTGTTTGGATAAAAAATCTCCCTACATCGAGAAAATCGTCTTAGGGAGGCAAGGAGAAGTATCTGACACATAGTTTGAAAAAAAAAACATACATAATTTAAAAACATATACTAAATTGAAAAAAAAGCACTAATTTTATAGGAATATTGTAAATTGTATTTAAACTGAGATTGAGCCTAAAAGCCATGAATTAATAAGAAATTAACCAATATATTTATGCATACATATTATTGAAATATATTTATTATATAATATAACTGTATTATTTTACAGTTAAATTTATTTAAGCATATATAATGCATATGTAATTAAGTTTTTAACAATATGCCGCGTAATACGCGGGTGATCATCTAGTATTAAAACTCACTCCTTAAACACTCCTATGAAAGGATGCATAATTAATATATTCATTTGAAAAGCCAAAATAAATATCAAAAGTCAAAATCCATCAAGGCAACCCAAATACCTTAAACAACTACTTAATAATAATAAATATATATATAAAACTCACTCCTTAAACACTCTTATGTAAGGATGCATAATTAATATATTCATTTGAAAAGCCAAAATCCATATCAAAAGTCAAAATCCATCATGGTAACCCAAATACCTTAAACAACTACTTAATAATAATATATATTAATATAAAACTCACTCCTTAAACACTCCTATGTAAGGAGGAATAATTAATATATTCATTTGAAAAGCCAAAATCCATATCAAAAGTCAAAATCCATCACGGCAAACCCAAATACCTTAAACAAATACTTAATAATAATATATATTAATATAAAACTCACCCTTTAAACACTCCTACATAAGGATGCATAATTAATATATCCTTCTGAAAAACCAAAATCCATATCAAAAGTCAAAATCCATCACGGCAACCCAAATACCTTAAACAACTACTTAATAATAATATATATTAATATAAAACTCACTCCTTAAACACTCCTATGTAAGGATGCATAATTAATATATCAATTTGAAAAGCCAAAATCCATATCAAAAGTTGAAATCCATCACGACAGCCCAAATACCTTACACAACAACTTAATAATAATGTATATTAATATAAAACTCACTCTTTAAACCCTCCTATGTAAGGATGCATAATTAATATATCCATTTGAAAAGCCAAAATCCATATCAAAAGTCAAAATTCATTCACGGCTACCCAAATACCTTAAACTACTTAATAATAATATATATTAATATAAAACTCACTCCTTAAACACTCCTACGTAAGGATGTATAATTAATATATCCATTTGAAAAGTTAAAATCCATATCAAAAGTCAAAATCCATCACGGCAACCCAAATACCTTAGATCCAAGGCTTCCTGGACAACAACGCCGGCACCCTTTGATTGATCCATCTTCTCCATATAATTTTTTCTTTTTTACAGGTAATTCTCTAGGGCTGTTATTGTTTTTGGATCATAATTTTTTTTTGATATCATCATCAAAAGTAGTGGAATTCCTGTCGTAGTTTTGATGGAATTTGGAAAAACTACGAGAGAGAATTTGGAATTTTCTGAACGATTTTTTCATTGTGTTCGTGTGAAAGGCCCTTCCTTTGTGGCCAGGGGTTTTATATATAGAGTACACTGAGATATTTTTCTGCAATGCAATAGTAGTGGAGAGTTCATTGTCCCAGAGTATAATTGTAGGTGTATGCATAGTTTTTTTTCTTTCTTTTTTAGTTTGTATTGGTCGATGAGATGTTTTTTCTGCAATGCAATGCAATAGTAGTGGAGAGTTCATTGTCTCATTCTAGCTTCCAACGGCTAGTTATTTGACACCTATAAATATGAATGAATGGTGATGAGTTCAATACAAGAAAGACGGGCAAGTGAGCACAAAAGAGTGGAAGAAGGCAAAGGAGGTTAAGCGGAATATCAAAGAAACTGAACGTGATGAGTGGGGGGTACCCAAGTCCGTGATTCCAGTTCCTTATCCTCAAAGATTCATGAAGAAGAAATTGTATGAGAAGTTCATGAAGTTTCTTGAGGTCTTCAAGAAGTTGCACATCAACATTCCTTTTTATGATGCAATAGAGCAGATACCCAATTATGCGAAGTTTTTTAAAGATTTAATTGCCAAGAAGAGGAGAGTTGATGGGCCAGAGCTAGTTCATTTGAACCATGAGGTGAGTGTGATGGTGCACAAAGTTCTTCCTCCGAAGTTGAAGGATCCCGGGAGCTTCACGATCTTATGTGATATCGAGAATGGAATCAAGAAGGGAGCGTTGTGTGATCTAGGGACAAGCATAAATCTAATGCCATTTTCATTGTTTAAGAAGCTAGATGGTGGAGATCTTCAACCGACGATGATGACTCTCCAACTCGCGGAGAGGATGTTCTTGTAAAGGTGACTGCTCATGTTTTTCCAGCTGAATTTGTGGTCCTTGACATGGAGGAGGACGATCACGTGCCTTTGATTTTGGAAAGACCTTTCTTGGCTATAACTGAGATGGTGTTAGATGTGGCCAATGAAAAAAATCACTGTGAAGGTGGATGATCAAGAAGTGAAGATTGCCATCTATGAGACAATGAAACACCCGATGAGAGATGAGAGCTGTCATTTCATTGATGTTATTGACACTTGTGTTGATAACACGCTCCTTAACCCTTGTTCATTTTATGTTCATGGTTATGATAATCCTTCACTTGATGATGTAACTTATGATCTTTTTTATCTTGAGAAGAATTGAAGTTTGTGGAAGTGAGGCAAGTTAAGGAAGATGAAAGTAAGTTCACGGTAAATGGCCATCGGGTGAAGAAATTCTATCGCCGCTCTTATGAGGATACATGAGGTAACATTGTTCGTAATGAGTTGTGAGCTCTTTTGAGCTCGGTCCAACATTAGGACCTTAAAAATAGCGTTGAATGAGAGGCAATCCATTTTTATTTGCTTTCTTATTTATTTTATCTTTTATTGATTTTTGTGATCTTGTGGTGCGTAATTTCGTGTTTGAGTGTTTTGAATGTAGGCTTATGTTGAGGATGCAAAGATTTGCAAGTGAGTGATAGCATGGAGTACTTCAAAGGAACAAAAAAGGGTGTAAGAATGCTAAGTGTCAACTGGAAAATATGCGTATGAGGTAGACCCGAACCCCAAACTTAGACTGCTTCACAAAGTCTAAGTTTGGGGGGGTGGGGTATTTTACATGTTTTACCATAGTACATATGCACCGACACACAAAATAATTAAAAATCGAAATTGGCTTGAACTCAGGAGGTGCTCGACTAAATGCCCTGGTCGAGCGCCTCATCTTCCAGGGTCCCTAGGCCGCTCGACCAGAGCCTTCGATCGAGCGCTTGACGCTTGACCACATAGCGTGGTAGAGCGGTTCTGCCTTGCTGCGGAAAAATCGCCCCCCCCCCCCCCCCCCTTTTTTCTCCTAAAGTCTCAATTTTCTCCATCATTTGCATTCACAATCAAGTTTCCTTCCACCAAAGGTAAGTTCTTCATGTCCGAGTCTTCATTTTCATTTTTATCATATGTTGGGCATGCACGTAATGTGGCAAACTTGAGTGTTTTTTTTTTTTTAACTATGTGGTTATTGGATGATTTCATGTTTATTAACTATCCTGGTTGCTTATTGAGTGCTTATCTTTGAGTGTGAATTCGTAAGTGAGTGATTGTGGGATTGAGTTAAGAGCTAGAGAGTGCTTGTGTTGTGAGTAGAGTGGATTTGAAAGGAAAGTCGTTCACTTACGAATTCTTCCCTTTCGAATACTTGTGAGGTAATAGATATTAGCTACTAGGTCTAGTCATGGATGTGAAAGACCGTGAGATTTGAGCCTAAAACGAGATTAAAATTCGTTAAGTTTATCTTATTCATTATGAGTGAATCTTCACCTTAGAGGTGCTAGAACTTGTGGGTACTTTTTTTTTTTTTTTATTATGTCTTGTTTGAAATGTCAAAAGTGATCAAATGCCATTTTTGAATTGTTAAGTCGCTTTAGCCAAAAAAATTCAACCAATGACATTAATCCCTAGTTAGCCCGTTTGAGCTTGAGCCTATTCTTTTGCTAACACATTTGAACTTATCTAACTTCTTAAATTTTTTTGTCCAAATTTGAGTGGGGAATAGAAAAAGTCATGAATGAAAGGGGTGGAGTTGGTTGATGCAAAAAACTGTGTGGTTGAGTGAATACAAGAAAGGGGTAGTGAACATTTGTGAATAGTGGGATAGAAAGAAAAGTGTGAGAATGAGCAAAAGAAAATACGAGCTCATACATAGAGAGAAGAAAATATGACAAAAATTGAAAAATGAGAAGAAGGAATGAAGATAAGAAAAGTTGAGGTGTTGAGATTATGGGGAATTGAAAGTGCATTGTAAGGTGATACAAGTGGTGTTCTGTTTCCTGAATTAAAATACTGAAGCTATGATTTTCTTATTCTCCATTCACTTGAGTCAATTCTTCCTATACATTTATCCCACCTGTCCAAAGTGTCTTCAATTCACCCTAGTACAAGTCCTTTTTTATTCGGCATGAATTTTTGTATGTGGTCGAAGTTGAGAGTATTTACAAGCATATGGTCACTGATTTGTGTGAATGATAGTTGATAGTGTCCCTACTTGATAAACTCTTGTGAGGGAGTGAAACACACCACTGAGAGCACATCCATGTCTTGACTTGGTGATTTTTTTTTGTTAATTACCCATGAGTAGGAGAAAGGGGGAGGAGTTTGTGTGCGAGTGATTGATCTTTGAAAGTTGAAAGTGATTACTTGCATGATTTGGTACTTGGTTTCATTTCTAACAATTTTACTTTACTTATTATTTCATTGCTTGAGGACAAACAATATTGTAAGTTTGGGGGGTGGGGGGTTGATTAGACGTGAAATTGTGATGTTTTGATGCTCATTTATGCCACATTATGATTGCTTTTGGTGAGATTTTAGAATTATTTGTGTACTATTTTCATAAACTCATCAATTTTCCTCTTTGGTGTGCATGATAGGAAAGAGAGCAAAAAATGGAACTCGTAGGACTTTGAATCGACTGAAATAGACTCCCGGTTGAGAAGATATGAAGAGTTTTTGAACAAGTATAACGTCAAGCCGAAAGCGCTCGACCGGAGCACTTGGTCGAGCGGAATCTGATCGACCAGAAGTGGTCGAGCTCCACTGGGGTGCTGGAGAAAGAGGGCGCACGACCAACGACCAGAGAAGCTAGTCGAGCGCCTGACACTCGACCAAGTGACGTGGTCGAGCGCCTGGCACTCGACCAAGTGACGTGGTCGAGCGCCTCCGAGAGCTGATTTTCCAAATTATATAAATTCAATTGGAAACCTTATTTTTAGATACCAATACACAATTTTTGAGAGAGAGAAAGTTGAGAACATACCTGGGAGGCTGGGATACCTTTGAAGGGTTTGGAGAGAAGATTTGAAGATTTACACCACCACGAGAAACGCGAGACGATTAATACTTTCACGGTTTAGTTTATTCTTAGTTATTAATTCTTTAGAGATTATTGAGATTGATTTTCCAGATTTCTTTACATACTTTGAGTATAATTTTCAAATTCTTAAGTCCAATTGTATTCCATAGATCGCATATGTTCTTGAATTTCTTGTTGATTTTGACTATGTCTTTGATTATAATATATATTACTTTCTAATTAGTTATAAACAAGCTTGACTAAATTCGTGTATGCTTAGGATAGGATGAACTCGTAGAAATTAGGAACTTGGTAGGCGATTAGGATAATTCGTGGTGTGACGAATTTTATTTCTCTTAATTATTGAATTTTTCTAACAAACCCTAGAATAATCATAGAATTAAGTACAAAAATTATTAAGGAGAGGACGACCGAATCACTCTTTCTCAACAAATAGGCTTAAAGAGGGGGTTTTGAAGGGGTTTGTAATTAACCGGTTTATCTAGGGAGGACGGCCGAATCACCCTAGTTGAATTAGGGCCTTAGTAATTAAGTACAACTCATATAATTTGATTAGTGGTTAGTGAGGTTAAGTTTCGTAAGAGTCAAGTATTGGAATAATATCTGAGGTTTTACTTTTACAATTCTTAGTGTTGGATTAGGGAAGTTGATTACTTAGTTTTAAGCACACTTAGGATTTTACTTTAAACACCACAATTATTTTAGTTGTCATACCAACTCCGTTAGTATACGTAGGGATTCCTATCCAAAGCATCATTCCTCTTAATTGCACTTCAATCGAAGTTAGTATAGATTTGTTCTTTGTTTGCTAGATAGTAGTATTTGAGAATTGATTTTTAAATATTCATTGTTTTACCCAAATCGAATTCTTATTAGCTACGTCACATAGATTTCCAAGGATTTACGCAAATACTAATCCTCCTACGGTTTTGATACTACTTGTCTATATTATAGTGGTCTCATACTCTTGTGGGTAACTGCTAGTTAAAATCTAGTATTTTAAGGCTAAGTCAATTGTCTCAAAATAAGGCTCAGATTAACAATCGTCTCAAATTAGGGCTTTATATTTCATTTTTTCTCAGATTTGGATATGTTTTAAAGTTTTAGTCTCAATTCAAGAATAACGGATGATGTTAATGGCATCAATATTTCTCTTCCTCTTCCCTCCTCTTAATGTATTCTTGGTCAAAATATCTCATTCACTCAAAATCTTCAAAATCTCTCATCCATCTCCACCGGAACAAAATCCCATCAGTTTGTGGTGGAAGAAATTGGATTAAGGGAGTGTACGTCAATTGAATTGTGATTTTAATTATTCCCATTCATTAATTTCGACGCACAAATTCTTTGGGAGCGTTAGAAGAAATTGCAACTTGTTCTTAGAAAATGATGCTGAGGAAATCTTGTGAGAGTTCCCTAATGGTAGTACTTCTCCTACTTGTCGCTTATGAAAAGTCGATAGGGTAACAGGATTTGGACAAAACATTACTTTGTTGCCCTGCCCTCTATGTATTCGATGAAATGCGTCAATGGAGGGCACTTGTAAATTAGTACATGATTCACTTCATAATTAATGGTTTCCTGCTCAAATTTTTGGTATTGAGTGAAGAGAGGAAAAAAGGAAATTTTGGATGCCATTAACACCGCCCATTAAATATTCCTGAATTGAGACTCAAAATTTAAAGATATACTCAAATTTGAGAAAAAATGAAATATTAAGCCCTTTTTTGAGACAGTTGTTAATCCGAGCCTTATTTTTAGACAATTCCTTAAATTCAGTTCTTCCCACAAATTTTAATATGTCAAGTTGACTTTAATTTTGACTCTCTTAATTAGAAGTGTATAATAATAAAAAAAAAAGTTAGAATATTATTACTACTTATTATTTGGGGCATTACTGACTACCACTTGTAATATTGTTAATTATTGCTTGAATTTTACCAATTATTACTTGGAGTATTGTTGTTTATTGGTTGTAGTATTACTGACTATTGTTTAAAATATTACTAATTTAAAACACACACAGTATATACTGAATTGTGTGCTTTTTGCAATTGATTTTTAAAATTCAAGTGCACACAAGAATCATACTTTTAATAGTATTAGAATTGATTATGATTGGTTTCATACTAATCAGTGATTGTCAACTGAAACTTGAAAAAAAACAATAATCGGGTACCCAAAATTTTGTGACCCGATTTTTGGGTAATCGGACTAAATCGGATTTGGGCTCGGATAGGCCAATATTGTACCCAAAATTTTAGGCCCGAACCCGGAGAACCCGTACCAGCACTCAACCCTAATTATTTGGTACGGGAGCATTTTCTTTCATTCTTATACGTGGTAAGGGGCACTTAAGTATGCCCAAAAAAAAAAATCCTGGAAAAGACGACAATTCTTATAGTGTAATTTCGTGTTTCAAGGACATAAGAAAAAGAAATATTATGGGCCAGCATAGTTGGGCAAAAACTTAATCTAGGCCCAGATAACTCCGGCAAAAATAGTTGGCGAATTTAATCTCATAGTATCGTGGGAGGACGCTACCATTCGGTCCATTCACATTCTGATTTTTACTTTACAGTTAATACATATATGTATAAGCGCAATTCTCATATGCACTTGGTGCACGGTGCACTTATTAAACAATTTAAATTGTTTGTACTAAAAAATGTATGCTGATTATACTGAAAATTGTAGTTAGATTACACTAAAAAGTTTACCCTGAAACTCAATTTTCAGTATAAACTTTTCAATGTAATCAAATCACACTTTTCAGTGTAAAACGTCTTAACTGTTGAATGAATGCATCATACACCAAGTGCACAAGAGAGTTACTTTATGTATAATATTTTTTGTATTATGTACCATCACATATAATTAGATACTCCTACATCATTTATAATTATAGACAAAGGTATTATATGTAAATAATTCATGATAAGTTTATCATAAAACAGTTTTAAAGTATCAATAATATCATTAAGAGTACCATTAATTTAATTAGGAGTATCATTAATCTGAGTCAGTGGTAATATATTGTAATTGTTATAAAATTTCTTGAATCCAAATTAATTATACTCCTGGTCAAATATTCAATATTTTAAAACAATTTCATGATAAACTTTTCATAAATTATTTTCATATAAAACTACCCATAATTATAATTATAAAGTGAATGCATATAGATAATAGCAAATATTCAGTTATCAATAACTACGTGGATTGTGACGAAATGAAATAGTTCGAATGGTTAGCCAACATATTATGGGGTTGAGTTAATATATCTTTATATATATATATATATATATATATATATATATATAAGCGCGTCGATAGTAATTTCAGGGAGAGAGAAATGGAAGATTTGGATCTGAGGGACTACTTGTTTCAAATTCTTCAATGAACATGGAATTTTTTTTATCTCCACCTTCGGATATGTTGGATGAATAATTGTTTTTATAGTGATTATATCACTAGTCTTGTGTTATAGTTTTGAAAAAAATAGATAAAAGGAGAGGTAATTGTATTTTAGAATTTTTTCTTGTTCACACTAACCAATAATTACACTATATTCACTACAAAAAAATATGAATTAGACGAGGGTATATAAAGAGGGATATAAAACCCTCGATATTGTCGAGGGTTTAGACCAGGGAATTTTGTGCATGAGGGAATTGACGAGGGGACTTTTGTCCTCGTCTTTCACGAGGGAACTGGCGAGGAAAAGGTGGGGCCACCTGCACCAGACGAGGGTCCAGACGAGGGAAGAGCCCTCTGCACCAGACGAGGGACTGAATCCCTCAACAATTATGGGACGTGTCACCAGACGAGGGAATTTCCCTCTTCCTGCCTCGGATACCCTTCACGAGGGTTTATATTCCCTCGACAAAAAAATTGCAGGGACGCCAACTTTAATTTGAAATGCATGCGAGGTGGGCCCTTTGGAATCTAGTAGATGGTGAGGGAATTTTCCCTCTTCTTGACCCTCGGCTAGAGTGCAATAAATCCCCTAGCAGCTACCACCCATCTGCATTTTTAGAAGCATTCGAGAGAGAGAGAGAGAGAGAGAGAGAGAAGAGGAGAGGAGAGGAGAGGAGAAGAAAAGAGAGGAGAAGAAAGGAGATGAGCTCCGGCCGCCGTCTACCACCACCGACGACGTGAAATACTTGCTGAACTTTGTTACACACATTCACAAAAACGTTTATACGGTAAAAATTTCATTTTAATCGGTTAAATTTTACAATTATTGAATATTAATATGTATATTTTCATGATATATATGTATATATAGTATGCTTGTACTCAAATATGTATAATATAGATTATATAATATGCATGCAGCATGTAGGGGTTTAGTTATATATATAATTAATTAATTAATTGTGTTAATTTAGTATTAGATGCTAATTATATATGCATGCATATATAAAGTATATATTTAATTTGTTGATGAGTAGTAATTAATTATTTATGCAACTATTATAAATAAATAATTAGTGAAATTTAATTTGATATATATATATATATATAGTTGCTAATTAATTTCTTAAGATATGTACATATATATATATATATATATATATTTAATTAGGTAATTATATTATATATATATATATATAGTTGCTAATTAATTTCTTAAGATATGTGCATATATATATGCATATATATATATATATATGCATATATATATATATATATATACATGTTGAAGTTGAAGGAGGGGTACTTTATTGATATTGTTTGTTGTAGAATATGTGCGTTCCGACTTGATTAATATTATAATTAAGTCGGAAATGGATGCACGTAGGAATTTTGATTAATTGGGAATACGAAAAAACAAAATGAAACTCTACCGAAATTTTTAGAAAATATTAATTAATTAATTATAATGTAATAATAACTTAATAGGAGAATACAAATGATTAATTGTAGGGTTTAATTCATTAATATGAAACAGATTGATATGGACTACTCAAGTCGTTTACGTTGGATGTATGGTCCAAGATCGATTAATGGCATGTTAGCTCCTGAATTTATTAGTGGACTCGATTCATTCATAGACTTCGCCACTAGTAACCCAAATTGGATGAATCGAGGAAAGATTAGGTGTCCTTGTAATAAATTTAGATGCAGGAACAAAACGTTTCAGTACCCTGATGATGTGAAAGCTCATTTGTATAGAAATGGTTTTATGCCAAATTATTACAATTGGGTTTTTCATGGTGAGGAAAATTGGGGTCAAATTCCGCATCAATACAATAATCAGGCGTCGTCTTCTTACGGACCGGTTGATGAGACCGCAGGATCTAGCTCGTACCACGATATGATCACGGACTTAACTTCCGGGCCCCACTTTGGAAATGTGGATAACGAGTCGACTGTTGAGGAACCCCCTAATCAGTATGCTGCACAGTTTTATGATATGCTTCGTGCAGCGGATCGGGATTTGTATCCTGGGTGCGAATCACACTCGCAACTGTCATTCAATGCCCGTATGCTGAACATTAAAACTGAAAATAGACTATCTGAAAGGGGTTATAATCAAATTGTTGACTTGGTTCGTGAGATATGTCCTCCGGATAATTTGGTGCCCAGAAAGTTTTCCGATAGCAAACAGTTGATGGGTGAGATGGGGCTTCCTGTGGAGAGGATCGACTGTTGTGCAGGGAATTGTATGTTATATTGGGGTGCAGACAACGATCTTGAATATTGTAAGTTTTGCGGTCGGCCACGGTTCAAACCCGCTAGACGCGATGTGAATGGTCGACTGAAAAAGAAGAGCCCTTTCAAGGAGATGTTCTACTTTCCCATCATCCCTAGACTGCAAAGATTGTATCAGTCCAATGCAACTGCGAAGGCACTTGGACCAGTCGTATCCTGAATTTGCATCAGAAATTCGGAACGTGAGGTTGGGCTTGAGCACCGACGGTTTTCAGCCGTTTGGGCAGTCGGGGAAACAATACTCCTCATGGCCGGTGATACTGACGCCGTACAATCTACCACCATGGATGTGCATGAAGGATCAATTCATGTTTCTTACGGTTCTGGTGCCTGGTCCTAAAAATCCAAAGGATAAATTGGATGTATTTTTACAACCATTGATCCGTGATTTGATGATTTTATGGGAATATGGAGTGGTAACGTACGATATTGCTACAAAGCAGAATTTTTTGATGCGGGCTGCACTAATCTGGACAATAAGTGACTTTCCAGCCTACTCGATGTTGTCTGGATGGAGCACATCTGGAAGGCTTGCTTGTCCATATTGTGCAGAAAACACGGATGCTTTCACTTTGAAGCTCAGTCGAAAGCAGTCGTGGTTTGACAACCATCGTAAGTTCTTACCCAGATATCATCCGTATCGAAGGAACAAGACTGCATTCAGAAAGAACAAAACAGTTGATGATGATCCACCGCCCATCCGTACAGGTGTTTCGATCCTTGAGGAAATTAATTGGATTGGATTTATGAAAGTTACGGAAGAGGGTGCTGATGCTCACAACAAAGTTCTAGATGGGGGTTGGAAGAAGAAGAGCATTTTCTGGGAAGAAGAGGAAGAAGATCAAAAAGATCAAGAAGACGACAATGATGATAAGGATGATGATGACGAGGATGAAGATGATGATCAAGAAGATGAACATGATGATTATGATGACGATGATTGATTATTTGTTATGTATACATGTTACAATTTTATATTAACTA
The DNA here is from genome assembly GCA_947034835.1 of Ballota nigra. Classification (NCBI taxonomy): domain Eukaryota; kingdom Viridiplantae; phylum Streptophyta; class Magnoliopsida; order Lamiales; family Lamiaceae; genus Ballota; species Ballota nigra. Next base: position 36,171,160 of record OX344725.1, read on the forward strand.
TTGATGTGTTCATTATTTGTTATGTATACATGTTACAATTTTATATTAACTATTGATGTGTTCATTATTTGTTATGTATACATGTTATAATTTTACATTAATTATTAATGTGTTTATTAAATGCTATGTATACAGATGGCTGGAGGTAGAAGTATTCGTAACCTTTTCGGTGGCCGGCGATCGTCCTCCCGTACACCAGAGTCAGACCGTGAACCGGTACAACTCTTTTTAGTTGTTATATATAATATCTTATACACATGTTATAACTGTAATTATTAAATACAGATGAAAACATCTGAAGAAAATACGGGTCGACGTAGGGATTGGAGATCGTCCTCTCAAACCGGAACAGTACCGGTTCCTGATTTGCAGAATCAGGAAGATGATCTAACTCAACACGGTGGAACATCTCCAGAAACGGTTGAGGACGACCCTGAGATTCCAGAAACTGCAGAAGAACTCACCAACCATGCACCTCGTCCTAATGTGCTACGCATCTACACGTATCACAAATGTGTATGTTAAATATCACTTAGTCTTTTTTATTTGATTTTATTTGATTTTTTTACATATACGCTTGAAAAATATACAGATTGATGCCCTCGAATGCTGTTTCGAGGTTGATTCGAAATATAATATCCCATCGAATGGAGATGGGCGGGTTCACATATAAGTTGGTGTCAAAAGAAAGGAAAAATGAATGGTGGGAAACATTCCAGGTATACATTCATTTTGTTAATATTGTGTAGAATTATATGTATGTATATATTTTTACTTAATTAAAATCAATATGATTGTATATATTTTCTTCAGAGGGAGACGTACTGGGATCCTCGGACGGAAAATACTGTGTTCATCAAAGAGTTGTTTATCCGGAGGTCTAGAGAACGATTTTCTGATCTGCTCAGTCTTTGGAAGAGGATCAATAGAAGGGAAGGGAAAATACCTTCGTGGGACATGAGATTCTGGACTGCATTACTTCAGTACTGGCAATTGCCCGAGGTCATTAAAAAAAGCAACCAGTGCAGAGCAAACCGCTTGTCTGCGGCCGGAGGAAGAGGCCCCTCAAAACACAAAGGAGGGGCAAAGGGAGCCGCACAATGGACTCAGGAATACGTAAGTAATTCCTACACTACAACATAGGGAGATTTTAATTACTTGATTACACATATCTTTATTTTTTGGAATACAGGAGAAGAAATATAACCGTCTCCCAACTGAATGGGAAATTGTGCAACATTTCCACAACTGTGGGGAAGGAGAGTACACGTATGGAGGAATTGCTGACATAATTGTAAGTATTTTACATTAACATTATAAATTGAATAGTAAGGTAACACGTTTGTATACTTGAGATGATGTCAAAAAATTTGTATGTCTAGGACTCTGTGGAGGAACGAGTCTCGCAATTACCGCCTCCAGTAGACGATACTGAGCGCTTGAACCGACTGAGTCAAGTGTATGCTGAGACAGTGAGGCCAGGCCACGGAAAAGTTAGGGGCCTCGGTCAAATGAAGACGATGCATATACAATCTGGCCCAGGCGGGACATCAGCTGGCACACACATTGGCGGTTATGATCAAAGAGATGTTGATCGTTTGCTGGCTGAGGAGCGCGCGAGATACGAAAGATTGCTGGCCGAGCAACAAAGACAGCAAAACGAATTTGTGCGCCAGGAAGTACACAATCAGATGATGGCATGGTTTCAAGGCCAACAGGGAAACCTACCTAGTGGTTTTTCTCAACCAGCTAGTGCATATCCTCCTTACCCAGCTTATCCTTCATATCCTCCCGCCCCTTCCGCATCTGGTTACGCCCCTTATCCTCCCCCTGCCCCTTATCCCTCGGCCGGTCCTTCTACTGGTATTCCTCCTGTTCCTCCTACTGGTTTTCCCACCGCACCTAATCCTCAGGCCTCTCCTGCTCGTCCTCCCGCTTCCGGTCCTTCATCGTCTCGTCGCAATTCCATCTCTCCAACTGGGTTTATAGACCTACTTGAAAGAGGTACATATTCTAGTTACCCCCCGAGGGGTAATTATTCCGGAAATGAAAGAGGTGATGATGATGATGATGATGATGAGAGTTAGGATGTCATAAATATTTGAACATGTTTTGGAACTATATTTGTTGGTTTGATATTTTACTGTTTATTTGGATTTATATGTCTGGATATTTGAGCATGTGAGTTTGTTATTATCATTATTATTGATTATTAGTTATGAATATTGTTGAATATTAAAGTTTTATTGATTTTTAAAAAATATATTCATCAATATAAGTGTATATGTGTATATGTGTACACATATTAGTAATTAGTGAAGAGAATTTAAAAAGTATGTATTTTAAATTTTATTGATTTAAAAAAAACGATCAATATATGTGTATATATGGACATATATTAGTAAGTAGTGAAAAATAATTTAAAAAGTATGTATTTTATAATTTTATTGATTTAAAAAAAAACAATCAATATATATATATACACATATTAGTAATTAGTGAAAAAGAATTTAAAAAGCTAAATATAAATGTACACAAATATATAAGTAGTGAAAAAGAATTTATTGATGTATTCATTAAAAATATTTTAATATTATAAATAATAAAAATAATATATATAAGTGATAGTTTAATTTTATATGTAATAATAATTTACATATAATGTATAACAAACAATTAATATTAATTAGTATGATATTTAAAATATATAACACAAAAATATATGAAATATATATATTACACCCTAAAACATAACAACTAAATTGTCTTGTCCAAGCGGCACGGCAAAACATGCAAGATCTCTCCATACATAGAGGTCGCGTGTTCGAAACTTGAGGGGGGCAAATTTCGCCCAATTAAAGTTGAGAGTGAGGTTGGAGGGTGGTAGCCTAGTGGATCCGCGGGGGAGGGGTTGTGTTAGAGGTCTTGAGTTCGAAACCCACGAAATTGCATTTTTTTTTCGGAGGGAACTAGACGAGGGAATTTCCCTCGCCACGTCAGCCGAGGGAAAATTCCCTCGCCAACCGCCGCCTGTCACGTCAGGGTTAAAGAGGGTTTTAATTCCCTCGCCCACGTTTCCCGAGGGCTTTAAAGAGGGAAAATTCCCTCGTGCCCTATTCCCGAGGGATTAATTCCCTCGCCCTTCACGAGGGATTAGCCGAGGGAAATTTTGTCGAGGGATTTTTTTCCCCCGTCTCTTCCCACGCGAATTCCCTCGTTAAAACCCTCTCCATTTTTCGAGGGATTCGTTTTTCCCTCGTGTACAGATTGGCGACGAGCATTTTGGAGAGGGAATAAATCCCTCTTCAATACCCTCTCTATCTTCAATTCCCTCTCCAAAACCTTCTCCAAAACCCTCTTTAAATCATCTTATTTTTGTAGTGATTATCCTTATTCACAGTAATGAAGAATTCACAAATCATGCAGTCATTTTCATTTAACCCAACTTTTTTTAATATGCAAATTATTAACTTTATATTATTGTAAGGAAGTTGAAATGGGCGGCCATAGAATGTCCAACAGAATATACTTTTGTGCAAGCACCATCGCCACTTATTAATATAAGATGAAAATATGATAGAGAAAAGTCGTTCCTTGTATGGATCAATTTTTTGATCCTATTGTTTGATTAAACACACCTAGTAGATTGATAGACCATGATATAATTTAAATTCTATAATATACATACTCTTTCATACCATTAAAATGCACTAGGATATATTTTTACACAAATTCAAACACATATTAACGTTATTGGAAATTTGAAATGGTATCACATCAATGACAGATTTTTTTACAGCATGTATTAGTGTGAGATTGCTTCATACATTAATAATTGAAGGATATTAGTTGTCTTCGCTAAAAAGTCTTAAGTTTATTTTCAATAAACAACTAATACTCTTCAATTTAAATAACTAATATCATTCAGTAAAAACAACTAATATTTTTTTAATGAAAACAACTAATATTCTTCAATGGTTCATGTATGAATTATTTTCACTCTATACTTTGTCAAAGGGAAAATTGTATTTTTGGTCCCAAGAGAATGAACCAATTGCAAAATGGTCATTTTTAAGCATTTTTAGTCCCATGTGATTTTATGTCAAACTTTTAACATAATTCCTTATTTTTTCAAATTATAGACATATTATACATTAATAATTTACAGATTTTTACATATACTTTAATTATTGGTTTAAATTCTTTTTATTTTTAAATTATATACTCTCTATGTCCCAATATTAATTTCCCAAATTTTTTGTTGTTTTGTTTAAAAAAAAAAATTGTTTATTAATATATGGTGGACACATATTGATTTTTTAGTGTTAAAGTAATGAATAATGTTGAAAAGTGAAAAAAATAAGTGATATTTTTGGTAATATTGTGTGAACTTGAAGGTTAAAGATTATATGTAATAGATTGTTGTTTTTGTTATTTGGAATGAAAAACTTATTGTGGGACGGTCCAAAATGAAAAGTGGAAAACTTACTCCGAAACGGAGGGAGTACAATTTTATCCCCAGATTTTAAAGTAATTATTATTTTGTTCAAAAATATTTTTTGTATTTTAAAATTATATTTAAAAGTCAATTTTAGTCAAGATTTTCATCCAAAAACTATCTGATGGGACCCAAACTGCAAAAAAAAAAAAAAAAAAAAAAAAGGACTAATTCTGCACATAGGTATCAAATGTGTTTTGGGTCAATTTTCTTGGTAGACATGTTCAATTCTCTAATGTCAAAATTTTATAATGTGAATTGCCTACAAAATTTTATAATTTGATAGACATGTTCATTCCCCATCCCCAAACAATTTATCTAAGAAATAAAACTCCTTAGTAGTTAATTACCTACATGTAATTTTCCTACAAACAATTTTTCTATGAGAATTCCGTAGATACTCTCTGTAGGTAAGGAATTAAAATGTTTATATAATTAAAATAAATTGTAGGCGATTTTAAAGCCATCTCTAATTAAATTTTTTAATGAAAATTTTAAAGTTATATTAACAAATTTTTGTAGTTAATTCTTTATTTTTATTTATTAAAGGGAATCTGATACTTAATTAATTTTATATGAATTCTTCCAACGGCCCTTCTTATAAAACTGAGAAGTTCTGACCCCATACTCCGAAGTTGCGTCATCAGGCAAGTTGAATTGGCAATCGACCAGATACATTGAATCTGGACATTCTTCCACAAAAAAGAAAATGAAGAAAACTCACATGGATTCAGCATTTGAATATTTCGGAGTGTTCCAAAACGAATTTCAACAAGTACAGAACATGCTCACCTTAAATGGTATCTTGAGTAAATTTAAAAAATTATATATCAGACCGCGTTATTTACGAGACATTTCTATGGTTCAATTTTATTAGTTATATTTTTTTTATTATATATGGGAGAGTATTATTAGTAGATACTGTAAATTCAATTTTAAATAAAGTGATTGTTTATGAAAATATAATATTTTTATTTTTTATTTATAGTCATCTTATTTATAAATGAATCCCACAATACCTTATTATACTCGAAGTAATATGAATATTTATGATTTGTGAATGCCATTGTAAAATTAAATTCACGTTAATTGAAGGACAATCTAGTCAATTTTAAATTAGCTACAAGTTACTATTACACAAGATACTTTATAATTGGGGATCCATGTGCAGTTAATGCTGATCTTCAATTTTGATTAGCCACGCAACAAATAAATTATTATAAAATGTTTAAGCTAATGTATTATGTATCATATGTTTACCTTGAAAATAAACTTGCGCGAACACACATAATTGAATGTAAAATAAAGTTGAGAAAATTTATACAGACAACTCTCTTTTCGATGACAACCTCGCTTCAACTGTCGATTGATTTTCCTATTATAAAATTAGATATACTTACGTCGTATCTTCCATTCCAAATTTCAGATTAATTTTCTAACTCACTCAAAACAAATCAAACTTAATAAAATACTAGAATTAAATTTTATCCACTAACTTTGGACTTTTTTTTTTCCTAAAAGGACCTAGTTTTTTTTTTGGAATTTTCAATTTAATCTCATAACTTACCAATTGATCCAATTTAAATCCTACCATTACCAAAAATAAAATAAAAATAACATTGTATTATCTCGCCGTAAAATAAACAACATGGTATGACAAAAAAAAAAAAAAAAGTGAATATACGACATCTATTCTATTTCACCGATAAAAATAGAACTAATTGATAAATTACAGGATAAATATTCTCAAACAAAGTATTATATGAAATGATTCGTGATATATTTATCATAAAATTATGTTAAAATATCAAATATTTAATTAAGAATATCAATTGTATTTTTTTTTTTTAAATAAAGTGTCGACACGCAAGTATAATAAGTAAGCGGGAATAATGGTATACTTTAGAATGGAGCCCACATGGCATATATAATATAATGTGATGATGCCGTAATATTTTTATATAAACCACTTCCCCTGCGTTTAGTAATCAACACTCCCTCCCATTAGTAGTTTTCAGTTTCACCACTCTGTTTGTCTTCCTTGACAGAAGAATAAGATGGGTCGAAGCTGGAATGATGATACAGTGGGACTGAAGAGGAGAAATGAAGAGCTGGAGAAAGAGCTGAAGAATAGCCTGGAAAGGGAGGAGAGAATGAAGAAGGAGCTGCAGCGGACATTCGAGCGGCTGCGGGTGGCGGAGGAGGCGGAGGAGCGGCTGTGCACCCAGCTGGGGGAGCTCGAGGCCGAGGCCGTCGATCATGTCAGAGAGTATATGGCCCAGATTGCCACTTTGTCCCAAAACCTCTCTATTGCCCACAAACTTCTGCAAGATGCTTCCATTTCCATAAATTCTACCCCTCCCTCTCTCTCTCTATTAGTTGATTAAATATTTTTCTTGTGCTTAAACTGTAATTACTGCATGAATTTGTGGTGTATTTAAGTTTCGGATCCATGGAAGGAAATTTCGTTTTTGTCCCTCTCGGATTTTCCTTAGGATCTCTCTCTGTAATTTTCTTACTTTCCTCTTTATATATGATTTCCCACAACAAAGTTAACTTTTTTTTTATATTGATTATTGATTTCTGGTCAGTGACGGATCCAAAAATTTTTATTGGCGGGGACACCAAAGAATATATAACATTAAAAGTTCTTATATATAATACTAGTCTATTACTCCCTTCGTCTCAATATTTTTTGCCTCTTAATTGACACTATTTTAAAGAAAAGATGTACGAGGGTAAATTATTAAGAGGTAAGTTTCATACATTTTTATTTATAAAGTACATAAATTGGTTGGATTTTGTGAATGAGTAGAGAAACTATCATTGAAACCTACAAATTTTAATAGATCCAAATATTTGAATGGGTTGATTATCAACAAAAAAAAAAAAAAAAATATATATATATATATGCGTGTGTGTATAGGCAAAGTATTATTTGAATTATACTCACACTAATTATAATCGTGAACAACAATTTATTTATACCTTATGTTGAAACAATTAATACCTTTAGTGAGAATAACTAATATCACTTCAATTAATACCTTTATTAAAATTAACTAATACCTTTTGGAGCTAATACTCTTAGTGCAGTTCACTGATACCTTTAATGTAATTTACTAATATCCTTCAAACAAGTTTCACCATAAAGATCTTCCCATACATACATACATATATATTAAGAAAAACACTATATATAAAATAGTAAAAAAATAAAAAAAATTGTGGGGGCACGTGCCCCCACTCCGGGACACGTGCGTCCGTCTCTGTTTCTGGTCGTGTATAGTCCAACCAGTTTGATCCGCTTTTTAAAATATAAGTCAAGAGAAACTAAACTTATATAAATACATGTTTTAAAAATTTATTTTATCAATAAAAATTCAAGTTTCAATAGTTAAACTTAATTGAAATTCCTATTAATGCTCTTATGACAAAAATACAAAGCAATCATATGATTGAATAATTAGATAAATCAACAAATAAATTAATTGATCAACGATAAAGATTGTGTCTTCATTCAATTGAAGGATTAAACAACTTTTTTTTAAAGGCCAGTATGTAAGGTTGGTTTGATAGACAATTAAGTTTGGTGATAGTAATTTTTATATAATACCTATTTTTGATTTCATAAAGTTACTCATCAACGCTCTTCATATATAAACACGTTTTGTAAAAAATCCTATGGATTAAAGTTACTCTATCACCCCTCTCTTTCAACCTAAAATAAGTTTGAAGTATCAAATATTTGATAAAAAAATATTATATGAATCTCATCAGAAGTAATAAAAAAGACAAAGACTTGTGCAAGTTCACGTGAACTTAGTTTCGTGAAATATCTCTGTTATACATACACATTATTATTGTTATGTATAATTACTATCACTGTTATGCATATACATTGTCACTGTTAAAATATATCATATATGTATATGCAACATAACACTGCTAGTGAATATACATAACAGTGACACTTAAAAAAGAGTTCACGTGAACCTGAGTTCACATGAGACCTACTCATAAAAAAATTTGGGTAAAAATATAAAAACAATTAAATTATGACACCACTTACCCTGATTTTTAAAATAGTATTACCTCCATTCCACAATAATTTGCGCATTTGTCTTTTCAGTTTGTTCTGCACTAACTTGCATACTCTAAAAAAAGGAACATTAATTAGTGTGCATACTAATAAAATCTTTTTTAAAATTTATATGCACAATTAGATGTGCAAGGTTTTTTTTTTGGAACGGACTGAATAGTTGCTACATGATTACTTCATCATTTAGAAAAATATGCAGTGTGAAAGAGTCATTTGCCCAAAAATTCAGTTTTGATTTTCATTGAACAACCTCAGTAACCACCTTACCTATTAGTTCATAGGTGCTCCTAAGTCCTAACTTTATCTATGTACAAAGTAAAAAAAAAAAAAAAAGGATAAAAGGATAAAAGGATTTATTTCAAAAAAAAAAAAAAATTAATCAAAGGATTGAATTGGGGTTTATGAATGGTTAGGCAGCCAACCGCGTGAGATAAAAGGATTTGATAGCAACAATCATCAAAAGTAACACATGCCTTTACCCAAAAGCCAACACTACATAATTCCAATAAAAATGCGGAGAAACATGCGACTTATATATCCTCCCCGTCGATACCGACTTGCTCGGATTTAATTTAGAGATGGATACAACACAACCACCATCAAATACACCCTCCGTCCCTATTAACTTACACTAAGATGAGTACACAAAATGAGAAAGTGACGTAACAAATAAAATTTTGAGGGGCAATCTCATAAGTTATTATATATAAAATAAATAAATTTGATTGTGTGTGAGTTCAAATATAATAACATTTTGCATAATATTAAGAGTGAAGGTTAATGAAAGATCTTCTATTTTTTATTGTGTGCAACCTATTTTTGGTCGTACAAAAAATAAAGGGTTAATTCTAAAAAAAAAATTATGAATTTTGTGATTTTTATCAATTAAATATATTATTTTTTTTCTTTGCAATTTAATATACCACCTTTTAAATTTTGCAGTTTGATGCATCAAATAACTTTCAATCAACAATTAAATGGCGTGGCTACCGGATATTCCACATAAAATTCACGTAGATGTCAACAAATTAAATTGTATAATTTTTAAAATGAAAATAACGTCTTTATTTTAAACACGTTATTTTTATTTTTAGAAAAATAATTTTATTTGTCGGTGTTTAAATGGATATTTATGTGACATATTCGACAGTAATGCTATTTAATTGTTGTTGGAAAATGATTAAATGTTTTAAATTGCAGAATGTTAAAATATGGTGTATTCAATTGCCAAAAAAAAATTGTAATTTATAGAAAATACAAAATTTATGATTTTTTTTTTTCAATTAGCCGTAAAAATAAATATGTGCGAGTCATTTATGGGATAAAAGGACTATACTGAACTACATTAAAAATATGTGTCCGTCTACGATTCTTCTACATTATCCTGTTTTGATTGTAGAAGTGAGCTGAGCCCGTTGGATTAAGATCAGCTCGTCAATTAGTTTAATATTTTAAATTTAATATAATTATATAGTAGTAATAATTTTGCTAATAGTTTATTTTTACTCAAAAGTATAGACTTTCTATTTCTGTGGTTGAGGTTTTACGTTATATTTTATCACATCAAGCCAGCATTGTGTGTGGACAGTGATGATTAAGATATTTGATCAATTGGCTTTTGGGTGATATGACGTCCTAGACATTTATTAACGTATGAAAATTTGATTTGATTTGATCTGTGTAGGGTTGCAATTAATAATATTATAATATAAAACAATATTATAATTATCACTATTTTTCCGCTCAATAAAACTCTTCACATCTTAAAATACATAATTTTTAAGAAAAATAAAATATGTGAATTTAAGATTAAATAAAATAATAATATTTTAATATTTATTAACTTTTGTGCAAAATAATTATTTTTATATTAGGGATATGAAAGGTGTCGTGGAATGGAAAAAAAAGAGTGCGAAGAATTCAATATAAAGAAGGGAGTAGTATCATTTTTATAGTCGAATTACATCTCACCCCAAATCATTCTAATATTAAATTGAATAAATTATTTTTCGTTCTCTTTTCCAATCGTTCTTGATCAGTGCGGACTAAATTGGTATCATGATTATTAAAATAATCATATTAGAATTTTAAATAGAGTATATCAACGTAAACTAAATCTCGTTAACTTATCTTTTGCCGCTTCTGCACTAATACATTTTTTATATATATAAAACTCTCCTTTTCAAATAAATGATGTTCTTCTTTCTTTCCTTCTCTTTTTTTTTTTTTTTTAAGATTGAGGTCCTTCATGAATCCTAATACATATTGCATATATATGAAAGTTCATCTCACTTATCATAATTTGGGTGCCCAAGATGCAGTCAATTAAAGTTAACTAGTGTTAAATCCACGGTTACGCGGGCTTGTAATTATTTTTATTTTTATGTTTTAATTTTTAATATTTGAATGTATAACACGGATTTATATTTGAAAAACATTATCGTATCAAAGTTTAAGTGATAATTTTACTTCAGGTTACATATTAAAAAATCATTGCCTTTAGAAAAAAAATAACAATGTCTATTTCACTAAAAAAAAAATAAAAAAAAAATTCATTACACGTTTGTTCAATTGCAATATAACTTATTCGAAAGAATCAAAACAACTGGAAACGTTGCTGATTTATAATCCAATTCAAATGAAAAAAAAAATCACACATTCCGGAATATTTCTCTATAAACCACATTTGTTGTGCTTTTCGATGGTTTACCGTCTGGATCCAAACAAAGGATTTTTAAACTGCTCTTGCTCGTAACTCTAGACACTGCAACATACAACTGCCCATGTGTGAACACCGGCTTGGGAAGATATAGTCCAACTGTAGACAAAGACTGTCCCTGACTCTTATTTATCGTCATAGCAAAACAGAGAAGAATTGGAAATTGTCTTCTTGTAAAATTCACAGGCATTGTGTGGTCCGAATTAGTCAAATTCATCATCGGAATGTAGACCTTGTTCCCAATATTTCTACCTGAAATTATCTCAGCCTCGAGCACATGACTTCCAAGCCCGGTGATTACCAATTTCGTATCATTGCACAATCCAGCTTTCTGATCAATATTTTACAAAAGAACCACCGACACACCTTCCTTCAGAATTAGACGATGATTTGGCATGCCTGAACACTTAACAGAATTTAGAAAATCAACAGATACAATCTCTTCGTTTTGTCCATGCCTAAAGTTCGTCTGACAGACACTGTCGAAGCTCAAGTATTCTCTCGTATTACCAGTAATCATTGAAAGAATCTCCTCATTTATCGTTTCAACACCGTGATGCGTAGGTGCAAGAATGACCCTCTCTTCAAAGTATATACGTGCGTAGATTCTCAACTATGTTTGGATAAATACTTTGAATCATTGAATGCACTGGGTCGTTCACATTAGAATTTAGGATATCACCAGGAATCTCAATTTCCAGAAAGCTATCGTTGCAACCTCCAAGAGTACCGTCCCCAATACTCAAAATCCAATTGGAGAAATGCTCAACCTCAGTCGAGTTGCTACCAGAAGAGATATATTGCAGCCTCATATTTTTTGTCAAAGTTAAAACCTATAATAAGAATATAAAAAAGAGATTTTTTTTATTAAAAAAAAAAAAAGAAGCCAAACAAATATTAGACAACATTAAAATTGGTAATCACATAATAAATACATATTTATCAAGAAACATACCTTGCAAAACTCCCACAAATACGATGCATGTATAGTAGAATGCACAACATCCTCTCTACTCCCTTTGGGTATAACGGTTAGAATTTGCCTAAAATCTCCACCAAGCACTACAGTTTTTCCACCTAAAGGAAGACCACTCATCGAACCATCCGGACACCTAACAATATCCCTCATTGTTCGGTCCAGAGCCTCAAAGCTAAATCTGTTGATCATCGGTGCTTCATCCCATATAATAAGCTTCGCCTTCAGCACAAGTTCAGCCAGCTCAGACCCAGGTTTTATGTTACACGTAGAAGTCTCGTCAACATTAAGAGCTGCTATACCACTCGAAACACCGTTAAGGACAATACTTCCCTCAGACTGCAGTGCCGCCGAAAGTGTCCTCCAAATAAATGTCTTCCCAGTACCACCATAACCGTACAAAAAAATATCCCGCCACTTCCAGAATTAACAGCACCCATGATTTCACCCAATACACCACTCTGCTCGGCAGTTTGAGTTGAACTCAATTTCTCATACTCTGATCTAAGCTCCACACGATCATACATCAATTCCTCCCGTATAAGCTTATTCAAACCATCATTGACCATCCCATGATTAGGCACCGGCATAGATGAAAACCTACTCAATGTCGACCCATTCATATGAAGAAGTTTTTCAATCTCAATCAGAGTGTAGTTTTTTAATTCATCATCACTCAACTGCAAATCTTTACACCAGACACAATTAACTTTAAGCATATAAATCCCACACATATTATTTCAATAATTTAGGGGGAAAAAAAGAATTAATACCTGGAATACCCAAGACACTTCTCATTCTATACTGTATATCATCTGTCAAATGTTCCCAAGTCTTGTCAAAAACAATTTCAGGTGAGCTCATAGACGATGAAATTAGAAGTATGGAGAACAAGTTTCTTAAATAGTGGGTCGACGCCCAGAAACTTGCTTCCACAATTCCATCGATGTACTCCCTATCGTCGTCCAACAACCCCGTGGAATAACATGCATCCTTAAAAGTATCATATACAACACCATATACAGTACGTATCATCTCATGAGACTCTACTCCAATGCTATGAGGCAACAAAAGACTCAAATAAAATGGTTCGCCTGCACAGGGGAACATTAATCAACCTTCCTATATATTTTTTTATATATACTATTAATCTCGTTAACTTATCTTTTGCCGCTTCTGCACTAATACATTTTTATATATATAAAACTCTCCTTTTCAAATAAATGATGTTCTTCTTTCTTTTTTTTTTTTTTTAATTGAGGTCCTTCATGATTCCTAATACATATTGCATATATATATGAAAGTTCATCTCACTGATCATAATTTGGGTGCCAAGATGCCAGTAAATTAAAGTTAATTAAGAGGCAAAGTATAAGAACATAATTTGAAATACATATTGCTAATAAAATGTCGCCAAGTCATATGCACCAAAATGTTATTTGCGCAAAATATTTTCATTATCTTTTTCTTATTTTACGAGACACCTACTTTAACTAAAACAATAATTTGTGAGCTTTTCTTGCCTATAAAAGTCCAAACCAATAGAAATGGAAACTCGTTGCCCCCCTTTTGTTTCCTGAGTTTGATTTTTAGCTAAGAAGTAGGAGTACTAGTTAAAGGAGATTTTTGTAAAAATGAAAATGCACTGGATAAAGCCACGGGAGCAAAATTAGGTCCAAGTCAAATCAAGGTCTAGCATGACTTTGATTTAATATTATTTTTTTTATTTTTTTAAATGATCAATGTTTAATTTATCGATCATCTATGTTTGCTTAGAAATGTGCACATTCTTGCCGCAACCATTTTTCTATTTCCACATCCACACCTATAAAAATAGGTAAAAAAAACACTCACATCCTAATTTCACAAAATTTAATAAAATCACATGATTCTTGTATGCTTTAAAATGCATGACATGCATTTGAATTTTGAAATGAATTGCAAAAAACATTCAACCCAAGTAGTAGTCATTAATATCTCAAACAATAAAAAACAATATCTAAGAAATAATCGATAATATCACGAGTAATAATCAACAATACACCAAGTATTAGTCAGTAATACCCCAATCAATAATCAATAATACACTAGCTAAGCAGTAATCAACAATAACACAATTTTTTTAATTAAATATTTAAATTTAAAAAAATTAAAATTAAATTTAAAATTCAAGTGCATGTCATGCACCTGAATGCATATAAAAATTTGTGTAATCACAACACCTATATTTACCCATTCTCTCTTCTTACTTGCATTTCCTTAAAAAATATGTCTTTCTCACCCATAGCTTTTGAACCTTCTCGATCATCTCTAAACAAATATATTTACTCATATAAACGACATTCTCATAGAATTTCAATTTTAACCAAACACATATTTACTATTTATTGAATTGATGATATGCACATCTATATTTCATTCACCTTCATCTCTAAACCAACATCATGATCTACAAATTTACATTTGGAGCTAATAAAAATTTGTACAAAGCTAGTTTCTCTTCATTGATTATGAGAATTTAATAAATATACACTACAAAAAAAACTCTTATTTGCCGAGGGAATTTAAAGAGGGATATGAAGCCCTCGTCATTAAAGAGGGAAATCTCGAGCAAATATTTTGAACGAGGTAATTCACGAGGGTACAATTTCCCTCGCCTACAAAGAGGGAATTAGCGAGTAAAGAGTGGTCCCACGAGCATAAGACGAGGGATTTAATGAGGGAAACACCCTTTGCAAATTCACGAGGGATTTATCCCTCTTCCAGGTCTGACAAGACCAGTTCACGAGGGGAATTTCCCTCACCAACTTTGGATTCCATTTTCTGAGGGAAATTTCTCTCTCCAACTTTGAGTTCCTCTTCACAAGGGTTTTCATTCCCTCATCATTTTAAACTATTTGTTAATTATCATGTATGCATTTTCATATGTATGCATTTTAATATATATATATATATATATATTAAGTGTACGTATATATCATGCATGCATTTTCATATATATATATATATATATATATATATATTAATTATATGACGTAGTATATGCTTGTGTATATATAATATCTATATACGTATATATATGTGCTTGCATGTAGATATATATAATTAATTTGTTTGTTTACTTAAATATTAATTGTTAATTATATATATATATATATATATATATATATATTTGTGTATTATTATTAGATAATTAATTAGTAAAAATTAATTAATATTGTTATAACACATACATGCATGAAGGTATAAGACCGATTAGTTAATTTATTTATTTAAGTAAATATTTGTTATACTTGTCTAGTATTATAAATTAGATCATTAATGGACATTAATTAAATGATTAATTTTGTTAATATATATATATATATATTAGGAAATGAATTTGGTTTATTTTGATGAAAATAATTATACATGTTGAGTGGAAGGAGTGGTGATCGATGATGAATAATTGTTGTTTTTTAGAATATGTACGATCGGCCATCCCAAAGATTTCACCGACCCCAAGCCCTAGTGGAAGAAGGTGTTTTCATCTGTATTTAACAAATATATGTTAGTAAATAGTGAAAAAGAATATAAAAATGTATTTATTTGATAGTTTTATTGAATTTTATAATAAAAAAGACCAATATAAGTGTTTATATTGATACATAGTGAAAAAATAATTGAAAAATTATTTTACAACTTTATTGAATATATTTTAATAAAACGATCAACATATGAGTATATATTTATATATGTTAGTAAATAGTGAAATAGAATATAAAAAATATTAATTTTAAAATTTTATTGATTTTTTAAAATTAAAACGATCAGTATAAGTGTATATATGTACACAGATTAGTAAATAGTGTAAAGGAATTTAAAAATCACTTATTTATTTTACAATTTTATCGATTTTTTAAAATTAAAACAATCAATATGAATGTATATATGTACACATATTAGTAAATAGTGAAAAATAATTTATTTTAAAATTTTATTGATTTAAAAAAAACGATCAATATATGTGTATTAGTGTACACATATTAGTAAATAATGAAAAATAATTTAAAAAATATTTATTTTAAAATTTTATTGATTTTTAAATAAAAAACGATCAATATATGTGTATATGTGTACACATATTAGTAAATAGTGAAAAAGAATTTATTTTAAAATTTTATTGATTTAAAAAAAATGATCAATATATGTGTATATGTGTACACATAATAGTAAATAAAGAAAAAGAATTTATTTTAAAATTTTATTGATTTTTAAATAAAAAACGATCAATATATGTGTATATGTATATATGTGTACACATATTAGTAAATAGTAAAAATAAATTTAAAAAATATTTATTTTAAAATTTTATTGATTTAAAAAAACGATCAACATATGTGTATATGTGTACACATATAAGTAAGTAGTGAAAAAGAATTTATTTTAAAATTTTATTGATTTTTAAATAAAAAAAGATCAATATATGTGTACACATATTAGTAAATAGTGAAAATAAATTTAAAAAGTATTTATTTTAAAATTTTATTGATTTAAAAAAATGATCAATATATGTGTATAAGTGTACACATATTAGTAAATAGTGAAAAAGAATTCAAAAAAATATTTATTTTAAAATTTTATTGATTAAAAAAAACGATCACTAATGAAAATAATATATACAAGTGATAGTTTAATTTTATATGTAATAATAATTTTCAAATAAAGTATAACAAACAATTAATATAAAGTAGTATTATATTTAAAATATATAACAGAAAATATATGAAACATATATATTACACCCTAAAACATAACAACTAAATAGCCTTGCCCCAACGGCACGACGAAACACGCAAGACCTCTGCATACAAGGAGGTCGTGTGTTCGATATCCTTAGGGGGTGAAAATTCGCCCATTTACAGCTCTCAGTAGGGGCAAATATGACATTCTCCGTACATGATAGTGAGGTGGGTGGTGGTCTAGCGGTTTCGCGGGGTGGACTTGGGGCTGGAGGTCGTGGGTTCGAAACCCACGATTTTTTTTTTTTCGGACACAGAACTGGGCGAGGGATTTCGCGAGGGAATTACCCTCGCCACATCAGCCGAGGGTTATTTCTCTCGCCAATTGCGTCAGGACTTGTCAGCATTAAAGAGGGAATTTTCCCTCGTTAATCGTTCCCGAGGGCTTAAATCCCTCTTCTTACACGAGGGTAAATTGGCGAGGAGCATTTTGAAGAGGGAAAATTTCCTTCTTCAATACCCTCTCTATATTCAATTCCCTATTTAATACCCTCTTCAAAACCTTATATGAATTGACTTATTTTTGTAGTGATATATGGTGGTTAATGTATACTAAAGATGATCAATGATATTATTTTTCCAATTAAATATAATTATTACACTATTTTAATTAACTATTTTTATTTCTCGAACATATATGAGGATATAGAAAGAAAAACAAAATTATTTTCACTTTTATTGAAGAACTTTAAAGAGCATCACCTAAATAATCCGATATATAAATTTTTTTTCGTCCCTTAAAAAATAAGGAAATGTATCTGAAAGAATACTATTTTCGTTCTTTAAAAGTATGAAATTTTATTTTTTCATTATTCAACCATCATTTAATTTCTTTCATACGCTATTGATTTTACACTCATTAATAATCACTTAATTTATTAATGAACTACACAATACCAAAATATCTTACTTTCTCTATTTTTCCAAAACTTGTAAAACATAAACGATAAAATTTTTTTGGGAGTCGAGGTAGGAGGAGGGACGAAAAAATATTAAGATCATTCAAGTACCTCATCCTAACAGTAGAAGGGGGACCTACATTTCAATTTCAAGTCCCTGTGATGAGGTCTCAGCCTCTCACGAAGAAAAGGAAAAAGAGAAAACCCACTTAAGTACAACATTTTCACGCCCTCTTAATTTGAATGCATACATACTACAGTACTTCTCAATTATTTATTGCGTTTATTGATGATAAACTGATAAGATAGTGTTTGCAATTCTTTAAATTATATTCCTTCCCTCCCTGCTTTCTTCCTACTTCTTTTTATTGAATGATTTAAAAAAATATACTTATTTATTAATATATGGTGGGTCACATGTTGACTTTTAAGATAAAGTAATGAATAGTGTTGAAAAGTGAATTAAATGAGTGACACTTTGATAATATTGTATGAATTTGAAGGTTAAAAGTTATATATAATAAAATGTTATTTTTGCCATTTATGAAATGAGAAGTTTACTGGGGACGACCCGAAAAGGAAAGTGGGAAGTTTACTCAGGGACGGGAGGGAGTATGATTGTTGTGCGGAATATGCGTTTCATGATCAGATTTCGCTTTTACAGGAGTATGAGTATGTGTTATTTTCACTAAAAAAATATTAGTTATTTCACTAGAGAGTATTGGTTGTCTTCACTAAAGAGTTTTAGTTTATTTTCAATAAACAACTAATACTTTTTAGTGAAAATAATTATTACTCTTTAGTGAAAACAACTAATATAATTCAATGTTTTATGTATGAACCATTTTCACTCTATACTTTTTCCTTATACAGATATAAAACAAAAAATAATTTGGCGACTATTAGTATCCAATATTACTTTATATACTCACATATCTATACTATCTATTACTATATATAAAGGGGCTTAAATTGAAAACGGGCCAGTTACTTGCAAGTTGCCAGTCGCCCAAAGAAACTGTTTGATAAAGGCCCGTTCTGGCTACAATTTACGTGTCTCATTTTCTCTCTCTGTAACTCTCTTTACCGTTTTGTTTCCAATCAAAATCTCTCAATCCAGAAATCACCACAAATGCTACATGCACATTGATGGGACATTGTGTTGTCCCATCAATGTGCATAGTTATTGAGATGATGATGATGATGATTAGGTGATAATGAGATGATGATTATTGATAATATTAATTATTTAGTTGTTTTATTTACTATAATTATTTATTTAATTATTTTACAAAAAATAATAGTACAATGTTTAGGGTGGTGATGGGATGATGTTATTTATCTTTATATATTTACTCTAATTATTTTACAAAAAAAATAGTTGTTTTATTCAAAAGTATTAATGGAGTTATAATTATGTTTGTTTTAAAAAAATCGTGTAATCAGTGTGCAAAGGAACAATAGGCCACTGTCTCTTAATTATTTTTTAATAATTACTTAATCTTAGTAAATCATATACCTATCTATACCAAATTCGTATTTTAAAAAAATGGAAATTGTAGAATAAACTTTTGTTCTTTTTCTTTCGAAATATATGAACAACTTAAAAAAAATTATATGAAAATAATTCATGATAAATTTATCATGAAACTATTTTAAAATATCGAATATTTGACTCTGAATATTAAAAAATTAATCAGAGTATCATTAATCTGGATTTAAGAAAATTTATAAAAAAAATATTTCCTCTGTCCCCTCTCAATATTCACACTTTCCTATTTGGAATGCCTCAAAATAATATACACACCCAAAAAAAGGAAAATAATAGGGACAGAGGGAGTATAATATAGTACCACCAACCCACATTAATAATACTCCTGATGAAAATATTGATACTTTTGATTATATATTTGATAATTTAAAACTATTTCATTTTAAATTTATCATAAACTATTTTCATATAATATATTGTATACGAATTTTTTTTTTTAAACAAACATAATTTTAACTCAATTAATACTTTTGAATGAAACAACTAACATTTTTTGTAAAATAATTAGAGTAAATAAATAAAGATAAATAACATCATCCCATCACCACCCTAAACATTGTACTAATATTTTTTGTAAAATAATTAAAATAAATAAATAATTAGAGTAAATAAAACAACTAAATAATTAATATTTTTAATAATCATCATTTCATTATCAACTAATCATCATCTTAATAATTATGCATATTGATGGGACAAAATCACCAGTCACCGACTCAGTGCTACCCTCACGCCCACCTCCATCGCCCTCTCAAATTCTCTCCCATATAAATCTCCGTCATGAACCTTCCACGGCAGTCCGTTAGATCTTCACCCACTCTTTAATTGCCTCCGCATCCTGTGTTCTAGCATCTTCTCCAATATTTCTGTGTTCATTCAGAAAAGGGTAATTAATTTGGTGGTTGTAATTTGTGTTATGATTTTACATTATTGAACTAAACAATTTTATTAAGCATGCGTTTCTTGATTGGGCATGGAGTACATTAGTACAACATTGTTCTCATTTTTCTTACTTTTGGATTCTCATATCCCACCTCTGTGATCTAGATTCTATAATTTGTTTATTTTGAACTAATAATTTGGCAGATATTGGATTTTAAAGGTAGTCTAATAATTGCATGCCAACTGTTCGATAAAATGTTACTTGATTTCTTTTTAAGAATCTGTTAATTAAGTTGACAAAATTCACATATTAATAAGGATAAACATTATGTTTTTATATGTTCGTCATCGTAGCTTTATTAAGGATGATGTGAAAACATTGTTAGCTAGGTAAATATAGTGAGCACCATAGCTGAAGTCTTATACGCATACCTGAACAGGCAACTACCTCATTTTTATAACTTTTGGAGCATACCTTGATTTTGTATTCACTATTTTTTCTAAGGTTTGATGTGAAACATTTGTTTTTCATTTTTGTAAAATATTTATCGATAATTGTTGTTTCATCTTTATCATTTCTAAATGTTAAGTTTACCAAGCCAAAAGTGAGAGGTATTACAGGTACTTTTGTTATGTCGAATTGAGCTTCAAAAAATTATTGTTGTATTTACGTTTTACAAGTTACGATTTTTTCTTTACTAAAAGAGCTGGTAGTTGTTTTGCCTGATTGTCTGGAATTGAAAGAGCGCTATGTGCAAGTGTTTCCCCTTTTTGTAATGGCATGTCATGATGCCTTTAACTTCCTTTGCTTCTTGAATCTGTCGTTTTAGGCGTGACGCTTTTAGAAAATAAGTGAATACATACAGTACTTGATAATGTATAACCAAACATTTGAAATTGGTTTGTGATGTGTTGATAATATTAGAGGTTCAAATAAATAAAAGGTTTAATGCTTCAATACTTTATTTTATATATGTGGGCGCATATACATAATAGTTGTTTATTTATTTCACTTCAAACTGATTCCTCCTCTTGTGAAAAGACTTCCAAAATATAAGATACTTTGCAAACTCTCTTTCCTCTGTACATGTTGCGCCTTGAGGTGAATTTGTATGATGAAACCGGATATTTAGACACTTTGTAAAATTAAGAGAAGTTGAATTGTTACAAGGCATGCCATGTAAGGATATTATCAGTCTCTTTGCTATAAAACAATTAATATATTTTAACTTTTCATTATTCTTATGTACTCCATGGTAACTAGCTGAAGTGGAGTTTTTGTTTGGTTCGGGTAATTCCTGTTTTCACATGAGAATTAAGAAAAAATTCCATCAGTCCAGCCTTTCTTGTGGGTAGTTAGAAAACTACTCCTCTTCTTCGTGTTATACCATGCCTACTATTGTTAATAAATTGAGATCAAGAATAAAATTTCAAACAGTGAGATAAATGACAAGAAAAGTAACCCCAATAACTTTGAAATGTCATTAGCATATTGTTTTGCTTTGTACTAAAATCAAATTGCTGTCATTCTAGGCTAGCACCTCCATCTATGAAAGCATATTACCAATCTGGGCTAATACCTCAAGGATTGAGGCGCACCCTACTAGTACTAGTATAAAAGAGCGAATGAGCCTAAAATGGCCAGTTTCCATCCGGTACCAGGTTTCTTCCCAACAACGCCGACCACTAATGAGCCTAAAATGGCCAGTTTCCATCCGGTGCCAGGTTTCTTCCCAACAACGCCGACCACTATTTATTTTTTGTATATTTGCCGTCGGTTCTCGCTTGTTCATAGGATCTCAGGTATAGCATCTTGTTCAATATACTCACATCTATTTCTTCTTCCAATTGTGAGAATTCCATAGTGTATTCCATCAATTTTCCATACATATTTGCAATAGCGGGCTTCAATATACTATTGATATTGTTGTGTCAATGATGTGTTTTCGATTCTCTCTGCGATAGTTCTCTAATTCAACAAAAACTTTATTTATTTTTTGCTTTATTTCAAACAAAGGTTAGAATGTGCCCATAAGGTGTTTGATGAAAGGTCTGTTTTCACCTACAAATGAATTCTCCCTCAAGTTTGCATTGTGTTGTCATAGAAGTGAATTTGATGCTTTATACCCAGTGTTTCTGAGATAAACATTTAAACTAGATGACATTTTGAGAATTTCTGAATTTTCATTTCTGAACTTGTACTTCTCTTGTCAATATACTGTATTGAACCTTTGCTGAGTTGTTCAATTATTTGGAATTTCTCGAGAATAATTTCTTGCATCCTTTATTATTTAACCACTAGAAAAATAGTGTGTTCTTTCTCCCACTTAATGTGTTTTCACTTCATTTACGGCTATAATGAAATGATCTGATTATCATTTCAAGTTTGGAAATGTAAGCTTTGATGGGTTCTTTGAGTTTATAGTGGGATGAAAAAATCAGGGCTGAATTCGAATTTGTTGACTTATGAATGTGATTATTTTAGATAGGACTTTCGATTTAAT
This sequence comes from Ballota nigra, assembly GCA_947034835.1. Lineage (NCBI taxonomy): Eukaryota > Viridiplantae > Streptophyta > Magnoliopsida > Lamiales > Lamiaceae > Ballota > Ballota nigra. Next base: position 36,194,073 of record OX344725.1, read on the forward strand.
TTTGGATATGATTAGGAATACCCTATTACTTTTCAGTAAAATCCATATTTGTGAGAAGGCCGACCGCGGATAGTTTTTGAGAAATGTGTCGTTCTTCAGGTTAATCCATGTGTCCCTTTTCACTGTTTCATTTCCTCTATTTTTTCTTATTTACTCTGTTTCTTTATTTTCTCACTGCAATTACTTGTGAAATAGATGGAGAAATTGGGTGATAAGAGTACATAGAAAAATCCTTCCCGTCTACCTTTTCCTTGCATCTGTTAATTCATATATGTCCGTTAGTGAGTGCATATATTTGTTACTGCGCCTTCAATACATATTTCTCTCTTTTGTCAGGATTCTTAAATAGTTATTGGTTAGGTTTTTGGATTTGGATAAAAGGATTTGTTTGGCTGTTTCGGTACACATAATGAAATTGAACCAACCTCTGTTTTGGGTGATTCCAGTTTCTGGTTTCCTGTGGTATGCTAAGTTTTCTTGTTCATTTTACTCTCACTCGATGTTTAGCTGTTTGGTCTAGATTATATGCCGCTTCTTGAACTGTTTGTAATCTCTGTAGTTTTTTAGGTTTAATTTTATCCTCATGAATAATAAATTCAAAAGTGTGTATAGAGCATATAAACTTGGAATGAAAAATTCATTGGCCCATTAGGCACGTGGAGGCCTACAACGTTTTCCCCTTTATTTCTTTTTTTTTCCCAGTTTATCTTCCCTTTCATTTTCATCTCCTTATTCAACTCTGCTCTTCCACAGGCAATGGTTTCTCCTTTTTTTTTTGTCTTCCTCCTGCACATCTTCGAGATAAACGTTGAGCCTTCCAAAAGAAAAATGCACACACTGTATTATTTCCCTTCTCTAATGTCTCTCCATTTTCCCTCCTTTGATTTGTCTCCCCACATGTCTCCAAGGTTTTTCTTATTCGTCGTCGACTGGCCTCGCGGATCCGTAGGCGTTGATCAAACTTCAGGTACATACCTATCTTTTACGATTTTTCTCAATTTTTAGATTTGTAGATCGAGTCTTCAATTAGGTATTTATTGTTGTATTGGTACTACTTTATGACGTTATTCAAATTCTTGTACGAATTCAGATTCTGCGGTTGATATTATCTTCTGATTGTTAAAATATTGAAACAAAGCACCCCTGTTTTTTCAAACCCTTTGATTTTCATCATTTGCTCTTGTATTCCTTTGTTATAGAAGTTAGCATGATCATTTGGTGCTCATGGAAGATAATTTATTTCTAAATTACCTTTCTTTGATGCATTGATCATTATTAAAAAAAAAACAATTACGACATTTTCCCTCTAGGAGTTTTAGTCAAAATTACCCAAATAAAAAATCCAATAACTTACAACCCCTCTCCTAATCGGTGCAAATTGTAAGAAGATTCTTATATGAGTTCTTTTGTGATGGCTAAACCCCAATTGTAGATTTTATTGGTATCCCAACAATACATTTTCCGGACCGAGAAAGATTAGATTATACAACTATATTTTTATGTTCACATACTTCATACCAATTACTGATACTATCCTCTTGTATAAATTGTATATGAACAGTCAAACTTTACTCTTTTTTAATAAATACTTAGCTGCTTGTTAAACTTATGCTATAACTAAATTATCCAACTTGCTATTCTTTTCTAGCAACAATTTTGGAAAACAACTAAGATAGTACGCCTCTTCTCTCCCATCCAAGAAAAAAGAGACCCTAAGAAAAGAATAAATCTTATGGGGGAAGGAAGGAATGGAGAAAACCTGGTTGCGAAATTCCTTTTCACCACCCTAGGCTGAGTAGAGTCGCAAATTAATGTAAGGAATTTGTTATTGAATTCATTAATGGTGTACGTGCCCTCTCTCACACCATACATGTGTATACAAATTTGTGTGTGTGCGCGTGAATAAGTACCTGTAGGTGTGTGTTGGATTTGTTGATATGTAATGGGTTAATGGAAATGGAAAGGGAAATGGTAGGAGTTGGTGTACTAGGCATGTTGTAGATATCAGGTTAGTGGTCATTAGATATTCTATAATCTATGTTGATATTGTTTATGGTTTTTTTTAATAGGTATTTTTCGGAGAAAAAACATGTCAAAAGTAAATAAAGTTAGAAACTTGTTTTCAATATGGTCAGTATATGAGATTATGGGCTTTCAAGATTAGGAATATTTTTCACTTACTAATTTAGTTCTAAAGGTTATAATTAGATACAGAATATTCATACTTGTTATGTTAATGAATTCGATTTGTTGGACGTTGGTTTGCTTCTATAACTATTAGTGTCATTTATATGTAGGAGCTTTAATGTTTTGTTTTACTAGATTACTGTCGCGGCTGAAGATGGTACAAAATTTGCTGAGACGGAGTCTCTCTACTTCATGGAGACCTCTTCTTTGGAAACCACCAATGTTGGTGATGCATTTACCGAAGTCATCTCGTAGAATCACCGATTCATAAGCAGGAAGGCAGTCGAGGTTGGCGATGAAGTTGCTACTCCCTCTGGTCCCTCTAAAGGTTAAACAATAAACATCAAAAGTAAATCATCTGTTTTTTTTTTGTAATTTATTTTACAGAATCTTGATTAAGAATGTAATGATTTTGATTGTTCAAAGAACACCCCTGTTTCGTATGCAGAGAAATATTGTTGTAGTTCTGGTGATTGGGATAATTTGGGAAAACATGGGATTCAGTCCCGTCCCAAATGCAGATGAGGTAAAATCGATAATTGATTCTCCGTTACAAACATTTCTCAATGTTTGTTTGTTCATGATTTTGAAACATTGTTCATGTTTGAGCTGCACGGAAAAAACATTGGCACTTTGCAGGATGAAAATCAGTGAGAAGATGAGTGAGAATGGATGGGGATAAATATTTGCTCCATTTCTTTGATCACCGGTTTGCGAATGAATTATACGTGATATATGGGCTCTTACGGCTGAAATTTTGCTGAAGACTGCATCAGTTGTATACAATCAAGCTCCTACTTCTGAATTATGGTATCCTCCATTCAGGGATAGAAATAATGGTGATGGTATTAAAACAATGTTTGTGTTGGCATTACTTCTTTGAAATTCCATAAATGATGGTTTATGTTTTTTTGAATAATTTTATGTAAGTTGTTAGTTGTCACCCTTTGTTTTTATTTCTATTCATGTATATTAAAATAAAGAAGCTCATCCATGGAATGGAGCCACTGATTCTGTGTCTGGTATATTAACTGTTCTTTCATGTCACATTTGCATATTTGAAATATGTGTGTTTTTTTAGTGGAACTCTAAGCCTCTGACCAAATGTGCGGGACCTTTATTATTTGAAATAACATTTCATTTGTGCTATGTAGTCACTTCAAAATTATTCAGAAAAATAGGCGTGTTATTTTTGGAAAAAATGACTGAATTATAGGTTGAACAATTTTTTTTATAATATATGTTTCTTATTCTCATATATTAGCACTAATATTTTTTTTTTCAAGACAACATTATTATTATTAGTTAGAAAAGAGAGAAATCTGAGTGAAACACCTCAAGAATTGAGGTGCTCATTAACTAGTATATATATGTATATATATATATATATATATATAATTGTTATTTGTACACTAAAATAACATCTATAAAATGAAGAGTAATTTTTAGGTTTTAATAGATGGATCCTAATTTCAATTTCAAAAGCAGCAAACCTTACTTCAAATTTATCTAACACAATTGTACTATAAACTATAACACAAATTTTATATGCACTCAAATATATAACATGCACTTGAATTTTAAGTCCAATTTTAAATTAATTTTGACTTTTCAAGCCTTATTAAGTAAATTGAATATTAAAAAGTTAAAATTAATTTTAAATTGGACTCAAAATTCAAATACATGCCATGCATTTAAATGCAAACAAAAATAACTCAAACGGTAATTTGTACAATAAAATCCAATAAAATGAAATTATATATGTTTGTTTGAGGGGGTGCGAGTGTGTGGCAACTGGCAAGATCAAAGGGATTAGTATGATGATAGAGCGTATATAGTGTGAAATTTATTCATATATTAATTATTTTGTAATATTTTTTGGTAAAATAATTCATGCCCATTAATAAAAACGACTAATAATTTTTAGTGAAACAATTAACACTCTTCGTATCATTCAACTCATATTTTTTTAGTGAAAACAATTTGTAATCTTCCAACACTAATACTTCCTCCATCTCAACTCATATTTTTTAGTGGAACCAATTTGTACCCTCCAAAACTAATACTCCACTTGTTCCAATCTTAATTGCCCCATTGTCTGTTCCAATTTCGATTGCCTCTTTCAATAAATAGTAAATTGTTATTTACCAAAATGTCACCGGAAGCAACTTTTTTTTTTTTTTACATATTTTATATACCACAATGCCACTAAAAATATTTTTATCATTACAAATACTAATAAACAAGTCTCACGTTAAAACTTGTGCCAAAATAATTAATACCCTTTTGTAAAATAATTCACACACTTCAAAATGGTTCATGTATAAACTAATCTCACTATATACTTTGCCTTTGATAATAAGGTAGCGTATTTCTGCCAAGAATAGTTTTGTTTCAGAGATGTTTTGGAAAAAGCGTGTATAATGTGAACATGCTTTTTACGCGTAAAATTAATTTTTCAATTAATACCCTTTCATGAAAATAATTAATACCCTCCAAACTTGTTCGGCTCTGTTAACTTGGGCATGTAACCATCGATAAGGTGGGTTTAAAATTAATAAACCTTTCTAACCTGCTGTTTACTTTGACATCTAAAATTTCCGGGTAAACCCTCTGATTAGGCGTGAAATTGTCATGATTCGTAGCTAGAAACGCCCTAGTTTTGGTCGAGTTTATAGAGTATTTAGAGTCAATTGAGCATTATTTCTATACATTGATAAATTTGTCTCTTTGATGCTCATAGGTGAATAGAGGACGAAAAACGGAGTTCGTAGGACTTTGAATCGACTCAAACGGATGCCCGGATGAGAAGATATTGAAGAAATACGATTGGTATTAGTGCGGACGAGGAAAAGTATCACTTGGGAGGAGTTAGAAGTCACTCGAGTGACTAGGTCGAGCGCACGCGCTCGAGCGCATTGCTCGAGCGCTTAAACTTACAGAACTATTCTTGCGCTCGAGCAGCTCGAGCGCCACCGCTCGAGCGAATTGCTCGAGCGCCCAAAACATGCAGAGAGATTTCAGCGCTCGACCGGCTCGAGTGGAACCGCTCGAGCGATTGTGTCATTCGAGCTACACTGCTCGAGCGGGACCGCTCGAGCGTTTTGCTCGAGCGCCCATGGATTTTTGCCTCCGGATGCGTATTTTCGGCCCATTAACTCCCGTTTCGACCCGTGCCTATATATACCTCTTCCAAACACGTTTTGAAGGATCCCGGAACGCACTACATCACTTTTACATAGAATTTTTAGAGAGCGAAGGAACAGAAGAGACGAGCAAGTTGTAGTTTTACGGTTTTGAGGTTTTTCTTACGAATTCACGTTACGATTTCAAGTTTTAGTTTCGTTTCTTAATAACTTTTGTTCTTAAATACGTTGAGACCTCGTTTTTGTTAATTAATTTCAGTTTAATCTTTGATATCTTCAAGCCCTAGTTTATGTTCGATCTTTTCTTCGTTTTCATTACCATGTTCATGTTCGTCACTTGTTTAATTTATTTTGTTTACGTTAAATCGATGTCTAGCTAAAACCCTTGCATGCTTAGGGTAGGATGAACTCGTAGAAGTAGGTTGTGGGTATGTAATTAGAGTAACTTGTGACGTTAGGATTTAATTCTCTTGGTTAATAAATTCTTAAAATTAATCTAGATTTCACTCTTGAATTTCGTTCGAAAAGTGTTAGAGAGAGGACGACCGTATCACTCTTTAACAACGAGTAGACTTAACGAGAGAGTTTAGGAAAGGTTAATTCATCTACCGGTTTAGCGAAGGAGGACGACCGCATCACCTTAGTTAAATTAGGGTCTCATTAATTAAGCACAATCTAGTAACTCGTTAGTAGATTTGTGAAGTCGAGTGTTAGAGTAAAGTATTAGGGTTTAGAATCTTGAGCTTTTACCTTGCATTCTTGGACTTAAGTTAATTCTTGTGTGTCACAGTTATTTTGATTATGTACCTGCTCCGTTAGTATACGTAGGGATTCCTATCTTAAGCATCACCATCTCCTGTTTGAAAAACACACCTTTTGTTATTTCGTTTAATTTGTCTTTTGCATTCGTAGGATAATTTAGTTTAGTTTAATTAATCTTTCAAAAATCCAAAAACAATACACTCATATTAATTACGACGCGTAGATCTTCAGGGATCTATTCGCATATACACTGTCTCTTGGGTACGATATACTTGGTCGTTATACTTACTGATACTACAGTGAACCCGTTCGCTTGCGGGTGAGCGACTAGTAGAAGTTAGTAAAATCGCTTCAAGTCAATGGCGCCATTGCCGGGGATGGCGTTATATGCTTTTTGAATAGGACTTGTCGATAGCTTAGTAGTTAGTAGTGAGTGCCTATTTTCTGTTTTTATTTCTTATTGTTATTTTTATTTATTCGGCAGTTGCGTTTTGATCCATCTGCTAGTGTGTCAGGTTTATGAAAACACGCTCACAAGGCAATACGAGCGAAGAGAGAATACCGTTGGACCCTGAGACAATAGCCAGAAGGAACCGAGCTTACTTAAGAAGAATGAACGCAGCCGACTTAGGGAAGGAACCAATGGATCTCAATAATGAGTTGGACGATGCTGCCAACGATTTCAATCAGGCAGTAGACCGGGTTGATGGCTCTGGAGGGAGTGGTGGTCAGAATCAAGACCAGTTCGTGGATAGTCAGAGCCAGAACCCGGGTGCACAAAATGTAAACAATCCAGCTCAGAATCTAGTCCAAAATCCTCTGAACAACCCTGCTTACCCACAAAACCCAAATAACCCTTTCCACAACCCAGCATACCAACATTACCCATACCCACCATATCCTTATCCACCGTACCCATACCCTCCACCTCCTGTCTATAACCAACCACCTGTGTACCAACAACCTCCAATTCAACACATACCAGCACCACCTATCGCTCCTCAGCCTGCGCCCCAGAACGCAGATCAGAATATGGCAATTCGGGGCAGGTTCGCGGCACAACCGCAGAGGTACTACGATGGAGTGGCCTTACCACCTGTTGAGGCGAATAACTTTTCAATTTCCCCAGGAATTCTCAAGCTGCTTACTGAGAATCAATTCAAGGGGGAGGTTGGGAAGGAGAACCCTCACACTCACTTGAGGAGTTTCCTCATGATAGCATCTACTTTCAATTACAATGGCATGTCTGAAGATGCCAAAAGGCTCAGGTTGTTCCCATTCTCTCTTACGGGAATAGCCAAGGAATGGTATGATAACACGCTCCCACGGGGAGGTGTTAACACATGGGCCGAGCTCGAGCGTCTGTTCCTCGAGCGACTCTACCCTCCATCGAGAACGATTAAAGCGAGAATTGAGATCTCTTCCTTTCGCCAGAAGTCTGGAGAGGATTTACGCCAAGCGTGGGAGAGATACTCAAATATGTTGATCGAGTGCCCGCAGCACGGGTACAACGAGGGAGATATTATGGCGTTCTTCTACAGTGGAGCCAGCAAGGCTGGCCAAGCCCACTTAGATGCATGTGCAAGTGGAGCTTTTCTGAACCAAGGGGTAGCGAGGTGTAGAGAGATCGTGGACAATATTGTCACGAATGTTGGTGCATGGAACGAGGATCCAGAATTTCAGAGGGTATGCAAGTTGGAGGAGAATGAGGGTACGAGGAAGCTGTTGATGGCTATGATGGAGAAGATCAGCAACCTTGAGATGGGGCAGAACTTGGTTGGAGGGAATGGAGCAGCAAGCGAGAAAGTGGAACCACCCACGAATCAGCAAGAAGAGGCCAACTATATGGGAAGGCCTAATTACCCACAAGAGGGGTATCCACAAGGTGGAAACCAGTATGGAAGACCATCTTATGGTCAACCATTTGTACCTCCAGGCCCACAGCCGCCTCAAAATCAATGGAGGAACACACAAGGGTATCAAGGAGGCCAGCAGCCTCCTCAAAACACATGGAGGAAAAATGAGAATTTTTCTTATGCTAACCCAAAAGCTGGTATTACTGTTCCTGCAGGTGTTGATCCAGGGTCTAAACCTCCTGGTGGAGAAGGGGGAGCATCAACCGAGGAGATGTTGAGAGCGATCCTTCAGAAGGTGGAGGAAGGTAGCAAGCGATTGTCCTCTTTGGAGTACAATGTGAAAGAGTTGCACAAGAAAGGCGATCATCGAGATCAAGAACTCCAGAAGAGAGACATCGAGTGGAATCGAGTTCAACAAGAGAACAACAGAAGATTCAATTCTATCGAGTACCAAATTAGTCAGATCGCAAAGTCTCAGCCAAGGGAGCCTGGCAAATATCCTTCAAAATGCCCGAGGATAACCCAAAGGAACATTGCAAAGCTATTGAGTTGAGAAGTGGGACCAAATATGATGGTCCCGAGATGCCTGCTGATTCTGAGACGCTCAAAGAAGAAGTTGAGACAGAAGGGATAGAGTCTCAAAGTGATGGAGTTGAGGTTGAGAAGGAAGGAGTTAAGATGAAAATTGATGATAAGAGTCAAGATATAGATGAGACCCAGAAGAGCAAAGTGCCTGATGAGGAGATTGAGGAGATTGAGAGAATTCCAAAGTGGAAAAAGGCAAAGGAAGCAAGGGAGAAAGTGAAAGAAACTGAGAAAGATGAATGGGGGGTACCCAAATCGGTGATACCTGTCCCATATCCACAGCGCTTCATGAAAAAGAAGCTTGATGAGAAGTTTGCTAAATTCCTTAATGTTTTTAAAAAGTTACATATTAACATACCTTTTTATGATGCTTTGGAACAGATGCCGAACTACGCCAAGTTCCTGAAGGACTTGATCTCAAAGAGACGGAGGATAGATGGACCCGAGCTAGTGCACTTGAACCACGAGGTGAGTGCTATGGTGCACAAGGCGCTTTCGCCTAAGCTGAAGGATCCCGGGAGCTTCATCATTCTTTGCGATATTGGGAACGGGATCAAGAAAGGAGCTTTGTGTGATCTCGGGGCGAGCATTAATCTGATGCCTCTTTCGTTGTTCAAGAAGTTGGAGGGAGTTGAGCTTCAACCCACGATGATGACACTCCAGCTTGCTGATAGGTCCATTACGAGACCTCAAGGAGTAGTGGAGGATGTTCTAGTGACGGTGGAGAATCACGTTTTTCCCGCCGACTTCGTAGTACTCGAGATGGAAGAGGATGAGCATGTCCCGCTGATTTTGGGAAGACCGTTTCTAGCTACTGCCGGGATGGTGCTTGATGTAGCGAATGGGAAGATCACGGTCAAAGTTGATGATAAGGAAGTGAAGATAGCTATCTACGAAGCTATGAAATACCCCATGGGAGATGAGAGTTGCCACTTCATTGACATCACGGATGCTTGTGTTGAAGACACACTTCTAGACCCTTGCTCTTTCTATGTTCATCAATTTGATTATCCTATTCTTGACGATCTGTCTTATGATTCTTATGATCTTGATTATTTTGACAGCTTGAAAGACAATGAAGACGTCAAGTTCTTGGAGTTGAAGAAAGTAGAGGATGAAGATGACTTGGAAGCTGAGGAGTCAACTTTCGAGAAGATGTTCGATAAGGCGCCACCATTGGAGGCGAAGAAGGAGTTGAAGCCGCTGCCCGACCACCTTAAGTACGCGTACTTGGATGAGACCGACAAATATCCGGTAATTGTATCTGCCCTTTTATCTGATGATCAGCTTGAGAGACTTTTAGTGGTGCTTCGTAAGCACAAATCTGCTATAGGATGGTCGATCGCGGATATTAAGGGAATTAGCCCCTCGATTTGCATGCATAGGATTAGATTAGAAGAGGGTAGAAAACCGATAGTGCAAAATCAACGTAGAGTTAATCCGGTTATTCAAGAGGTGATACATAAGGAAGTGTTGAAGTTGTTAGATAGCAACATGATTTTTGCTATTTCTGATAGTCCATGGGTGAGTCCGTTACACGTAGTTGCTAAAAAGGGGGGTACCACGGTGATTAAGACGGAGTCTAATGAATTGGTAGCCACTAGATTAGTGACGGGTTGGCGTGTATGTGTTGATTATAGAGAGTTGAACAAGGCAACGTGTAAGGATCACTTTCTTTTACCGTTCCTTGATCAAATGATAGATCGATTAGGTGGTTTTGAGTATTACTGTTTCTTAGATGGGTACTCGGGGTATAATCAGATCATGATAGCCCCCGAGGATCAAGAGAAAACCACCTTCACCTGCTATTATGGTACGTTTGCTTTTAGGAGGATGCCGTTTGGGTTGTGTAATGCACCCGCCACCTTTCAAAGGTGTATGATGGCAATTTTTCATGGCTTGATTGAAAGGATTATGGAGGTTTTCATGGACGACTTCTCCGTTTACGGGGAGTCATTTGATAAATGTCTAATCAATCTTGAAGTTGTGTTGAGCAGGTGCGAAGAGACGGACTTAGTGCTTAATTGGGAGAAGTGTCACTTCATGGTAAGAGAGGGTATTGTTCTTGGACATCATGTGTCCTCGAAAGGTATCCAAGTGGACAAGGCGAAAGTGATTGCTATCGAGAAACTTCCACCACCTTCGACCGAGAAGGGGATTCGGTCATTCTTAGGACACGCGGGTTTTTATAGACGTTTCATAAAAGACTTTTCACAAATAGCTAAACCCCTTTCGCGGCTTCTTGAAAAAGAAGTCGCCTTTGAGTTTACTAATGAGTGTTTAGTGGCTTTCAACAGGTTGAAAGAAGCGTTGGTGAATGCCCCGATACTTGTTACACCGGATTGGTCTAGCCCGTTCGTGCTCATGTGTGATGCTAGCGATTATGCGATGGGGGTTGCTTTGGGGCAAATTCGTGAGAAGCGTTTTCACGCTATTTATTATGCCTCGAAGATGCTGAATTCTGCTCAAGTGAATTACACTACGACCGAAAAGGAGCTGTTAGCGGTCGTGTATGCTTTTGATAAATTTCGACCCTACCTAGTAGGGACGAAAACAATTGTATATACGGACCACGTGGCGATTCGGTATCTTATGAGTAAGAAGGATGCAAAGCCCCGTCTCATTCGTTGGATCTTGTTGCTCCAGGAGTTTGATGTAGAGATCCGAGATAAGAAGGGATGCGAGAACGTGATAGCCGATCACCTTTCGAGATTGGAGCTCACCAAGGAGAACACCGTGGAGGATCGAGAGGTGAACGATGAATTCCCTGATGAGAAGCTCTTTGGCTTAGGAGACGTCCCTGTGTATAGAATTGAGGGGAGGGCACCTTGGTTTGCAGATTATGCTAACTATTTAGCAAGTGGAGAGTTGCCCGTTGAGATAGACTCGGTGCATCGGAAGGCATTTTTGAAGAAGGTTCGGGAGTTCATTTGGGATGACCCCTACTTGTTCAAAAGAGGGATCGATCACGTGTTGAGAAGGTGTGTGCCAGAGGAGGAATGGAGTGATATCATAAGGCATTGTCACGCCTTGCCATGTGGAGGACATTTGGGTGGAGAGAAGACCGGAAGGAAAGTCCTTCAATCTGGTTTTTATTGGCCAACTCTGTTGAGAGATTGCATGGAATGGGTTAAGAGGTGTGAGAAGTGCCAACGGTTCGGCTCCATTACTAAGAGGGACGAGATGCCTATGCACGTGTTCATGGAAGTCGAGATATTCGACGTATGGGGGATTGATTTCATGGGTCCATTTCCTCCTAGCAATGGATTCTTGTACATTCTCGTATGCGTGGATTATGTCTCGAAGTGGATTGAAGCTGTCCCAACGCGAGTGAATGATTCCCGAGTGGTCATCGAGTTCTTGAGGAAGAACATCTTTGCAAGATATGGAGTTCCAAGAGCTTTGGTTAGTGATGGGGGAAGTCATTTCGTGAACAAATGGATGGAAAAGCTGCTGTCCAAATACGAGGTAAGTCATCGAATCTCTATTGCTTATCATCCTCAATCTAACGGTCTTGCAGAGGTTTCCAACCGGCAAATCAAGGAGATCCTTGAGAAGACGGTGAGCATAAGTAGGAAAGATTGGGCGATGAAGTTGGATGATGCACTTTGGGCATATAGGACAGCTTTCAAAACTCCTCTTGGTATGTCGCCATATCAATTGGTTTTTGGAAAGGCATGTCACTTGCCCGTGGAGTTGGAGCACAAGGCATATTGGGCGATCAAGAAGCTGAATTTTGATAGTGCCTTGGTTGGTGAGAGGAGATTACTCCAACTGCATGAGTTGGAGGAGTTTCGAGACGTTGCCTACGAGAATGCCCGAATTTTCAAAGAGAAGACGAAGAAGTGGCATGATGCACGATTGAAGAAGAAGGAATTCAAGGTGGGTGATCAAGTCCTCGTATTCAATTCGAGGATGAAGCTGTTTGGTGGAAAGCTTAAGTCCAAGTGGAACGGGCCGTATATTGTGAAGGGAGTGCACAAGAGTGGATTCCTTGAAGTTGAGACGGACGATGGACAGAAATTCATGGTGAACGGGCATCGAGTGAAGAAATTCTTTAACTTCTCTTATGAGAATAAGGGAGGTATTTTAGAGTCTCAAGCCCCGTGAGCTCCTTTGAGCTCGGTCCGGCATTAGGACCTTAAAACTAGCGCTTAATGGGAGGCAACCCATTTTTACTTGCTTTTATGTGTTTTGGTTATTTTTCGTAGTTTTTGGGAATCATAAGTGTTAACCTCGTTTGTTGAGAATTTTCGTGTAGGCTTGCTTCGGGGAGTGTAGTTCTGAGAGAGAGAGCTTAAAGAGGAAAGTCATGAAGTTGAGCACGTTTCGAGTAGGAAAGCATTTGAATCTTGGAGTTAGAGGTAACCGAACCCCAAACGTCGACCTCTTTGCGAAGTCGAAGTTTGGGGGGGTGATGTTTCTTTTCGTTCATTATTTTGCATTGGTAGAGAGTCGAGTTCATACGAATTTTGTGTACTTACTCGTACGTACTGATTCGTTTCAAACTTTGTTATTGCGTAGCAAGAACAAAGTTTGGGGGGGGGGGGTGTGTATTCGTACTTCGGGTTCGTACACGAAAATTCTATAAAAAATTGGTGTACGTCGGGTTCGTACACGAAAATTCTATAAAAAATTGGTGTACTTCGGGTTCGTACATGAAAATTCTATAAAAAATTGGTCAAAATTTTCGAAAATATCGATGCTTGAGGGTCGTTGAGTCGAATTGAGTGAGAGTGCTGAGTTCGACTGGAATTGGATTGGTGATTTGCACGTATGGAAGAGACCCCAACTCCTCGGTCGAATGAGCGACCTGGCTTAAATCGAGGAGTTCTCAGGTTAGTTCGTGTTTTGGTTGAGTGTTATAATTGTTTGAGCTTGGTTTAGATGGAAATTTCGAGTGTTGAACGTTAAAAAAACGAAGTTGAAAATTTGGGTCGCTCGAGCAGCTCGAGCGCCACCGCTCGAGCGCATTGCTCGAGCGCCCAAAACTTACAGAACTTTTCTTACGCTCGAGCAGCTCGAGCGCCACCGCTCGAGCGAATTGCTCGAGCGCCCAAAACTTACAGAACGTTTTCACCGCTCAAGCGAATTGCTCGAGCGCGACCGCTCGAGCGGGTCACGGGTTTGACCCATCTTTTGGCCCCATCTATAAATACTCCTTTTCATACATTTTCACACACTTACACACACTGAGAGGTGCGAAAAGGGGCGAATTCCGGCGGCTTTGCACGATTACTCACGATTTCTCACCAATTTGCTCAATTTCTTCACATAATCTTCCATATATCTTCATCCAAGGTATGTAATCTCTGTCCCTTGCCGATTAATTCATAGTTTAGGACTGAATTAGGGATAATTTGAGGCATATGAACTAGGGTTCATGAGTTCGAAATTGGGGATTTTTGCATGTTCCATTGATTCTTTGTTCCTTGTTGATGAATGTTGATAGTATGCTATGGGTTTGCTAAATGTGCCTTCAATTTCGTGATTGAATGTGTAGGATTAGTGAATCCTTAGAGTGAGAAAATAGGAATTTGGAGAAAATGAGATGGGTTTTGCAAATTGAGATGAAATTGTTGTGAATAGAGAAGGTATTGAGCATAAATAAGTATGAATTGAGTCTTGAGCATGTAAATTACATAGTTTGTGTAATGTTACTTCATGATAGACTTAGTTAGTGGCATTTTTGGGTTGAAATGGAGGAATTAAGTGTTGAATACTTGAGAAAGTTGAACGAAAAACATGGTTTAATTGTTGTGAATTGCTTTGAACTTGATTTAATGCTTTGAAATGAGTGTTGCTTTGAACTTGAGAAGAGCATGAATTGTGAGTTGAATCGAATTGAGATGCATTACTTGGAATTGCTTGAGTATGAATGAGTGTTAAACTGCTGTGAACTTTAAGAATGCTGCTTAAATCCTTGCTATGTCATGGTTAGGTACAATGGCTCCTAAACACAAACTCTTGAGCAACGAAGAATTGAAGGCGCTCACGGACGAGCTTAGGCAGAAGAGTTTATTGCCCTCGAGATGGGGAGGGTTGGATTATCAAGATGATTGGCGGTACGTCGCTTACAGATGGAGCCTCATAACCGGGAAGGTAGAAAAGACCCAGAGACCCGTGGTAAGCTTTATGAAGGACTTGGGGATTGAGGAGGAGATACGAAGAATATTCACCAGGAACAACATGACCGAGTTCTTCGATATGTTGCTACACATGGAGACTAACGCCAATTTGGTGGAACAATTTCTCGCCACAGTGGAAAAGACGGGCACCGACTCCTTCAAATTCAAATACCAGAATGAGTGGCAATATCACGAGGTGGGAGTTGTCAACCTCGCATTCGGGCTCCCAACCCTATCTCGTCCCAACCGTGAGTTAAAAGCGTACAACGCTAATGCGTTTTGGAAGGAAATAATGGGCGGCATGGTTGGGGACTACAAAGGGCAGCACGCGAGAGCATCGGCTATCCGAAACCCGGTGATTAGATACTTGGAGCGGATATTGGGGAACACGATCTATGCCCGGTCTGAGACGGGGACGGTGACAAGCAAGCAGCTCTATGGGATCTGGTGCCTTTTGAACAAAAAGGACCATGACTTTGGAAGGGATTTCCTAGAGCACCATTTCGAGGCTCCATTTAAGCTTGGAACGAGAACCTCGAAGATCCGAGGAGGAGGGTTGATTTCAGTTTTGATGAAGCACCTCGGATTCGAGCCGTGTTCGGGACCTTGCAAGGGCATGGATTTGGGATTTGAGCAAATGAATAACACTTGGATGTTTGAACACTGGATGGGTAAGTATTGCATCAGATATAATGATGATGGCTTGTTCCCGCTGCCGAACAAGAAGCTCGTGACGTTGGTTGGGATGAAGAAGGATAACGTCGGGATGAACGGAGAGCAGCACCTCGCTATAGGTGCTAAGTACACATCTGAGATCGATGGCAAAGGACTCCGGGACGTTAGGCCTGTTAAGAGGAGCAGAGGAGAAGGCACGAGTGGTGCCGGATCGAGTGGAGCAGCGGATCTGCAAGAGGAGGAAGAACAAGAGTACGAAGAAGGAGGAAACACTGCTGATGAGGCAGGAGCTGATGTGGGTGAAGGAGGTCAAGGACCTCAAGAGATGGAGTTTGGGACACCTGATGCACCGACTCCAGAGCCGTGGTACCCGAGCCAGATGGAGTGGTATGGGATACAAACCGATATTCAGGGCTTGAGGGCAGATGTTACGGAGCTTCGCACCACTCAAAATCAGTGGTACACGGAAGCCTCTAGTATGAGAGGAGAGTTTCAAGGTGTTCGATCGGAGGTTTCAGATTTGAAACGCTGGATGGAGGCACTCTTTGTCTCCCACTTAGGATCTGATCACCCTAGCTACCGGCCACCACCACCTCCAGATGCTTGAGAGTCCCGGGATGCCCCCAATTTTCTTTCCCTTTTTCTTTTCTTTTCTCTTTCATTTCTTTTCTTATTTACTTCTGTTTTTGAGTGTGAATTGTAGTGTTTGCGTGGAGTGCATGTTCTATGGGATTGTATTGGAAGTCTTTTCACTTATAAGGGATTCGTTTCGATTTGCTCTGATTGTTGATTGATGATTTCATGCTTACCAACTCTTCTAGACTGCTTATTATTGATTCTTGAGTATGACTCAGTGAGGAGAGTTGAGTCGTGAGAGTGAGTTGAAAATTCCTTTGTGTAAGTATGTGAGTTTGAGCTGATTAGGGAGAGAACCCGTATGCTTATGAGTTTTCTTTTGAGTGCTTGTGTGATGAGAGTGAGAATTCACTAGGACTAGCATGGATGTGAAAGCCGTGAGAGTTGAGCCTTACGAGATTTAAATGCATGAGTTAATCTCTTCGTTTGTGAGTGAATCATCACTTTAGAGGATGCTAGAACTTGTGTGTGCTCTTGCTCCTTGAGTGTGTCTAGTTAGATATGCCGAATGTGATCTTAGGCCATCTTTGATTTAATTGAGTCACTTAGCCAAAAATATTCCCTACCAATGACATTGAATCCCTTGCTAGCCCCTTTGAGCCTAAAGCCTATTTTATTTGCTAGCACATATGAACACTATTCCAATTCCTAAGCCTTTTTGTCCAAATTTGAGTGGAGAATAGGAAAAGTGTGAATGTGAAGGGAGTGAATTGAGTTGAAAAAGGAAAAGGTTGTTTGTTGAGTGAATATGAGAAGAAGGTGTGATGAAGTTTTGAGATGTGGGAAAAAGAGAAAGAAAATTGAGAATGAGCAAAAAGAAAAAAAATGAGCTCTTGTGTTTGTGCGAAAAAGAAAAAAAAAATTGAAGTGTTGAGAGAAGTGGAATTGAAAGAGTGTTGATTGAATATGTTTGAAGTAGTCGGTTCCTAATCTCGTAGTTCCGAAGTCTGATTTTCTATTCTCCATTCACTTGAGTCACTTTACCATATTGTTATCCCACCTGTCCAAAGAGCCTACATTACAACCTTGAGAAAAGTCCCTTTTGATTTGGCATTGTTTTGTAGAGGATGGTCGGAGTTGAGAGTGCTTACAAGCCTATGGTTGCCGATATGAGTGATTGATTGTTTGAGTGAGTCCCTTAATCATTGATATACACTTGTGAGGGAGTGAAACACATCGTTGAGTGCACATCCATGCTTGATCTTGGTGTTTCTTATTATTGTTGCATGAGTACGATAAAAGAAAGTGAGTGAGTATACGGGTGATTGACTTTTGAAGCTTGAGTTCATTAGCTTGCATGATTGATTTTTTTTGACTCATTCCTAACCATTTCACTTGACTTATTATTTCATTGCTTTAGGACAAGCAATATGGTAAGTTTGGGGAGGTTGATTAGGCGTGAAATTGTCATGATTCGTAGCTAGAAACGCCCTAGTTTTGGTCGAGTTTATAGAGTATTTAGAGTCAATTGAGCATTATTTCTATACATTGATAAATTTGTCTCTTTGATGCTCATAGGTGAATAGAGGACGAAAAACGGAGTTCGTAGGACTTTGAATCGACTCAAACGGATGCCCGGATGAGAAGATATTGAAGAAATACGATTGGTATTAGTGCGGACGAGGAAAAGTATCACTTGGGAGGAGTTAGAAATCACTCGAGTGACTAGGTCGAGCGCACGCGCTCGAGCGCATTGCTCGAGCGCTTAAACTTATAGAACTATTCTTGCGCTCGAGCAGCTCGAGCGCCACCGCTCGAGCGAATTGCTCGAGCGCCCAAAACATGCAGAGAGATTTCAGCGCTCGACCGGCTCGAGCGGAACCGCTCGAGCGATTGTGTCATTCGAGCTACACTGCTCGAGCGGGACCGCTCGAGCGTTTTGCTCGAGCGCCCATGGATTTTTGCCTCCGGATGCGTATTTTCGGCCCATTAACTCCCGTTTCGACCCGTGCCTATATATACCTCTTCCAAACACGTTTTGAAGGATCCCGGAACGCACTACATCACTTTTACATAGAATTTTTAGAGAGCGAAGGAACAGAAGAGACGAGCAAGTTGTAGTTTTACGGTTTTGAGGTTTTTCTTACGAATTCACGTTACGATTTCAAGTTTTAGTTTCGTTTCTTAATAACTTTTGTTCTTAAATACGTTGAGACCTCGTTTTTGTTAATTAATTTCAGTTTAATCTTTGATATCTTCAAGCCCTAGTTTATGTTCGATCTTTTCTTCATTTTCATTACCATGTTCATGTTCGTCACTTGTTTAATTTATTTTGTTTACGTTAAATCGATGTCTAGCTAAAACCCTTGCATGCTTAGGGTAGGATGAACTCGTAGAAGTAGGTTGTGGGTATGTAATTAGAGTAACTTGTGACGTTAGGATTTAATTCTCTTGGTTAATAAATTCTTAAAATTAATCTAGATTTCACTCTTGAATTTCGTTCGAAAAGTGTTAGAGAGAGGACGACCGTATCACTCTTTAACAACGAGTAGACTTAACGAGAGAGTTTAGGAAAGGTTAATTCATCTACCGGTTTAGCGAAGGAGGACGACCGCATCACCTTAGTTAAATTAGGGTCTCATTAATTAAGCACAATCTAGTAACTCGTTAGTAGATTTGTGAAGTCGAGTGTTAGAGTAAAGTATTAGGGTTTAGAATCTTGAGCTTTTACCTTGCATTCTTGGACTTAAGTTAATTCTTGTGTGTCACAGTTATTTTGATTATGTACCTGCTCCGTTAGTATACGTAGGGATTCCTATCTTAAGCATCACCATCTCCTGTTTGAAAAACACACCTTTTGTTATTTCGTTTAATTTGTCTTTTGCATTCGTAGGATAATTTAGTTTAGTTTAATTAATCTTTCAAAAATCCAAAAACAATACACTCATATTAATTACGATGCGTAGATCTTCAGGGATCTATTCGCATATACACTGTCTCTTGGGTACGATATACTTGGTCGTTATACTTACTGATACTACAGTGAACCCGTTCGCTTGCGGGTGAGCGACTAGTAGAAGTTAGTAAAATCGCTTCAAGTCACCCTCGGCCCCGGGGTTAAAATAGAATTGACCAGGTTAACTGATTAGACGTAAAATTGTTATGATTTATAGCTCGATTTGCCCGTGTTTTGAGTGAATTCGATGAGTATTTAGAGTCAATTGAGTATTGTTTTTATATAGTAATGAATTTGCCTCTTTGATGCTCATAGATGGATAAAGGGCAAAAAATGGAGTTCGTAGGACTTTGAATCGACTCAAACGGACTCCCGGATGAGAAGATATTGAAGAAATACGAAAAGTATTAGGTCGAGCAAGCAAAAGTATCACAAATTAATTAAGAGAACTAAAACTAATCATCACAAATTATCCTAATTATGTACCAATTTTCCTACTTCTACGAGTTCATCCTATCCTAAGCATGCAAGAGTTTTAAGGGAATGTGGGACAGGTTAAATCAGAATTTTAGGGGAGATTTGGATCTCGCAGCTGAAGAGCATGAATGGAATGTGGGACGGGTTGAAGGTGCTAAGGGAGTCGATAACCAAAAGCAAACACCTCATGGGGAGAGCACCAGCCAAAACCCAACTCCACAGACCCAGAGCAATCCCGCTGAAAACCAGAATCAAGTCATCCACCAAAATCTACAAAACCCAGATAACCCCTTCAACAACCCTGTCTACCAACACAACAACCCACCTTACCAATACCATTACCCATCATACCCGTATCCACCATTCTACCCCCCACAACATACTTATAACCAACCACAAGTACCTCTACCACCTGTTTACCATCAGCATGTTCCTCAGAACGCTAATCCTCCTGGTATGGCAATTAGAGGCAGATTTGAGGCGCAGCCCCAACGGTACTATGATGGTGTAGCTATGCCACCAGTGGAGGCCAACAACTTTTCTATCTCCCCAGGGATCCTTAAGATGCTAGTTGAGAACCAATTCAAGGGGGAGGTCAGAAAGGATAATCCTCACACGCACTTGAGGAATTTTCTGATGATAGCTTTAACTTTCAATCACAATGAGATGTCTGAGGATGTCAAGAAGCTCAGGTTGTTCCAGTTCTCTCTAACGGGAATAACCAAGGAATGGTATGATAACACACTCCCATGGGGAGGTGTAACTACATGGGTCGAGCTCGAGCGTCTGTTCCTCGAGCGATTATATCCTCCATCTAGAACGATTAAAGCAAGGAAAGAGATCTCATCTTTCAAGCAGAAGCCAGGAGAGGAATTAAGGCAGGCTTGGGATAGGTTCTCTAATATTCTCATTGAGTGCCCGCAACACGGGTACAACGAGGGTGACATCATGACCTACTTCTACTGTGGAGCCTGCAAGACAGCTCAAGACCACCTCGATGCTTGTGCTAGTGGAGCGTTCCTGAACCGTAGTGCAGTTTAGTGTAGGGAGATAGCGGAAAACATAGTGAAGAACGCGGGGCAATGGAAAGAAGATGAGGAATTTCAGAGAGTCTATCAGATGGAAGAAAGTGAGGGGACTAGAAAGCTGTTGATGGCGATGATGGAGAAGATCAACAATTTAGAGGTTGGGCAGAATCTGAGTGGAGGGAATACTGCAGTGAGTGAGAAAGTGGATCAGCCAGGATGCCAGGAAGAGGTGGCCAACTATATGGGAAGGCCTAATTATAATCAGAATTACTATCAAGATGGAAATTATCAGGGGCGACCAACTTATGGTCAACCGTTTGTACCACCGGGTCCACAGCCTCCTCAAAATCAATGGAGGAATAATAAGGGGTATCAAGAAGGCCAACAGCCCCCTCAGAATCAATGGAGGAAGAACGAGAACTTGTCCTACAGTAATCCGAGAGCGGGGATAACTGTACCTCCAAATGTCGACCCTGGCTCAAAACTCCCCGGAGGAGAAGAAGGTGCTACCACTGATGAGATGTTACGTGTCATTCTCCAGAAGGTGGAGGAAGGTAGTAAGAGGCTATTCTCTCTGGAGTACGATGTGAAAGAGATGAGTAAAAAGAATGATCAGCGTGATCAAGATCTTTAGAAGAGGGATATGAAGCTGAATAGAATTCAATAAGAGAACAATAGGTGGTTCACTTCCATGGAGTATCAAATTAGCCAGATCGCGAAATCATTGGGTAGAGAGCCCGAAAAATATCCTTCAATGCCGAAGGGGAACCCGAAAGAGCAATGCAAGACGATCCAGTTACAAAGTGGTACCACTTATGATGGACCTCTACTACCTGCTGATATGGAGGAAACCCATGAAGAGAAGAAAGAGGGTGAAGAAGTTGTGATGGAAGAAGCTCTGCAAGAGAAGGGGGAGAAAGACGAAGAGCGAGTCACAAAGTGGAAGAAGGCTAGAGAAGCGAGACAGAACTTGAAGGAAACCGAGCGAGATGAATAGGGAGTACCAAAATCTGTGATTCCAGTCCCATATCCGCAGCGGTTCATGAAGAAGAAATTAGATGAAAAATTTACCAAGTTTCTTGATGTTTTTAAAAAGCTACATATTAACATACCTTTTTATGATGCTTTGGTACATATGCCTAATTATGCCAAATTCCTGAAGGACTTGATAGCTAAGAGGAGGAGAGTTGATGAGCCCAAGTTGGTGCAGCTGAACCATGAGATGAGTGCATTAGTGCACTGAAGGATCCTGGAAGTTTCACAATCATATGTAATATCGGGAATGGAGTCAAGAAGGGAGCGTTGTGCAACCTTGGAGAGAACATTAATCTAATGCCATTGTCGCTATTTAGGAAGTTGGTGGGTGGAGAACTTCAGCCGACAATGATGACGCTTCAACTCGCCGACCGGTCTATTACTTGACCTCAAGGTGTGGTTGAAGACGTGCTTGTTAAAGTTGGAGATCATATTTTTCCAGCTAATTTCGTAGTGCTCGACATGGAGGAAGATGAGAACGTTCCTTTGATCTTGGGAAGGCCGTTCTTAGCTACTGTCAGGATGGTGATAGATGTAGTGAATGGGAAGATCACGGTAAAGGTAGATGATCAAGAGGTGAAGATTTCCCTATATGAGGCCATGAAATACCCAAAGGAAGATGAGAGCTGGCATTCCGTGGATGCTATTGACCCTTGTGTTGAAGACACACCTCTTAATCCTTGCCCTTCTTATATTCATGATTTTGATAATCCTTCACTTGATGATATAACCTATGAGCGTTATGATCTTGATTGTTTTGATAGGGATAAAGGCAAATAGGAGTTGAAGATTGAAGAGCTCAAGAGTGTAGAAGTGGCCAAAGTAGAAGAAAAATGGGGAGTAGGTAAAAAGAAGCCAAAAGTTAAGAAGTGGGTACCTCCGTGGAGAGCGAAAAAGAAGAAGGTGAAACCACCGCTCGAGGTGAAGAAGGAGGATAGAAATCGAGCGAAAAACTTAGACAACTTCTCTTATGAGAATAAGGAAGGTAAATTTGAGTATCATGTCCCATAAGCTCCTTTGAGCTCGGTCCGGCATTAGGACCTTAAAAATAGCGCTGAGTGGGAGGCAACCCACTTTTATTTGCTTTTGAGTGTTTTTAGTTATTAGAGTTTTTGTTTTGAGTCGTAAGTTTTAACCTCGTTTTTGAGAGTTTTTTTGTAGGCGTGTCCCGAGAATGCATGAGTTTCCAATGAGAGATGAGGAAAGCAACTCGAGATGGGGATGTGCTACATTGCCAAGTGCAAAGGGGATTATGCGTATGAGGTAACCCACAACCCCAAACTTAGACCGCTTCACAAGGTCGAAGTTTGGGGGGGTTGGAGTATTTATATGCTTTATGGTATACATATGCATCGGCACACTTGAGAGGTTTGATTTACATTGCACAGACGCACACCCTCTCTTTGAGTTGAGTTTGGTTATATATTGTGCCCTGAGATACTCATTGAGCTGTTTTTATATTATGAACTAATTGGGTGCTACTACATATTTCATGCCTATCAATTCTCTTATGCTTGTTAATTGCTCTCTTTGAGTGTGAGTATGAGTTAGTGATTTGTGGAGTTGAATTAAAGTCTTAGTTGTGTGAGTGTAGGAGTTAGAGTTGATTTGAGAGGGAACTCGTATACTTACAAATTTTTCTTTTGAATACTTGTGTTATAAAAGTGAGAATTCACTAGGACTAGCATGAATGTGAAAGCCGTGAGATTTGAGCCTTTTAGAGATTAAAATTAATTATATTGATCTCTTCGTTTGTGAGTAGATCGACACCTTAGAGGATGCTAGAACTTGTGGGTACTCTCGCTTCTTAATTGTGTCAAGTTTGAAATGCCGAAAGTGATTTTAGACCATCTTTGATTTGTTGAGTTCGTTTATCGTGCTCCATTGCACCTGCCTCAGTTGTCTTCATCAAATCAGTGACTGTAACCTCATACAACAACGAATCACCTGAAATAATTAATTTATATATGGTTAACTTATTTATATGAGACATATAGACATAAGTAGTGATTCAGAACCCAGACACATACCTGATCGAATCCGTGGTCTTGGGCGGCCTACTGCATTTTTACCCTTTAGAAAGTTTGTTTTGTTCCTCCAAAAGGGATGATCAGGAGGAAGAAACTTGCGATGGTTGTCGAACCATGACACTTTCTACTCAATGGAAGATAGAATGCATCAAAACCGTCCATGCAATACGGGCATGCTATTTTTCCTGCTGTTGACCACCCAGACAACATAGAAAATGTTGGAAAGTCGCTAATGGTCCAAAAAAGTGCAGCTCGCATCGTGAAGTTCTGCTTCCTATGAACGTCGTAGGTCTCCACCCCCATAGACCACAAAGATTTAAACTCTTTAATCAGTGACTGGAGATATACATCCAGTTTATGCTTGGGGTTGTGTGGTCTAGGCACCAAGATACTAAGAAATATATGTTGAGGCTTCATGCACAACTAAGGAGGTAGATTGTACGGAGTCAATAGCACAGGCCATAATGAATACTTTTTTCCGTGCATTCCAAATGGAGCAAATCCATCCGTGCACAAGCCTAACCTCACATTTCTCGTCTCCCTTGCAAAATCTGGAAACTCCCTATCAAGATGTTTCCATGCCTCCGAGTCTGCAGGATGCCGCATCTCTCCAGAATTCTCACTAGAACACTCCTCAGCATGTCATGACATGTCTTTAGCAGTGGCACTAGACTGATACAACCTCTCTAGACGAGGAGTGATGGGAAGGTAATAAATTGCCTTATAAGCCTTCAACTGCACTTTCTTCTTACTTTTTGTACGACCAGATGGTTTGTACCATGGGAGACCACACATCTTGCACTGGTCCTCATCCTCATCCCAAAACAACATGCAACCGTTTGTACAACAATCAATCTTCTCAAAGGGTAGACCCATATCCTTCAAGAACCTCTTGCTCTGATAGAAATTATCAGGCGCCGTGTTGTCTTCAGGTAGAGCTCGTTTGAACAATTTAGCAAATTGATTGAACACTTTTTGACTGACCTTG
This sequence comes from Ballota nigra, assembly GCA_947034835.1. Classification (NCBI taxonomy): domain Eukaryota; kingdom Viridiplantae; phylum Streptophyta; class Magnoliopsida; order Lamiales; family Lamiaceae; genus Ballota; species Ballota nigra. The sequence continues at coordinate 36,218,502 of OX344725.1, forward strand.
CCTTCAGTTTTGATGTTCAATATTTGAGCATTGAATGACAACTGCGTCTCAGTCTCACAACCAGGAAAGAGCTTTTGATCAACAGTTTTAAGCATAACAAAAAACTTCTTTGACCGATGATTTGGTTCCTCCTTCATAGGTGTTTCATTGAATTGTGGTTGACCACCCAAAACAGATTCTGCAATCATCATCCGATATCATCAAGTTCATCCTCTATTTGTGGTTCAAATTGAGTATACGAAATATAACTTGAACCACCAACATCAGAACTTCCACCACCGCTCCACCCAGTATAAAAGTATTCTACAGTTTCGATGTCAACATTCCACCGTTCTTCACCGTGACTGGTCCAGTTGTAATAACGGGGAACAAAATCGGAAATCACAAGATGAGTTCTAACCTCATCAACACTCAAGATTTCTGCATCTTCTGTCTTTACATGGACACCTAATATTACCCATACAATCCATACTGCATGGATGTTGTAGTGCAAACTCAATAAACTCATCAATTTTATTGCAAAAGGCAGAGTTAATGCCTCCTCCTATCATTCTAGGTATTGAGTACATCCAACCACGATCTGGAAATTACATCTGTTACAGATTAAAAGTAAATATCACATGAGTTGTAAAAAATTGGGCAGAGTTTGCCTAAATATAGGGATTTACAAGTTTTTCCTTCACAAAAATCAATCCAACACAACCATATACCAGTCATAGTAAACCAATCAAATAAACAAATATCACACAATTTATGTAATAGTGTACAGAAAAATTGAGCAGAGTTTCGACTAAAAATAGGTATAAATATCACACAAACTAAAATTAACTCATCAAATATAACCATATATCATCAATCATACTAAAACCCATCAAATAAATATATATCATGCTCATTACCTAATAATGTACTAAAAAAATTGAAACAATAAAAATATGACATTTAAATGGTTAAAAATGTGAAAACGTACGGTGAAGTTGAAGGCAATGAAAAATACGTACGGTGAGGTTGAAGGCAATGACAAATACACCAATTATACGTGAAGAACATATGAAAACCGCATCATCTCTTATTTTTTTCGTGAGTGAAAGGGAAGTGGACTGTAATAAATCTACACAAATTTGTGACAGACTTATTTTCCGTCGCAAATTCAATATTTTGCGACAGCTTTTCCGGATTTGCGACGGACGGAGGTCCGTCGCAAATCACTACAAAACGTCTCCGTTTTGCCTTTCTGTCGTTAAAATCCGTCGCAATTTTGCGACGGGCTGCTGATGCCGTCGCAAAATCGGTCAACATTGACCAACTAACGAAATTCGTCGTAAATCCGTCGCAAATGACCTATATTTGCGACGGATATACGTCCGTCGCAAATTTTCCCTCATTAATTCCCTTCTTTTTTGTAGTGTTAATTCACATCTGATCGTTTTGAATCTTCTACTCTATATCTTTTAAACCTTATGTTATTAATAAGTAATCACTATTTATATTATGTCTATTAAATAAGTTTTTTAGTTAATACGTACATTATACATAATAAGGACAATAAATTATAAAAGATAAAAAAACTTCAATATAATTAAGATCCTAACCAGAGACCGGATTATTTGTTTATTTTTTTATCCTCTAACCATAAGGGTAAAAATATATTGCTCCCCTTCCAAGTATATGTTTTCAAATTTGTGTAAAGTAATGGAAATATATTTAAGTAGTTAGAGACTGAATATTTAGTCATTTGCACCTCCATGCACTCGTTATATTATATGATAATACACACATCAAACTTTCATATTGAAGTTGCATTGCATTTTAATGAAGAAGTCTGATTAGTCTCTAATTAATACTTTCTCTGTTCTTAAAAATTGGTCCTACTTTTTTTTCACGTGGTTTAATGTGATATGTTGAAGGGTATTACAGAATTTTCTGATATCTGTTTTTTTAATAAAATGATGATTTATAGAAAGTATGTTAAATGAAATTTTTATTAACAATTATTTTATAATTAAAAAGAAACCTAAAAAAACCCGTAATACTCCCTGACATATTGTATTAAACCACGTGAAAAAAACAGGACCTATTTTTGGGAACGGAGGTATTATAATATTTATTCAGAGTGTGTTGTTCTTTAGTCTCTAGGTAAATTTATGCAGAGTTGTTTTGCCTTTGATTGATGCTTCCACTAGTGAACGATAAGATTGATCTTTTAGAATAGTCGATTATTGGATTGAATATCAATTCATAGAAAAAAATTGGAAAAACATAAAAGAAACGGTGTCAATTTTCATTTATTCACGTTGTAATATAAATTCTCAAAGAGTGTGAATTAGGCTTTTATGATCCGCGTCGCAATGTCCGTATATATGCAGCTGTATAATTACTGAGACACCACACATATTTTCTATTAATAACGCAAGCGATGACGTTAACGAGTCCCAGGTTATGCATCTTTTACTTAACGATTATGTACTTCCTCCTGTTCATGGATCTTACAAGACCCAACAATTTATTTGTGAATGATGTTTATTAAAAAAAAAAAAAAATTGTTGGACAACTAAAAAAAAAAAAAGTGGATAAAAAATTGGTGGCCGAAGAGAGTATTTTTTTTCTATTTATGGTATCTTCAATTTAAAGATGCTTTTTATTATGATAAATCATTCACTAAAAATCATATTTAATTTTAGTTTTAAATTTAAAAAAACAGGTTTCGCTCTGAAAATTTGGAGAATCAAAACAAATTTTAAAATTAAATTAAATATATTAAATGATTCATCGTTTTCAATAACCCGTTTATTGAATTTTTTACTTTGAATACACTCATCTTTATAATATGGGTGTATATACCTAACAAATTAGGAGGGAAAAAGGTGTACAAAATAAATACAAGAAAATGAGAAAACAGAGTGTGTTGGAAGATTAAAAAAATATGATTCCCATGATTTAAATTTAATTAATCTCTCATGAAGAAATTTCATATAATATGAAATTAATACCATTAAATGTATTTATTGAATTATAAATTAAAATTACAGTGTAAAATGTAATGATATCAGTAAATATATTTAATTGTATCAGTAATACATCCAATGATGTTGATTTCATATTACATAAATTTCTCTAGTTTAAAGTACTTTTAGCAAATTCTTGCCTCCTTTATTCAATAGCATCGTATATATGCATTTTTTTTGATTTAGAAGTTTCTCTAAATTAAAAGTTTAAAATATTTGTACTACAATTCGGCATGAGAAAAGTACGTACTCCGTCATTTATATGGAGTAGAATTTTCTAAGGATTCATTAGTTTTTGTGGACAGTATTACAACAAGAGAATGACGAGTCTCTTTCTCTTTTTTTTAATCACAACATATAACTTTAAACTTTATTATTATTTAAATTTAATTTAAAAAGGAAAACGACAATCAAAGTACTTCTTCATTAATCTGCATGGATTATATATTGTATATTCAATTATATATATTTTCTCTTTATATAAACTAGCTATATGTGTCTTAACTTTATATTTTTTGTGTAGGAAATTAAGACAATAATATTGTAATCATTCAAATATTGGAAATGAAATTTCATTTTTGTATGTGAACAGATCGAATGAGGATTTGTTGGTCTAGTCAAGATAATTAGCAACAAACAACCATTGACAAATTGACATCCAAATCCCAAAGGATCAGGTACATTGAACCTAGACACTCCCAATTTCTTGAACAAACATATATAAATCCCATGCACGCACATATGTTAATCCATCCATCCATCCATAGTTATCACAACACCCAAAAGAGAAGAAAAAAAAACCTCTTTTTAATAGCAAAATACTATTTGTCTTAGCGTTTTATCGCAATGTCCCTCAGCACAGCGACGACGACGAACCACCAGGAGTTGCGGCGGAGAAACGATGAGTTGGAGAGGGAGCTAAAGAGATGTTTGGAGAGAGAAGATACGATGAAAGAGGAGTTGATGAGAGCGTGGGGCCGGATGAGGGTAGCGGAGGAGGCGGAGGAGCGGCTCTGCCACCAATTAGGGGAGCTGGAGGCGGAGTCCGTCAATCACGCTCGAGAATATATGGCCAAAATTATGGAATTGATGGACCAGCTTTCTCATTTTCAGAATTAAACGACTTTGACAACTTTCATCTTTCCAACCCTATTACTCATTATATTATTCATTCTTTCAACATTATTTTGTAGTTATCATTTTATGTGATTTACTAGCCCAGATCCCCGCGTATTACGCGGGTTGATATTATATATATATATAAAGTGTTAAAATGAAATATTTTAAATATTAATTCAATTAAAGTATAGTATTTTTTTAATTTAATTAAAATATCAATTTGTAATTAAAAACATAATAAATTATTCTAACTAACTCATGCAAATTAAAAAATGTGATTTATATAGTAAACATTAGTGAATAGGGGGTATGAATTTAAATATAGGATATATAATATTACCAAAAATATTATAAAGTTATAGAATTGTAGAATTTTGAAATAAAGGATTGAAAGAGGTGGAGAGATTCACAAAAAATATATATATATATGCGTGCATTATAGATAAATGTGGAGTTTTTCGGAGATATAAAAAAATAGGAGTGAGTGAGAGTGAATTAATTTAAAGGTGGTAGTTTTTAATTTAATTTAAGTAATTTAGAATTTTTAAAATAGAAGTTAATAGAATTAATAAAATAGGAAGTTAATATAGGAAGTTAAGAAGAGAAGCCATGTGATTGCAGGATTTTGAAATAATTAATGATGGGACATGCCACATAGGAGAGAGGAGATTCACAAATAGAGGAGGTAATGATACGATTTTAATTTGTATTAATGTATGAACGGGATCTCATTGTAAATTCAAGTCTTTGATTCGTAGTTGTTCGGATTGTGTTATATATAATTCTCTATTATGTTAGAGATATAATTACCGAATTGGAATATTTGAGGTATCCATCGTAATCAAGATCGTATAGATTATTTTTGGATTAATATCACTTTTTGGTAAACCAATGTTACATCTTTTTCAATTTTGATCGCTAAATTTCACTCGTCATTACATCAATTTTTGTCGGGACGTGAATATTAGTCAACTAACATCAGTTTATTTTGATCGTATTTTTATTTTCTTTCTAATTTTATTTGGAAATTATAATCTGAAAAAGTTGGAGTACATGGATCAATGATCGTTTAAGAAGGCGTGTGAAGAGGAACACGCATTCACGGTGGAACACGTGAGAGAACATTAATTTCGAATATGAATGTGGGCTGGGTTTGGAAAATAAAGTTGAGAAGCAAAATATGGTCAATGATTAACGCTATCGTATAGGAAAAGCTTGATGTGCGTTGAATCCGTGAAGATATTGATAATATCAGATGTCTTTACTAGTAAAATTTGAAAAACTTGAAAATATAACCCTAACTTTGAAGGGATAATATAATAATTTCCGGGACAAATATGGAACAGCGATGCCGAGCTCCGATAATGGTGGATACCGACGATAACCGTCACGGAGAAAAGGTGTGAGAAAAACAGAGATTTTATTGATTGATAAAAATAGGTATATAATGGGTTGACTCTAGGCTAATTTCGGGTATATATAACCTGGCACAACTGACATAGTAAAGTCGCTAGCACGACTTTAAGTACAATACTGAATAACAACTCTATTAAGAAACACACACTCATCCTATTAATTAATACACTGTCTAACCAATCTATTTCCTCACGCAGGTATGCTACTATCGTAACATTGCCGGCCCAATAAAATTTTGCTTGTCCTCAAGCAAACAAGTGTGGGTATTTCTGAAACATCAATTGATAATCTTCTCAGGTGGCTTCTTCATCCGGAAGGTGCGACCAGCGAACAAGGACCTCAGTAGCTGCCGCATTTCCCCGTTTCACCATACGCCGAGCAAGGATCTTCAAAGGGACCGGCAGGACGTGCCCCTCATTGTCAAATTCAGTTAGAGTATTGCTGACTTCTTGAACATGCCCAATTTTCTTTTTAAGCAATGAGTGGTAGAGCTAGTGTATAGGCCATTGCACCCACCCTTTTCACAATCTGAAATGGCCCAGCATATTTCGAACTGAGATTCCAAACGTGACTCTTGTGCATAGTCAGTTGTCTATGGGGTTTGAGCTTTAGATATACCCAGCCTCCCACTGCAAATTCACGCTCACTCCGATTCCTGTTAGCAAATGTAATCATTCTTTCCCTGGCTCTCTATAAAAGAAGTTTCAATTGTTGGGTCACATGCTGCTTTTCAGTTGTAGTCTCAATCAGTCATTGCACAGAACATTGCAGTTGAGGCCCAAAAGCCAGCATAGTCGTTTTGTAACCATACAAGACTTCAAATGGTGAAATTTGGAAAGTTTTATAAAAATTAGTGTTATACCATAATTCCACCAGAGGTAACCAACTTGCCCACTTGTTTGGACTTTGACCACACATATACCGTAAGTAAGATTCCAGGCATTGATTAACCCTCTCCTTCTGTCCATTCGTTTGAGGATGGTAAGCCGTACTTAGCAATTGATGCACTCCAATCAATTTGAATAGTTTCTGCCAAAAAGTGCAAGTAAAAATTTTGTCCCTGTCCGAAACTATAGTAGAAGACAATCCATGGAGCTTATAGATGGAATCCAGAAATATTTGAGCCAAGTGAGAAGCTGTATAGGGGTGTGCAATAGGAATGAAATAGCTATATTTAGTGAACCTATCCACAATCACCCAAATAGTGTCATATCCCTGAGATTTAGGCAGCTGCTCTATGAAATCCAAAGTAATATCAGTCCATGCTTGTTCAGGGATGGGAAGAGGTTGTAATAAACCTGGAGACTTCACTAGCTCATGCTTACATAATTGACATATGTGACAATGTGAACATGCAAATGCACATCCTCTTTCAATGTAGGCCACCAAAATAGTAATTTGATCCTGTTTAGTGTAGCAACTATTAGGTTAGTGTAGGCTGACATGAGATGTCACGTAAAACTACACTAGACATGCATGATGTATATTTAAAACAGATTTTGAGTATAAGTGAAAGATTGTTGAAGTTATACGTGAAAGTATATTGTTACTTTGTATAACTCATGTATTAAACACTCATTTATGAGAATAGATCTTTTATCACTATTGCTTTGAATATGAATGAATGTTAAATATTTATTGCAACCCGTTCAATATATAGTATGTGTTACATTGTAGTTATTGTGGCGATACCAGATCATGGAAGATCACATTAACGGTTCTTTGTAACTAAACGTACTAATTCACAACCAAGGTGAAATTGAACAATCCGCCATGCAAGGTCGATGTGTAGTTCTCAGATTGGCCTGTCTTGACCAATAGTTTGCACTAGCACATTTTGTATATGCTGAAGAGGACCTACAACGAGGATAAATTCTTCTGTTTTGAAAGGTGAAGAATTAGACCTAAGTGGTTGTTGATTTCTTAATCTCTGTCACTTAAATAGGATCGTGTGTGGTTAATAGTTATTGCTTTGATACATGTCGGGTGACAATCATCGTGCCTTTCGAACCTTGTATTTTGGCTGTAATATTAATCATACGACGGTTGCTAAGATTTAATACGGAGAAACGTGTGCGAGTACGGCTCGTGTGATTTGTCCCCTTGTTGGGCTTAGAAGTTTTATCGTACCAAATCTTGCAAGTGGGAAATTAGTTTTCCGGTACGGATAATAATGTTGAGCTGTCTTTACTCCAAGGTATAAGATATTAATTATTTTGAGCTATTCAGAAGCTCAATTAATTAATGGACTAGATAATCTTAAACACGGGAAATAATAACCGGGAGCCCATATTATCGTAATATGGATAGTGCAATATTAATTTGATAGTGGTATTAATTAATATTAATATGCAGAATAATATTGGGGCTCAATATTGAAATTCAGAATCTCATTGGAGGTCCAACCTTAATTCTCCTAAAGGCCCCTCAACTAGCCCAATAAGTAGTCCAATAATTATAAGGTGATTAAAATAAAAGAAAATGGAAAGATATTATGAAAGATATGTATTCTATGAATATAAGATTATCTTATAAATTCAAGAATATCCAAATCTAGTATTTTTCTCCCTAAATTTTTTAAATTTATATATATATGAGATGGTGGGATTTTTTTGGAATATTTTATTTTGGAGAAAATAATATATGAGATATATTCAAGATTTTTTGGAGACCAAGAAAAAGATTTTTTCCTTTATATTCCTAGGCTTATTTTCGCCCCCCCTCCCCCCACTATTATATATAGGAGATAATTATTTCATCTACAGTTTACAAGTTCCATGAGTTGGAAAAATCGAAAGCAATAAATATTTTCTTCCTCCCTAATATTATTAAATTGTTCATGAGCGCTTCCCACCGGCGAACGAATAAGGTGAAGAGGGAATACTTGAGAAGACTTTTACGGTTGATAGGATCGTTTTACTTGTCTCGGTCTTCTCGATTGGATGTCGCTTCAAGAGGTACGTGTTCATGTAAAACTCCTAGATATTCCACGATAGAATTTTACGTAATTATATTCATTGACATGAATTATTTGTTGTTGGTTAATTATTATTTGAATTAATTTAGGATTAATTCATGCTAGTAATAATTGAATTTAAAAACGTATTTAAATTTCATCCCGAATAGATCTGGGCACCCCGATTTCCCCAACAGCAGCCTCCCCAGAATGACCACCCACTGAAGATGTATGAATGTAGGAGATTATCTTTTGCCTAAGATCAGAACCAGGTCCCACATATATTTTTCCCTTATACCTTACCACACCAGCAGAATAGTGGTACTCAAACAGGTTGTATGGATATACCAAACTTTCTGTGATTACTTGGGAACCATGGTATCTCCTTCATAACTATCCTTCTTCCAACCAAATAGGTTTATGGACAGTGATTGCATATACACTTGCTTGCTCCATTTCCCTCCTAGACAGAGCATCAGCCACCACATTTTCTTTTCCACTTCTGTACTCAATGGTATAATCACACCCCAACAGTTTAGTTAAGTATTTGTGTTGGAGAGGAGTGGAAATTTTCTGTTCCAATAAATACTTAAGACTTTGCTGATCAGTCTTAATTGTGAAAGTAGAATGAAGCAAATAACTCCTCCATTTCTCAACTGCTTGGATTATAGCTAAGAATTCCTTCTCATATATAGAGAGGTCAAGGTTCTTAGGTCCCAGAGCTTTACTGATAAAAGCCAAAGGATGTCCATCCCGAATTAGTACGGTACCTAGTCCAGCATAACAAGCATTTGTTTCTACTATAATTTTTTTTAAAAAAAAATCAACAATCTGAGTATAGGTGAAGCAACCATTACCTCTTTAAGTTTCAGGAAAGCTTCATTAGCCACATCATTCCAAATAAACTGACCTTTCTTGGTTAAGGAAGTGAGTGGTTTGACAATGATTCCATAATGCCTAATGAACTTCCTATAGTAACCAGTCAGTCCTAGGAATCCTCTTAATGCCTTAACTGATGTTGGTGTAGTCCATTCTTGCATCACTTTAATCTTCTCTAGATCTGCACTAACACCATTAACAGATATAATGTGTCCCAGGTACTCAACTTGAGCCTTTCCAAATGTACACTTAGAAGCTTTGACTTTAAGTTCATGGTCCACCAATGTTTGAAATACTGTCCTTAAGTAATACGTGTGTTCCTCCATTTTAGTACTGTAGACCAATATATCATCAAAGAAGACCAACATAAATTCCCTAAAAAATGGGGCAAACACTTTGTTCATGATGGACTGAAAAGTTGCTGGTGCATTTGTGAGGCCAAATGACATCACCACAAACTCATATAATTCAGACACATTGACAAAGACTGTCTTTGGTATATCTTCTGGGCAAACCCTTATCTGATGATATTCAGCTCTAAGATCTATCTTAGAAAATAACTTTGCCTTGCCTAGTTCATCCAAAATATCATCAATCAAAGGAATAGGGTAGCGGTCCTTCACTGTAATGGCATTTAATTTCCTGTAGTCCACACAAAACCTCCAAGTACCATCCTTCTTTTTAACAAGTAATACTGGAGAAGAATAAGGGCTGTCACTGGGCTGAATCACTCCACCTCTAACATCTCCTTCACTAGCTTCTCAATCTCTTACCTCTGAACAAAAGGATATATGTAGGGTTGTTGTTTTACTGGTGTTGACGATCAATTCTAATCTTGAAGATTAATGGCTGTTTTAGGCTGTTTTAGGTGGTTAACTGATCATCAAACAATTACGTGTGATTGATCACTAACGTAATTAGTGAATACGAATTTTTGGGTTTAGATGGATTAGAATCGTACGAAAGCTCACGTGTTTAAGTTCGATCGTAGGTTAATCGAGCTGCTTTAGATTCGTAATCGAAGTTTGGACGTGTATAATAATTTTTGCTTGTTTTATTTGCTGAAAAAATCCAAGTATTTATAGACTTTTGCCCAGCAGGAGGTGGCACGACCTTTGGCCGACCAAGCCTGTATGCTCGACACCTGTCCTTTGACTAATTTGACCTTATCTTAACTAAATTCTATCCTTATTTACTGGACTTGCTCGCAGTTAGGAGATGTTCGTCACTTTGGACTTGTCCTTGAAGAGTCTTTAGTCTGATTCTGATGGTCTTTCATCTTGTTTAATTGTTATTTCGGCGCTGTGGTTGGATCTGATCGGCAGGACGCCGTTTGAGCTCGTCATGTGGCTTTTGATTTGATTTTGTTCGCCTATGTTGTTGATGGGCGAACAATTGTCAGTAAATGACGAACAAGGATTAAAGCTATAACGAGGATTATGAACCAAATCAAGGAAGATCAACAAAGAAAATCACGATTTGGGTGCATTAATCAATCTGAGGGGTGTATAAAGTGACGAACAACACTCCCGACGAACAACTAATAGGCGAACAGGTATTAAGGCCCGGGACCAAGAATGAGCCAACAGTGAAGTCATCAATGACGAACAACTTTATCAAACTATGATACAATAGATAGCCAAGGAAGAATGTACAAGTGAACAAAGGACAAAGATCCCAAAGCCAAGCTGGACAAAGGCATAAGGCGAACAACTTCCCAAGTACAACCTCAAGAGGCGAACAACTTTCGGTTGGAGAACCAACAAGATCCATCAAGCCGACCTAGGCGAACAACAGTGAGTCCGAGATAAGGACCAAAGAAGACTTTGTAACTAAGGTTCAGCTTGGATAAGATCAAAGGGACACATGTCAAGCATGCAGGCTAGGGAGACCAAGAGTCTTAGACACCTCATGCTTGCTAGTCTCTATAAATAGTTGTTCTCCAGCTTATTCATGTAATTTTTTCGAATTTCAGACTAAAAATACACACAAATACACCCAAACTTACACATATACGAAATAATTTAAATTCCGATCTTCGTTTTACCCGAATTCGTTAACCCAAGACTCGTTTTACCATTTACGGTGGTAATCAATCACATGTTATTGATTGGTGACATAAAAACGGATTAAAACAGCCACTAATCCTCCCGATTAGATTCGTTCACCAACAACTTGGCGCTAGAAGAAGGGGTCGAACCTTCGGTTTAGTGTGATTACTCAAGAACTTCAAGTTGAAGACTTGAAGATTCAAAGGAAATCTCAAGAAATATTTGGAGATACAAACAAGAGTGTTCTTGGTGTTCTTGGTGTTCTTCAATTTAAAAATTAAGAAATAATTTAAATTGAAATGCCTCAATCTAAAGAGACCCAAGGATCACGTTTGTCGAAGAGAGCATCTCAGACCCGAGCCACGTCGGCCGACCACCAGGACCGTGACCCAAGACATGCGAACAGGTCACAGCATACAGCCATAACACATAACCTCCCTCCTGAGATGGAGGCTTTGGCGAACAACCCCAACGAGTTGGCTAAAACCATAGCTGCTCTCCAGGCCCTCCAGAGGCAACAAGAGCAGGTTAGGCCAACACAAGCAAGGCCAAGGGACAAGTCCCTAGAGGTTGTTAGGCCCAAGACTACCAGGGGCGAGCAACGAGAAGTTGATAGTGCTCAAGTCAGACGAAATAAGGGAAAGGCCAAGGTGGGCGACCAAAGAGAAGTACAGGCTGAGTCTGGTCGCGGACGAACAACTATGTCTAGCCATGGAACAACACGTTCCAGTGCTCAGGACAGACTTAGCCAACCCCATCAACGAGAAGCTGCTCGCCGGGGAGCAGAAGATGGGCGAGCAATTTTTGGTCAGCCTCGCCCATCAGTCCATGAAAGACTCTCCCAGTCAGCCTTTAGGCGCCTTGGGCCAAATGCGGCGAACAACATTAGGAGGCAGGCCCAAGAAGTGCCCACTCCAAGCGAGGGACTGCGACGAGCAGAAAGGTTAATGCCTTTGCTCGCCGAACAGCCTCCAAGTCAGGGGGCACCTCTTGATGAATTATCAAGCCTAAGGAGGGCTGTAGAGAACATGCAGGGGCAACTAGACCAACAGAGGGGGATGGGAACGACTAGCATGCCATCCTCACCTTTGGCAGCTCACATTTTGAAGGCCCCGATACAGAAAAAGATTCAATTTCCGGCTAGCATTCAATATGAAGGCATCGCCGACCCCCGGGTCCACTTAACAAAGTATACGGACTACATGGTCTCCGTGGGGGCCAGCGATGCCACCCAATGCCGGAATTTTCCCTTAACACTGGGCGATCGGGTTCACAAGTGGTTTTCATCAATGCCGCCGGCATCAATCCACTCGTTCGTCCAACTAAGTCGAGAATTTCTTTCTCACTTTTCAACGGCGGGGTCGTATCTTTCCCAAAAACACCGGCTATCAGATTTGAGACAAAATGATGATGAAACTGACCGGGCGTTTATGGAAAGATTCGATAGGGTTTTGCTAGAGGGAGAACCGGTGAGCGAAGATACAAAGATCGTCGCTGTGATGGCCGGATTGAAAAAAGGGTCGAAGTTATGGAAGGAGGTACGTCTGAAGTGCCCAAAGACTTATGCCGAGTTCAGAAACCAAGCTGGTATTTTCGTTTCCATGCACGAGGCCCTACAAACAAATTTAGGGGAGAACAAAGCTGATCCTAAGGAGAATAACAAAAAGCCCGTCGGGACAAGCTACAGGGTCCCGAAAAACATGAAAGCATTCACCGAAGGATCGGATTTGAAAGAAAAATTGAACCAAGTATTGACAGTATCAGTTGATACTGTGTATGAGAGCGTAAAGGAGAAAGAGTTGCTCTCCCCACCACGTAAAATCCGCCAGGATACTGGCAAACTCAACCCGAACAAGTATTGTGCCTACCATCAAAGTGTGGGGCATTTTACAAGTGAGTGTAGAGATTTGCTCAAACAACTCTGGCGATTTTATGAGGAGGGAAAGCTCTCCGATTTCGTTAAAAGGCAACCTGGGAAAAGAGCTCGGGAAAACAACTCAGAAGACGAAGAGGATGGTCAACCTCAGAGAAACAACAAACCCGGGCGACCAATTCCCAGTATGCCAGCTCAACCTTTAGAAGACCTGTTCATGATGGAACCCGCAGGTCCCGCAGGAGGGTGTTTTGATGGACAACCACCTGACTCTAACCGGAAGAGGAAAGCGGAGCTACGAGCGATTGGCCAAGTACAAGAGATGGGAGTTAAGCCGTCTATCATGCAAACGGCGGAATTAACTTTCACCGAAAAAGGCCTTGAAGGCGTCTTAACTCCACACAATGATTCGCTCGTAATCTGTGCCAAGATTATGGGGACCAGAGTCCACAGACTGTTGGTGGACACCGGAGCCTACACGAACATCTTATTTAAGAAGACCCTCGATAATCTGGGAGATTATTCGGGTTATGTTCGGAATACAACACATAGAATTATAGGCTTCGGAAATGCTGTGACAACACCGTTGGGAATTGTAACATTAGCTGTACAACTTGTAACGGCCAATGAACCCGAAAGAAATATAACAAGAATGGTAGATTTCTTGGTTGTAGACCAGGAGTCGACCTATAACGGGTTTCTTGGCCGACATTTTCTTAATGAATTTAAAGCTGCGTGTTCCACTTACCACTATTGTTTGAAATTTCCAACAGCCAGTAGAACAGGCACAATTAAGGGAGACCAACGGAGAGCACGAGAATGCGTTCAACAACTACGAGCAAAATTTGTACAAATATCCATGATGGAAGCAACAAGTTATCCCATCGACGAACCATCAATACTAAACAATATGATGGACATAGACGACCACATGGATGCGGACGAACAGCACTTGAACGAGCAAGTGTTGGACGAACAACTCGTTACCACCCGCGAGGAACCTCCATCTGACGAACAACAAAGGGGTGATGACGAACAACCTTCAGTGGAGGACTTGGAGGGCCAAGTACAAACGAACAACAATGGGACGGAGCCAACTGATGATCTTGAACCCCGCTTGGGGGCAGAGCCGATGGACATCGAAAATGATTCCAACCCTGAGGAACCCATACTTGATCCCCGTTGGAAGGGACAAAAACGACGAGCAACTCCAGTCGAAGAGCTGGAGGCATTCAAAGTTAATCCCAACAACGAGGATCTTGAATTATTCATAGGATCTGAGCTCCCAGAGCCTTACAGATCCCGAATGAAAGAGTTCCTCACCAAGAATCTAGATGTCTTCGCTTGGTCTCATGTGGATATGGTAGGGATAGACCCGAAACATGCTTGCCACAAGCTGAACATAAATCAAGCAAGAAAGCCCGTCCATCAAAAACGAAGGAAGTACGGCCCGGACAAATACCAAGCCTTGAATGAAGAAGTTAAAAAGTTGCTAGACAATGATCTTATTCGACAAGCACTCTGTCCACAATGGGTGGCAAACCCCGTACTCGTGAGGAAACCAAACGGGACCTGGAGGCTATGCATAGACTTTACATATCTGAATGCAGCATGCCCGAAGGACAACTTTCCTCTCCCGCACATCGATCAATTGGTGGACAGCACTGCGGGTCACGAAATGCTAACATTCATGGATGCTTTTGCAGGGTATCATCAAATCCCCATGCATCCTGACGATCAAGAAAGCACAGCTTTTTATACTAACAAAAACTTGCTGTGTTGGAAGAGAATGCCGTTCGGCCTCATTAATGCTGGAGCAACATATCAAAGACTGGTGAACAAGATGTTTGATCAACAAATTGGAGATACGGTTGAAGTCTATGTAGACGATATCGTAGTCAAAAGTCCCAAGAAGGAAGACCATCTTCAACATCTGACTCAAGTGTTCGAAATTCTTCGACACTATAACATGAAGTTGAATCCAAAGAAAAGCAGCTTTGGAGTTCACTCAGGAAAATTCTTGGGTCATCTTGTTAGCCAGCGGGGAATTGAGGCCAACCCATCAAAAGTTAAAGCCATCATGGATATGCAACCACCACGTTCGGTGAAAGAAGTGCAAAGACTCACCGGGTGCCTAGCAGCATTGAATCGGTTCATATCCAGGTCGGGGGACAAGTGCCGTCCATTCTTCGAGGCCGTCAAAAAAGGGAAGTTTGCATGGACTAACAACTGCCAAGCGGCTTTCGATCAACTTAAAGACTACCTGGGAGATGTCAAAATCCTATCAAAACCAATCCCAGGAGAAAAGCTCTTTCTATACTTAGCCGCATCAGAAGTTGCCATCAGTTCTGTTTTGGTGCGGGAGGACGGCAAGTTCCATCAACCAATCTATTACGTCAGCCAAGCTTTACACGAAGCAGAGATCAAATATGCCCCAACCGAAAAGCTAGCGTATGCTTTGGTTATGAGCGTGAGAAAGTTACGACCATACTTCTTTGACCATCAAGTCGAAGTTCTAACAACTTTCCCGCTCAGGCAAATTCTCCATCGCCCCGACACTGCAGGTCGTCTTTTAAGATGGTCACTGGAAATTAGCCAATTCGGGGTGACCTATGCTCCTCGAACGGCGATCAAAGGGCAAGCATTAGCCGACTTTATAGTCGAACTAACTTTCCCACCAGATCCGACGAGAGGACTTGATCATCCTTGGCATCTCTATGTGGACGGATCATCAACCAACATAGCCTCGGGGGCAGGAGTAGTATTAATAAGTCCAAACAGACAAGTATTCACCTCGGCAATCAGATTTGGCTTCATGGCAACCAACAACGAAGCTGAGTATGAAGCTCTTATCGCTGGTCTCCACCTATCCCTCGCAGTTGGTGTCAGACGCTTGCAAATATTTGGCGATTCACAATTGATCGTGAACCAAGTCCGAGGTGAATACGAAGCAAAAGATGATCACATGATCGAGTATCAACGGATTGTTGCTCACCTGATGTCCATGTTGCAGCAAGTTTTCATACAGCAAATTCCAAGGACGAGCAACACTCAAGCAGACGCGCTTGCCCGACTAGCAACGAGTGAAGGCCCCATAGAGTTGGCAGATATTATAGTTACAAAGATGAAAGATCCATCAACAGTAAGTTATAATGTCAATCAACTCGACGATCAAACCAGCGAAGAAGAAGACTGGAGAACAAGTATAGTCAAATACTTGAGAAATGGGGAAAAACCAAACAACCCTTTTGAAGCTGCCAAGCTAATAAAGCAAGCCGCCAGATATACTCTGGTGGGTGAGCAACTTTACAAAAGGGGAATATCAATCCCACTTCTCAAGTGTTTGCCTAGGGGGCAAGGGCAAGCGGTACTTGAAGAGATACATGCTGGAGTATGTGGAAATCATACTGGGGGGCAAGCTTTGGCATACAAGACAATCAGACAAGGCTATTATTGGCCGACCTTACGTCAAGACGCAATCAAAAAAGCCAAAACTTGCCATCAATGTCAGATTTTTGCCCCAGGCATCCATACCCCGGCTCAGGAACTTGTGTCAGTATACAGCCCATGGCCTTTTGCAAGATGGGGGATGGACATCATTGGTCCTTTCCCGGCTGGAGTTGGAAATGTTCGATTCGCCGTCGTGGCAGTCGATTATTACACAAAGTGGGCGGAAGCAGAGGCTATGGTGAATATAACACAGCAGAAGATGATCAACTTTATTTGGAAGAACATTGTCTGTCGTTTCGGAGTTCCACAGGCAATTGTGACAGACAATGGTCCACAGTTTGATGGACAAGAGTTGAGAGAATTCTGTACGAAGTGGGGGATCAAGAAACATTACTCCACACCTTATCACCCCCAGTCGAATGGACAAGTTGAAGCCGTAAATAAAATCATAAAGCATACATTAAAAGTGCGACTGGCGGAGAGTAAAAGCAGTTGGTCTACAGAACTTCCGGAAGTCTTATGGGCATACAGAGTTTCTCCCAGGTCGAGCACCGGAGAAACACCCTTTGCAATGGCTTTCGGAACAGAGGCTGTAATACCAATTGAGTTAGAGGCCACTACATTCAGGACGACCAACTTTGATGAACAGGCGAACAACTCTGCTCTAAATGCTGAATTGGATTTGCTCGAAGAAAAAAGATTGAATGCCGAGCTAAAGAATGCCACATACAAGCAGCGAGCAGAACGTTACTATAATTCCCATGTAAAAGTTAGGGAATTCAGAGTTGGAGATTTGGTTCTAAGAAAGTTGCTCGCCCAACCTCCAGGCGTATTGGGACCAACTTGGGAGGGCCCGTATCGTATAACAGAAAAATACGTCAATGGCGTGTACGATATTGAAGACATGGAAGGCAAGCTGGCCCAATACTCCTGGAATGCTGTGCATCTAAAGAAGTACTATCAATAAAGTTGGGCGAACAAATGTCTTGGGGGGCAAGGGATGCGTATGAGTTGAAGGAAGGCCAAGAAGGCAGCTAAAAACTTGCCTAATTTTTTAAAATTTTCTTAAGTATAGATTCAAAAGTTGCTCGGCACGTTGTATAGTCTGGTGCTAGTGCTTTTGATTTTATAGATAGAGTTGCTCGGCAAAATATTATAAGCGAGCAAGTTTTAGTTTGTGTTTAAAGTTGTTCGTCAGATTGTATATGATAGTGATGGACAGTCTTATAACACTTGTAATTATTTTGCAATGTAAATATAATAGTTGTTCGCCAAAAGAGGAAAAATCCAAAAGCTCGAGGTACAAGTCCATTCAAAGGTTGTTCGTTTTACAAATGAACAGAACCTAAGGACCAAAGCCACTTAAAGGTTGTTTGTTTTTTAAAATGAACAGAACCTAAGGCTAAACCCTGATTCCACTAAAGGCAATGTTCAATTCGAACAAAAGCCCAATACTATATGTCATAATTGTAAAAGCATTGACAGAAATGTAAAGGCAATTGACATATATAAGAAAATGAGCGAACATGAGAAAGACATTTTCCATTAAAGAAAGGCATTAAGCCCCAAAAATAGTACAAGCTGGAAGCAGCCATTACAAGTACTACAAAAAAGGAGCGAGCAACTACTACAAAAGAAGAAAAGAAAAAAGCTAAGTCCTAAAAACTACTGCTGTTCGGCGGGAAGAGGATCTTGAGGTTGCTCGGCAGAGGGGTCGACAATCATGTCCCGAGCAAGGTCTTCAGCCGCCTTATCCTCCGCTTCTTTAGCACTTTGCTCGTCCGCGGCAGCCGGTTCATCTTCTTGCTCGCCATCATCAACAATTGGTGGAGGATGAGTGATGGTGATGCTGGGGTCGAGTTTATCCAGTTTAACCCCCAGCACAGCCAAATCCGCCAATTGGATTTTGACATTGTTCGGCGGAGGATAGTTCTCGAGGAACTCATTCAAATCCTTAGCCATCTCCTCCACCATCTCCTTGTAGTCATAGGCATCAGCCGTACGGATGCTGTCCGCGTAGGCACAAATATATCCAAGGTTGGAGATGGGGCCGGTGCGAGTTTGAACCTCCTCTTCAAGTTGCTCACGGGTAAAGAGGTTGGCTTCTGCTTCCCGGAGACGAGCATTCTCCGCCTCAAGCTCAGCAATTCTTTGTTCGGCCGAAGTCAATCTCTTCTCCCCTTCACCGAGCAAATTCTCCTTATCCTTCAGCTCTTTGGACATGGCCTGAATCTCTTCAAGGCGCTTGTGCTCAGCATCAATGTAAACATTGATCTGGTTGTTAAGGCGAGCAATCTTGGCCTCATATTGGCTCACCAGGCCATCTTTTTCTTCAGAGAGTTGCCGAGCTGTACTAGCATAGTGGCGAGCAGACTCTTCCTGCTCGGCAACTTGGGCGATTGCCCTTTGGGCAGTGACGAGGCCGTTGGCGACGAGCATCATCGAGAGATGGAGATTGTCCATCTGCCCCTGCTGAAGGATGGCCTTGTCCAGAGGACGCGTCCAGGCCCGGGCGACCAACTCCGTCGCCTTGCGAACATGTTCGCCGGGAATCTCCCTTATGTTTACGGGAGTCTTCGAGCAAGCGTACTGATGTACAACACTTGCTCGGCCGGGATAATCATCGGCACGGTATCTGCAAACAAAAAAGCAATTGATACTTAGAAAAATAAAAAAAAATGGATGAAAGTTGTTCGGCAAGAGAGGATAGATACTTACTCGGCAAACTTCCGATCGTCCCATCCAAGGAACGTAAGATCTTCTGGGCCACGGAGCGAGCCTACATCTTTGCTCGCCTTCCCCGACCTTTCCGTGGGCTCCCCAGAACGCCTTATAGCATCCTCTTCGTGGCGAGCATGGCTTTCGCCCACCTTTTCTTTCCCCTTGCCGGGGACATCTCCGGCCAGTGGGGTCCCATCAGCCTTCTTAAGGCGCTTGCCACCACGAGGTGGGGAGACGGGAGGAGACCGAATCTGAACTGGGGGGGCAGCCGGTCTTGGAACTTTAGCCCCCTCAGGCCTGTTCGACATGGCGAGCACGGCTTGTGGAGGGTCACCTCTTCTTTTCTTCCCTCTTGGTGGCCCCATTTCAAGGACCCTTTGCTCGAGAAGAGCGTAGCTTGGAGGGACGGCAACTGTTACTTGCTCGGCTAAAAAAAAAAAAAAAAATAATTAAGTTAAAATTAGACGAGCAAGTTAAACAGGTTAACGACGAACAAAACTTGAGCAAGGAGTTAGAAATTTTCATACCAGAGGGCACCTCAGCTTGAGCCTCCAAATGATGTGGGTAAGTCAAAAGGCGAGCAGCTTTTTGACACCTTGATCGGCAGAGATAGTCTATAGTTCTATCTGCTTTATTGCGGAGGCCGACCAGGCACGATGTAAACAGAAACTCGGAGCTCAACTCTTCTTCCGAATTCCACTTGGGTAGACGAGGGCCTGCGAACAAACAAAAAAAGTTAAATTAGAACAACTCTCCAAAGGCGAGCAAGAATTGAACTTACGTTTCAGTTTTCCATAGGCTGCTGGAGAATTTATTCGTCCAGGGCCGCCGTGTGGACCAGAAGATGCTCGCCAATCACCCCCAATCCAGAAGAAGTGCTGTTTCCAATCACGAATCTTGTTCGGCACCTCTTCCACCATTTTCAACCCAGTCCTAGCCTTGAGGTAGTGATAGCCATCTTCTCCTCGGGGGCAACTTGTGATTGTCATCAGGTAGTTGATCTCTTCCGCAGTGATCCGATCAACGTACCCCTCCAAAGCGAACAGGCACATAGAGCCTAAAAGGTTCATCCACCCAATTGGGGTAATTTGAGTGATAGCCAAGTTGGTCGCCTCTAAGAATTGACCAACA
Organism: Ballota nigra; assembly: GCA_947034835.1. NCBI lineage: Eukaryota > Viridiplantae > Streptophyta > Magnoliopsida > Lamiales > Lamiaceae > Ballota > Ballota nigra. The sequence continues at coordinate 36,239,103 of OX344725.1, forward strand.
ACAGGTGGAAGAGGTAACTTCAGCCCAGCAATCAAGGTGTGGATGTTGATCGCCGTGCACCCTGGAGGTGGGCGATCAGCTCTTTCCTTCCTCTGAGGTGCCCACATATGAATATCATATGGGATCTTATAGTCCTTCCGGATAGTATCCAGTTCATCTTCGCGAACAACACTCTTGATCTTGCTCGCCTGGTAATCAGTCTTCACCTTGTCCATTATTTGTCTTTGTGGACGAGGAAAGCTGTTCGCATACCTTTCAGCATATGCTCGCCATTCGAATAGGCGAGCAACCCCAGCCGGGATCTCACTTTCCCGCATCCTTGGGGATGGAAAATTGATACCCTCCAGAAACTCGTGAGTGAGCTCGTTAAGATCTGGATCTTCAGATTCGGCGGAAGACGAAGAACCTTCGTCCCGATTGTTGTTCGCCACAACTGTTAATTCTCTCCCAGATGGGCCCACACCGGTGTCCTCCACAGAGCGAACCACTGAATCCACGTGAAGATCCGACGCCGAGGAAATCTCGAAGGGAGGTTGGTCGACGGGGATCGCGACTGGAAAGAGTGGGTCTAAAGTCTCCTCAGTCTTATTGCTCGAATGCGAAGACATAGGAGGGAGAGGGAAAATCTGGGTAGTGACGGATATGACGGATGTTGTTGCAGACGGCGGCGCTTTCCCGGAGAAGACGGTGGCGCTCGGATCCACACGGCGGCGATTGAATTTTCGAGAGAAAAAGTAGAGAAAAAGATAGAAAGAAGAAGGTAACTACCTGGGAATGAAGATTTGAAGCCAAATACTGAAGGACGGACGCCGAAAAACTTGAAATCGCCGGAGGAAAATGGAAATCGCCGGAGCACTGTAGCAAGAGGGAGAAAAGTGGGAAAATTTTCAGTTTTCCCACTATTTATACCCCAAGCAAAAACGGGGTCCCGGGCGTAATTTCCCGAAAATTCAGAGGTCAAATTGAGAGAAAACGGGGTAATTTCCAAACAAGTACAAAAGTTGAAGGGCCTATAAGCAATTATACGGGCGCGTGGCCTCGAAGTTGCTCGCGCGTGAACGGCGCGCAATCATTGCGCTGGCGTCATCTTCGTAATCTTCCCAGACCTTGGGAAGACGAAACGGCAGACCATATGTTGCTCGCCCAGACCAATGATGTTCGTCCCGATCCTCATTATTTTGATATCCTAACTATAGTTGTTCGCCACAAAGTTGCTCGTTTGGTGTAACGTATAGTTAGGATAGGGGGCAATTGTTGATGGGCGAACAATTGTCAGTAAATGACGAACAAGGATTAAAGCTATAACGAGGATTATGAACCAAATCAAGGAAGATCAACAAAGAAAATCACGATTTGGGTGCATTAATCAATCTGAGGGGTGTATAAAGTGACGAACAACACTCCCGACGAACAACTAATAGGCTAACAGGTATTAAGGCCCGGGACCAAGAATGAGCCAACAGTGAAGTCATCAATGACGAACAACTTTATCAAACTATGATACAATAGATAGCCAAGGAAGAATGTACAAGTGAACAAAGGACAAAGATCCCAAAGCCAAGCTGGACAAAGGCATAAGGCGAACAACTTCCCAAGTACAACCTCAAGAGGCGAACAACTTTCGGTTGGAGAACCAACAAGATCCATCAAGCCGACCTAGGCGAACAACAGTGAGTCCGAGATAAGGACCAAAGAAGACTTTGTAACTAAGGTTCAGCTTGGATAAGATCAAAGGGACACATGTCAAGCATGCAGGCTAGGGAGACCAAGAGTCTTAGACACCTCATGCTTGCTAGTCTCTATAAATAGTTGTTCTCCAGCTTATTCATGTAATTTTTTCGAATTTCAGACTAAAAATACACACAAATACACCCAAACTTACACATATACGAAATAATTTAAATTCCGATCTTCGTTTTACCCGAATTCGTTAACCCAAGACTCGTTTTACCATTTACGGTGGTAATCAATCACATGTTATTGATTGGTGACATAAAAACGGATTAAAACAACCACTAATCCTCCCGATTAGATTCGTTCACCAACATATGTGTCTTGATCGCATGTAGGTTTTGCTCGCCGGATATCTTGGGTAAATCATGTGTTAACTCCAGTTTAATTTTTGTGTGATTTGCGCAATCCTGGTCGCCCAAATGTTGCTCCTGCTCGCCTATCAACAATTGCCCCCTTGCCGATCAATAAATTGTGAAGATGGTGAATGAGCACTTTTTGGGTTGGCAACTTTTAAGTGTCACTAGTGCGAGCAAGAATGTCCCTGGGGCGAGCAGCTTTTCACGGGCGGACAACATTGGTCGAGCAGACTCGGGTCGGGGACGGTTGGAATCCCAAGGTCTGGGCACGGCTCGAGGTGTGACGTGGGCGGAATGATTACTGCCGCCCACGCGCACACGATCCCGAGGCAACGCGCCTTCCCGCTTTGTCGGACAGGTGCTGCACGCGCCCAGAATTTTGCAATTTGGTCCTTCCATTTTCAACTTTGTTCGCCCGGTACCCCGTTTTTCCAGAAGTATATAAGGAAATTTTTCTTCATTTTTTTCATTTTCACACTGTTTCTTAAGCGCGAATTCCTCTTTCTTCCTTCTTTCAAATTTCCGACGATCGTTTCCAGCTTCCGGCGATTTTCAAACAACGTCAAGGTAGTTTTTTCTCTGCTTTTTTCTTCTCTTTCTTCTTTTCTTGCGTCGTGTGCGTTCTAGACTCACCGAAAATTCCTACTCCGCCGTGGAAAATTCCGAGCCGCCGTGTTCTTCCCTTGCCGGAATCTGCAAAACCCTAACATCTTCCCCTTAACTTATTGGATGGCGTCGCACTCTGAGACCGGTTCTTTTCCTCCCCGGAATCCTGAAAAACTGCCCGTCGAAGAGAATCCTCCTATAGTCAATTTGGAATCCGATCCCGAGGCGACTTCGGTTGCACGCTCGGTCAATTCTGGAGCTCATCCCTCCGGGGAAAGAGAGGAGCGAGCAAATCCTGCTCGCCAGCTCTTAGAAGAGATGAGCTCGGACCTCCACGAAAACGAGGATGAAGAGGTCGAGGTACTTCAGCCGGTGAACCTTGACGAACTAACTTGGGCCTATCTCAAAGACATCAACTTCCCTGCGCCCAGACTGATCGAGCATCGGGTTCCAGTCGCGGTTGCTCGCCGTGTGAACTGGAATGAATACGAAAAGGGGCACTCCAACCGCTTTGTTATTCCTGCTCGCGGAGTACGGAAGCTAAAGGCGACCGAGTTCACAGCGAGCTGTATCGTGTCCGCCATCACCGAGGAGAACTTGACCGAGATTCGGAGGGATTACAAGATTCCCTTTGACATCCCGATGTATGCTCCTTTGGTGGACGACAGAGCTGATCGCCCACCACACAGATTGACGGCGATCAACCTCGCCACCCTAAATGCTGGAGTTTCTTTGCCGTTGCACCCTTTGGTCTGCCAATTCCTACATGACGTGAACTTGGCTATCACCCAACTTACTCTCGTTGGGTGGATAAATCTGATGGCCCTGATGGTGATGTTCGCCCTGGAGGGGTATCCCAACAGGCTGTCCGCCGAGGAAGTTGGCTACCTGATGACGATGACCGGCTGCACTGGGGAAGAGGCGGGCTGGTACTATCTGAAGGCGCGACCAGGCCAAAAATTTATCGAGGATATTCCTGGGAAAGTGCGAGATTGGAAGCATGACTGGTTCTGGATCGGAGGCGACTGGCGTGCTTCTGCTCGCTCTTCAGGGGGTTCTGAACGAATCGAGACCCCGGCGGAGTTTAGGGAATTAAAGCGTGAGTCTTACCTCTTCTATATCTTTGAAGTGGTTGGACTAATTTTAATTCTCTTTTTCCTTTGTTTCAGGTCCCAAGAACTTGGGGTGGCGAACTGTGAAGAATAGCATAAGCGATCAATTCCTGTTCGTTGCGTGTTTGATCGCCCTTCGTCGCCGAGAGGATCGAAGTATTGGCCATCTCTTCTCCGAGGATACACTGTGAGTTGCTCATCTCACGACCTACCCTCACCATCTCGAGGCTCTAGCTCGTATCCCAGAGGGTAAGTATCTTCATGTTGGGCGAACAGATCTGGTCGGTCTTACACTTAGTATTAATTTGTTTTTCATGTCCTTTACAGATCAGCTCGCCTCAGTTGCGCTTCACCCTTCCTTCCTAGAGCTCGATAACCGTGTCTGGGAGATGCCGACCAAAAAAGGACGCAAGAAGTCGGATCCCCTCTCGAAGATCATCGCCCTTGCGGCCAAGGGTGGAAAAGGCGACCCTAGGCAAGCCGGAGGGTCGAGCTCAGCACAGCCTCCTGCCCCAGTGGCGAGTCCGCCCAAGACACTGGTCCCGAGGACGAAGAGACTTCTTCGCGGAGATGGCACTCCCGTCTCTGAGGCTGAAAAGGCAGCCAAACGAGCAAAGAGTGCTCAAGAAAAAGTAACCGTGGCTGTCCGACCATCCGAAGGCGACAGCGAGCAAACTCCTTCTGTGGAGCGCCCCGGCGAGCAAGCTTTGGTCGTCACTACCCGTGAAGGTTCTGGCCCTTCATCCGGCCCCACCTACCTCGGCTGGGATAAGGGTCGTCTTGACAGGTACAACCCTGCTCGCCCAGGACACTTTAGCATTTTTTCTCATCTTATTCTTTACTAACTGAAAAATTTCTTTTCAGCTATTCGCCCGAGCAGTACCCAGGGCGATCTAACTTGGTGCATCGTTTTGCCTGCTCGAAGGTGCCGACTAACCTTCGTGAGATCCCGGACTCTTTTGTCCGCCGCGCCTCCGAGGTCGTTGCTCGTAGCTGGACCAAGGAGCTAAACGAGACCGTCAAGACACAGACGCCTCGTGATAATGGCCGTCTGTGTCTTGTTGAGGCAGGCAATACCCTGGCGGTTGTGCAGCGTTTGGTCGACCAGGTTGAGGACCTTGAGAAAGACTCACGTCAGCATGCGGCCACCGTCAGCCGTATTGCTAAGGAGCGCGATGACGCTAAGGCTGAGGCGAAGAAGATTATCGCCGATCTTGAGAACAAAGCCAAAGCTCATCAGGTTAGCGAGCAGCGTGCCTTGGACCTGCACGTCAAAGTCTCCGAGGAGCTGAAAATCAAGATGGCCGAGGTCGAGCAAATGCGCGCAGAACTTGCTCGCGCACAGCAGCAGAAGGAGGTCGCCGAGAAATTCGCGACTGAAGCGATGGCCAAAATTGCGGACCTTGAATTCCAGCTCGCCAACTCCATTACCCAAGAGGAACTTATTCCTAAGATGGAGGTGAGCTCGATTCTTGGTTACGTAACTGGTTATGCGGAGAGCATCCGTATTGCCCATGAATTCAAGGCTGCCGCAGTTATTGAGGAGATCGGCAAGGAGTTGTGCAACTTCGTCGAATCGAACCCTCCAGCCCCGGGCACAACTCTCCAAATTGGCGACCTGCCTAATTATGGAGTCAAACTTGACTTCCTTGGTCCTGAAATAATTATCACAAGTCCTCCCGAGGACGAGGAAGAAGATGAGGGCGATGCTGCAGAGGGCGAGCAAATCCTTCCTGCCGATCAAAGTGAAAGAGCTCTAAAAGAGCGTGCTGATGCTGAGGGATTAATCGCCGAGCTAACCCAGGTGGTCCCAGTTGATCCTGCCCTTGAAGGTTCTCCTCTTGAAGACACCAAAGATGACAACATATCTCCTCCTGCCGGGCAAGGATCTTAGCGGACAGGATTAGCTAGGGACTTGTACTTTTTTTTTTGTTGTTGTAGTTGTTCGTCTTTTTTGTAATTTTTTTGGGCGATCAAGCCTTGTGTTCAATGAATATATTTTGCTTAATTGCTCGTCTTTTATCTTACATTAATTGTTCTTTGCATCTTTATCTGTGCTTCAACAATCTTAATGTAACTGGGCCTTGTTCCTTAAGAACTTTTTTGGCCTTAGGATTTTACGGGCTTTTGGCCTTAGGCTATGTTCATCTAAAAACGAACAGCCTTCAAAGGGCTTGGTTGTATAATCAACTTGCGCCTTGAGCTTACATTTTTGCTTAAACGAACAACTTAATATTGAAAACATCTTAAAAAATTACAAGTGCTGAAAGCGACCAAAAAAGTAATCCTGTACTAGCTAGGTTGGATCTGCTCGACCAAGACAATGTTAAGCCTCCAACCAATAAAAAACATTATTTACACCAGGAGTCAAAGTTGCTCGACTACTATACAATTTGTCAAGGCATCCTTTAGACTTCTTAAAAAGAAATAAAACCATATAAGATGGTGGCCTTCTAGCCCGCGACCGGACGTGACCCAATTCAACTCTGTTTGACCACTTATACTTGGTGAAAATTTAAAAAATTAGGCAAGTTTTTGGACCCATCTTGTATCTTTGCCATTCCAGCTCGCCCAGTTGTCTTAGTAGCTCGCCCATCTCAACTTTACTTTCTCATGAGGCAAAACTGGTCGCCTACTGAAAGTATTTTCTTAGATTAGCTGCATTCCAGGAATATTGGGCCGAGTTACCATCTAAGTCCTCTATGTCATATGCTCCATTGGGTAACCTATCTGTTACCCTGTACGGGCCCTCCCAAGTTGGGCCAAATATGCCTGGAGGTGGGGCAAGCTTCTTTCTTAGAACGAGGTCACCAACTTCGAATTTTCTTATCTTGACTTGAGAATTATAGTAACGCTCTGCTCTTTGCTTGTACGTGGCATTCTTTAGCTCATCATGTAATCTTCTTTCTTCGAGCAAATCTGCTTCTGTGGCCAGAGCAGAATGATTTGCTTGTTCATCAAAGCTGGTTGTCCTGACTGTGTTAGTCTTTAATTCAATTGGTATTACCGCCCTGTTCCGAAAGCCATTGCAAAAGGTGTTTCTCCGGTGCTTGACCTGGGAGAAACCCTAAATGCCCACAAGACTTCCGGGAGTTTTTCTGACCAGCTACTTTTGCTTTCTGCCAGACGTATTTTCAATGTATGTTTGATGATCTTATTTACAGCTTCAACTTGCCCGTTTGACTGGGGATGGTAGGGAGTCGAATAGTGTTTCCTGATCCCCCATTTTGCACAGAAGTCTCTCAACTCCTTTCCGTCAAACTGTGGGCCATTATCTATCACAATTGTTCGTGGAATTCCAAAGCGACAGATGATGTTCTGCCATATGAAGTTGATCATGTTCTGCTGTGTAATTTTCACCATGGCCTTCGCTTCTGCCCACTTCGTATAATAGTCGACTGCTATGACGGCAAATCGAACACTTCCCACTCCTGCCGGGAAAGGACCAATAATGTCAATTCCCCATCTTGCAAATGGCCATGGGCTGTAAACCGATACAAGCTCCTGGGCTGGGGCATGGATGCTTGGAGCAAAAACCTGACACTGGTGGCAAGCCTTGGCTAATTGGATTGCATCTTTCCGTAAGGTTGGCCAATAGTAACCTTGCCTTATAGTTTTGTAAGCCAAAGCTTGCCCCCCAGTGTGATTTCCACAAACTCCAGAATGTATATCCTCCAGGACTGTCCTTCCTTGCCCCCTAATCAAACACTTGAGTAGCGGGAGTGAAAAACCTCTTTTGTAAAGTTGTTCGTCTACCAGAGTATATCTGGTTGCCTGTTTTTTAATCCTTTCAGCTTCAAATGAGTTGCTTGGTAACTCCCCGTCTTTCAAGTATTTGGTTATAGGAATTCTCCAATCTTCATCGTTGTCGTGTTTAACTACTTGGTTTACCTCGTAGTCCATTGTTGATGGTTGAACTTTTCTGGTAATGACAATATCCGTCAGGTCTGCTGGTCCATCGCTTGTTGCTAATCTTGCTAGGGCGTCAGCTTGTGTGTTGCTCGTTCATGGTATCTGTTGGATAAACACTTGGTCTAAAAGAGATATCAAGTGAGCCACTATTCGTTGATACTCGATCATTTGCTCGTCTCTGGCTTCATATTCACCTCGTACTTGGCTTACAATGAGTTGGGAGTCTCCGAAAATCTGGAGTTGTTTTACTCCAACTGCTAGTGACAAGTGAAGACCTGCAATGAGGGCCTCGTACTCAGCTTCATTGTTGGTGGCCATGAATTCAAATCTGACTGCTGAAGTGAATACTTGTCGGTCGGGACTGATGAGCACTATTCCTGCCCCCGAGGCCAGATTCGTTGATGAACCATCAACGTAAAGATGCCATGGGTGATCCAGCCCTCTCATTGGATTTTGAGGGAAGGTTAGTTCAACTATAAAGTCGGCTAATGCTTGCCCCTTAATCGCGGTTCGAGGTGCATAAGTCACGCCAAACTGGCTGATCTCTATAGACCATTTCAAAAGACGGCCAGCGGTGTCAGGACGATGTAATATTTGTCTGAGTGGGAAAGTTGTCAAGACTTCGACTTGATGATCGAAAAAGTATGGTCTTAATTTCCTGACACTCATGACAAGAGCATAGGCCAGCTTTTCAGTTGGTGAATATTTTACCTCAGCATCATGCAGGGTCTGGCTGACATAGTAGATTGGCAGGTGAAACTTGCCATCCGTCCGAACTAGTACCGAACTTATGGCCGTGTCAGACGCTGCTAGGTACAAATAAACTTCTCACAGGGAATTGGTTTTGACAAAATTTTTACATCTCCCAGATATTCTTTCAATTGATCAAAGGCTTTCTGGCAGTTTTTTGTCCAGGCAAAGTTGCCCTTTTTTATGGCCTCAAAAAATGGACGTCACTTGTCTCCTGATCGTGATATGAATCTGTTTAAAGCTGCTAGGCAACCGGTCAACCTTTGCACTTCTTTAACAGAGCGTGGTGGTTTCATATCGACGATCGCCTTCACTTTTGCTGGATTAGCTTCGATTCCGCGTTTGCTGACCAGATGGCCCAAGAATTTCCCAGAATGTACTCCAAAACTACTTTTTTTAGGATTTAGCTTCATATTGTATTTTCGGAGTATGTCAAATACTTGGGAAAGATGATGGAGGTGATCTTCCTTCTGTGTACTCTTGACGACTATGTCGTCGACGTACACTTCCACTGTTTCCCCTATAAATTCGTCAAACATCTTGTTGACCAGCCTCTGGTAGGTTGCTCCAGTATTGATTAGACCAAACGGCATCCTCTTCCAGCATAACAGATTTTTATTTGTATAAAAGGCCGTATTTTCTTGGTCGTCCGGGTGCATTGGAATCTGGTGGTATCCTGCGAAAGCATCCATGAATGTGAACATTTCATGACCGGCAGTACTGTCCACCAGTTGATCGATGTGCGGGAGCGGAAAGTTATCTTTCGGGCATGCTGCATTAAGATCTGTAAAATCTATGCATAGCCTCCAGGTTCCGTTCGGCTTCCGTACCAGGACAGGATTCGCAACCCATTGTGGACATAATGCTTGTTTAATTAGATCGTTGTCTAGCAGCTTTTTGACTTCTTCGTTTAAAGCTTGATACTTATCTGGTCCATATTTTCGCCGTTTCTGGTGGACAGGTTTTCGGTCTGGGTTGATATTCAACCTGTGACAGGCATCCTTCGGGCTGATTCCCACCATATCAGCATGAGACCACGCAAAGACATCCAAGTTAGCCTTCAGAAAGTCCGTCATGCGCGTTCTGTAAGGCTCAGGGAGTTCAGACCCGATGTAAAGTTCAAGACTGTCACGCTCAGGATTAATCTTGATGGCCTCCAATTCTTCAACGGGAGTTGCCCGTTGTTTTTGCCCTTTCCATCGAGGGTCAACTATTGGTCCTTCCGGACTTAGTTCATCCTCGATGTCCATGGGTTCAACACCCAATCGGGGGTCAAAATCATCTGCGGGCTTTGGGTGAGACTCGGCCACCAAAGTTGGACTCCCCTGGTTATCATTTGGGCACGAACGGTCGGCTACGGGGGGTAACACCGCTTTTTGGCTGGTTTTGCCCGTCGCCCTGCTGTGCCTGATCGCCCGTAGGCGAAGGTTGGTCGTCAATGTCCATCTTATCGTTTTGGGCTCCAAGGATGTCCTCCAAAATTAAGGGTTCATTTTCGAGTTGACTAGTTGACGCTTCCATCATAGATACTTGTCCCTGTCTTAACTGAATTTGCAGAAGACATTCCCGAGCTTTTCTCTGGTCTCCTTTTACCGTGCCAACTCCACTTGCTGTTGGGAATTTTATGCAATAATGGTAAGTTGAACACGCGGCCCTGAATTCGTTTAAGAAAGGTCGACCCAGGAATCCATTGTATGACGATTCTTGATCGACGACCAGGAAATCCACCATTCTTGCGATATTCTTCTCAGGCTCTTTGACCGTCACAAGTTGCATAGCGAAAGTTACTATTCCCAACGGGATTGTCACAACATTTCCGAATCCCAGGATACGGTGATTTGTGTCTCTGATGTAGCCTGCATAATCTCCCATTTGATCAAGTATCTTTTTGAAAAGGACATTAGTGTAGGCTCCAGTATCCACCAGCAATCTATGCACCCTCGTTTCCATAATCTTGGCACATATCACAAGCGAATCGTTGTGAGGGGTCAGTACTCCTTCCAAATCTCTGTCGGTAAAAGTTAATTCCGGTGTTTGCATAGTAGGTGGAATGACCCCCATTTCTTGTACATGTCCGATCGCTCGTAATTCTGCCTTTCTTTTCCGATTAGAAATTGGTGATCGTCCATCGGAATAACCGCCTATGGGTCCTGCAGGTTCCATCATCTGGATGTCTGGAACTGATCCCCCGGTAGGTGCTTGAACTGGTCGTCCAGCTCGATTCCGATGAGGTGTCTGGTCCTGGTCTTCTTCATCAGAATCTTCGTCTCTGGTTCTTTTGGCGGGCTGTCTCTTCACAAACTCTGATAGCTTTCCCTCTTCGTAAAAACGCCACAACTGCTTTAGCAAGTCACGACATTCGCTTGTAACGTGTCCTACGCTCTGGTGGTAGGCACAATATTTATTCTGGTTCAACTTGCTCGTTTCCTGACGTATCTTACGGGGAGGTGTTAGCAATTCTTTGTCTCGGACACTATTATAAACTGTATCGATTGATACGGTAAGAATGTGGTTCAGTTTGTCTTTCAGCTCCGTTCCTTCGGTAAATGCCTTCATGTTTTTGGGAGCTCGATAACCAGTTCCAGGCTTTTTCGCACCCTCTTTCTGCTCTCCTTTGTCTCCCATATCCTTCTGCAGGGCTTCATGCATGGAGACAAAAACACCTGCCCGATCCCGAAACTCGGCGTATGTCTTCGGGCATCTTAAGTGCACATCTTTCCAGAGTTCAGTACCTTTCTTGAGTCCAGCTAGGACGGCTACAATCTTTGTATCTTCACTGACAGATTCTCCCTCTAACAAGACCTTGTCGAATCTTTCCAAATACGATCGGTCCGACTCGTCATCAGTTTGCTTCAAGTCGGATAATCGATGTCTTTGGGATAGATAAGACCCGGCCGTAGAGAAATGGGATAAGAATTCTTTGCCCAGCTGGGCAAACGAATGAATTGAAGCTGGTGGCAAGGCCGAAAATCACTTATGGACACGATCCCCGAGAGTTAAAGGAAAGTTTCGACATTGCGTTGCGTCACTTGCCCCCATTGATACCATATAATTGGTATACTTCATCAGATGCACTCGGGGATCCGCCGTGCCCTCATATTGGATACTTGCTGGAAACTGGATCTTTTGTTGAATTGGAGTCTTCAGAATTACCACTGATAAGGGTGAGACCGGAAGAGTCGTGTTCCCATATCCTCTCTGTTGATCCAGCTGGCCCTGAATGCTTTCGATGGCCTTTCTCATGGAGGCGAGCTCCTCTAAGGATCCCCCCTGACTCTGAGGCTGTTCGGCGAGCAGAGGCGCACAGCCGTCTGTTCGCTCCAGTCCCACATTGGGAGCGGGAACCCCCTGGATTGGCCTCTTGGGATTGGGCTCTGCATTTGGGCCAAGGCGACCAAAAGCTGACCTAGTCAGCCGGTCAAGGACTGATTGGCGAGCAGGTACCGCGGCTGGGCGAGCTGCTCCAGCAGGGGGATGGACCTCCAGGATTCCCCGGCCACGTCGACCCAATCTTTCAAGAGCACTTTGGCGTGTGCCCTGACTTGCCGCCATGGCCGGGTTCTGAGTCGAACCTCCCTGACTGGCGGCCTCAATGTTCAATTTTTCTTTGTCTTTGGCCTTACGAGCTTGGGCGCTATCAGCCTCATTCAAATGATCCCCTCTAGCCTTATCATGTTCGCGAGTCTTTGTGGGGCTACCCCTTGCTCGCACATATGATGGGCCAGGTTGGGCTTGTTGTCTTTGTAAAGCCTGGAGCATGGCAATTGTACGCGCCAGTTTGTCGGGGTTGCGGGCAATGGCGTCCAATTCTGGTGGTATTAACTGGCGAGCAACATTAGTTTGATTTTCTTGGTTGTTTCTGCTCGCCCTTGCTCGCCCACCAGCTTGGGACATTCGGGAGTGTGAATCCCGGGTTATATGTTGAGAACGCTGTGTCTCCCTTGATTGAGGCATTTTCACAGAAGATATCAAGTGTTGTTCTTAGTGTTCTTGAGTTTTTTCTTCAAAAACTCAAACTTGTTCTTCAATTCTGGGGTAATCTTCTTGTATTCAATGACTCGGAGGTTCGTACCCTCCTTCTAGCGCCAATTTGTTGACGATCAATTCTAATCTTGAAGATTAATGGCTGTTTTAGGCTGTTTTAGGTGGTTAACTGATCATCAAACAATTACGTGTGATTAATCACTAACGTAATTAGTGAATACGAATTTTCGGGTTTAGATGGATTAGAATCGTACGAAAGCTCACGTGTTTAAGTTCGATCGTAGGTTAATCGAGCTGCTTTAGATTCGTAATCGAAGTTTGGACGTGTATAATAATTTTTGCTTGTTTTATTGCTGAAAAAATCCAAGTATTTATAGACTTTTGCCCAGCAGGAGGTGGCACGACCTTTGGCCGACCAAGCCTGCATGCTCGACACCTGTCCTTTGACTAATTTGACCTTATCTTAACTAAATTCTATCCTTATTTACTGGACTTGCTCGCAGTTAGGAGCTGTTCGTCACTTTGGACTTGTCCTTGAAGAGTCTTTAGTCTGATTCTGATGGTCTTTCATCTTGTTTAATTGTTATTTCGGCGCTGTGGTTGGATCTGATCGGCAGGACACCGTTTGAGCTCGTCATGTGGCTTTTGATTTGATTTTGTTCGCCTATGTGTCTTGATCGCATGTAGGTTTTGCTCGCCGGATATCTTGGGTAAATCATGTGTTAACTCCAGTTTAATTTTTGTGTGATTTGCGCTAATCCTGGTCGCCCAAATGTTGCTCCTGCTCGCCTATCAACAACTGGTTTGGTTCCTTTTTTAATTGGAAATTTATGATCCAAGGCTCTAGATGGGGGCAACTCAGTTGGTACTTGAAATATATAGTCAAACTCTATAAGTAAAGGTTTAAGCTCTGGCACTGCATCACATTTATCTAGCTCAGAACTCCCTTTTAGGATACACACATATCCTTGTCCCTCGCATTGCCCTTTCCTAATCATCATTTTCAGCTTCTGGCCTGAAATCATACTGAATTTTCCATCATATCCACTTCCTTGTAGAGTCACTGTTATTCCCTTCCTTTGAAATGAAGTTGTATGTCTTTTGAAATCCAGAGTCATAGGCACATTAAATCTACCCTCGACACCATATCACATCAACCTAACTGGAGAATCCTTATAGGTGCACCGAACTTGTGTTTTCCCATTTCCCACTCTAGATATGGACATCTGGAATTGCATTCCTCTTTACTCCCATTTGCTACAATAACTAGCAAGGGATTAGTCTCCTCAACGGTACATCCCAGCCTCTTGGCAGTGTTTGAATCCACGAAACTATGTGTACTGTCGGAATCAATAAGAATGGAATTCATCTATTTCTTTGCTTTTCCAGTAATCTTAGTAGTGTCAGAATTCTGAGTACCAGAAAGGGAATTTAGCTTCATCACCTCTCCTTGCTCTTCCTCCACCATAAGTTCAGTTTTCCCTTTAGAATTATCTTCCACCCAAATAATTACAAAAGACCTTTTGCATTTATGTACATAATGGTAGGTCTTATCACAATTGAAGCACATATTTTGACTCTTTCTCACTTCCATTTCTGCTGGTGTCTGCCTCTTTGGTGGAGGTAGCTTAGTAATATGCTTTTCCTTATTTTTACTATCAGTGTTCCAGGAGTTCCTTTCAGAATTTCATTTCCCCTTGAATCCTGTCTTCTTCTCTTTTTTTATGCCCTGTATTAAATGCTCTTGCCCGATGGCCAACTGTATGGCTTTAGATAGTTTGTCTGGAGCCATGATTTGCAAAGTATAACTTATTTCATCCTTCAATCCACTTATAAAACTCTTGATGAAATAACGCTCAGTGAGATAAGGATTTTCTGTAAGCATAAATATTTTCAATTCATCAAACTCCTTTACATACTCTTTCACTGAGTTAACTTGCTTAAGCTTGTTAAATTTTCCAATCATATTGTCATCATCTGCATTGGTAAATCTCTCCAATGCCATTTCAACAAATTCTTCTCATGTTAGGTCCTCTAAATCATCTACATAGTCTAGATACCAATTGTCAGCTTCATCTTCCATATTCATAGCTGTTAGATTGATCCTATCTTCATTAGGTAGAGGAAACTTGAAATACTTGTAACACTTTTTAGCCAAGCTCTTGGTCTATCTCCCCGGAATATAGGAAAATCAACTTTAGGCTTCTTATATGCTTGATATTTAGCACCATACCTTCCATTATTTGGATAGTCGTAGCTTCTCTGAGATGGATACATGTCCATATCATCTTCTATATATAGATCCGAATATAGATCTGGTTAGAATCTTCCATTTGAGTGATACCTCGAACCTTTAGGAGGATAAAAACCTCCTCTAGATATGTGTGGATACTGGTATCTCCTTGGTGTTACTCCAGTGACGGTTCTGCTAAAATTAGAATTATCCGCCCCTATGCATCGAGTACCAAATGGTGGTTTAAGAGGCATTCCAGGAGTTCGCATAGGCATGGGTAGGATTCCAGCTTCGTTACGACCACTAGAATTGCACGTAGCTCCTCTAGATACATCATCACCGATGTCAATAGTCGAGCGAAGATGTTCCTCTTCATCACTCCTAATTGCCTCACCATCTCTAGCATCTATTGATGAAATGCTTCGACTTCTTTTGATTGTTGTTCGAATTTCTAAAGTAATTCGTCCTTCATCTCGTCTACACGCGTCTCCAATGCAGAGTAGTGCTTCTCAAGTGAGTTAATCCTATCAGTGTTACTCACCATGATTTTGTAGTTTAATACGCAGCTTAGTGTGAAGATCGAACGGCTCTGAGGCCACTAAAACAGCGATGCCGAGCTCCGATAATGGTGGAAACCGACGATAACTATCACGGAGAGAAGGTGGGAGAAAAATAGAGATTTTATTGATTGATCAAAATAGGTACATAATGGGTTGGTTCTGGGCTAATTTTGGGTATATAAAACCCGGCCTAGCCGACATAGTAAAGTCGCTAGCGCGACTTTAAGTACAATACAAAAAATTAACTCTATTAAGAAACACATACTCATCCTATAAGCTAATACACTGTCTAACTAATTTATTTCCTCGCGCAAGTATGCCGCCATCGTAACAAAATATTAACCCAAAAATTCAATATAACATTTTGCTCTCAACAAACATACGTAGATCAGTAGATAATGTTTGAAATTGGTTTAAAAATTTTGGGTGTTGACCCAAGTTGAACAATTTTATTGGGATTTATTCATTTGTGGAAAATGAAAATAAATTGTAAATTCATAATCTACCTTCAGAGAAGATGAATGTAGAGTATGTATAGTGTGAAATTGGCTTATATATGAATCACTGAAGGGTATAGTTGTTTTTATTGAAGAATATTAGTTGTTTTTACTGAAGAGTATTACTGGTTTACATTGAAGAGTCTTAGTTTATTTTCACTGAACAACCAAGAATCTTTAGTGTAAATCAATAATACTCTTCAATAAATACAACTAATACCCTTCAGTGATTCATGTATAAATCACTTTCACTCTATACTTTGTCCGATGAATTAAATGTATTGATATGTTCAAAACCGATTTCACGTGAATGAGATATCAATACTTAAAATTGACAGCTTATTATTGAATTCTAAGTTGAAGGAATATGTGGTGAAGAAAGAAATATAAAGGAATATGTGGTGGATGAAAGAAAAATAATTATTTGGCTCACATAAGAAAAATTGGAAGAGAAATACTTCTATAAAAAAAAATTGTAAATTAAATGCATATAATTCACCTTTTCTTTTATCCAGAAATTTTAGCATATTAAAAAAAAATCTATATATATAAACACAATAATCTAAGGTATAATAGTAATTTTACATTTACCATCCATTTTGTTGTAATTGTCGGTATAATGAGTAACCCTATCAATCACATGAATTGGGCGTGTGAGTCCTAGAATAAAATAAACTTCATACTTTCCTTTTTTGTTCATCTCGCAATAAACTCCACTCTTTTTTTTCGTTCCACAATACTCTTCAGACCTTTAAAATAGAAGTAAAACTCTATTATTACACCCTCACAACACCACATTATATTCAAATAATACCCTCAACAAATCATTTTTCAGCAATTTCTCTTAATTTGTGTGCTCACCTACATTTGAAGATTATCTTAGAACAGAGGGAGCATCTTATAGTAAAAACAATTAATACTACCTCTGTCCCAAGAACTTGTTCATACTTGTGTTTGACACGTTTTTTTAAGAAAAAAGAGAGTATGTGAGTGTGGAGTTGAATAAAATAATGATAACTTTATGCTTTATTGACTTTTGTGAGAGAAAATTATTTCATTTTTTGTGGTGCGAAAGAAATATTGAGACGTCCATTTAAGACAAGTGTAAAGAAAATGTTGGGACGGAGAGAATATCTTTTAGGGGGCGCTTGGTTAACAACTCTTCAATGGTAATGAGAATGAGATTGAAAATTAGTGTAATTAGCATGATTAATAAGAACAAAATCACTACCTCTCCTCCTAAATAAGGTAATCACTACTCCATTTTGATTACCATATTATCTTCCTACAATCATCCTCCTCAATCACTCCCCCATTCCTCTACCAACAACCATTTGTTGTCAACTTCTATTTCAAAATTGGGGCATGACACTAGCAATGGTGTCACCATTGGAACACTTCT
The DNA here is from genome assembly GCA_947034835.1 of Ballota nigra. Classification (NCBI taxonomy): domain Eukaryota; kingdom Viridiplantae; phylum Streptophyta; class Magnoliopsida; order Lamiales; family Lamiaceae; genus Ballota; species Ballota nigra. Next base: position 36,256,249 of record OX344725.1, read on the forward strand.
TCCCTTAACATATCATTTTTCTTATGAGGGCATAGATGTAAATAAATTTTCATTCCCATTACCATTGAAGAATTGCTAACCAAGCGCCCCCTTAATAAAATAACTAATACTCTTAATACCAATTTCATGGTGAAACTTGTTCACACGAAGCTTTGCCATAAATAAAATATTCAATTCAAGAATGATTCTTGTGTGCACTCAAGTGCATAACCTGCACTCAAGTGCATTACCTGCACTTGAATTTTAAATTCAATTTCACAATTTTGACTTTTCAAAACTTATTAAATAAATTGAACTTAAAAAAAACAAAATTGATTTGAAATTAAACTTAAAATCTACAATAAATGATATGCACTTAGTGCATACAAGAATTTGTGTCAATGCACCATTTAAGTTGTATGCTATTGGGCTGGTGCCAATGCATGTCCGCCAAACTGCTTATTTTAGGTCTTAATTTAATCGTGTATGCATATACACATACAAATCGTAATATTTTATAATGGATTGTATGTACTGAACAATACTAGAAAATTCAAATATAACATAAAATTTAAAGCAAATTATGTTGAGATGAGTGTCCGATTTGAATAGAAGGGGCAGCAGACATAGGTATACATTCATTCAGTTATTAAATTAAATAATTGGACCAATATACTACAAATTAGAAAATATCGACCAACCTGCATGTTGTATAGGCATCTCATGAACCGTTGCATAATGAAATCAATAACAAAAATCAATCCTTTTACCAAATCTTGAGTGCAGGTATGGCATAATACTATTCCGAAATACAGCAGCTATATAAGCAGTGAAACAAAACTGTTGCAATTTGTTTTACGTCGAACAAAAGAGGAACTATCGTCATCTTACCAGCAGATTGTATAAAGGCAGCTTGTATTCGGCAATAGTTTTATTTTCGCCTTTCTTTCAGCTCTGGGTTCCTGTGGACATGTGGGTGAATAAAGATCAAGAATTCTACAAAAATCAATGGGCACTAGATAAAGAATGATGACCGAATACCTCTCTATGTGATCCAGAATAAGCAACCTTGGACCGGGAGGTATTTTCACATCTCTCAGAGCGCTAAATTATTTAAAGGGCATCAGTAGAGACTTTTGAGATATTTAATCAAATGTGAAATGGAAATAAATGATGAATTATGAATATTACCTATCATTCAGTAAAGGCAAAGTGGTATCTGACAACAAGCCACTCTTGAAATTTTTCTCATAGTTTTGTAGGCCCAGGTCACTTAACATAAATCTTGTTTTCACATAGTTCAGATCTTCGACTGGTGGTTTAGAAAACTTCTGGCCCAACTGCATTAGCCAGTATTCAATGCTCAGGGCTTAATCTACTTCAACTATTAGATTCGAGAATATCAAAAAAATCCAATTACACGAACAATTGGAAACAAATTCGTATTCTAATCGTGAAAAGGGGGAAGCTTCCTCCAAGTTAATTAGCGGACACCGAATAAAAAAGATTATACATAGAACATCTTTATATTCACAGTATAAATTATGCAGGTCCTTTTTCTTTTTCTTTTTTGCATAAAGGCACAGGAAAGGGAGTCAGCTTGATGCAGGTGTTTTCCTTTAAGAAAGGAACGTAACCAGGATATAAAAGTTAGTTTGGTATAGAATCACCTGGAAAATTCCACCTTGAACAAGAGCAAAGAAAAGACCAGAGGTAACAGCATTTACTGCCTGATTTGGTCCTCCCACACCACTCACTAATGAAAACATGGCACCAGAACCAAAAGCTGCAGCCATACTGCAATTCACAAAACTACGCAGTCAGCATTTGCAGCAAAGGAGAGGAGGACCAACTCTGAAAGCATAAGAAGATGAAAATACATACTCCCCCTGTCCCATAAAGATAAGACTTATTTTCCATTTTTATCCGTCCCACAAAGATAGGTTTGTTACTATATTTAAGATATAATTAAATTTGTATTTTCATCTTTCTCCCTATTTAATATATTTTGTTACTAGTAATTGTCTTGGAAAATGAGTAGACATAGGGGCTAAATGGTAAAACAAAGCAAAAATTTAATGTTCTAACTATAATAACTTCCATTTCTTAATCTGTGTGAAAAAAGTTGTACGTCTATCTTTGTGGGACAGAGGGAGTTATTAATAAGTAGAAAAGGAGTACCAAACTAATTCAAGAAAATACACATATACACACAACGTTGGCAATTTGGCATACTTTTGATCTAGCATCTAGCTTGGAAACCAAATAATTAGATTCAATCTGATGTTACAGGCTGAGTCAATTCAGAGTTTGCAATTGAGCTTTGATCGAACTTTTGTGTGCCCTTATACTTCATTAATCATGATCCCTTTAGAGAGATAAATTTGATACGTCTTTCAAGTTTCAAAGAGTACTATATTGTGTCTGCTCTGCAGTTGTTTAAAATGAAACGACATAGTCATCCAAAGTTTATTATTATAAGGAAAAACAAAAGCATATATACATGCGTAAAAAAGGGAATGCAACCCAGAAGCGGCAGGGTGGCTTCAACAAGCAATGACCAACTAGTCAATGTTGGTCGAAATGTCTATTATGAAGTGATAGTTAGGAAAATGTGCATGTCCTTGGTTGTTAAATATGAACTTTATGCATTTACATTGCATGCACTTTGTTGTTTTCCTACCTATCTATGTTTCGGATGCAAATTAATTCAATTGTATTTTTAATTGTTTATGTTAGGTGTTTTTCAACAAGGATGGTTGGCCACTGTTCAGAAACAAAGCAATCTATGTTGGGTCTTTCATTTGAATAGGCCGAAACGGCTGACATCAGCAGTCTTGGTGTGGTATCATTCACCAGTGTTGGCCCATTAACAAGATTTGGAGACGTGAGACTTAAGGATCTTCTAGGTTTTGATGAAGATTGATGTAAAAGGGATATGTTGTTGATCTCTCACGTAGACATAACTGCAGAAGGCAATACATTTGTGACTTGGTTCTATTTTTCAAAGATTAGTTCTTTTCCTTTTCTTACAAGCTTATGATAAAAGGCATTTGATGATGCATGGCTAAGCATATTATTTCCAGTTCAGAAACTATTATGTTTTTTTATTATTTAGTAACGTTTATTCTATGTCTCTTTGATTTTCTGTTCACTGGTTACATGATTATGATTGATAGTTTGTTGATTTAGAAGGTACCGCTAAATTGATTTATCATTATATCTATTGTTAGGCTGCTATTGTATAGGACACCTCGTTCCAAAGCCTAGTGGATTCATTTTTCTTGGTAATTTATTGCGTTTAAAAAAATTAAGCCTAGCAAGATTAGATAACGAGCTTTTCGTGACTAGCTAAATTTAAGAGAATTCGATTAACTGAGCTCCTCATTATTCTAGGAATTTGAAAACTGAACCTTTTTACATATTGATTTGATTTCTAGTTGTTACTCTCTAATTACTACTCCCTCCGTCCACCAAATTTTTACCCGCTTTCCTTTTTGGTCCGTCCACCAAATTTTTACCCATTCCTCTTTTGGAAATAAACTACACTCACAAACAAAAAATGGGTCCCACAATACCCACCACAATACTCTTACTTTATCTACTTTATTCACTTTTTCAATAAAATACCAATTTTCATTAAAAACTGTGTTCTACAGTAACCGGGTAAAATTTTCGTGGACGGAGGGAGTACAAGATTACTAGTCAGTAAAGGAGAGTTTAAGGTATTATATTTTGTGTGCGGATCATGCAGTTAATGTTGAAACCCATATTGCAGTCCAAAAGTGTGCTGTTGAGCAATATTCTGTCAAGACTCTAGGAAAATAAAAAAGAAAGTTGTTCTGGACCACCAAACAATCAGAAATCTCAGGAAAACTGCAGACACCGAAATCCCCCATTTCAACTGTCACAACCAATATGAGCAGAAATGTCATAGTCATACTTACCTAGATTGAACATCCTCCTTGCCTCTCACTCTTCTCATGACACATGAAATGCCAGCATTGACTCCTGTCATCACAGCGAAATTTCGTGCTTGCACCAAAGGCCCTCCAGCTAGAGCCTGCACGCAATGATGCATGAACCTTCATTACTTTAACCGTGAAATCATCAATATCAGGAATTAAGGAGTAGTAATAGAAACAAAAATAAAAGAACACAAATTTGTTGACTACAAACTCAATTGCTGCTTAAGCCTTGCCGTGAAATAGTGGCTCCATAATCCAACAGATACACTATTTCCAGACCTTTCTTAATTTAAATTGCCAGGGGAAAAATGAACTTTATAACACATAATCCAATCCAATACATTCTACTAAATTACCAATGACTAGTGAAAACAGCATCGTCAATAAAGCATACAATTCAGCGAAGAGTATATGAATTGGAGAATATAGACCTGAGCTTGTTTAAGTGACGCCATGGCATCCGGATTGAGGGTTCCGGCAGTTGGCGGCGGAGTAATCGCATCACCACTGAGCGTCCCCATGAAAGCGCCAATTGCGGCGCCTTGGGCACCACTGGTGACGGTGACGACGGCCGCCTCCACCGGCAAAGACTGTTTCGCCAGCCAACCCTTAAACATAGTCTCCACCTCCTTGAACTTGGCCTGCACCACCGCAATTGGGTTCTGCTCCGCTTCTCCCATCAAACCCCTCCCCTTCCTTGAAATATCCCCCGCCATAACTCCCGTCTTTACTTTCGCCGATGAATTTCGATTAATTGGGATACAGCAATTTGAGAAATTAACGGCGAAGGGTTGTGTTTCTAGTGAGAAAATATAGGTGGGGCTAGTTCCAGATAATGGAGGTTAGAGTAGAGACTGAAAGGGAGAAATGGATAATAGGGTAGACTAGACAGTCGAAATTCTGGTAAAAAAAATTGAGGAACGTTCAATCCAGTGTTATTGAGTAATTCTTGTATGAGACCGTCTCATAGTATGAGACCAATAATATATGATCCACTTTTAATTTAAAATGTGTCACTTGTTAATTAAAAAGTTGTCACTTTTAAAAAGTGATAAGGTTTAAACAAAAAGTGATAATATTTTTTATTAAAAGTGACTTATCACTTTTCTTTAAATATATTATCACATTTTATGATAATCCTATCACTTTTTTTAATTTGATCGGTCTCATATTATGAGACGGTCTCACACAAGTTTTTGCCAGTGTTATTTTATTTTGTTTTTTCACAACAATAAAAGTTCGACTTAAAAAATAATAAAATTATTAGTTTAGAGCGTAAAAATTTCCCATCATTATAAAATCTAAGGATAATAAAATTATCAATTCAAGACTTAAAAATAGAAACTCTAAATTCATTATTTCTTTCTAAAATTATATTTGATCTCTTATAATTTTTAGTTATCCAATTACATTCTTATAAATCATAATTAAAAAATAATACATTAATTTCAAATGATTGAAAAAATAAGGAACAAGTGTAATAATTAACAAATTATAACATATATAAATAAATGATAATATGTCAAACACGATCTTAATATATTTCAGGTACTGGATTAGCAATTTTCTACTCCCTCCGTCCCAGCATTTTTTGCACACAAAAATGGGAACACATATTAAAAAAATGTTACTTTTTGAGTAAAGAAGTGACATATGGGTAAATATTTGTATATTATTGTGAGTGTGCACACAAATCAATGTTTCCATTTTTAAAGTGTGCAAATAATCTTGGGACGGACGAAAAAGGAAAGTGTGCAAATAATGGTGGGACGGAGGGAATATCTTTTAGATCTTAAATCAACAAAAAAATTAAGCTTTAAACTGATAGTTTTACCTTTTTTTTTTTTCATGATATACATCTTCACAAATAGAGTAATCCCATGTGAAGTTTTCTTAAAATAAAAATTAATTTTTTGACTAAGTTATATATAATCATATAAATTAAAAGAACAATTTAATTGAAGAAAAAGTATAGAGTGAAACTGGTTTATACATGAATCACTGAAGGGTATTAGCTGTTTTCATTGAAGAATATTAGTTGTATTTACTGAAGAATCTATATATCTATATATATATATATATATATATATATATATATATATATATATAAAGTAGAAGTGAGGAGAGAGAAAAAATTGTATTTATTGGAGCAAGTGAAGTGCACTTGCTTTATGGTGCAATAGTGAATCTCACTCTCTACTAAAGAGAGTGGATCAATTTTACCAATTTTTTTTTTTTACTTTGCACAAATAATTTCAAAATTATTTAATTTTAAATCTATTTTCAACACACTATATATCAAATTAAATTGTCTTTTGAACATTTTTAATTTAACATATGTATTGCACAAATAAAAAAAAATCATATTTAAAATATTTATTTTATTATTAAGTGTTTTCTATTGACTTTAACTATATGATTGATTGAATTCAAATAATTTTTATTTAGACTATATAAGTTTTTTAAATATTTAAATAATTTTATGAATTTTAGTATTTGTTATGAATTTAGTATACAATTAAATAATTATAATACTCATATATATATATATATACAATATAATCTTTACATATTAATTGATTTATGGATAAAATAAATTTAATTTAATTTTTTTTATAATCGTTCATTATACAATTTCGCATTTAAAATTTATAATATTCAATCCGTGCATCGCACGGGAGAAGTACTAGTATTATTGATTTACACTAAAGAGTCTCAGTTGTTCATTGAAAATGAACTAAGACTCTTCAATGTAAACCAGTAATACCCTTCAGTAAAAACAACTAATACTTTTCAGTGAAAACAACTAACATTCTTCAGTAATTCATATATAAACCAATTTCACTTTATACTTCTCATCAATGACCAGGATGCAACACTGACATCCACATAATTTACCTTTAACATATAATTGAAGATTTGTGAAACTTCGTCAATAGGCATCATACTGCATTTAGAGCCGGCAATTTGAGCCCAGCCCACCTGATATATGAGTCGGGCCGGCCTAAAAAAATGGGCCGTTTTGGCTTGGCCCAATGGGCCGATGGGCCTCGAGCGGCCCGCTTGGCCCGGATGAATTTTTTTTAAAGACCAAAATTAGTGTTGTTACTTGTTATAAACTAAAGTAGATTAATATATAAAATATACATGGATTGTGAAAGTGTAATGAGTTATGTTTTATGGGACTTTCTATGGTTAGGAAGGGTTTCGCCCTTCCTAACGTCAGTAAACCTTCTAACTACCGTTGGATTGGAGATCTAACGTATATTTTTTTTTAAAGTGATTGCACTTTGCATTAGAGCGATTGCGCTTTGCTTATTGCAATCGCACTAATAATAAATTAAATTAAAAAATATAAAATTACAATATTATCCCTTTTACTTTAAAATAACTTAGAAAATAATTTAATTAACATTTAATATTTATTGTTAGTGGTTGTGGTGTTTTTCAATCAGAAACCCTCTCGTTGCTCCCCTGTGATGAAAGCAGAGGTGAGTTCGTCGCCGGCGGAACTTTCGTTGCTTCCCAAAATCTTCTCCGCCACCCAGCACCGCCCTCGCCACAGCGGAGGCCTCCATCGACGAAGCAATTTTGCGCAGGTGGATGTACTTCAGCTCCTCCAATCCAATTTCTATCGAGCATTGAAGATGATTTTCATGGAGAAGATGAAGTGGATAACTTGTAGAGAACCGCCATGGATGAGGTTTTCCGGCAGCAAGAAGAGTTACTCGCCTCAACATTTCAACCTAAATTTGGTAAGAAAATGCTCTGCAATTTTCAAGTAAAAGTCACTTCTTATGGAGTAAATCGGTGGTAGAAGAGTGTGGGGAAAATGTTGGCAAAGGTGATTAGAAAACATTGAACAGTAGCAATGTAGTCATTTGGTGTTATTGAAATTTGCAAATCTCTCTCCCGAGTCTCTTTGTGTGCCTAGTTTGCTTAATGTTGTAATAGATTAACTAGATTTATAGTCTTGCAAATTATCAGTAGACAACAGTCAATGTCGTTAATTGAGTTAAAAAAAAAATTAGACTTCACTTTCCTCTTTCAAAAATGTTATTCTTCTCCATAAGTTATTGCTATAAAAGTTTGGCATTAAACTAAATTTAGCATTAGCTAAGTTTTCTGTTCTTTAAATGTGTGTGATGCAGTAGTTTTGAGATGTTGTGGACTCGTGTTTCATTAGATTTATTTTTTCCAAATTGTTGTGTTTCTAGTATGGTTAGCTTGTAACGAGTTTAGTTATTAACTTTATGTATAGATGATGATAAAATATGACATAAAACAGGGGGCTAAGGTGTGCGATATGTGGACGTAGGAGGGGGTATGTGGTCGTAAAATTTTTGAATGGAGGAGGGAGTTAAGGGAGAGAGAGAGTGCTAAGGTTAAAGAACTATTGCTTACTCTTAACAGGTACCTCTAAACTGAGACGAAGACAATGTGTGGAAATGGATAGTGGTGAATAATAGATTAGTTTCAACAAAAACGGTGAACAAAAGACTGGTAGAGAATGATGCTGTCGGAGATGCACAAGCGAAAACAAAGGAGAAGACATTCAAACGTTTGTGGAGGTGTTACTCCCCAAGGAGAGTCCGAGCAATCGTGTGGAATGTACTTAAAACAAAGGATGCCTACAAAAGTAAGTTTACATAGAAGAGGTTTATTTCCGGCTAATGGTGATTTAAAGTGCCCTCTTTGTGGGGAGGTAGATGAAAATCTAGTTCATTTATTCTTTAGTTGTAAATTTGCATCTTTGATTTGGAACTACTGTTATTGATGGATTAGTTTTCAAATTGCCCCACATAGAGATCCTTTAATTCACTTCCTTCAACATGATGACTTTTTTGGCATAACTAAGAATCCTAAAATAGATACAACTCTATAGATGACGGTTATTTGGTTGACTTGGAAGAGCCGCAGTGATCTTGTTTTCGAAGAAGTAGAGCCAAATGTGGAAAAGAAAGTTCAAGAAATTAAAGGGAAGATGTGGACATGGTTAAACATAAAAGAGGTGGTTTCAAGTGATGGTGGCTTTAGTATGTGGGCTGTAAACCCAATTGACTGTATTAGATAAACTAAGTTGGTGCTGTCGTTGAGGCGTCTTAGCTAGTTGTTGTATGTAATGTTGAGTGAGGTGTAAAATTATTTTGTAAACTGTTCAATAAGGGTTGGAGTACCCCTTGTACTCCTTATATATATATATATTTCTTTTTCCTGATAATTTTTTTTCTTGCTTTCCTAAATGTGATAGCACTAGGGGTGGTTCGGTACGGTATACCGAAAATATCGAGTCATACCGTATACCGTACCGAAATTTTCGGTATCTAATAATCCATACCGATACCGTACCGAAAATTTCGGTATACCGAACTTCGGTATACCGAAATATCGGTACAATACCGGTATGTTACCGGTATACCGATACATACCAAATTGATATTTATACAAGCTATTCAATAAAATAATTTTACAGAAAAACAACATTTGCAGAAGAACAAAATAGATCTAAATATCTATTTAGAGCAGTGAACATTATATACCCATAAAGAAGAATACAATAGAGAAATACAAACCAAAATAATATATATAGAAGAACCATTTGCTAGGAGAATACGCATACAAAAGTTTGAAATGTTGATGTGGAGAGCGGTGGAGAAGTGGTCGTTGTCCACGAAGCAACTGAGAGCGACGGAGAAACAATCGATGTCGGCGAGGCAACTGAGAACGACGGAACCGTTGGTTGAGCGCGGAAGCGCCACCACATTGCGTCTTCTATTCACAAGTAAACAGAATAGATGAGAAGATCGAGAGAGGCAGATTGAGGTGAAATTGGTTTTTTAGGCTTCTATTGATTTAGGGATTTCATGAGCAGCTGGAGAATGAGGCGGAATGGAGAATGAATGATTCAATTGACTTAGGGTTCCTTTTAATTAGTTAATGGGCTTTTACCCATGTTATGCTTGTATGGGCCTCTAATATTAAATGGTTGAGAATGGATGGGCTTCAATTTAAATAAACGGATGGGCTTTAATGGATGGGCTTTGAACTTCATTAAAATAATTAAATATTATATACCGAAATACCGCGGTATGCCTATTTTTCATACCGTTGCCGTACCGAAAATTTCGGTATGGTACCATACCGTACCGAAAATCTCGGTATACCGAAAATTCGATAATTTCGGTATTTTTTCGGTACGGCATGCACGGTATACCGATAATTTTGGTATTTTCCCCACCCCTAGATAGCACCTGCATTATAGCATTATATTAAGTTTTTCACTAACATGCAACGAAGAAGAGCTGCTTTATCATTTCTGTTTTCTTGAACATTACTAATTTTGCTATATCGCGCATTTAAGCATTTTCCATCCGTATGTATGCGAGACTAGCATTCAAGCTGGAGCCACCTCCACTTTTCCACAGCAGTTGTGTGTATATATATATAGGAAAGCAAGTACTTGGTTTTGGAGTAGCTTGGTGGTTTATTGCAACAATTTTGACACCAGTTGCTGCAAGAGGTGAGCTCATTTTCTTGCTCGTAATGCGAGCACTCATGGGAATTGGCGAGGTTAGTTGTTTATACAATTTTGCATAATATTTGTAGAAGCTAAAGCAATAATAAATTGTGAAAATTCTGACTTCTTTATTAGCACAAGAACATATATGGTATATCATGCTTAATTGCTTATTATATTAGCACATTCACTCTTTTCTGTATTAAAACATATCTTCTTCTCTTGGAATTTGTTCCTCAATAGATAAGAAGTTATACATTTGAAAAGTTGAATGTCCTAAATGCTACTTAAAAATTGATATCACCCCTGTTATAAAAAAAAAAGAAAAAAGAAAAAAATTGACATCACAAACTGGTAGTGGCTTGAATTTACTACTTAACTATCTTGGACTATTATTCATATTTCATTTAGTAGGTTGTCGTTCTCGTTCTTCTCTTTATTGACAGGTACAACTTGATATACATTTATGGATGGCATTACCGTGGAATAATTATAAAAAAAACCATTAAGACAACCTCAGAGAATAATGCTTAGATTGAATTGATGAAATAGGAAGATTTTGTGACCATTTGCAAGAGACTAACAATTTATCTGTATGATCATTTCCAGAATTCACCACGCTACCAGTAATATATTTGATAATAGTTTTTTTTAATGTATATACAATAGTCATGTAATCATTATGACATAATACATTATTTTATTTTTTTTAGAGATCTCCCCAGTGTGTGAGTTACTCAATTACCAAATAACAAGAGATAGGTTGTTTGCCTGCAAAATTTCATATCATTTAGTCTTTTTTCTTTAAACTATTCGGGATTCATCGTATTTTGTTTTATTCTTTATAAATAAGTCTTATTATAATCGCAGGCGCTACCTTACTTTTAAGTATTGTAAAAATTTGGTTGAATGGGGAGTCTCCTCAAAGTGTGAAGCGTGAGTAGTTCATAGCTCCAACGTCTTCCATTCATTTTTTTCAAGTTGAGCTACAATGCAATGCTTCATTTTAGATTTTTATCATGATGCCCCTGATTAGATGCTGTTTTTTCATAGTTAATTTTATCAAATGACAGACAATTGATCAATTTTTTTCCAAGCAGAGATAACGAATGTTACATGATTTACCTCCCTGTCTTTCTTTTAACATTTTCTACTTAGAGTAGTTTTGGCAATTATGATAATGAATACACATTTATTGGTGTAAGAATTGCATGAGATTATGGTATTAATTGAGCTTTTTTTTTTGTAAGATTTTGTGCAATCTATATTTGTGTTTTAATCTAATTTATGCTTAATTGTCGAGAAGAGAGATCTTGTGAATTTACCGTTTGAAAAAAGAATCAAGTGAGAAGAAGATAGAGCAGAATAAAAAAAGAGTTGCTTAACTTGACCACTTGAATGCCTCCACCCACATTGGGTAGGAATGCAAATCATTGGCATGACTACTTCAAACATTTCCCAATATTGGCAAAATGGGTGTCACTCGATTGGTAAACTGGTGTAACTCAAGTCGAGTGGCAATTTTTATTTATACAGATACTTTTCTAGACATAATGGGTTTCACTTGATCGGTCAAGTAAGGTGACTCAGGTCGAGTGGCAATGCATTTTAAATTTTGTTGAAATTTGATCTTAATAGCATTGATATTGGTTGATTCATCGAATTTTAATAAAAAAAACGTTAAACTAACTCAAAAAAATCCATGAATTTCCGTCACCAGGGACCTCATAAAACAAAAATTAATATAGTAAAACCTCTATAAATTAATTATATTGGGATGGGGAAGATTTATTATTTTAGAGAGATATTAATTTATTTATAAATTAATAATTTATTAATTTAAAGAGTAATTTTCTAGTACGCTAAGTAATAATTTATTTTATAAAGGTGAGTGCATTTAACTATATATGCATTATATATAATTGAATTACTTTACATAGTTATTTTTCTCATTGTTCGTTCGAACGGTGAAGGGTCAACGAATTTGAATAACATTGAAGAAGATATTCAAAAAAAAAAAGCAAAGAACAGAAACAATTATAAGTGATTTCGATTATAGCAATAAAATGAAATGTAGTATGAAAATATAACGCCAGAACAATTGGATGAAATAAGAAAAGTTTGTTGGTCCCGGTACAAGACTGAGGAATACGTGTATGGGGGGGGGGGGGGGGGGAATACACGTATACCAATTTTCCTAACTTAAAACCTTACTGAGTCCCCTTTACTCAGAGTGATAAAGAACTAGGCACTGATAATACACCTACTGACTACACTTGGTGCGGGTCAGTTGGCTAACTATCAGTTTAAGTTCAGTGCGGAAATGCGTGAGCCCTGATAGTTTAAAGTCTTGTTTAGTTTGCTTTCTGAAAACCTTGATTACTCAAATGAATAGTATTTAGTAAGGGCAGTGCTCTTTTTAATAGATCAGCCTGATTGATTCAAGTCTGATAAATTTTATGCAATGAATGAACAAATAATATATGGCAGGTAAGCAATATATCAAAGCAATACGAACACAGCAAGTTTAACGTGGTTCAGAGTCTCAAGCTCCTACGCCCACGGCCTGATCTAACAGGAAATCCACTCAAGGGATTCTTGTTTTTAACGTGCCAAGGTGCACCAAGATCAGCTACCTCACTGACCTATACAAACTTCCTTACTAACTAACTTAACTTACTTCCAACAAACCTAATTTTAGGGTTTTGGTTTCAGTTTGGATTCCAACTAGGTTGAGATTATCCTTACAAGACAAAGCTATGCTAAGGGTTGGATAATCTCTCTAAGCTTAAGATATTGCTTGTACGCTCTTGGAATACAGATTAACTCTCAGTTGCTAAGAAACACTTGGGAAATTTAAAGAGTTTCGAGTGCTTCTTCTAAAGACCGAATACTTTGAGTGCTTGAGAGTTTGAGTAATTTCTGGCTTGGAAATTTCCCGTTACCTTGAATGGGTTCAAGGCCTTCTGTATTTATAGGTGATTTGAAAAACTATCCGTTGGAGAGATAGCCTTTCTTGTCATCTATGTAGAGTGGCTTCAAACGGACATATCTTCATGCAGCAGCCGTCCTTGCATGGAATTAGGTATATGCATTAAATGCACATTAAATGCTTGCCCGTTGAAAATGCAGTCTGAAGTCAGTCTCCTGTCAGGTTCCGTACGTGCGTGTCCTTCTCGGATTGGTCCACGTCATCAGGTTGGTGAGAATGTCAGAACTTATTCCTAGGCTTCAGGCTTGTCTTATTAAGTTCATTTTGTCTTGAGCTCACCGGTCTTGTCCTGACTCTGACATTCCTTTTGCATTGCTTGGCTCTACTCCAAGTCTTCCCATAAACTCAGTATCGTCCTGTTCCCTTCAGGACTGAGTAGTAATGACCTCAGGGTCATACTCTTCATCACTGAGACTTACTCAGCCAGCTTAGAGGACTGCCATAAGCTCAGGATGGTAACCTTCGTCTTCAGGCTCTTGTCTTGATTGTCATCAGTAAGTGCTCCTCTTACTGAGTACCTGTGAAGTGTAAAATGACTAAGTACAAATCCTAACAAAGACTAGCCTGACAAACAAATGCAAACATCTTTTCAGGGGCTTTGGGATCTAATCAAAACTGACATTGTCGCAACAAAGTTAGAGATGTGATCCAAGTAGAATTGAAGTTTAACAAGAAGCAATCAATAGCTCCTTATTCTACTAAATTGACCTAATTATTTTTATAATTTAAAAAAATTATTAATTTATGATATTGATGGGACTACTAATTTATATTGGGATTTTTTGAAAAATTATTATCTTATTATTTTATCGAAATTTGTAAAATTTTGAACTTGCCAGAGTCGGGATCGGAGAAAATTATTATTTTAGAGAGTTTATTTAAAGAGTATTAATTTATAGAGGTTTTAATGTAGTTTAAAAAAAATTAAAACAAAAAGATAGGTCAGCATCTTTTAATACATTATTATGCCGATTTGAAAATAAAATCATAAAAAAATAGCATTTCTATAGAGAAATTCGTCTACACTTTAAAAAGTCACTACAGATCAGTGTAAATTATATTTCGGACTCTTGTTAGCCTTCCTAAACATTGCATTTCTCAAAATTCTACATTTTATATTTACAACAGAGAACTTGATCATGTGGTAGTTCCATAAATTGTATACATTTAAATTTCAAAACCATGAAGGATTGCATCAGCTCAGTTTTTGTTAGTTTAGGGACGTCTCGCATGAGCTTCTTGGCATGGCAATAAGGCCAATTCAAATAACAAAAGAAGCTAGAGAATGATCAAAAGATCTTGAAAGTATCTGCTTATTTATACTCTACGAATCCGCGTTAACTTATAGACCTGCCTAGAGAAAGAAAAGAATGGATGAATGATTCTAATTCATCAAAATTATATTTGAATTGTCTCTTTTTTAGATAGTATTTGTTCTTGTGTTCAAAAGGAAGAAGATGATGGCCAACATTAAAATGCGTACAAACCCAAATATTCTATCACATGCTCTATCTAAGATGTGCGCAAATATTCTCTCACATGCTCTATATAAAAATTAGCTATGAGAGAGGTACTCAAATAAAAGCATAAATTGAATATGATACTTAGGATTTCTTTGAGACCATTTATCAAAATCCATAATTACAAAACTAAAATTAATCAAAATACAAATATAGAAACAAATATGAATTTTCAGTCATGAATAAAACAAGGAAAAGAAACCAACTTAAAATCCCATGTGGTTGATTCCGGGAGATTAAGATACTCCAAAGGGAAGCATCAAAAACCCAAAAACTGAAAGTCGTTATTTTATTCCGTACGCCATCTCATAAAGAAATCATTGAAGAAAATCGACTTAACTTCGAACAAATTAAGATCTTGAATGAGCATAATCAATCTATGAAATCCACCCAAAAAATTCACCAACATCTGCAAATTCTAATAAAAAAACCAATCACTGGGACTCAAGGGACGCCGAAATTGAGTCTGAAAAATCAACGAGGACCAAACTTCGAATTTCAGTACTCAAGGCGCACATCATAAACATGAAGTCAAGTTCTCGACGCTGGCAGGAATGGCTAAGGTGCGCCGGAAAAGGGAGGACGAGAGAAGTAATGGTGAAAATGATGGACGAGAAGAGTAATGGGCGAGGTGCGTCGGATGGGGAAAAATGTGGCGACTAAAGGGTTCAGGAGAGGTGTTCATGGGAAAAAAAGAGAAAATTTTAATTATATAAAATAATTTTTTTATTTTAGTTCATTTGATTTGATTAATAACTCTATAATTTAGCACATAAATTTATACTATAAACAAATTATTGTAAGGGTGTTTTAGTAATTTTATATATTTTAAAAAAATAATTAATTATTTTTTGGTAGTGCAAAGCTAAATCGCTAATGGCGAAATAGGATGACATGTCAAGTTTTTATTGGTTACCTGACGTCAGGAAAGGCGAAACCCTTCCTGACCGTAGAAAAGCCCATGTTTTATAGTACTTCCTCCGTCCACCAACTTCTTACATACTTTTCTTTTTGGGTTATCCACCAATTTCTTACTCATTTCGTGTTTAGAAATAAATATTACTAATAAACAAATAAATGAGCCTCACAATACCCCCTACAGTAATGGGTGAAATTTTCGTGGACGGAGGGAGTATAACTTTTTATAAAAAAAATTTAAAAAAAGGGTCGGCCTGGCCTGTGGACTAGGTTGGGTTGGGATGGGTTGTGCTCAAATTTTATAGGCCCAATTTGCAAATGGCCTGGCCCAGCCCGGCCCGTGAATATAGCTTGGCCCAATGGGTCGGGCCGAACAGCCCCATTTGCCAACTCTGGACCGTATTTAATCACAAAAAATATTTATTAATAAATAAAATGATAAATTAATTAACTTACTAATAATTAATTTATATGATATATCTTTACCACTCATTTAAACGGTAATTTCTATTTTTTCATTCGTCATTATAATCTTATTTAATATAAATATGCATTAAATCAATTATAAAAAATGCAATCTAATAAACGAACAGTTAAAATATTAAACCCTAAACCATAGGTAGATTTATTTAATGAGTAAGTCAATTGTGTATTTGGTGTATGATGCACTTACTCAACAGTGTATACACTGAAAAGTTAGTCTCAATCACACTGAAAAGTTAGTCTCAATTACACTGAAAAGTTTACATTGAAAATTAATTTTCTGTGTAAACTTTTCAGTGTAATTGAGACTAACTTTTCAGTATAATTGAGACTAACTTTTTATTGTATACAGTATCAACTGTTGAGTGGGTGCACCGTGCACTTGGTGCATATGAGACTTTGCCTTATTTAATTAGACTAAATCTTAAAAAATATTATGTAAATAGGGCTGCTGGCGGAAATTTTACCAATTTAGGGTGGATCGCTACCCATATGCGAGATTAAGCCTCCTAACTCCCACACTTTATGGAAGGCCCCTCCAAACTCTTGATCGCGCTTCATATTAGCGATCAAGGGTCAACCATTTTTTTTTACTTTTTCTTCTTTGTTTTTGGTTTTTTGTTTTGTTCTTTTTTAATATCAAATTTTATTTATTTTGAAAATAAAAAAAATAATACTCCCTCCATCACGCGATTAATACCATGCACCAAATACACAAAATAGTTACTCCATTATTATTACTCTTTGCATTTTAAAATAAATGTCATTTTAGAATTTTACATCTATTACTTAACAAATACTCTCACCGTCTCGCAACGACTTTCATAGTTACTGTTTTATCGTGTTTTAACGAACAAGTTTTTTTATTTACTACTACCTCCGTCCCCAAACACTTTTCACAGTTACCTTTATCTTCGTGTTTTAGCGAGTGAGTTGTTTATTAGTATTTGAAATGATAAAATAATTTTTAAGGTAGGGTATGATAGATCTATCACTTCTTTATTATAAAGTAATTTTAAAATTACTTTATCATTTCAAATACTAATAAAAAATTCACTCGCGAAAACACGAGGTGAATAGTAACTGTGCAAAGTGTTGTGGGACGGAGGGAGTACTATTTAAAATAATAGAGTAAATTTTTAAGTCATGTTATAATTGTAGAGAGATAGATATATTATACTTTACCTTAAAAGTCACTTTATCATTTCAAATACTACCCTCCGCCCACGAAATTTTTACCCACTTTCTTTTTTAGCCTGTCCACCAAATTTTTACTCATTCCTCTTTTGGAAATAAACTACACTTACAAAAAAAAGGGTCCCACAATACCCACAACAATACTCTTATTTTATCCATTTTTTCTATAAAATACTGATTTTTATTAAAAATTGTATCCAACAGTAAACAGGTAAAATTTTCGTGGACGGAAGTAATAAACCATTCGCTTCCTAAAATACGGAAAAAAAAAATAGTGTGAAAATAATCTAAATTGATTTTGACTTAGAGCGGACCGATCCGCATAATTTTTAATATTTGCTTATTGTAGGTGTATTTTATGTGTGATTTTTTTTAAAAGATAGTACCTTATTGCACAATAATTTATGTATAAACAAATTTGACTGATGTACCTACTATTCGTGAATATATCACACTAAATCATTACAAACCACTTCTTCTGCAAATTAGAACTCACCTACACACGCAATTACATCAATTTCCTCCTATTATGTATACTCTCATCAAATGAGAGAGATATGCATATATACTCAGTTATAAGCCCTCATGTTTCGCGGGTTTAAATTAAGAAAGACTAATTAAAGGTGAGGACTCACCACAGTCCACACCGACTTCACACACTTCACTATTTTCCCCTATATACATACACATATACATGTTAGAGAAAATGGTTGGTGGTATTAATTTATAATTAATTGGTATTAAAGTCTATTTGAAACTTTAATAGTTGACCAATTAATTTTGGGTGTTGAAATTAATTTCTCGGAAATTAATTGTTACATGAGCATTCTACTCTCGGAGTAGATGAGAATGATGTATTCATACTCGCAAAACCGATTTTCGGTGAGTGAGAAATTGAATCGGAAGTCGAAAGGTTCAACACCTAATTTTGGGATTAAATGAAGGAATAAAATGAGTCATTTAATTCATCCCACATTGAAATTTTAGAATACTAATATACATGATATTAGTATGGGAATAATGAAGTATAATAAATTATAGTTGATTGCTAGTCAATCAAAGTTTGCACACGCGTGCGCACGCGCCGAGTCGTGCCCGCGGACTTGGTCTTGGTCTTGGTTCTTGGCAATTGGACTTTGATTGGACTTTGGGCATTGGGCCCAGTGGGTATCTAATTTTTTGGAGAACAAAAATTAGGATATCAGTTCCACAGAGTTTGGGTCGATTTGGTTCAGAGATCCACCCGGTTAGAGAGGTCAAACCGAATCGTCAGATACTTCATAAGAGCACATAAAATATATGTGCTAAATTCATGGGACGTAACCAGCGTGATTTGTAGAAATGCGTTCTGGGTCAACTTCGGTTTTAGTCTTGCCACCAACGAAAACGCGTCCACATTTAATGTCCACGCGGTTTTTCCTTCTGCATTGAGTGGAGGTTCGCCTATAAATAGTGTCCTCATGCATTTGCCTGGCCACACACTCGAAAATCTTTTCTTCTCCCTCAGTTTCTCTGCATATAGAGTCTTAGTGCCAGTCCAGTTCGAAACACTCGTTTTGTTCGCCGGAGCTCCAAGACCTGTGGTGCTACACTCTTGGAGACGAAGTGATGTTTTTCCTTTGGGGACAAATTTACAAGATCGAAGAGCACTACTGGGGAAATATTGTCTTGTGGGAAGAAGACTTCCGCGACTCGCCACCTTTGCTGCTGTTTCTTTTTCTTTCTGGTGTAAAAAGTTAAATTGAGTTGTAAATTTTCTTTTTCCTTTACTTTGAATTATTAATTCCGCAGTCCAATTTTTTACAACAATCGCAAGACAATATCTTGTTTTTAAAAAATGACTGACGAAAATAACAATTCGGAGTCTGCTAACCAGGGAAACATTGTTGTTCCCTCTGGTACTCCCACTCCCTAGGGCACCACTACCCCTGTTCCCCCTGTAACTGTCCATATTGGCCAGCTCTCTAATCCCTCTGTGGTGAACCCTTTCCTTTTTGATAACTCGAGACCTTTTATGGTCCAAAGTGAGAGACCCGAAAAGTTTTCGGGTAAGAACTTCAAGAGGTGGCAACAGCGTATGCTGTTCTTCTTGACCACCCTGAGGTTGGCGAGGTTTCTTACTGAGGACCCGCCTGCGGTTGTTGAGAACGATGCGCAGAATGAGAAAGTTCGTGCCCTCTAGTGGGAACACGACTTCTATGCTCAGAATTACATTCTGAGTGGTCTGGCTGATGCTTTGTATAGTGTCTACCAGAAGTGCAAAATGGCCAAGGAAATGTGGAATTCCTTGGAGGCCAAATATGTGGCCGAGGATGCCGGTACTAAGAAGTACTTGGTTGGGAAGTTCTTGAACTTCAAGATGGTGGACTCGAAGTCTGTCGTCGAACAAGTTCAAGAGTTTCAGTTGATTCTGCACGACATTGCTGCAGAAGGGATGATACTGCCAGATGTTTTCCAAGTCGCTGCAGTAATTGAGAAACTGCCTCCAAGCTGGAAGGAGTTTCAGAGCCACTTGAAGGTGAAGAAGAAGAAGAGTATGACCTTACAAGAGGTCATAGACAAACTTCAGATTCGTGAGGGTGGACTGTAGAGGAACAAGGGTCAGGAAGAGGCCAAAGCTAATTTGATGGAGTCAAAGAAGCGCAAGAGGCCAAATTCTGACAAAGGCAAATAGCCAGTTGTAACTCAATCCAAATTTACTGGTGACTGTTACAACTGTGGAAAGCCAAACTACATTTCAAGATTCTGCAAGGCCCCGAAGAAATATGTCAATAACAAAGGCAAGAGCAAACAGTCCAATGCGAACGTGGTTGAAGGAGAGTTCACTGAAGAGGACCTGGCTGCAGTGACCACTAAAGTGAACCTCGTGGGCAACCCAAAGAAGTGGTTCATTAATACGGGGGCTACCTGTCATGTCTATTCTGACAGGAACGCTTTCTCAACCTATGAGCTTGCCAATGGGAGAAAGCTGCACATGGGGAATCAAGCCACGTCTGAGGTGGCTGGGGTTGGCAACATTGTTCTGAAGCTGACCAGTGAGAAGAACATCACAATGAGAGATGTCCTGCATGTCTCGGACATTCGCAAGAACCTCATCTCCGGCTCTGTACTAGTGAAGAATAATTTCAAACTTGTATTCGAGTCTAATAGGGTTGTTCTAGCAAGTACTCAGTGTACCTAGGTCATGGATATGTCCACGATGGTCTGTTTAAGATGAGTGTCATTGTTGTACACCCCAAGGGGAAATCTGTTATGAATAAAGAAGCTTCTACTTCTTCTTATATTGCTGAGTTTTCAGATTTATGGCACTGCAGATTGGGACATGTAAAAGTTAAATCGATAAAACAGCTAGTAAGTTTAAATTTACTAAATATAAAGAATGTCGATTTAAATAACAAATATAAAATTTGTGTAGAAGCTAAAATGAAAAAGTTGCCTTTCCCATCGGTTGAAAGGAACTCGGAACCTCTAAAATTAATTCACACTGATGTGTGTGACTTAAAATTCGTACAAACTAGAGGAGGGAAGAAATACTTCATCACTTTCATGGATGATAGTACGAGGTTTTGCCATGTTTACCTTTTGCACAGTAAGGATGAAGCGTTAGTCGCTTTTAAACTGTACAAAAGTGAAGTGGAAAACCAGTTGAATAGAATAATCAAAATGGTTCGTAGTGATAGAGGAGGAGAGTATGTAGCACTGTTTGAGAAGATATGTTCCGAATTCAGAATCATACATCAAACTACTGCTCCTTACCCGCCTCAATCTAATGGTGTTGCGGAACGAAAGAACCGAACACTCAAAGAGATGATGAATGCTATACTTATTAGCTCCAGTTTACCGCAAAACTTGTGGGGGAAGCCATTCTGTCAGCTAACCACATTTTGAACAAAATTCCACATAAGAGTAAGGATGCAACTCCTTATGAATTGTGGAAGGGGCGGAAACCATCGTATAAATTCCTCAAAGTGTGGGGGTGTTTAGCAAAGGTTGAAGTGCCTCTACCTAAACAAGTTAAAATCGGCCCTAAAACGGTTGATTACATATTTGTAGGGTATGCACTGAACAGTAGTGCCTATTGGCTTCTGATTCACAAATCAGAAGTTCCTGATATGACAGAAGTCACTTATATAGAGTCAAGAAACGCTGTGTTTTTCAAAAACATCTTTCATTGCAAGACCAAGGAAAATGAGACATCAACCAAAAGACCTCGAAATGAGGAGGTTGATGAGGATGCTGGTCCGTCCACTCAAGATAGTAGCGAGTTACGACGCAACAAGAGAGCTAAGATAGTTAAAACCTTTGGTCTCAATTTCATCACTTACGTTTTGGAAGAGGAACCTAGGACTATCAAAGACATTATATCTAGGCCAGACGCTCCGCTCTGGCAAGAGGCGATTAACAGTGAAATCGACTCTATCATGCAAAACCACACGTGGGAGTTGGTTGATCTCCCACAAGGTTGCAAGCCCTTAGGATGCAAATGGATCCTTAAAAGAAAGTATAAAGTGGATGGGTCAGTTGAAAAATACAAAGCCCGCTTAGTTGCCAAAGGGTTCAAACAAATCGAAGGGTACGATTTCTTTGATACCTATTCACCTGTAACGAGGATTACTTCCATTAGGGTGCTAATCGCGATTGCTGCTTTGCACAATCTCGAAATTCACCAAATGGATGTTAAAACTGCATTTCTCAATGGTGAAATGTATACAGATATCTATATGGATCAACCAGAGGGGTTTGTAGCACCTGAAAATGAGAAGAAGGTGTGCAAACTAGTGAGGTCGTAGTATGGGCTTTAGCAAGCTCCAAAACAATGACATTTGAAATTTGATAGCACCATGTTATCAAATGGCTTTTGTATTAATGAGTGTGACAAATGTGTGTACGTGAGAAGTACACCAAAAGAATTTATCATTTTGTGTCTATACGTTGATGACATGCTCATTATGAGTAATGATCATGATTTACTCATTAGTACGAAACGCATGTTGAGTCGAAACTTCGACATGAAAGATTTGGGTGTTGCTGACGTGATTCTAGGAATCAAGATCAGCAGGACATCAAATGGCATATCTTTAACACAATCTCACTATGTAGAGAAAGTGCTAAAGAAGTTCAATGCTTTTGATGATCCACCTGCAAAGTCCCCATTGGACATGAGTGTGCATTTAAGCAAAAATAGAGTTAGTCCTGTAGCTCAACAAGAATATGCTAGAGTTATCGGTAGCATAATGTACATTTCGAATTGTACGCGTCCCGATATAGCATGTGAGGTGAATAAACTTAGTAGATTCACAAGCAATCCAAGTAATGAGCATTGGAATGCACTCAGGAGAGTCTTGAGGTACTTAAAGTATACTCTCGACTTTGGGCTACAATACACTAGGTATCCTGCTGTACTTGAAGAATACTGCGATGCTAATTGGATCTCAGACACTAAAGAGTCATTCTCCACTAGTGGATATGTATTCACTATAGGAGGAGCGGCTGTGTCCTGGAGATCGATTAAGCAAACATGCATAGCCCGATCCACCATGGAATCAGAATTCATAGCTTTGGACATAGCTGGTGAAGAAGCAGAGTGGCTTCGAAATTTCCTCGAGGATATTCTATATTGGGATAAACCCGTACCTACTATAATGGTACATTGCGACTGTCAAGCCGCAATTGGCAGGGCTCTAAGTGACATGTATAACGGAAAGTCTAGACACATTTGTCGTAGACATAACTCCGTGAGACAATTGATCTCAAGTGGTGTTATGTCCATAGACTATGTGAGGTCTACAGACAATCTAGCGGATTCGTTAACTAAGAGCATAAATCGAGATCAGTTGTCTAAACTGTCAGAAGGAATGAGTCTGAAATCCACAAAAGTGAACTGAAGCAGTGGTAACCCAACCAAGTTGACTGGAGATCCCAAGATCTTGGTTCAACGGGAAAACTAAGCTGTGGAAGTTAGAGGATGCACTTGGTAACCCGACCATTCCTTAGAGGACAGTGCACCAAGTGATAACCCGTATGTGGTACAGGCTAAGTCTATACAACTTTTAATGAATCCTAAGTCCATGTGGGGGACAGAGTATTGCGGGATACTCAAGAGGAGTTCACCTATGTAAGTGTGAGGTGAGAGGCCACCTCAAATATCAGTGAATATTAAACACTTATAAATCCAAAGGGTGTCAATGGCCGAAACGGACAAAAATGTGAGAACAAGAAATGAGCGTAGAAATGTTATTGTGCCAGTATTACTGTCTAAGTGCACACCAAGGCGGAATGGTTCAAGGCAATGTGTCCACCAGGCTGTCGGTGTACTCGGTAATGCTTGACTATGGAAGGTTCAAAGCCCCAACTACCTATCCAGATGCAATAACATTTTGTGTTTGAACTGGACTGTGAGTCTGCATGTCTATAGGTTCAATATCTACTCATGTGGGGGATTGTTAGAGAAAATGGTTGGTGGTATTAATTTATAATTAATTGGTATTAAAGTTTATTTGAGACTTTAATAGTTGACCAATTAATTTTGGGTGTTGAAATTAATTTCTCGAAAATTAATTATTACATGAGCATTCTACTTCCGGAGTAGATGAGAATGGTGTATTCATACTCGCAAAACCAATTTTCGGTGAGTGAGAAATTGAATCGGAAGTCGAAAGGTTCAACACCTAATTTTGGGATTAAATGAGTCATTTAATTCATCCCACATTGGAATTTTAGAATACTAATATACATGATATTAGTATGGGAATAATGAAATATAATAAATTATAGTTGATTGCTAGTCAATCAAAGTTACCACACGCGCGCGTGCGCCGTGCCGAGTCGCGCCCGTAGACTTGGACTTGGACTTGGTTTTGGTTCTTGGCAATTGGATTTTGGGTGGACTTTGGGCCTTGGGCCCAGTGGGTATCTAATTTTTTGGAGAACAAAAATTAGGATATCAGGTCCACAGAGTTTGGGTCAATTTGGTTCAGAGACCCACCCGGTTAGAGAGGTCAAACCGAATCGTCAGATACTTCATAAGAGCACATAAAATACATGTGCTAAATTTGTGGGACGTAACCAGCGTGATTTGTGGAAACGCTTTCTGGGTCAACTTCGGTTTCAGTCTTGCCACCAACGAAAATGCGTCCGCATTTAATGCCCACGCGGTTTTTCCTTCTGCATTGAGTGGAGGTTCGCCTATAAATAGCGTCCTCATGCATTTGCCTGGCCACACACTCGAAAATCTTCTCTTCTCCCTCAGTTTCTCTGCATATAGAGTCTTAGTGCCAGTCCAGTTCGAAACGCTCGTTGTGTTCGCCGGAGCTCCAAGACCTGTGGTGCTACACTCTTGGACACGAAGGGACATTTTACCTTTGGGGACAAATTTCCAAGACCGAAGAGCACTACCGGGGAAATATTGTCTTGCGGGAAGAGGGCTTCCTCGACTCGTCACCTTTGCTGTTGTTTCTTTTTCTTTCTCGTGTAAAAAGTTAAATTGAGTTGTAAATTTTCTTTTTCCTTTACTTTGAATTATTATTTCCGCAGTCTAATTTTTTACAACAATACATGCATACATACATTGAGACACAGAGAAATCCCTACAACCCATTTTAATGTCGTTTAAGGATGTCCCACATAAATTAAGAAAGACTAATTATAGTAGTAAATATATGTGTAATGTGACATTTTTACCCTTTTGTTTCATACATGGAGTAAGTTTGCATAATTGCATACTATCACAAATAACAAGTAGAAGGGCAAAAATAAAAATAAAAATGGAGTAATATTTAATACTTCTAGATTTGTGCAAAATGACATATATTTTGTGTCAAAAAATCTACTCTAGGAAGGCAATTAAAATGGGTCGGAGGAGACGAAGTGGTATAGCTCAAGTGGTTAGAGCTCCACTACCTATGATCAATATGTCATGGGTTCGAGTCATAATTTTACAGATAATAAAAAAAGTTAATTGCAAATAAAATCACAACCTTTTCGCAAATTGCAATTTAATATAAACTTTTAAATCGTTTCAAACAAAACCTCAATTTGTAATTTGTTAGCAATTTCAACTGAAAGTCCGATTTTAATCTGGTCAAACATAATGAATAATTATGCGTTGTCTTCCAAACCAATCTAAACATATTAATACGATTATTTATTCATTGTCTGATAGGTTAAACATCATTTTTGGATCGTAAAAAAAAAGGTTAATTGCAACTAAAATAACAACATTTTCGCAAATTGAAATTTAGTCTAAACTTTTCAATCGTTGCAAACAAAACATCAATTATAAATTTGTTAGCAATTCCAACTAAAAGACCGATTTCAATTTGTCCAAACGTAATGATTAATTATGAATTGTCATCCAAACCTATCTAAACATATTAATATGATTACTTATTCATTGTCAGATAGGTGAAACATTATTTTCGGACATTAAAAAAATTGATTGTTGGTTCAAACTACAACTAAATATTAAATTGGAGTTTTGTTTGCAAATATTTAAAAGTTTAGATTAGATTGCAATTTGCGCAAAGGTTGTGATTTTATTTTCAATTATTCCTTAAAAAAATTGATTGTTGGTTCAAATTGCAACCAAACATTAAATTGGAGTTTTGCTTGCAAAGATTCAAAAGTTTAGATTAGATTGTAATGTGTGAAAAGATTGTGATTTTATTTGCAATTAACCAAAAAAAAAAAAATTGCTAAATAAATTTCATGATGCATTTCCCATACTTTCTTATAGACCACGATCCCATGACATAATAGATGCTAAATAAATTGTAGGCAATGTCTGGACAAAAATCTCCCCCGAATACAAACACACAAGTGTATATTGAAGTGAGCAAAGATAACCTGACGAATGAAGCCATCAAGAGTTCCCAACTTTCCCGTAGCCATTGCCATCTGACCCATGTAGTTGGCAAAATTTGTAGAAGAACCTGACGGGGAAAGAGAACCGGCAAATGTCCCAACCAAGGATTGCTACAATGCTTCCATCCCCCGAAAAAACTAGTGCGCATGACTAAAACTGTGGCATTTTATGCTTTATGCATTCAATTATGACCTAATTGGAGAAGTTTGAAGAAAATAAATATAGGACCAAAACGGTGAGGTTTTGTACATTTTTAGGCCAATTAGGATCATTTTGGAGAAATTTGAATAAATACGGTACTAAATTGATAAAGCAAATAAATAGAGGACCATTTTGATAAAGGTAAAAAGTTAGAAGACGGATTTGGTTTAAATCCCGCAAAACTTCAACATCTAACATAACTGAAATATGATGATAAAAATGGAAAGAAAGGATACAGGCTGCACAAGAGGTGATGCTCTCTTACTACATAAAAATGGAAGACACATTATAAACTCAAACCTTGTATGCTGCCATCATCTATCTAACAAATTGATTCTGACTAATGAAGCAATTAAGCTAAATCGAATCGAGACATTAACCAACATATATTGTAATTGCAATGGAAGTTCATATTCTATCCACCAAGCTTATTAGTTACTTTGAGGAAGGGAGAGCAAAATTTGGAACCCCCATGATGAAATATTTAAATGAATCATCTGCGGATAAATACACAAAGGGGCTCAAAGAAAGGAACATCTTACAGTATGAGAACTTTTTCTTTTCCTATAGGAGGAACTGCAATAAATGACCAAATCAAAAGAGGAAAATTTAAGAAACAGAATAAAAACAGAATGGCTATTTCATCTTTAAGTAGAAGAAGCAGGTTCCTCGCTTTCATGACTCTTTATTTTACTCATTTTGCTACAAATGTTAACTCATTTTATAACCAAGTTAATGTTGGTAAAATTGGACATTGTTAATGTTGTTGGTAGTGAATTCATCACTATTTACTTTGGAACACCATAAATTTGCCATTTTTTCACATTAACTAACACTTTATGATAAAATGTTGTTTCAAATGTTTTGACATGCAGGTTGAATATTTTGAAGGATCTACAAAAATCTGGAAGTTCCAATATTACAAGGAATGTTGCAACATAAGTTGCAACAGAAGCGGTTACAGCTTCCAAAATATTCTAAAAGGACCTAAACGTTTCAGGTCATTCCAGAATATTTAGAAAGATCTAGATCATGCGGTTGCAGTCAAAATAATCAGAATAAGGAAGCACATCATGGATGGTTGAATAAAGATTATGGAGGAAGTTACATGTGGAGTTATTTTGGAATGAAGATAGAGGCCGAAATCTTCAAGGCCAAAGTGTGGAATAATCGAGTATACCTACTCTAGTGTAAATCCTGAGTTCAAAGGTGATATGGTTATTATTTTAACTTGCTTGTTATACATAGAAGTTTAGTACATCTCGCATAACATGAGATCGATCATATATCTTTAGATAGAGAGATCATAGATATAGTGAGAGATCATCTTTGACGGTGTATATTCATACACTTAACCAATTTAGATTTGATAAGTGATATTGAGTCTTGTTTCCGTTGTGGAAGTTCTACCTTGTAAACTACACAACTTTTGTATTCACTACTTTGATATAGTGAACATTTCTCCATAAGGCTAGCACAAGCTATTTTATAGTTTGTGTTAAAAAGTTATTCCATCTTACAATACTGTGTTTTAGTCTTCCGTTGTACACGATTATACTCTGTTTTCCAGATTGTCGTAGTGATTGTTTTAACATTCATTACAACATCTATACTTGACACACACAACACACCTTCAATTGGCACCAGAGCCAAAAACTTGATGTACTAAGTTTAGATCCTGCGTTTTAGTGTGTCTTTTTGCTATGGAATATCCTGTAACTACTCCACTTAGGCATCCTATTCTTAATGGGAACAATTATGCCTATTGGAAACCCAAGATGCGTATGTACATCAAATCGATCGATGAACGTGCTTGGAGAAGTGTTCTGACCGACTGATAATTGCCAAGGAATCATGCAGATGATGATGGGAGATACGAATCAAACGGAAGATCGAATGGACAAATGAGGAGACCGCAACGGCGAGCTACAATTCCAAAGCTCTCAATGCCATCTTTACCTTTGTTGATGTGTCTATGTTCAAGACTATATCAATATGTACTACGGCTAATGATGTATGGGAGAGGCTTCAAGAATATTGTGAAGGAAGTGAAAGTGTTCGAAAGACCAGACTTCAATTGATTGGGGCCAAGTTCGAGCACCAAGCGCCCCCTGAGTACTTTGTTTTGCAAAATACCCAATTTCGCAGAAATTTACCATTTTTTACCAACCTGTGTAACAAAAGAATGTTTTCTATCCATTTTTAAATAATTGACTAAATTATCTTTGTTACCACATGTAAAATCATATATAACATCTAAAATTTTAGGGTGTGTATAGGGTAAAATTGGTTCATACATAAATTATTTTGTAATATTTATTAGTATAACAAACTAATAATATCCTTTAGTATAACCAACTAATTGGCACGATCCTCCTCCTCCTTCTTCTTAATCTTGCCTGTTTTGTTCAAAAAAGGTGTCGTTTAAATGGATTAGCGACGGAAAATTTATCGCTAGATATCATGTAAAACTTAGCGATGGGAAGTCCGACCCTAAATGGTCGGCCACATTCATGAACACGCACCGCTTTTTGAAAGGTCGGGTCAATTGGGTCGAATTAACGACGGAAAAGTCCATCGCTTAAATTCAACTTTGAAATTAGCGACGACTTTTCCGTCGCTTATTTTGGCAACATAGACAACTTAAGTGGGACCCGCCTACTTAGTTAGTCGCTAATTCTTCACATTTATGACCATTGGTCTGTTTCTGTCGCTAATTCCCAAATTTTTAGTGATTTATCCAACAATTTTGATCGAGTATAGAAATTTTATTAATATCAAGTAATTCTTTTATGAATATCAAATTTTATTGGATAGAATTTTAATTTGGTTAAGAATTTTTTTAAATGTAAGTAGGATTTATATTCTTGGTCCGTGTAAGTAGGATTTAAACAATATTTAATTGAAATTTAGTGTGAGAATTTATAAATTATATAGAGTATTATACATTAATTCAAACAAGAGTAAGACATAGGTTGTAAAATGCAACAATATATGAGATGAGACATGTGTAAGATATAAAGCAAAAGGGACAAAATGTGTAACAAAATATATAAAAATTAAATGCAAGGTAGATATATATTGAGGAGTAGCCGCCTAGGTAGGTAGGTAATTAAGGTGGGGAGGGGGAGGGAGTGAACCAAAGCGGTGGTGGCACAATTCCCTTTATGCTTGAAATATGATGATAATGATGATGATCGTCTAATATAGGAGTGAAGGAATTGTCGTTAAAACAGTAAACGCCGGTATCATGTGCGCCATAGGTTTGCCAATCGAGTGGAGTGTGGCGTTTGTTGTCTGTAAAATAAATGGAATTGTGTTTCAATTCGGGAACGTGGTCCCCCGATATTGCGAAGGAGTGGTTGGTCCCGAGAAAGATGACCAAATTATCCATGTCAGACTCTTCCATGTGGTTGAGTTGGAGTGTTGTTAGCCCAACCTGAGCCGCTTTATAAACGGAGAAGCCAACAGTCTTGAAAGGGTAAGTATCACCCCAACCCCAGCGGTGAGATGAGAGGTGCCTAAGCGTGCTTGTACGCTCCATTATGTAGCGAGTCACCACATAGAGTTGATCCGAGTCCCCATATACGACATACTTCTCTTTCTCGACCCCATCCCCATCCCCATCCCCATCCTTGTGGCGATACCACCAAGGTCGGGCTCGGGCTTCTTTTTTTCCGAATTCGTACTCCAACTTGTACATGGAGTGAAGCTGGTGCCCAGGTCGAGAGAGACGGAGGTCCCAGTCCTCGACGCTGTAGTCGGTGCAGGTGGTGAACGTTTTGTGTCTCTTGGAATACACTATATCGTTGTACGCCCTTACAACGTTTCTGCAGCGCTCCTGCTCCTGCACGATAGTGGTCAGTGGGGTCCACTCGGTGCTGCGCCTCGGACAGCAGAAGGCAAGTCGGTTTGTAGGCCCGAATATCATCAGTGCGCGGGTCTCGTCGTCCGAGATGATCACCTTGGTTATACGCGGCATGGGGAGGGCGAGGTCGTTGAGCCACAGAGTGCGGGGCGAGGGAAGGCGTATTTGCTGCTCCGAAATCGGGTTGTACAGGGACAGATGGTCCTTGCTCCTATCGAACAAAGCCAGATACCCGTGCGACGACCCCACCACCTCCGTATCGCTGCCGCCGACGTTAAAGTTGATGACTTTCTTCTTTGTGAGGTTGTACAAGTTGTACACCGTGTGGCCGGCTTCCAAGGCTGGTGGGAGCATCAGCCAAGGCACGCTATTTGCTTTCTCATCACCCGACACAATACTACTACTTCGGCTTGAAATACCTAGTTTCCGAATATTGGAATAATTATTAGCAGATCGAAACACAGCCATTAATGATAATTGGTGCATGGCTGGATGAATAATAATGTGTGTGTAACACAAACATATATATATATATATATATATGCACGCACCTATTTCCTTAACTAAAATCATGATTATTACTCGATTTCGAAACGTCCAATTTTGGAACAGATTTGCTTTGCAAATCCAATATACCTCCCCTATTTATTTTTATATTTAAATCACTAATTCTAGAAAGAAATATATATAATTATGCATCTAGTCTATCTTAACCTTTAAAAGATTGAAATAGGAGTAAATATATTCTCCAATTAACAAAATATTATTTCTTCTCCAACAATTAATTAATTGCTTTCTTGATCGCCAAGCCATACACTCTAATCTCTCTCCTTCACAAATATGGGAAACTAATTAGTTTGACCATAAAAAAGAAATGAAATCAGAAATAATCTTCGCCTAACATCTTCTAACGTGTTTAAATCACTAATTAATTCTGGAGAAGAAATTATGCATGTATATATACAGGGAAGAATTTTTCAATTTTTTATCAAATAATTTTGGGGAAAATTGTAAATAATGAAAAAAAAATTATTTTAAATCTTAAAACTTACCTTTAGTTACACCCGATAGTGGAGTTGAAATAATATCTCCAGATGTTATAGTTTCTGTATTTATTACTTTTGGCTCTATTTTTTTTTTTTTCAAAAATTGGATCTATATACAATACATTAGAAATAATATAATAACACAATAAATGTGGGTAAATCCAAAAGTATAATTTAATATCTAAAATAAAAGGGATTAAAACCGTTTTCGTCCCGTAACTTTTTACCTTTTTCTTTTTGGTCCAATACTTGTTTACTTTTTCGATTTAGCCCCACAACAAGTCAAATTTACCTAAATTAGTCCCAAATGCTGGAAAACTCGTGAAACAACGTCGTTAGGGATTAAAATCGTTTTCGTCCCGTAACTTTTTACCTTTTTTTTTATCCCATACTTATTTACTTTTTCGATTTAGTCCCACAACAATTCAAATTTACCAAAATTATCCCAAATGACCGGAAAACTCGTGAAACAACGACGTTCTTTTGGTCACATGCCGATCACGTGCTAATATTTTCCGGCGGAATAGGATGACGGGTCCCATTTTGCGGACATGGCACGCTGACTAAGAAACTTCTCTTATAAAATAAATATAAAACAAAAAATATATTTTTCAACTCATTTTTTCAATAAAAAAAACCTTAGAACTAAAAATAAAGCTATCTGCAATTAAAACAAAATGCAGAATTTGCGGCTTCTGCTCGGCATGCTGGGCTGCCCGCTTGCCCCAATTCCGATCACGAATAACCCAATTTTCAGTCTCCATATCAGAGACATTCCCCTCGTAAGTAGAAAATAGAATGTTCTATTTTATTTGGTTCAAACATTTTCATAAACACCTTACGGGCGCTTACTGTTTCTGCAAGGCGTACTATATAATCCTGTTGGGAAAATAGGGGTGCCCGGAATCTATTCGGGATGAACTTTAAATACGAATTTAAATACAATTATTACTAGCATGAATTAATCCTAATTAATTCAAATAATAATTCCAACAACTAATTATCATCATGCATGTTAAATTAATTTCACATATTTAACTAGGCGGAATTAAACAAGTAAATATGCGATTAACGTACCTCTCGTAGTAATGGCCTTTGGATATACGGGACACTTGTAATCTCGTTCTATCAACCCAAAGCCTTCTCAAGTATTTCCCTTTTCACCTCACTTGATCGCCGGTGGGAGACGCTTTCAAGCAATTTAATAAACTAAGGAAAAAGAAAAATATCTATGCTTCTTGATTTTTCCAACACATGGAATTATGTACTTGGGGATGAAATAATCATCCCCTATTTATAATTAAAGTGGCCGAAAATATTGTGGTTAATGGGCTTGGAAAAAATCTTTTCTTAGACTCTAAGAAATCTTGAATATATCTCATATATTCTTTTCTCCAAAATAAAATATTCCACAAAAATCTCACACTCTTAATTATAGAGTGTAATTTTCGAAATTTACATAGAGAAAATCCAAGATTTGGATCTTCTTGAATATATGAGATATTCTTGTATTCCTAGAATACGTATCTTGCATAATATCTTTCCAAGAAAATCAACAAAATATTTTTCCTCCTTATCATGTATTTTTCGAAAATTAAAGGGAAAAATCAGCATATTATTTTCTTTTTATTTTAATCACCTTATCATTATTGGGTTACTTAATTGGGCTACTTGAGGGGCCTTAAGGAGAATTAAGATTGGACCTCCTAATGGACTTCTGAATTTCAATATTGAGCCCCAATATAATTCAGCCCATTAATATTAATTATTACCACTAATAAATTAATATTGCACTATCCATCTTAATCCATATTACGATAATATGGGCTCCCGGTTATTATTTCCCGCGTTTAAGATTATCAAGTCCATTAATTAATTGAGCTTCTGAATAGCTCTAAATTAATTAATATATTTCACCTTGGAGTAAAGACAGCTCAACATTATTATTCGTACCGAAGAAACTAATTCTTCACTTGCAAGATTTGGTACAATAAAACTTCTGAGCCCACCAAGGGGACTAATCACACGAGCCGTACTCGCACGCGTTTCTCCGTATTAAATCTTAGCAACCGTCGTATGATTAATATTACTACCCAAGACACAAAGTTCGAAGTCACAATGATTCTCACCCAACATGAATCAAAGCAGTAACTACTAAGCACACACGGTCCTATTTAAGTGACGGAGATTAAGAAATCAACAACCACTGAGGTCTAATTCTTCACCTTTCAGAACAGAAGAATTTCTCCTCGCTGTAGGACCTCTTCAACACATACTAAATGTGCTAGTGCAATCTCTTGGTCAAGACAGACCAATCTGAGCCTTACACATCGACCTTTCACGGTGGATTGTTCAATTCCACCTAGGCCGTGAAAATGTACGTTTAGTTACAAGTAAACTGTTAATGTCGTCTTCCGTGATCGGGTATCACCACATTAACTATAATGTAACACGTACTATATATTGAACGGTTTGCAATAGAAATTCAACATTCAATCATAACTAAAGCAAATGCGATAAAAGAATTATTCTCATAAAACGAGTGTTTGATACACGAGTTATACAAAGTAAAAGCATACTTTCACGTATAACTCCAACAATCTCCCACTTATACTTAAAGTCTGCTTTTAGTATACATCACGCATGTCTTAGTGTAGTAGCTCTACGTGACATCTCATGTCAACCTACACTAACCTAATAATTCCTCCCACTTATACTTAAAGCAGATTGGCAATGGTCTTGACTCCCATTCCATTCACATGTCTCTCGAATGTATTCAGAGGCAGACCCTTTGTGAATGGATTTACTAGGTTGTCCCCGACGCATATCTTTGCCACCTCTTTTCTCCTCTCTTAACGATTTCTCGTATAAGATGGTATTCTCTTTCTATGTGTTTGCTGGCCTTGTGGGCTCTCGGTTCCCTTGAATTTGCAACTGCTCCGACATTGTCACAAAAGACAGTTATCTTGTCGGGCAAATTCGGAACAGCGTCCAAGTCCACTAAGAAGTACTCGAGCCAAACCGCTTCTTTCGCTGCTTCACAAGCAACTACTTATTCGGTTTCCATGGTCGAATCTGCGATGCATTTCTGCAAACCGCTTCTCCATGTCATGGCTCCTTCTCCCATGCAAAACACACTACCCGAGGTTGACTTTCTTGAGTCTGTGTCTGATTGGAAATCCGAGTCCGTGTATCCTACGGGAACTAGACTATCCGACTGGTAAATCAGTATCCGCTCCCGAGTTCTTTTCAGATACCTCAAGATGCACTTTACGGCAGTCCAATGGTCTTTCCCGGGATTACTTTGATATCTTGCTACCATGCCTACGACAAAGCAGATATCCGGTCTCGTACACAACATTACATACATAAGGCTTCCTACGGCCGAAGCGTACGGAACACCTTTCATGTCATCTATCGCCGCTTGCGTCTTAGGGCTCATTTCTTTCGATAGATAGATTCCGTGCCTAAAAGGTACAAAACCTTTCTTGGAATCTTGCATGCTGAAACGCTTCAAAACAGTGTCAATGTATGAAGCTTGCGATAAGCCCAACATTCTCTTCTTGCGATCGCGAGTGATTTTGATCCCAAGGATGTGACCGGCTTCCCCTAAGTCCTTCATATCAATTTGTTTTGACAGCCATACCTTTACGTCTGACAATACCTTTACATTGTTTCCAATGAGCAGAATATCGTCTACGTATAATACTAAGAATACCACCGCAGTTTCGTCACGCTTCTTATACACACAACTTTCGAACTCGTTTTGATCAAACCCATAATACTTAATCACTTGATCAAAACACTGGTTCCAAGTACGCGATGCTTGCTAAAGTCCGTAAATGGATCTCTTGAGTTTGCATACGAGATTCTCTTGGTCTTTTCCAATGAAACCTTTGGGCAGTTGCATATAGATCCCATCAAGACTTTCGTTAAGGAAAGCTGTCTTGACATCCATTTGCCAGATCTCGTAATCTAAGTGCGCAACGATCGATACGAGAATACGGATGGACTTAAGCATAGCTACAGGCCACAGGCCACAAGCATTACTTTGAAGGTTTTAACCCTTCCGTCCGGTCCTCTTTTCCTCTTGTAAACCCACTTGCATCCAATGGGTTCTACCCCACTGGGTGGCTCGACCAACTCCCACACTTTATTATGATCCATCGAACCCATCTCGGCTTCCATTGCCGTTTGCCATGACTCAGCGTCTTTGTCCTGGATTGCCTCGTCGTACGTCCATGGGTATGATTCAACACCGGGAACCAAATCCGAAGATTCTCCTATCCCCATGAATCTCTCGGGTTGTCTAGGAACCCTCCCACTACGACGGGGTTCCGGTTGTGAAGATGTGACATGTGGTACATCATCTTGTATACTTGGTATCGAGGTTTGACCTCTCAATTCTTCTAAGGTAATTTCACTTTTAAGTTTCCGATTGTTCATATAGTCTTCCTCCAAGAATTTAAAGTGTGTACTTATCACGGTCTTTTGATCCTTGGGACTATAGAACATACACCCTTTCGTTCCCGCAGGGTATCCTATAAACAGCCTTAATTCCGAACGTGGATCCAACTTACCCGCTTCCTTGTCTAGCACGTATGCCGGACAACCCCAAAGCCGCAAATGTCTTAGACTGGGCTTGCGCCCGGTCCACAATTCCATTGGGGTTTTAGGAACCGATTTGGATGACACCAAGTTTAGGATATAAGTCGCTGTTTCCAAGGCATTACCCCAAAACGACTTGGGTAAATCCGAATAACTCATCATGGATCTGACCATCTCTAAAAGAGCCCGATTCCTTCGTTCCGCCACACCGTTCTATTGAGGGGTTCCCGGTGCGGTTAACTGGGATACGATCCCTTCGTCCGATAGGTAGTTCAAGAATTCATCGCTGAGGTATTCGCCTCCACGATCTGATCGTAGAAACTTGATACTCTTTTCCCTATGTTTCTCGGCTTCGGCCTTAAACTCTTTAAACTTTTCAAAAGTTTCAGACTTATGCCGCATAAGGTAAATGTACCCATATCTTGAGTAATCGTAATACTCATACCCCATTCTCGCTTTGATCGTCTTTGGACCACACACATCGGTATGAACGAGTTCTAACACTTCTGTGGCTCTATTCCCCTTGGCTCCAAATGCCCTCTTGGTCATTTTACCCTCTAAACAGGATTCACAAGTTGGAAACGGCTCAACTTGGAGCGATTCCAAGGATCCGTCTTTCACCAATCTCTCTATCCACTTTAGATTAAAATGACCTAGTCTAAGATGCCATAGAAGTGTTTCGTCCATCTCCGAAGAACGCTTTCTTTTATTGCTCGAAATGATCGACGTGTTATTAGATTCATTATTTGAGTGGTGTGCACACTTAATCGTATATAGATTGTTTACCAACGTTCCATGACAGATAACATCATTCTTAAAAGAAAACAGTAACAACTTTATTAAAAGTAACTGAATATCCATAAAAAACACTTAGAAACCGAAATTAAATTCTTCCTAAAGTTTGGAACGTATAAAACATCTCTTAAAATTAAAACTCTATCTTCAAAAGATAGGTGCACGACTCCCACTGCTTCGGTTGCCACTCTCGTAGCATCCCCAAAGTGATTGTGATCTCATTCTTGCTAAGTCGCCGGGTTAGCTGGAACCCCTGAAGAGTGAAACAAATATGATCAGTTGCCCCGGTATCCACTACCCAAACATGGGCAGCATACGCCGCAACATATGTTTCAACGACTAAAGCATGAGACTTACCTTTCTTTCCACCCTTCTTAGGCTTAGAACAGGTCGCCCTCCAATGTCCCTTCTCACCACAATTAAAGCACTTACCCTTAGCAGCTTTCTTTCCACCTCCTTCTCCCTTTGCCTTGGGTTTCGCAACGGTTGGATTTGCTTGGGTCTGGCCCTTCGTCCTCTTCCTCTTCTTCCCTCCCTTGGGACCTGAAGAGGAAGACGGACCGTTTGCCACCATAGCAACGGTTTGGTGATCCATTAGAGTCTCCGCCGATACCAAAGCTTGCAAGAGCTCGGGCAAGCTATTTGCCCGGTCATTCATTTGATAGTTCAATTGAAACTGCTCAAAGCTCTTCGGCAGAGAATGGAGAACGAAATCGACCTTAGTAGGGAGGTCAAATTCCGCACCAAGTACTTCCAACTTGTTGAGATAACCCATCATCTCGATTACGTGATCCCTTACGGGCGTACCTTCCACCATTTTCAACGAAAGCATCTTTCGCATGGTGATTTGCCTAGCCGTACGGTTCTGATGTTGAAACATCGCTTCAAGATTTTGCATTATCTCAGAGGCGGTCTCCATGTGTTGGTGTTGGTGTTGCAACACATCTGACATTGAAGCCAGAATAGTACACCTAGCCATCTCATCGGAGTCTAACCAACTCATATGCTCTTTCTTGTCCGCTTTCGTGGCATCTTCGGCAAGCTCTTGGGGCTTAGGAGTGGTAAGTACCCACTTGTGGTGTTGAGCGGTTAGGACAATATTAAGGTTACGTTTCCAATCAACATAGTTCTCACCAACAAGTTTGTTATCTTTAAGTATACTAAACAATGGATTAAAAGGTTGCGACATGATGAACTGAGAATAAAACATACATTCATATCAATATCTAGAAAAATACGAAATTATCACATAAATTTGATCACATCAATTATATTGAAACCTTAAAACAATATAATCATGCATCAGCCAACATCTCGAAACAATTTAAATGCGCCACGAGGGGTGGTCTATACATTTAAACACATTCAAGCGGATTACAAACTTAAAAGTTACAAATCCTTAATTCAAAATTAATAGTTGGCTCCCACTTTGACCACATAGAAACTGACAGGGACTCCGAGGGGAGTAAGTTAATATCAATTTCCTATGCCTAAGTAATAACCATAATTAAATACAGGATTATTATTTCACTTTGAGCAAGCCACTCGTGGTGAGGGTCAATACCGCCACTAGTAATAATCCACAATTATCCTTTCGGAATTTATTCATGTGAAATCCGTTCTTTTGGCCGATCCGAGGGGGAAATGTATTCCAAAAGAACTTCACAAATAAATAAATTATGGAGGTCAAATTAATCCAATTTTAATATCCGGAATAAAATTGCGATTATAAAAACATACTTAGTAATTTTTGAAAGTAAGGTTTTTCTTGGACAATCAAATTCATGCAAACACATATTAACAAATAATAATAAGTGCACGAAATAAAACATCCATCAAAACAAAATTAAACACTTTGGAGCACTCAAATCCAATTGTCACGGTTTAATTTCTTCACGTCTTGATGCGAAAAAATTGTCCTTGTTGCTTTCCGACGTTCGTCTCGACGTGCTCCCACTCGAACAGCAACACTTCTTCAAAAACAGCATCGTTTGGGGTTCGGGACGACGTTTAAAATCACACGTAAAAAAAACACGAACCAAAAAAATTCCACGGACTGAGATACAGCGCGCGTCGGCCCACGAAGTGGGCCCGCGCGCTTCCCGGCCCGAGAAGCGCTGGAAAAACGCCCGAGGCGCGCCGAAGCGCAGCCCCGAGGCGCACCCGAGGCGCTGCACGGAGGCGCGCCGAGGCGCACCCGAGGCGCTGCACGGAGGCGCGCCGAGGCGCACCCGAGGCGCCCCGAGGCGCTGCAGGCCCTCGCCGAGGCGCGCGCGCAGTGCGCGCGGCGCCGTGCGCCCGCTGCGCACGGCGTGCGCCGTGCACCCCCGTGCGCCGTTTTTTCGCCGTTCGTCCTCGTTTTCTTCACCCCTAGCATGATTTTACCTCCATACACGCGCCACGCTTGTATGCGTCGTCCGGGTACGCCGTTTTTAATTCTTCGTTCTTCGTCACGATCCGGTTACAATTTACTTTTACAAAAAAAATAAATACTAGATCTAGACTAGTCTATTACAATGATCGAATCAAAATAAAAACAACTAATCTACTCGTGGATTTTCTCACGAGAAAAACGAATTCGAACGAATCGAATTAAAAACAATTAATTTACACGCATGAAATTAACAACATTAAAACCATGACAATTGGATACCTGCAAAAAAGATCTAACAATTCTACTATCAAATTTCAATTTAATGTTCAACAATTTAAATTCTAATTTAAAATTCAGAGCCCGAAATCGTGGCTCTGATACCAGTTGTTGGGAAAATAGGGGTTCCCGGAATCTATTCGGGATGAACTTTAAATACGAATTTAAATATAATTATTACTAGCATGAATTAATCCTAATTAATTCAAATAATAATTCCAACAACTAATTATCATCATGCATGTTAAATTAATTTCACATATTTAACTAGGCGGAATTAAACAAGTAAATATGCGATTAACGTACCTCTCGTAGTAATGACCTTTGGATATACGGGACACTTGTAATCTCGTTCTATCAACCCAAAGCCTTCTCAAGTATTTCCCTTTTCACCTCACTTGATCGCCGGTGGGAGACGCTTTCAAGCAATTTAATAAACTAAGGAAAAAGAAAAATATCTATGCTTCTTGATTTTTCCAACACATGAAATTATGTACTTGGGGATGAAATAATCATCCCCTATTTATAATTAAAGTGGCCGAAAATATTGTGGTTAATGGGCTTGGAAAAAATCTTTTCTTAGACTCTAAGAAATCTTGAATATATCTCATATATTCTTTTCTCCAAAATAAAATATTCCACAAAAATCTCACACTCTTAATTATAGAGTGTAATTTTCGAAATTTACATAGAGAAAATCCAAGATTTGGATCTTCTTGAATATATGAGATATTCTTGTATTCCTAGAATACATATCTTGCATAATATCTTTCCAAGAAAATCAACAAAATATTTTTCCTCCTTATCATGTATTTTTCGAAAATTAAAGGGAAAAATCAGCATATTATTTTCTTTTTATTTTAATCACCTTATCATTATTGGGTTACTTAATTGGGCTACTTGAGGGGCCTTAAGGAGAATTAAGATTGGACCTCCTAATGGACTTCTGAATTTCAATATTGAGCCCCAATATAATTCAGCCCATTAATATTAATTATTACCACTAATAAATTAATATTGCACTATCCATCTTAATCCATATTACGATAATATGGGCTCCCGGTTATTATTTCCCGCGTTTAAGATTATAAAGTCCATTAGTTAATTGAGCTTCTGAATAGCTCTAAATTAATTAATATATTTCACCTTGGAGTAAAGACAGCTCAACATTATTATTCGTACCGAAGAAACTAATTCTTCACTTGCAAGATTTGGTACAATAAAACTTCTGAGCCCACCAAGGGGACTAATCACACGAGCCGTACTCGCACGCGTTTCTCCGTATTAAATCTTAGCAACCGTCGTATGATTAATATTACTGCCCAAGACACAAAGTTCGAAGTCACAATGATTCTCACCCAACATGAATCAAAGCAGTAACTACTAAGCACACACGGTCCTATTTAAGTGACGGAGATTAAGAAATCAACAACCACTGAGGTCTAATTCTTCACCTTTCAGAACAGAAGAATTTCTCCTCGCTGTAGGACCTCTTCAACACATACTAAATGTGCCAGTGCAATCTCTTGGTCAAGACAGACCAATCTGAGCCTTACACATCGACCTTTCACGGTGGATTGTTCAATTCCACCTAGGCCGTGAAAATGTACGTTTAG
This sequence comes from Ballota nigra, assembly GCA_947034835.1. NCBI lineage: Eukaryota > Viridiplantae > Streptophyta > Magnoliopsida > Lamiales > Lamiaceae > Ballota > Ballota nigra. The sequence continues at coordinate 36,297,470 of OX344725.1, forward strand.
TTACAAGTAAACTGTTAATGTCGTCTTCCGTGATCGGGTATCACCACATTAACTACAATGTAACACGTACTATATATTGAACGGTTTGCAATAGAAATTCAACATTCAATCATAACTAAAGCAAATGCGATAAAAGAATTATTCTCATAAAACGAGTGTTTGATACACGAGTTATACAAAGTAAAAGCATACTTTCACGTATAACTCCAACAATCTCCCACTTATACTTAAAGTCTGCTTTTAGTATACATCACGCATGTCTTAGTGTAGTAGCTCTACGTGACATCTCATGTCAACCTACACTAACCTAATAATTCCTCCCACTTATACTTAAAGCAGATTGGCAATGGTCTTGACTCCCATTCCATTCACATGTCTCTCGAATGTATTCAGAGGCAGACCCTTTGTGAATGGATTTACTAGGTTGTCCCCGACGCATATCTTTGCCACCTCTTTTCTCCTCTCTTAACGATTTCTCGTATAAGATGGTATTCTCTTTCTATGTGTTTGCTGGCCTTGTGGGCTCTCGGTTCCCTTGAATTTGCAACTGCTCCGACATTGTCACAAAAGACAGTTATCTTGTCGGGCAAATTCAGAACAGCGTCCAAGTCCACTAAGAAGTACTCGAGCCAAACCGCTTCTTTCGCTGCTTCACAAGCAGCTACTTATTCGGTTTCCATGGTCGAATCTGCGATGCATTTCTGCAAACCGCTTCTCCATGTCATGGCTCCTTCTCCCATGCAAAACACACTACCCGAGGTTGACTTTCTTGAGTCTGTGTCTGATTGGAAATCCGAGTCCGTGTATCCTACGGGAACTAGACTATCCGACTGGTAAATCAGTATCCGCTCCCGAGTTCTTTTCAGATACCTCAAGATGCACTTTACGGCAGTCCAATGGTCTTTCCCGGGATTACTTTGATATCTTGCTACCATGCCTACGACAAAGCAGATATCCGGTCTCGTACACAGCATTGCATACATAAGGCTTCCTACGGCCGAAGCGTACGGAACACCTTTCATGTCATCTATCGCCGCTTGCGTCTTAGGGCTCATTTCTTTCGACATCCTATTCTGCCGAAAAATATTAGCACGTGACCGCACGCAATCAAAACGACGTCGTTTCACGAGTTTTCCGGCCATTGGGACTAATTTGGGTAAATTTGAATTGTTGCGGGACTAAATCGAAAAGGCAAATAAGTATGGAACCAAAGAAAAAGGTAAAAAATTACGGGACGAAAATAATTTTAATCCCTCCTATTCCGCTTAAAAATATTATCACGTGATCGGCACGTGGCCAAAACGATGTCGTTTCACGATTTTTCCGACCACTTGTGACTAATTTTGGTAAATTTAAATTGTTGTGGGATTGAATAAAAAAAGTAAATAAGTATGAGACCAAAAAGAAAAAGGTAAAAAGTTATGGGACGAAAACGGTTTTAATCCCAAAATAAAATGATACACACTAATTCACTACTGATAATACGCCACTTTTTCGAGAAAAAAAGTTATTTGGTCCAATAACTTCTCAAGTGTCCGATTTTGGTCCCAAAAATTCTGACTCTTCAATTTTGGTCCCATAACTCCTAGGAATTGTCCACTTATGGTCCCATTTTCTTTAAAAATACAAAAAATGGTGCCCTTTTTTGTCATGCTCAACTCACATTCTGCCTGAATTTGGGCCTTTACGGTACCCTCGAAGATGTGTCCTCAAAACGATATAATTTTTTTGTTTTGTATTTTTTAATCATTTTTTCCATATCACTAATATGTGGTTGAAAAATGGACAAACCATAGGAGTTACGGGACCAAAATTAAAGAGTAAGTTTTTTTGGGACTAAAATCGGACGCTCGATAAGTTATGGGACAAAAAGAAATTTCTCAGCAAGAATGAGACCAAAATTAGGCAAACCGTAGAAGTTATGGGACCAAAATTGAAGAGTCAAAATTTTTGGGACCAAAATCGGACACTCGATAAGTTATGGGACCAAAAAACTTTTATTCTCCCACTTTTTCTGATATGATTAACTTTCTAACCATTCTTGCATGCTTAGAAGAGTTCACTTCACATGTAACAAAAAAAAGTATTACTGTTCTAATATGTTATTGGTTAAAAGTAAAATTTTCACTTGTAATAATGAAAAAAAACTTACACTTGTGTAGTCTCTTAGTGAATTTTAAATCATATGTACCTAAAAAAATATAATAATTATTATTACTTGCTAAAAATATAATTGTTATTATCACTTATTATAATTCGGCTCATTACATATATATCTTTTTAATAATATGATTAGTTTCACTATTAAATGTTATAGTCGATATAATTAGAATTAAAGGATAAAAAATCTGATCGAGGAATAAAATTTAAAATATAAAATTATAATACTAACATATAATTAGATTTCAAAATAAGTAACTTTCAAAAATATTGGCCTGAAATTAGGAGAATACCACTTTCTTTAGCTAATATTTTTTCAACTTAGGTAAATTGAAATTCCTATGAATTTTTAATAAGTGAAGCATTATTTAGTGTATACCAACTTTTTTTTATTGTCTTACAGTACTCTCTTAAATGATAATGTGTCTAGTATATACTCCCTCCGTCCATAAAAAATAGATTTGTTATTTTTTGCACGGTTATTAAGAAAAATGATATTATAATATGTAAAAAGTAGAATTTCTCAACAAGTAGAGACCTTCAGAGCATAACTTCACATATTGTAGATGCATATTTAACAAATGTAAAATACATTAACAAGCTTGAATATGCGGACATAATGTACTACTAAAATCTTTCGCACACATTAAAATAGAAATAAAATGAGATTCCTAAGAAAATAAAATATATGAATCTGTAGTAGGATATAAAGTTGTCGAGAGAGAATAGATCACAAATTTGGCATGAATATTATCAATAGGGACTAAATGCTATTTTTTGTTGAATTGACACGCACATGTTCTTTTTATTAAGTGCGCATATGAATTTAGTGCTGACGACTTAATACATATTTTTATGAGAATATCTGAACTAAAATATATAAATATAAAATAAAATAAAATAAAAACATTGAAGCCGAATACATTCCCAAAATTAGAACTTAGATGATGAGTGAATATATGCAATCCCTAGAAATCAATCCTTGGCATTGCCCTCGAATTTAGGCTCATTTAATTTGTTGTATTTACTCATATTAATTTGACCTCCTTTTTCTCCTCCATATTCATTTCTCATTTAATCCTTTGTAAGTAGTAAGCTTGGAGTTGAATACCAAGCAATTTCTTCCTTTTAATGGTTGGATTTGTGTAATGGATCCACTAATTGCTTTTGATTGGGACGCTTGTAGTTGGAAGCTATTTTCTGTGGAACCCATGTTCATTTCAGTGCGCAACAATGATTGCTTTTGATTGGGATGCAAGTGGGGTAGTTGAAAGCTATTTTCTGTATTTCAGTGCGCAAAATTTTTGGAGAAGTTTGGAACTGTTCATCTCGGTTTCCACTAATTACATGTATTGTGAGAAACTGATATTGATTACGACTACTTTTTTTTTTCATTGTGTGGGAAATATGATCAAGAGATATATAGGCATTGAGAATCAAATACACCAACATTAAACACAACAATTAAAAAAAAGAGTCAAAACAAAACAACTATTATTTGAACAAAAACAACAACGATACAAAGGAAATCGTCGGCACAAGCCACGCGACGAATACGTCTATAATATATATATATTGTGAAGGGTCAAATGTGAAGTATGTAGTCTGCTGAGCTTAATTCAATAAGAGGCTAAGTGGATAAAGTGTTAGTCGTGGGAGTTAGTGAATTTGGGGTACCAGAGGAGGTGGACCAGATGAGGTTGACTAGAGAAGCCTGATCAGAGAAGTCTGGCAGGAGAGCTATCAGAGGAGGTCCATCAGGTGAGGTCTGGTCAGACGAGTCTGGTAGATAAGTCATCAGAGGAGGTCTATCAGAGGAGGTCTGGGACCAGAGGTCATCTGGTGTAAGTGACCAGAGCCAGAGGAGGTCTTGTCATCTGATCCTGAAGTCCATTATTCGCGAAATACACCAAATTGGAGCTAATTCGAAGGCGGTTCTAACTGAATCAACCATGGCGGTTATTGAAGTTGTTAGCCAGCTGGATAACTACCTTTACTTTGAGTTTGTTACAACTGATTCGAACCTAGGGTTCGTTTCCAATCTCTGTAATTATAAAAGGGGGTTTCTCAACTGAGAGAAAGAGAACATCATCTATGAGCGCAAACACGAGAGATTGTGAGATTGTAACTTGTAACTTCCAATTCCTTTCTTAGTGAAAAAGTCTATCCTCTCGGATCCCGTGGACGTAGGAGTTCTTCTCCGAACCACGTAAACTGGTGTTCTTGTTGATTTTCAATTTCGTTCTTATTGCTTTCATATTCCGATTCCCGGAAACAAGTTTTCTTGTGAATCCAAAATCGATTAACAAGTGGCGCCGTCTGTGGGAAGAAGGATATGATGGCTGCAACCAAGTTCGACATTGAGAAGTTCACGGGGAAGAACGATTTCAGCTTATGGAAGATCAAGATGAAGGCTCTCCTGGTACACAATGGTTTGTACGAAGCCTTGTTGCTACCGGCTCAGGTGGCTTCTGGATCTAATCCGGCGAAGGTGGAGGAGAACAAGAGGAAGGCACACAGTGCGCTTATCTTGTGTCTTGGGGACAAGCCATTGAGGGAGGTATCGAAGGAGGAAACCGCTCTTGGGATCTGGAATAAGCTGGAGCAGTTATACCAGACCAAGTCTGTTACGAACAAGTTATACATGAAACAGAAGCTTCAAGTCTTCAAAATGAGTGAAGATAAGAATCTTGGCGATCAGTTGGACGAGTTCAACAGATTGGTGGATGATCTGGAGAGTTTGGATGTTACAATTGATGATGAAGACAAGTCACTGATGTTGTTAAATGCTCTACCTAAGTCTCTGGAAAATTTCAAAGATGCCTTGTTATTTGGAAGACAGGATCAGGTGATGTTTGATGATGTTCAAACTGCCCTGAAAACCAAGTTTCTACAGATCCAAACTGATGGGAAGAAGCCTGCTGAAGGATTGAATGTTCAATCCAAGAAGAAGAAGGGGTTTCAGTCCAAGAAGAAGGATGGTGGAAAAGGGAATAAGGGTGGGAAGAAATCTGATTTTGTTGAGAAGAGGAAGTGTTTCACTTGCCATAAGGAAGGTCATCTAAGAAAGAATTGCCCTGAAAGAAAGAAGAAAGACAATCAAGGTGATCAAGATGGAGATGCAGCTGTTGTGGAGGTTGAAGGATATGATAGTGCAGAGGTCTTGATGGTTAGTCATGAGAGGCTAAGTCAAGAGTGGGTCCTGGACTCAGGGTGTACTTTTCATATGTGTCCACATGAAGACTGGTTCCTGGATTTTGAGAAGATTGATGGAGGTCTTGTTCTTTTGGGCAATGATGAGAGCTGTAGAGTGCAAGGATATGGTTCTATCAAGATCAAGATGTTTGATGGGGTTGATAGGATCTTATCTGATGTCAGGTTTGTTCCTGAGTTGAAGAGAAATCTTGTTTCTCTTGGTACATTGAATTCAAAAGGCTTTGAATTCAAGACAGAAAGGGAAGTCTGTCAATAACCAAATCTGGAAGGATTGTTATGAAGGGGACTATCAAGAATGGTTTGTATACTTTGATTGGAAGAACTGTTACAGGGTCAGCTGATGTTACCATGGAGTCTTCTGATGTTAACTTGTGGCACAAGAGATTGGCACATGTTGGTGAGAAGGGTCTGGTGGAGTTATCCAAGAAGGGAGCAATCCCAGGGAAGAGGATATGCAAGCTGGAATTCTATGAGAGGTGTGTTCTTGGGAAATCAAAGAAGCAAGCATACCAGAAGGGGAAGCATACCACCAAGGAGGTTATGGATTACATACATTCTGATGTATGGGGACCAGCAAGGGTATCCACTCATGGTGGAGGCAGGTATTTCCTTACCCTTATTGATGATTATTCCAGAAAGGTTTGGGTTTACATTCTTAAACAGAAGAGTGATGCCTTCTCTAAGTTCAAAGAATGGTTGATTGAACTTGAGAATAAGAGAGGCAGGACTATCAAGCACTTAAGGACTGATAATGGGCTTGAATTCCTATCAGAGGAGTTTCAACAATTTTGTAGGGAGAAGGGTATTACTAGGCATAAAACTGTTCCTTCAAACCCCCAGCAGAATGGTCTAGCAGAGAGGATGAATAGAACTATTCTGGAAAGGGTCGGGTGTATGTTATCTGATGCTCATTTACCTAAGAGTTTTTGGGGTGAAGCTGTTAACACAGCTGTGTTTCTCATTAATAAAGTGCCATCATCTGCTATTGAGTTTAAAACCCCAGATGAGGTTTGTTATGGAAAGATATCAGATTACTCAAAGTTGAAAGTATTTGGGTGCCTAGCTTATGTTCATGTGAGGCAAGACAAACTTGAACCTAGAGCTTTAAAATGTGTTTTCATTGGGTATCCAAAGGGTGTTAAGGGGTATAAGTTGTGGTGTCTAGAGTCTGGGAACCAGAAGTGTATTACCAGCAGAGATGTTGTGTTTAATGAATCACAGATGGGATACAAGTCAGGTGGAGGTGATAGGGAGCCATCAGCTGAAGAGATGGATGGTGTTATTTCTGAGCCAATTACTCAAGTTGAGGTGGAGCCTGGTCATGAAAATCATGAGAGAGCATCTGGTTCTGAACCAGAGTAGGAAACAGGAGAGAATGAGTTATCAGATGAGGATAGTGCACCTGCAGAAGAGGAGGAAGAAGTGCCAGAAGCAGACTTGAGAAATTATAGTCTGACAAGAGACAGATCCAGAAGACAAATACATCCTCCAGCAAGGTTTGGTCGTGTGGATCTGGTCTCCTATGCACTTGTTACAGCAGAACCCATAGAGTACCAAGAACCTAAAAGCTACAAGGAAGCCCTTGAGTGTGATGATAGGGAGTCATGGATTACAGCCATGACAGAAAAGATGGAGTCTCTTAAGAAGAATCATACTTGGATTCTTGTTGATAAGCCACCTAGGCAGAAACTAATCAGTTGTAAATGGTTGTTTAAAAGGAAGCTTGAATCTGGTGTGAAAGATCAGGTGAGGTTTAAGGCCAGGCTAGTTGCCAGAGGATTTACTCAGAGAGAAGGAATTGATTACAATGAGGTTTTCTCACCTGTTGTTAAGCATTGTTCAATCAGATTACTTCTGAGCAGAGTAGTCCAAGAAGATCTGGAGCTACAACAACTTGATGTTAAGACAGCTTTTCTGCATGGGGATCTTATTGAAAATTTGTACATGCACCAGCCAGAAGGGTTTGTTGAACCAGGGGCAGAAGGGAAGGTATGCATGCTCAAGAAATCATTGTATGACCTCAAGCAAAGTCCAAGACAGTGGCACAAGAAGTTCAATGAAGTTATGCTATCCATTGGTTTTGTAAGAAGCAAGTATGATACTTGTGTGTACCTGGAAAGGCAAGGTAGTGATGTGATAGCCTATCTTCTGATCTATGTGGATGACATGCTTATTGCCAGTAAGAGTCTTCTGAAAATTCAGAGTATCAAAAGGAAGCTCAGTGCTAGATTTGATATGAAGGACTTGGGAAATGCTAAAAGGATTCTTGGAATGAATATTCTTAGGGACAGAAAAGCTGGAAGACTATTCTTATCCCAGAAGAGTTACATTGAGAAGGTCCTGAAGAGGTTTAACATGCATGAGAGTAGAGCTGTGACAACTCCTCTGGGACAACAGTTCAAATTATCTAAGGAAATGGAACCAAAGTCTGATGAAGAGAAGAAGACTATGATGAAAGTACCTTATGCAAGTGGGGTTGGAAGCCTGATGTATGCTCTGGTCTGCAGCAGACCAAACTTAGCTTATTCATTGAGTATGGTGAGCAGATACATGGCTAATCCTGGAAGATTACATTGGGAAGCTTTGAAATGGATATTCAGATACCTTAAGGGGTCATCTGATCTGGGTTTGATGTTTGAGAGGATGGTTGACCAGAAGAGTCCACTGGAAGGATTTGTAGATTCTGATTTTGCTGCTAATCTGGATACCAGAAGATCCTTAACAGGGTATATTTTTACACTTTACAATACTGCTGTAAGCTGGAGATCTGTTCTGCAGAGTGGAGTTGCTTTATCTACTACAGAAGCAGAGTTTGTTGCAGTGTCTGAGGCTGTTAAGGAGGCTTTGTGGTTGAAAGGCATAATCAAGGATTTTGGCATAAGTCAAAGGGCTGTGGTCATTCATTGTGATAACCAGAGTACAGTTCATCTAGTTAAACATCAAGTGTTCCATGAGAGATCAAAGCACATTGATGTAAGGTTGCATTTTGTAAGGGAAATCATTGACAAAGGAGTGGTTCTCATCCAGAAGATATCTACAGAGGACAATGCTGCAGATATGTGTACAAAGTCTTTACCAAGGACGAAATTCAAATTCTGTGTTGAATTGGTAAAGATGAGTGTATGGGATGTTCCTTAGGCCCAAGCTGGAGTGTGGAGGAGAGGAGGAGAGGATTGATACTTCTCATCTGAGGTGGAGAATTGTGAAGGGTCAAATGTGAAGTATGTAGTCTGCTGAGCTTAATTCAATAAGAGGCTAAGTGGATAAAGTGTTAGCCGTGGGAGTTAGTGAATTTGGGGTACCAGAGGAGGTGGACCAGATGAGGTTGACTAGAGAAGCCTGATCAGAGAAGTCTGGCAGGAGAGCTATCAGAGGAGGTCCATCAGGTGAGGTCTGGTCAGACGAGTCTGGTAGATAAGTCATCAGAGGAGGTCTATCAGAGGAGGTCTGGGACCAGAGGTCATCTGGTGTAAGTGACCAGAGCCAGAGGAGGTCTTGTCATCTGATCCTGAAGTCCATTATTCGCGAAATACACCAAATTGGAGCTAATTCGAAGGCGGTTCTAACTGAATCAACCATGGCGGTTATTGAAGTTGTTAGCCAGCTGGATAACTACCTTTACTTTGAGTTTGTTACAACTGATTCGAACCTAGGGTTCGTTTCCAATCTCTGTAATTATAAAAGGGGGTTTCTCAACTGAGAGAAAGAGAACATCATCTGTGAGCGCAAACACGAGAGATTGTGAGATTGTAACTTGTAACTTCCAATTCCTTTCTTAGTGAAAAAGTCTATCCTCTCGGATCCCGTGGACGTAGGAGTTCTTCTCCGAACCACGTAAACTGGTGTTCTTGTTGATTTTCAATTTCGTTCTTATTGCTTTCATATTCCGATTCCCGGAAACAAGTTTTCTTGTGAATCCAAAATCGATTAACATATATATATATATATATAAGTGAATGATCATACGCTACCCCGGAAATAAAATGCCGGAAATAATCCCTCAAATCAAAGCCTCGTACGACGGGAGCACACGAACACCAAAATGACAAAAAATGAAAAAAAAATCCTACATAGAAAATAGGAGGGTAGGACAGGAGAAAACAAAGAAAGAAGAAGGGGATGACGAATGAAAATGAGGAGGATAAAAGACCAATTTATAAAAAAAAAAATTGGAATCGATCTATTGACGAGATGAAATGTGTAAAACTGAAGGCTAAGATGGAATGGACACCTTGACACAATGAGTCAAGGCTTGAGATATGAGAAGAGGAGAGGGATGCCATATAGGCATATTTTGTTTTGTAAATATAAGGTATTGATTGATGATTGATGATGCATTCACCAAAAAATTATTTATGGTAACTTATTTTCACAATTCATAAATATATTATAATCATTACGTAAATAGAAATTCTTTATTCATATCAATCATTTCGGTTGATTTAAATATCTATTTTAATCTTTCATTGTCCGACTTTTAAGTTTTAACAATATTGTACATCACCAATAAAAATTCGTAAATAATTTTAAAAAAATATAGCAATTCCTATCAAATAAATTTCTAAATATTTTTAATCAAATATATTAGTTAACAATGTTGGTAAGACAATATATGAGTAAATATGTTTCTAGAAATATTTGAATATTTGGTATTAGGAAAATTTCAATATTTAATAAATATAGTACGCTTCATTATAATTATATTTTAAAAATAAAATTACAGCAGTCTTAGTATAAAAAAAGAATTATATTTAATCAAAATTGTATAATATAAAACAAAAAAAAAAAAAATTCTTTTTTACGGATGCACAATTTAGAAAAAACGAGCGTGAAGTAATCGTAGACGGAAAGAATTATTTTTCAACCTTTCAAAATAAAAGTACAAAAACCAAAGACAAGTTATATATCCGGAGATTATAATGAAAAAAAAAAATCACGAGATTATAATGATATAACATCCTTCTCAACAGCATTATAAGAAGAAAAAAGAATCTGAAAATATTGTAATAGTAAATATACTTTGGCTCACTACCGCAATGGCCATGATAAACTTTTCACATTCATGAATTTTGATTGTAAGGTGGGAGTAGGGGAGAATTTAAAGGATGCATGGACTCAGGGTAAAATTTATCCATGGGATCAAGGCATTTCTTGAAAAGATTAAACCTTAAATATATTTGGCTATACTTAGGGATTTAAAGCAAAATCGTCCTGTAACTTTTTACCTTTATTGAAATTGTCCTGTATCTATTTGCTTTATTGATTTAGTCCTGTATGTTTTCAAAATTCACCAATTTCGTCCTAATTGGCCGGAAAAAGCATAAAACTGTGTCGTTTCGGCCACGTGATCGCATTTTCCGGGGAGAATGTATGATGTGACATTATTTCACGACGTTGCATGCTAAGTGGAAAATTTACCAATTAAAATAATAATAATAATAATAATGATAAGTTAAAAATTCCAACGCATTTATTTGAATAAAAATCAATATAATATAAAACAGTTAAAATAAATTTAAAATTCTTATAAATTAGATTAGAAGTTAAAACCAAAGAAATGAAAAAAATTGGCGTTAGAAAAGTGGAAACATTTACCAAAATTTTCTTGTAAATTAGCGTTATCTAAAATTGGTTATAAAATAGCGTTACTCGATTTCTCCAACAATTTGATCTCCGGAGAACTCCCGGAATACCTCGCCGGAAGCCTCCGTTTTCTCAATCTCTCTGACGATGCCCTCGCCGGAACCCTGTCGGAAAGCTTCTCCGCCCTTTCGAATTTAACCGTAGTTTCGTTGAAGAATAATTACTTCTCTGGCCCACTTCCTTAACGGGTCAATTCGATTGAATTCCTCGATCCGTCTTCCAATTTAATCAACGGATCACTGCCGCCGGGCTTCGGCGGCGCTAATTTAACATACCTAAATGTTTCCTACAACAGACTCTCCGGCCAAATCCCGCCGGAATTCGCTTCCGAAATACCCACAAACACCACCATAGATCTCTCGTTCAACAATTTGACCGGCCCAATCCCCGAATCAATCCGCTTCTTTAATCAAAACACAGAGTCATTCTTCGGGAACTCCGATTTATGCGGTAAACCGCTGAAAAAACCTCAGCCCAATTCTTTGTAACACTAATTTCCACTTTCCACTGAAAAACACATGATTTTTTTCCACTTTTTCCTAACGCTAATTTTTTCATTTCTTTGGTTTTAACTTCTAATCTTATTTCTAAGGATTTTAAATTTATTTTAACTGTTTTATTTTATATTAATTTTTATTCAAATAAATGAGTTGAAATATTTAACTTATTATTATTATTATTTTAATTGCCAAAAATTCCCACTCAGCGTGCCACATCGTAAAATAATGCCACATCATACATTCTCGCTGAAAAACGCGATCACGTGGCATGCACGTGACTGAAACGACACAGTTTTATGCCTTTTCCGACCAATTAGGACGAAATTGGCGAATTTTGCAAACATACAGGACTAAATCAATAAACCAAATAGATACAGGACCATTTCAATAAAGGTAAAAAGTTACAGGACAATTTTGGTTAAATCCCGCTATACCTATGATATATTTTTATACAAAATCACAAATGGACGAATTATCAATTTGGATACATATACAATTAATTGTGTACAAATGAACGAATTATAAATCTACACGTTGAAATAATAATTTTACAAAAAAAAAAAGTTGGGCACACCATTTATATAAAAAATTAGAAACAAAAAGGAATTAAAAGAAGCTCGTGCCCGAGTGGCGCGCGCCTCCTCCGCATGCACAAGAGATCGTGCGTTTGATTCCTCTAGGGCGCAAACTTGAATTTAAATGTTCAAGGTCCAATCTTGCTAACATACAAGGTGGGCCGTCTATGATAGCTTCAAGGCTGGTGGCTCGGTGGTTCGTGCCCGGAGGGCTTTTGGGTAGAATTAATTTAATAAATTAAATAAATAATTTGCGACGAACATGTATCCGTCGCAAACTTTGGTGACACGACCGAGTCTTGACCCGATTAATTTGTGATGAATTTTTCCATCGTTAATTAGCGACGGACGTCAAAAATCCGTCGCAAATATTAGCTACGACTGTTTTAGGGACGGTCACGTGTCCGTCGGAAAATCCGTCTCAAACAGTATTTTGAGACGGATTTTCTGTCGCAAATTCCGTCGTTAATCAACATATTTTTTGTAGTATTTCTTCTCGCCCTCAATTTCGCACCCCATCCCTCTGTTTTTTTTTTTTTTTTCCGTTTTTTTTTCTAACGAACAAAATCTATCATTCTCTTACGAAATTATGAGTCTTGTTTCTCAAGAAATTAGAGATTTATTCCTTAATCCACAACATTAAAGAGTCAATTTGCAGTTGTCTTAAATATGCTCATCTTTTGTTGGCGTAAAATACGTCTACCTAATAAAGAAATTAGAGATATAAAATAAGAAAGATGATCTTGATCAAATATGAATCATCATATAATCTCTCCTCTCCCCCAATACACACTGAATATATACGATTAAAGCTTGGTAAATGGATGGATCCAAATTTACATGTGCAGCAGGGGTAAAATCTGTGAAAAGAAATTGAAAGAATTTGATTACACAGTACAATTGATCGTATAAGCAGAAAATCAATACTAAATGTGTGCTTCTTTTGGTAATAAAAAAATATGGCAGCATCACCACTACTATTTTAAAATCAGGCATGCCACTAGCAATGCAACCACCATTGAAACTATTTTTCCCCCAACATATATCATTTTTAATAAAAGGGCATAGATGAAAAATAAATTTTTATTCTCATTACCATTGAATTACTTTTAACCAAGCGCCCCCTAAGTAAACTATTATTGCAAAAGTTGAATTACTTCTCCAAGGTGTATTAAATTTGGATTCTATTGAAATTTTTTTGGACTTTAAAAAGTCTCTGGATTTAAAAAATTTATAGACATCATGTAGAGTTTGGCTAACCTTTTTTTAATGATTTACATGAATTTTCATTGACTTGACAGGATTGTGGAATATACTTTCTTTTATTGATTTACATGGATTTCTATAGACTAAGACGCTTGAACTATTGATGCATATGGAACACACTTGTATATAAAAAATAAAAAATTATCCAAATTATTTAGAAAAAATATCAAAAATACACTTGTACTACATTATCCACGAGAAAATATTTACATAAAAATACAATTTATTTAATTAGTTAGGTTGTCACTATTTAAAAAATATAAACACAATAAAAATTTATAGAGTATTAAAATTTATAGACTGTTGAATATCTAAATATTTTTTAAAACCTTTTAAAAACCGTAGAAATCTCTGGTTGTTAGAAGAGATTTTGGAGAGTAAAATCTATTATATTTTTGGAAGAAAATCAAAGAAAATCAATAGAATATTAAAATCATGGAGTTTTGAATACCTAAAAAAGAAATAAAGATTTAATTTATTAAAGTTTTATTGAATACCTCAAAATTTTAAAAAAAATTTAAAAATTCGGATTGAATAAGTCCAAAAAAATACTACATATTCCACAATTAGCAATACACCCCCTAAAACTGTGAATTTTTTTTTATGGGACCAAATTTACAATTTTTCCCAAAATTATTTAATAAAAAATTGAAAAATTCTTCTCTGGATATATACATGCATAATTTGTTGGCTAGAATTAGTGATTTAAAAGATGATGTATGGCCATTATTTCTAATTTCTTTTCTTTAATTTTTATATGGTCAAACTAATTAGTTTCCCATATTTGTGAAGGAGAGAGATTAGAGTGTATTGCTTGACGATCAAGAATGTGATTAATTGTTGGAGAAGAAATAATATATATTTTGTTAATTGGAGTATATATTGTTTTAAAGAGTAAGGACATGCAGATTAGATGCATATATAATTATATATGTTTGTAATAGAATATGTGATTTAAACATAAAAATAAAATATGGGAAGACGAATATTAATTGGATTTGGAAACCAAATCTGTTCCGAAATTGAGTAATAGGAGACGGTACACATATATATATAGAAATGGTTGTGTGTTATTCCGTCAACACAAATAAACACTAGGTAGCTAGGTTGAGTAAAATGGGGTCTTGGTTGAATAATATTCTCCGACGGGCCGCCCCTTTGTTGCCAAGGCGTTTCCCTTCTTCAATGTGCTGTTTCTCTTCTTCTTCTGGAAAAGCTTCGCCGTGGCTGATGCTGCCTCCATCCTTAGACGGGGCGGATTTGGTTTACGACTTTTACCGTGTGGAGGAGGAGAAAGTAGTGAGTTTCAACAAGAGAGAGGGATTGGAATCCCAAGTGCCCGTGTTTGTGGGGTCGTCCCACGGCTGGATTGCTTGTTACGACGATGAAGGCGGTGACCTCTTTCTCTCGGATCCTATCTATGATATCCACGTAAAGCTCCCCGGGTCCAACACTGGTTATTGTGACATCCGAAACGTGGTCCTCTCCTCCGATGATGCAAATCGCGGTGCTCTCTGTCTCACGATATATGGCGCGCAGCGTAGATTGGCTTTCTGCTACCCCGGCCGCCGAAGCTCCAGCTGGACCCCACTCGGCAACAAGGATGGATACCACTCCGTTGTATACTCCACCCGTCAAAAACTTTTCTTCTGCCTCTTGGAACACAGGCCACGAGAGTTCGCCGTTGAGGCCTGGGATCTAACTTCTTCTTCTCCCACTGTGATTCCGATGAATAACATAGATTGGAGTCGCGAGAGTAGCTTGTTGGAGTCGACTACCCATGCTCGCCTGTTTCCATCTGTGTTCGACCACTTTTTTCTCCGTACCCAGTTATCCAGCTCCCTTGTTGTTGACGACGAGTCCGACGACCTCTATCAAGTTCTCCGATACACTGGGTTTGCGTCCTTTCCCCCGGGTGTCAAGACAATGCATTTTGATACCTCTCCTACGGCTACGGATCTACTACCCCCCTACAAGACCATAAATTTTATTGTTTACAAATACGATAAGGAGGCGAGAGATTGGAAATACATGGACGGTTACTTGGATGGGAGAATCCTCTTCGTCGGCATAAACCATGGATTTGCGCTCTTGGCCGCCGACCACCCGCACCTCAAACCAAACTCCATTTACTTCACCGACATTGAAACCCACAATACACTCTGCTACTTAACAATTCATTCCTATATTCGTGCCGGTATCCTTGGTGGCCACGATATTGGCATATACAATTACCGCAACAAGACATTCTCTCCTTGCTATTATCCATCTGCAGATTACCCAAACACAAAGTCCCTCATGCCACCGCCTTTTTGGTTTATCCCCAACCACTATTATGAATGAATAATTCTCAATTAATGCATGCGCATGCGCATGCATATGCTACCTTCCCTTTTTTCCATATCATTTAATGTTTCATTATATATAAATACATTTCCAGACTAATTATCTTTCATTTACCAATTAACTGCTGCTTCCAATTTTGAATTTTAATTCATTCATTGCCATTTGCTACAGCTTTTTCTTATTATAAACTTTACTACCTTCTTTACGCTAATCTCAGGATATTCTCAACTATTAAATGTTTCACCGAGTTAATGTTAGAACAATAATGTGTTACTGCAATGTATGTTAATGTTATAGTAAGTGAGAATGAAATTGTCTTACTACAAATATGTGTTGTTATTGGAGTAATTGTTTATTAATGTTAATGTAATGTGTGCTACTATTGGAACAAAGTGTGTTAATATTAGAGCAAATGTGTATTAATGTTAAAGTAAATATGTGTGTGTGCGCGCTTTTTCCCCCCAAAGGAAGACTGACGTTGGAACAAAAATATGTTAATGTTAAAGCAAATGTATCTTATTTTTGAAGCAAATGTGTGTTAATGTATAAAATTGAAAATGTAGATTTAACATGATGAAATACATTAACACTACAAGAAAATTGTTAATGTATATATGAAAATGTTAATGTAGGTTTAAATGGATGAAATACATTAACACTTTGATTTATAACAATAATTATGTCATGTCCTGTTATTGTAACTTTTCTAGTTAAAATTCTTTAACGGCAGGAATTTTTTTTTAATGACATGATTCTGTCATTAAAAACTTTTAGTTAGAAAATATATGATGACAAAATTACTATCACTAAATATAAACTTTCTTGTAATGTAAAAAATACATATTTTTTCTTTTTTTTTTTTTACTTTAAAGTATAAAAATATCTTTTTTGAGGATTAGTAACACACATTTTGTCTTACAATAGTACTCTGGAGATTATAATGAAAAAAAATAACGAGATTATGATGATAAGAAAAAAAATATCTTGAAATATCGCAATAGTAAATAAAGTTTCACTCTCTACCGCAATGGCCATAATAAACTTTTCACATTCATGAATTTTCTAAGACATTGACTAAACTTTGATTATAAGGTGGGAGTTGGGGAGTGTAAGCAAATTAATTTTGCACACAATTAAAAATTGATGCGTGTAAAAATAAATATTAATATCAAAATAAATTTATTGTTTTATTTTGGGAATTTAAATAAATTAATTCTCAAATTAAATAATTAAATTAATTGGTATTTAATATACACGGTACAAACTTGCCAAAAATACGAGTCTGCAGTAATTAATACAGTTGACTTAGTGCCCAAGAAAGATGAAATTATATCTTGCATGAAGAAGGAAATAAATTAATGAAAATCAAATCAAATCAACTAAATCTGGTAATTGGTCAAAAAAAGCCCATTAAATCGGCATCGGTCAATCAAAAAGCGTCACGTGGCACCATGCAGGATGAAAGTTCTCATCTCCTCACCCTATAAATAGGGGTCTTCATTCATTTATTCAACACACATTCTGAAGACATCAGAAGTCAGAAAATTCAAGAGCTCAGAAATCTTGAAGATTCAACGTCGTTCTTCGCGGCTTCAACGACATTCTTCATCAATATCGGCCTCCGATCTGAGATCAAGGTCCAGCACCCTTCCGATCCGGCATTTCTCCTTGAAGATTCAAAGACGTTCTTCGCGGCTTCAACGACGTTCTTCATCAACATCGGCGCTTGATCCGAGACCACGGTGCTAAGCCTCTCTGATTGTGTTTCTCCTACAAAGCTCTCCAAGATCTTCATCAACAAGGCGTCTGATCCGAGATCACGGTGCTAAGCACCTCCGATCAACGTTCTTCAACATCAACTTCTTCGTGGAATCAACGACCTAGCGTCTCCCTCCACGGAACCTTCAACATCAACTTCTTCGTGGACTCAACGACCCAGCGTCTCCCTCCACGGAATCTTCAACACCAGCAATTAATTCAAAACACGGCTCGACACCCTCGAATTAATTTCATCATTAGACAAAATTTGGCTACAGACCAGTCTCCAAAAAATCCAAAATCAAGTCAAAGTCAACCAAATAGAAGAATCAGACCAAATCTAGAGTTAGTCAACCGCACAAGTATCTCGGTTCGATCCGAATAAATTAAAGTTGTAATCTTTTTCGTGTTTATTATTTTTAATAAATTCAAAATTTGCAGTTACAAATTTGGCACACCCGATGGGACCTACTCTACCTCTCATCTCTCATCTTCTTAAGCAAGCTTAACTGCCATGGCGACGAATGCCTCAACAATTGAGGAACGACTCGCCAATCTTCTCAAAGCAGTTAAAGGGCTCACCCAACACGTCAAGAATCAAGACATCCAAATCTCGAACTTGATGAATAATGTGGACAATATCGGTGCAAGACACACTAAAGGGAAGCAAGTTGAGGGCCACAGCAACGAGGAAACCTCAACCAAACATCCTGAAGCATCTGCTAAGAAGCTGCATATCTCATCAGATGGAGGGATCCAAGTCGACCAACTTAAAGAACTTATTCTAGAGACGGTGAAAGGGAAGTTCGACGATAGCTCCAAATCAACCTTTAGCTACGCCAAACCTTACAAAAAGAAGATTGACAGCTTGAGGATGTCAGCTGGTTACCAACCCCCCAAAGTTCCAACAATTCGATGGCAAAGGGAACCCAAAGCAACACGTAGCTCATTTTGTCGAAACTTGCAACGCCGGAACCTACGGAGATTATTTGGTCAAGCAATTCGTCCGCTCCTTGAAAGGAAATATGTTCGATTGGTACATCGACTTGGAGATCAACTCCATCGATAATTGGGATCAAATGGAGTACGAGTTCCTAAACCGCTTCTACAGCACAAGGAGAACAGTTAGCATGATCAAGCTAACCAACACTCACCAGAAGAAAGATGAGTCTGTGATTGATTATATCACTCGATGGAGAAATCTGAGCCTGAATTGCAAGGATCGACTGTCTGAGACTTCTGCAATCGAGATGTGCATCCAATGCATGCAGTGGGGTCTCCGATACATTCTTCAAGGAATTCAACCAAAGACCTTCGAAGATTTGGCTACAAAAGCTCATGACATGGAGCTAAGCATGATCGCAAGTGGAGTTGAAGAACCACCAAGTCAAATGCATTGCGACATGATATATGTTAAGCCTTCAAGTAAGGAATACATAACGGACCTTTCTCGCGATAAGGGGCAAAGCGGGTTGACTCTGAAAGAGCTACGATAAAAATAATATCCTTTCTTAGACTCTGACGTCTCGGGGATATTCGACGACTTGATGGATGCAAAACTTATTGAGTTGCCTAAGATGAAACGGCCGGAAGAAGTTGGACGCACTGCTAACCCAAAATATTGCAAATATCACCGCTTAGTGGGCCACTCGATTGAAGACTGCTTTATCTTCAAGGAAAAAGTCATGCAATTAGTCGAGAAAAGAGACATAGTGCTCGAAGAGACTTTCTGAAGTTCTCTAAAGTCAAATAAAATGCTCTTTGATAAGATCATAAACTGTCTGTAAAGCTCCTTGATATGAGCGAAAACTATCTCAAAGCCAAATCAAATTCTCCTTGATAAGAGACTAAACTGTCTACAAAGTTGTGATACTCCTTGATACGAGTGAAAACTATCTCAAAGCCCCTTAAATCAAGTCTCCTTGGCAAGAGCATAAACTGTCTGTAAAGCTCCTTGATACGAGCAAAAAAACTATCTCAAAGTCCATCTCCTCGACAAGAGACTAAGCCATCTGGAACTCTCAAGTTGTAGAACAAATTGACGCCCTTCTCCAAGTCAAATGAAGCTCCTTGATACGAGCAAAAACTATCAAGCAAATTCAAACAAAGTTGTAATGCTCCTTGATACGAGCGAAAACTATCAAACAAATTCAAATGAAATTATGATACTCCTTGATACGAGTATAAACTATCAAATAAATTCAAATTAAATTTCCTTGACGCACGAGTTTAAACTGCATGTCACTCCTAACCTACACACGAGTATAAACTGTTTATGGCCCTCAAATCAAATTGCATCCCCCTTGAACTACGTTATGACTTGATCCTCTTAGACCAAATAGGTACGTAGGCAGTTTAGACATCTTCTAAGTTCAGTCATAATTCAAAAGTCCAAAAGCAAATGAGGGCGTAAAAGATTTCCGTGCACCGTTCACTCCAAGTCACAAATGACCGTGAACAAAGCACGAGGGGGCATTTGTAAGCAAATTAATTTTGCACAAAATTAAATATTGACGTGTGTACAAATAAATATTAATATCAAAATAAATTTATTTTTTTATTTTGGGGATTTAAATAAATTAATTCTCAAATTAAATAATTAAATTAATTGGTATTTAATATACACGGTAAAAACTTGCCAAAAATACGAGTCTGCAGTAATTAATACAGTTGACATAGTGCCCAAGAAAGATCAAATCATATCTTGCATGAAGAAGGAAATGAATTAATGAAAATCAAATCAAATCAACCAAATCGGGAAATTGGTCAATAAAAGCCCATAAAATCGGCATCGGCCAATCAAAAAGCGCCACGTGGCACCATGAAGGATGAAAGTTCTCATCTCCTCACCCTATAAATAGGGGTCTTCATTCATTCATTCAACACACATTCAGAAGACATCAGAAGTCAGAAAATTCAAGAGCTCAGAAGTCTTGAAGATTCAACGGCGTTCTTCGCGGCTTCAACGATGTTCTTCATCAACATCGGCCTCCGATCTGAGATCAAGGTCCAGCACCCCTCCGATTCGGCGTTTCTCCTTGAAGATTCAAAGGCGTTCTTCGCAGCTTCAACGACGTTCTTCATCAACACCGACGCTTGATCCGAGACAACGGTGCTAAGCCTCTCCGATCGTGTTTCTCCTACAAAGCTCTCCAAGATCTTCATAAACAAGGCATCTGATCCGAGATCACGGTGCTAAGCACCTCCGATCAACGTTCTTCAACATCAACTTCTTCGTGGAATCAACGACCTAGCGTCTCCCTCCATGGAACCTTCAACATCAACTTCTTCGTGGACTCAACGACCCAGCGTCTCCCTCCACGGAATCTTCAACACCAACAATTAATTCAAAACACGGCTCGACGCCCTCGAATTAATTTCATCATCAGACAAAATTTGGCTACAGACCAGTCTCCGAAAAATCCAAAATCAAGTCAAAGTCAACCAAATAGAAGAATCAGACCAAGTCTAGAGTTAGTCAACCCGCACAAGTATCTCAGTTCGATCCGAATAAATTAAAGTTGTAATCTTTTTCGTATTTATTATTTTTAATAAATTCAAAATTTGCAATTACAGGGAGAATTTAAGAGATGCATGGACTTAACCGGGCACAATTTATCCATGGATACACAATTATAGATGATTGAGGCATTTCTTGTAATGATTGAACCTGAAATATATTTGGGTATACCTAGGATATATTTTTATACAAAATCACACCCAATTGTCTCGAGGATAAACAGAAATACTAATTTGGTCCGTCTTACCTGCTCCCCTCCTAATCAAGAGTTGCTGCAGTTTGAAGGGCATAACAAATTAAAATTAGCAAATGGACCGAGAAAAACAAAGAATTCTTGAAGCTCG
Organism: Ballota nigra; assembly: GCA_947034835.1. Classification (NCBI taxonomy): domain Eukaryota; kingdom Viridiplantae; phylum Streptophyta; class Magnoliopsida; order Lamiales; family Lamiaceae; genus Ballota; species Ballota nigra. The sequence goes on from OX344725.1 coordinate 36,318,798, forward strand.
TTGTTTTTCCATTAGGAGGCTAATAAAGAAGGAAGATCGAGGTCAAGAGATGCATTGCACTTCTTTAACGGTTGTTGGATATCTAACACGTGTGAATCAATCAACAAAGAAACACGAAAGTCTCCATGTGTTTCAGCCTCTGCAAATATGCTGCTATAAGCAACCATAATAGAAACAGAAATTAAAAGTTGAAATGAATTGATTGATTGACTATGTGGTTCCCCCTCAAACAAAAACTAATTACCAAAACAAATTGAAACACTAATGAGCAAACTCCTCCAACTGGAAACTAACTTACAGAGACAACATTCTGAAGCGGCCCTTCTGGTGCACGATTGATATTAGTGAAAAAGTTGCTTGCTCACTCTGCAGAGGGAGCTATGGTTATCGTACAAAATTCTCTGGTTATAGATATAGTTATTGTCATAGATGTGTGTCATTCCAGTTAGCCTGCTGCGGTACATATTCCCACACACATTCTCGTTTTTGCATTTCCAGTCACATTTGTGAACAAGGTTAGGCCCATCTTGCCCTAGAATACTTGACAAGTAAATAGCATTTGTAGATTTGCCAAATACCTCCTCATTACTTATCTTGGTTGCAAAAGGTTAACCCTGGCTTCAAAGAACATTTGAATAATTTAGTTTGATTTCAGAAACTAGAAACTATGGATTACTTCAGAAATCTTCTTTGCTGATACAAATGAATAATGGCTATCAGTCTCACCAAATAACTCTTTCCCTAAGCAAGATTTTATAACACATTACTAAGCAGAATCCCATATGTGAGTTGTCATCAATATATCAAAAGATATCACTCACAAAAACAAATGCACTCTCAAAAAATCATCTCAAAGACACACTTATGCTTTTTGTACTTTTGGAATAGGTGGGAGGAGCAGTAGGCTTTAATCAATTCTTGCAACTAACTTTTGAAAATGTAATCATTCATGCATAACCTCTCATTTAATCAAGATCCACAAGATTTTTTTGGTGCCGTGATATTTCAATTCTAAAATAAAGTAAATCAATACAGAATTTCTCAACAAGTAGAGACCTTAAGAGCATAACTTCAACATATTGTAGATGCATATTTAGCAAATGTAAAATACATTAACAAGCTTGAATATGCAGACGTAATGTACTACTAAATAAAATCTTTCGCACACATTAATATAAAAATAAAATGAGATTCCTAAAAGAATAAAATATATGAATTTGTACTAGGATATATAGTTGTCGAGAGAGAATGGATCACAAATTTGGCATGATTATTAACAATAGGGACTAAATGCTATATTTTTTGTTTAATTGACACGCACGTGTTCTTTTTATTAAGTGCGCATATGAATTTAGTGTTGACGGCTTAATACATATTTTTATGAGAATATCTAAACCAAAATATATAAATATAAATTTAAAGAAAAAACATTAAAGCCGAATACATTCCCAAAATTAGAACTTAGACGATGAGTGAATATATGCAATCCCTAGAAATCAATCCTTGGCATTGCCCTCGAATTTAGGCCCTTTTATTGTATTTACTCATATTAATTTGATCTTTTTTTTCTCCTCCATATAAATTTCCCATTTAATCCGTTGTAATTAGTAAGCTTGGAGTTGTATACCAAGCAATTTCTTCCTTTTAATGGTTGGATTTGTGTAATGGATCCACTAATTGCTTTTGATTGGGAAGCTTGTAGTTGGAAGCTATTTTCTGTGGAACTTATGTTCATTTCGGTGCGCAACAGTGATTGCTTTTGATTGGGATGCAAGTGTTGTAGTTGAAAGCTATTTTCTGTATTTCAATGCGCAAAATTTTTGGAGAAGTTTGGAATTGTTCATCTCGGTTTCCGCTAATTACATTTATTGTGAGAAACTGATATTGATTACAACTACTTTTTATTTCATTGTGTGGGAAATATGATCAAGAGAAATATAGGCACTGAGAATCAAATACACCAACATTAGACACAACAATTAAAAAAAAGAGTCAAAGCAAAACGACTACTATTTGAACGAAAACAATAACAGTACAAAGAAAATCATTGGCATGTACAAGCCACGTGATGAATACTTCTATAATACACACTCACACACACACATACATATATATATATATATATATATATATATATATATATATATATATATATATAAAAGTGAATGTCCATACGCTACCCCGGAAATAAAAAAGAATCCCTCAAATCAAAGCCTCGTACGACGAGAGCACACGAACACCAAAATGGCGAAAATCGAAAAAAAAAACCCTACATAGAAAACAAGAGGGTAGGACAAGAGAAAACAAAGAAAGAAGAAGAGGATGACGAATGAAAATGAGGAGGATAAAAGACAAATTTATAAAAAAAAAATAGAATCGATGTACGACGAGATGAAATGTGTAAAAATTCAAGGCCAAGATGGAATGGACACCTTGACTCAATGAGGAGCCAATGGTTGAGAGACGGGAAAAGGAGGGGGATGCCACATAGACATTTTTTGTTTTGCAAATATAAGGTATACATGATGCATATCACCAAAAAATTCTTTATGGTAACTTATTTTCACAATTTATAAATATATTATAATCATTGCGTAAATACAAATTCTTTATTCATATCATTCATTTCTGTTGATTTAAATATCTATTTTAATCTTTCATTGTCCAACTTTTACGTTTTAACAATATTTGTACATCACCAAAAAAAAATCGTAATTTCTTTAAAAAAATATAGCAATTATTATCAAATAAATTTCTACATATTTTTAATCAAATATATTGGTTAATAATGTTGATATGACAATATATGAGTAAATAGGTTTCTAGAAATATTTGAATATTTGGTATTAGAAAATTTTCAATATTTAATAAATTTAATACACTTCATTATAATTATATTTTAAAAACAAAATTACACCAGTCTTAGTATAAAAAAAGAAGGCAAGAACTTTTATTTGACCGTCTCATGGCATGAGACCACACAAAACAACACCTACCCCTATCAAAGTGTTAATGAGTCAATGTCCTAGTTACACTCATTCCCATTATCTCATGCCATAGGAGGTCTCATACAAGACCTTCTCAATAAGAATTATATTTAATCAAAATTTTATAATATAAAACAAAAACAAAAAACTTTTTTACGGATGCACATTTTAGAAAAAAAAAACGAGTGTTAAGTAATCGTGGACGGAAAGTATTATTTTTCAATTTTTTAAATTGAAAGTACAAACACCAAAAACAAGTAATATGCCCGGAGATTATAATGATATAATATCCTTCTCAACAGCTTTAAAAGAAGAAAAAAGAATCTGGAAATATTGCAATACTAAATATACTTTGACTCACTACCGCAATGGCCATAATAAACTTTTCACATTCATGAATTTTGATTATAAGGTGGGAGTGCGAATTTAAGGGATGCATGACTCAACCAGGCACAATTTATCCTTGGGATTAAGGCATTTCTTGAAAAGATTAAACCTGAAATATATTTGGCTATACCTATGTTACATTTTTATACAAAATCACACCCAATTATATTCTAATAACAGAATTAAAAGTTATACTAACGGAGTTGGTACGGTTACTAAAATAATGGTGATGTTCAAGTTAAAATTCTAAGTGTATTAAAACTAGGCAATCAACTTCCCTAGACTAGCACAAAGAATTGAAAGAATAAAAGCTCGGAAATAATTCAAATACTTAGTCCTAACAATTAACTTCACTAACCCACCAAATAAATTATATGAATTGCGCTTAATTATGTTGAAACCCTAATTTAATTAAGGTGATTCGGTCATCCTCCCTAGATAAACCGGTTGATTGTAAACCCCTTCAAAAACCCTCTCCTTAAACCTATTCGTTATCAAAGAGTGATGCGGTCGTCTTCTCTCTAACAATTTTCGTACTTAATTCTATGATTATTCTAGGGTTTATTAGAATTATTCAATAATTAAGAGACCTAAAACAATACATCACAAATTGTTTTAATTACGTGCCAACATCCTAATTCTACGAGTTCATACTTTCCTAAGCATACAAGGGTTTTAGCCTAACATGGTGATTATGAGAATAAAAACAATAACTAGATAAACAATCATAAACATAATTAAAAGAATCAAGAAATTCAAGAAGATCAACTATCTATGAAAGTATTTGAATCAAATCCGAAAATAAATTTCGAAAATCTGGAATTTAGGACTAAGAATATCAAAGAATTCAAGAAATAAAAAGAGAAATCAAATCCATGCAAAGTATTAATTGTTATAATGAATCCCTACGAAAAAAAATCTCGTTTCTAAACTCGAAATCCTTGCAAACTCTCAAATTCATGTCTCAAGATTATTCCCCTTCGAAAATCGAATCTAGATATGTAAAAATAGGTTTGAGACGGGTATTTATATGATTTGGGCTGAAAATTGATCAGGCTACTCGAGTTGACCCCCAGTCGAGCACCTCGCACTCGAGTGCTGGTCGAGTGCCTTCTTTTCATAGTGTTCCAGGGGCGCTCGAGTGTCACTCAAGTACCTTCGCTCGAGTGTCGGTCGAGTGCCTTCGGCTGACTGTACACTTGTTCGAAAAACCTTCATATCTTCTCAACCAGGAGATCGTTTTGGTCGATTCAAAGTCCTACGAACTCCATTTTTCGCCCTCTTTCCTAACATGAACACCAAAGAGAAAAATTGATGAGTTTGTGAAAATTTTACTCAAATTACTCTAAATACTCATAAAAAAGGTTCGAAATATGGATTAATCGGGCTACAAAACATCACAATTTTACGTCTAATCATAAGGTTAATATAAAGTTTCCTAATAAAGGCTAGACTATCAGGTCCGCTACAAAGCTACCGAACACGTTCTTTCATCCATAACTAGTTAAAGAAAAAGTAATATAGAAGGGGGAAAGGACAAAAGACTGTGAGAAATTAGCAGTTATATATCCATGGCATCGCCAATTTGAGTGTATATAGGGCCGACGACTGTAAACAAACTCTCAGTGGAGCGGCTCTCAGCATCGAGCTTCTGGCGCACACCTTTCATGGTCTGTTGCTCGATTGATGTTAGAGGAAATAAGTTCTTGCTCACTTTGTAGAGGGAGCTTTGGTTATCGTACAAAATTCTCTGGTTACAGTTACTGTCACCGATGTGTGTCAGTCCAGTTAGCCTGCAGCGGTACATATTCTCATTTTTGCATTTCCAGTCACATTTGTGAACAGGGTTAGGCCCATCTTGCCCCAGAATACTTGACAAGTAAATAACATTTGTAGATTTGTCAAATACCTCCTCCATTACCTATCTTGATTGCAAAAGGTTAACCCTGGCTTCAAAGAAGATGTGAATAATTTAGTTTGAAACTATGGATTACTTCACAAATCTTCTTTGATGAGACAAACGAACAATGGCTACGTTACTAAGACACAGTTTGCACTCTTGGTGTCATTCATCATCAGTCTCACCAAATCACTCTGAATCTACATCTACAACACAAGGAATACTCTAATAGCACAAGAGAGACTTTGTACAAACTAAGCAAGATTCTACAAGACATTGTTGGGCAGAATCCCATATGCGACCTGTCATCAATTAAAAGATACCACTCACAAAAACAATTACACTCTCCAAACATCATCTCAAAGAAACACTTAAATTCTGAAAATGTAATCATTTCTCATTTAATGAACAACCCCTCTACCACAAGATTTTTTTGGAGCATAAACAAAATAACAAAATAACCAATCAACTAAACCGTGATTTTTCAATTCTAAAATGAAGTAAACCAATAAAGATTTTCTCAACCTTTAGAGCACATATGACTTCAACATATTGTAGATGCATATTTAGCAAATGTAAAATACATTAACAAGCTTGAATATGCAGACGTAATGTACTACTAAATTCAATCTTTCGCACACATTAATATAGAAATAAAATAGATTCCTAGAAAAATAAAATATCATTGACTTGTAAAATATCTGCATCCATGATCCAACACACAAGCAACAAATAACATTAATCTCACGCAGGAAACGTACATCAACATCATCCACAACAATTGAACAAAATACAAAATTAGATGGATAGAAGAGAAAGGTGAGGGAACTTGCACAATAAAAAAAGACCCACACTGCATTCAGCAAATTTTCTCTCTCACACAGGCGCACACACTATAGTAGTTACAAAAGGGACCAAAATTTAAGGTTAGGGGGAATGGATATTTATAGAGGAAAGATAAGGCAATCTGATTCTCGTGTACTAGACGTTAGAAGAGTTTCCTTTTTTCTTTTCTTTTTTATCATTCATAAAACTAGCTTAATCCATGCGATGCACGTGTCTGCCATAAAATATATTTTTGAAATTTCTAAAAAATAAGTGAATACATTATATCATTCATAAAAAAATTATTAAAGGTATTTCTTGGAGAGGTACGATTTTGTGGACAGTAATTTTAATCAAATAAAACAAAGAAATGAGTAATTTTATAAGTATATAGCCACTCAACCAGTATATTTTAGTCAACTATAGAGTTGTAAATAAAATTGATCTTGTACGATTATGATAATAACATATCATTATATTGTTTGAACTTGCTTGCTCTCTTGACCCACACATGCCAACTTTCATCTTCTCCTTTATTTCCCTAAACATACACGCATAAAAATAATTGGTACCCACAATTTAAAAAATACATTGCACCATACGTTTCCTTCCTTTTTCTCTCTCACACAATCAATTCAAATTATACTTTTATTTTCTAACACACGATACACATATTATTTAAGCAATAATGACATACATGAAGAATGGTTGGGGTCTTGGGTAGCAACGATAAAAGGCGGTTTGAGAATTAATTTAGGGGCTTTGTTGCTCTTTATATGCACTTTATTTCAATATAAGGTTCGCCGCGTATCGTTTGTCGGTGCGATCTAATTATTACATTAATAACTAGGTCAAACTTAAAGTTCATGCATAATTGTTTAAAACCTATGTGTGTGTGTGTGTTTTTTTCACTTCTTCAATTTCTGCATGTGACTCTCATCTGTTGCTTGACAAAAAAAAATATAGTTTTAAAACAATATAAAGCAAACTTGTAACCTCAAAATGTCGATAACTAATAACATAAAACAATATTTTCTCACTCTTGTCGCAACTTAAGAAGATTATCTTTCTCATTTTCTTCCTCTTCAAGTTTGCTTGTAATGTTCACTCTCTGCAACACAAACCGACTAATTAACATTTCAAGCATCCAATAAAACAAAAGAGAATGAGTCCCACTACTCAAACTCCAAGACCCTCTAAACATACCCCATTATTTTAAAGATAATAGTAGAAATATATCAAATAAATAAGTTATCCTTATAAAAATATAGATAAATTATCTTCTAAATATTGTTGACTTTGACTTTAGTTTTTTAAGTCATTTAATTTTATAATTACTACATTAAATTTAAATTGATCAATATTTTTATTTTTCTTTAGAAGTTTGAAAAATCTAAAAAAAAAATAGAATTAAAATCTGAAAAATATTTAAAAAATCATATAAATATTTAAATAATAAAATTCTATGAAATTTAGAAATTTAATTAAAATAATTCTTTAAAATCTGAAATTTTAATTTTTTTTTTTAAACAAATTAATTATATCTTCCAAATAATTCCACAAAAAAATAAAATTCGATTTAAAAAAATTAGAAAACTAACTAAATTTAAAGAAAAAAAAACTTCAAAAATAAATAAATTTTAAGTTAATTATTTACAATGATTAATTGACTTTTATAAAATATTTTTCTGATTTTATTTGGCTTTAATCATTTTCTTTTGAAGTTTTTCATTTATCTTTAGATTTTTTGAAGATTAATTTTGTTTTCTTACTTATGTACAAATTTATCTAGCTTTTTATTTCAGATTTATATTTTAAATTAATTTTTTTATTTAATGTATTTTTTTAAAAATTATTTATATTTTATTTATTTTTAAAATGTTTTTTAAGAATTTTATTTTATTAATTGCATTTTTAATTTATATATTTTTGAAATTTTGGTTGATTTTTTTACATATTTTTCAAAATATATTTAATTTTTAAAGATTTATTTTTAATTTTTCGTTCGGAAGTTATAATATAAGAAGGAATAAATATTTTTTTTTCTTTAGAAAAGAAACAATTATGAAAATATGAAATAGGAAAGTGTTATTTTTTATTTTGATATGGTAAGAATATTATAGGAATAGAATGGGGTATATTTAGTAATATATGTTAATTTTTTAATTATAGTGAGGTATGTATGTTGACAGGCATTTTTGTACGGATAGATGTATGTGGCTCTTTAGGGTATGCCCGACGAACAATAAATATAATATAAACGAACACGAACGCTTAGGGAAGAACTTTCGTTCATCCCACGAATATGAGCTTTTTGCATATATGAGAAATGAGAGGAAAATGTCAACCCTTTACAATGAGGGGGTGACCCCCTATTTATAGAGGTTCACCCCAAAGGCCCAAAAGTGGCCCTAAATTCGTCTCAACCCTTTACTTTAGGGATTTATTACAATATTAATCTAACAATCAACCGTAGACCTATAATACATTAAATACTATTTTCTGATGTAGACTCTCGATCTTGTCGGGCCAGTGTATCTTTAGGAATCTGACCTTCTGCCAGGCGAGGATATTTCCTGCTGTAACAATTGCCCCCAAGATTGGGCTCTGATTGCGGCCAGAGTTCGATCTTGATCTGTGCCTCAAATAGGTTTTGCCCCCGAGCCTGAAAACAGGATAGCTCGGATGCCCCGGAGGAGTCTTCGACAACAGGGTCCGTGATGGGCGAATCTTCCGTGTAACCTTCGAATAGTCAAACTTTTTTTGAAATTGGTCGGGTTAGGTGGGGTACGATCTTCCATCGTGCCCCCGAGTCGAGAACCGTGACGTTCAATTAATAAAGAGTTCTTGCCGTTGGCCGACATTGATTTTAGTAATAGGGCGGTAAGGACCGCAATGATAAATTAATGAAGTGCTTAGGCCGCTTGCGGGTAGCGACTTCACGGACAACAGATTGACTTAATAATCAATTAAAAGATTAATCAACGGATTAATGAGTGAAGTGCTTTAGCCGATAGACGGGCAGCGACTTCACGAAGATGGGATTGAATTAACAACCGCTTATAAAATTAACCAACAGATTAATGAGTGAAGTGCTTTAGCCGATACACGGGCAGCGACTTCACGAAGATGGGATTGAATTAACAACCGCTTATAAAATTAACCAACAGATTAATGAGTGAAGTGTTTTAGCCGATAGACGGGCAGCGACTTCACGAAGATGGGATTGAATTAACAACCGCTTATAAAATTAACCAACAGATTAATGAGTGAAGTGCTTTAGCCGATAGACGGGCAGCGACTTCACGAAGATGGGATTGAATTAACAACCGCTTATAAAATTAACCAACAGATTAATGAGTGAAGTGCTTTAGCCGATAGACGGGCAGCGACTTCACGAAGATGGGATTGAATTAACAACCGCTTAAAAGATTAATCAAAACGTCTAGGACGCGATATATTATGGCCACAAGTGGGCGAAAGCGATGCGGGTCAGTCGATGCCGGTGAAGGCGGACTGGTCGATGCCGTTAAGATGGATAAACCAAAGCAGATAATAGATTAGTTAACGCCGGTGAAGACGAACTAAACAACACCTCGCCCATTAAGGCGGAAAGTCAATGCTTAAAATGCGGACTGGATCCACGCCGAGGAGCGGATTAGTTGGTGCCGGTGAAGGCGAACTAACCAAGACCGAGTGGCGGATCGACTTGAGAGACAGATTAGTTGACGCCGGTGAAGGCGAACTAATCAATATGTCAACGCATAACAGGCGGACTAATCAACGCCTAAAAGGCGGATTACTTCGCCACTCCAGGCGGACCGTCAACGCCTAACAGGCGGACTAATCAATGCCAGGAGGGCGGATTAGCTCGAAAAGTAGATTAGTTGACGCCGGTGAAGACAAACTAATCAACACGTCAACGCCTAACAGGCGGACTAATCAACGCCTAAAAGGCGGATTACTTCGCCACTCCAGACGGACCGTCAACGCCTAACAGGCAGACTAATCAACGCCAGGAGGGCGGATTAACTCGAGAAGTAGATTAGTTGACGCTGGTGAAGGCGAACTAATCAACACGTCAACGCCTAACAGGCGGACTAATCAACGCCTAAAAGACGGATTACTTCGCCACTCCAGGCGGACCGTCCACGCCTAACAGGCGGACTAATCAACGTCGAGGAGACGGATTACTTCGCCACTCCAGACGGATTGTCGACGCCTAGAAGGCGGATTAACTCGAGTAGATTAGTTGACGCCTGTGAAGGCAAACTAATCAACACGTCAACGCCTAACATGCGGACTAATCAACGCCTAAAAGGCGGATTACTTCGCCACTCCAGGCGGACCGTCAACGCCTAACAGGCGGACTAATCAACGCCTAAAAGGCGGATTACTTCGCCACTCCAGGCGGACCTTCCACGCCTAACAGGCGGACTAATCAACACCAGGAGGGCGGATTAACTCGAGAAGTAGATTAGTTGACACCGGTGAAGGCAAACTAATCAACACGTCAACGCCTGAAAGGCGGACTAATCAACGTCGATGAGATGGATTACTTCGCCACTCTAGGCGGATCGTCAATGCCTAACAGGCGGACTAATCAACGCCAGGAGGGCGGATTAACTCAAGAAGTAAATCAGTTGACGCAGATGAAGGCGAACTAATCAACACATCAACGCCTAACAGGCGGACTAATCAACGCCTAAAAGGCGGATTACTTCGCCACTCCAGGCGGACCGTCAACGCCTAACAGGCGGACTAATCAACGCCTAAAAGGCGGATTACTTCGCCACTCCAGGTGGACCTTCCACGCCTAACAGGCGGACTAATCAACGCTAGGAGGGTGGATTAACTCGAGAAGTAGATTAGTTGACGCCGGTGAAGGTAAACTAATCAACACGTCAACGCTTGAAAAGACGGACTAATCAACGCCTAAAAGGCGGATTACTTCGCACCTCCAGGCGGACCGTCAACGCCTAACAGGCGGACTAATCAACGACTAAAAGGCGGATTACTTCGCCACTCCAGGCGGACCTTCCACGCCTAACAGGCGGACTAATCAACGCCAGGAGGGCAGATTAACTCGAGAAGTAGATTAGTTGACGCCAGTGAAGGCAAACTAAAAAACACGTCAACGCCTGAAAAGGCGGACTAATCAACGCCTAAAAGGCGGATTACTTCGCCACTCCAGGCGGACCGTCAATGCCTAACAGGCGGACTAATCAACGCCTAGAAGGCGGATTACTTCGCCACTCCGGGTGGACCGTCAACGCCTAACAGGCGGACTAATCAACGCCAGTAGGGCGGATTAACTCGAGAAGTAGATTAGTTAACACCGGTGAAGGCGAACTAGTCAACACGTCAACGCCTGAAAAGGTAGACTAATCAACGCCTAAAAGGCGGATTAGTTCGCCACTCAAGACGGACCGTTAACGCCTAACAGGCGGACTAATCAACGCCTAAAAGGTGGATTACTTCGCCACTCCAGGCGGACTAATCAACGCCAAGAGGGCGGATTAACTCGAGAAGTAGATTAGTTGACGCCGGTGAAGGCAAACTAATCAACACGCCAACGCCTGAAAAGGCGGACTAATCAACGCCTAAAAGGCGGATTACTTCGCCACTCCAGGCGGACCGTCAACGCCTAACAGGCGGACTAATCAACGCCTAAAAGGCGGATTACTTCGCCACTCCGGGCGGACCGTCAACGCCTAACAGGCGGACTAATCAACGCCAGTAGGGCGGATTAACTCGAGAAGTAGATTAGTTGATGCCGGTGAAGGCGAACTAATCAACACGTCAACGCCTGAAAAGGCGGACTAATCAACGCCTAAAAGGCGGATTACTTCGCCACTCCAGGCGGACCGTCAACGCCTAACAGACGAACTAATCAACGCCTAAAAGGCGGATTACTTCGCCACTCCAGGCGGACCTTCCACGCCTAACAGGCGGACTAATCAACGCCAGTGGGGCGGATTAACTCGAGAAGTAGATTAGTTGATGCCGGTGAAGGCAAAATAATCAACACGTCAACGCCTGAAAAGGCGGACTAATCAACGCCTAAAAGGCGGATTACTTCGCCACTCCAGGCGGACCGTCAACACTTAACAGGCGGACTAATCAACGCCTAAAAGGCGGATTACTTCGCCACTCCGGGCAGACCGTCAACGCCTAACAGGCGGACTAATCAACGCCAGTAGGGCGGATTAACTCGAGAAGTAGATTAGTTGACGCCGGTGAAGGCGAACTAATCAACACGTCAACGCCTGAAAAGGCGGACTAATCAACGCCTAAAAGGCAGATTACTTCGCCACTCCAGGCGGACCGTCAACGCCTAACAGGCGAACTAATCAACGCCTAAAAGGCGGTTTACTTCGCCACTCCAGGCGGACCTTCCACGCCTAACAGGCGGACTAATCAACGCCAGGAGGGCGGATTAACTCGAGAAGTAGATTAGTTGACACCGGTGAAGGCAAACTAATCAACACGTCAACGCCTGAAAAGGCGGACTAATCAACGCCTAAAAGACGGATTACTTCGCCACTCCAGGCGGAACGTCAACGCCTAACAGGCGGACTAATCAACGCCTAAAAGGCGGATTACTTCGCCACTCCGGGCGGACCGTCAACGCCTAACAGGCGGACTAATCAACGCCAGTAGGGCGGATTAACTCGAGAAGTAGATTAGTTGACGCCGGTGAAGGCGAACTTATCAACACGTCAACGCCTGAAAAGACGGACTAATCAACGCCTAAAAGGCGGATTACTTCGCCACTCCAGGCGAACCGTCAACGCCTAACAGGCGGACTAATCAACACCTAAAAGGCGGATTACTTCGTCACTCCAGGCGGACCGTCAATGCCTAACAGGCGGACTAATCAACGGCAGTAGGGCGGATTAACTCGAGAAGTAGATTAGTTAACGCCGGTGAAGGCGAACTAATCAACACGTCAACGCCTAACAAGTGGACCAATCAACGCCTAAAAGGCGGATTACCTCGCCACTCCAGGCGGACCGTCAACGCCTAACAGGCAGACTAATCAACGCCTAAAAGGCGGATTACTTCGCCACTCCAAGGCGGACCGTCAACGCCTAACAGGCGAACTAATCAACGCCAAGAGGGCGGATTAACTCGAGTAGATTAGTTGACATCTGTGAAGGCGAACTAATCAATACGTCAACGCCAGGAGGGCGGATTAACTCGAGTAGATTAGTTGACGCCTGTGAAGGCGAACTAATCAATACGTCAACGCCTGAAAGACGGACTAATCAACGCCAGGGGGGCGGATTAACTCGAGTAGATTAGTTGACGCCTGTGAAGGCGAACTAATCAATACGTCAACGCCTGAAAGGCGGACTAATCGACGTCGAGAAGATGGATTACTTCGCCAATCCAGGCGGAATGTCAACGCCTAGAAGGCGGACCGGTCAACGCCTATGAAGGCGGACAAATGTTTGTAGTCAAAAGGTGTGACCATTTTTAAAAATTGAGTTGTGTACCAAGTGAGCAACCTCAATGATTTTTGAAATTATATTCGAAGTTTTAAATAACTGACTGTATTTAATTAATACTCAGTGTCATATAATTTGTTTTTGATATTACAAAATGAGCTTAGGATATGTATATCCATGCCCCCGCCTTTTAATGTATATGGCAATTTACGAGTTGCGATATATATTAAAAGGAAGAATTAAATTGAAAATTGTATTTCAAAAATTGTCCCCTCTTTGAGTTTTCGAAATATGAATATATGCCCCCGCATTTAATTTATATGAAAATTGCGAGGTGTAATATATATTAAAAGGAAATTGTCGACATAAACCTGATGCGAGTGGGCAAAGGACTGCCCGTAGAATTTTTCCGTTGATGACGTGGCTCCGGATGCTCGCTCCAAAAATTGTTGCACACCTTTTTTTTTTTTTTTTTTTTGCTGGTGTACAGATTAAATCGGGCCTAATACTTAAATGAAATTGGCCCAACAGATTAAATAAAAAAAGGGCCCAATACACTAAATAAAAAAGGCCCAAAATTTAAATACTAATGAGGGCCCAAAAACTAAATAAAATTGGCCCAAAATTGAAATACTAATGAGGGCTCTAAAGGGTTAGCCCAATAACTTGAAACTAACAACCTAAGTTCTGGAATGTACGTACTAAGCAAGATAAGTTCCTCCCCGCAATCTGTGCCCGGGCGACGGAGGATGAGGCCGCTACTCGATAATCGGGGGCGGCGCTCGGCGAGAAGGGGCGACGATCGGCGGCGAGGAGCGGCGATCAGCGGCTGAGGTCGCGCTGGGGAGCGATGGCCGCTAGTGATGGTCGTGCTGGGGCAGGCTGCGCGAGGGGCCACATTACGTGGCCGAGCTTGGCGGCGGAGCGAGGAGAAGATCGCGAAGGGCGGTGCCCGCGATGGGCAGCGCAGGGAGGGGAGGCAGCCCCGCTGGCCGGAGGGGCGACGCGGGCTGGTCGGAGGCCGAGCCGGAGGCTGGTGGTCATGTCTGTGGGGGCTGTGCGACGGTGTCGGGCTGCGGGTAGACAGGCCGGGGAAGGATCGACCTTGAGGCGCGGCCGCGCGCGCGTGGCGGGCGGCGAGGAGCGGCGATAATTCCGCGGCTGCGGGTGACGGGGAGATTTGCCGCGTGGGTGGCGACGGTCGTGGGGACCCGCGGCGGCGAGGAGGAGCCTGGGGTACACGAGGCGGTGGTTCTGGATGCAGGCAACACGGGTAGCGAGAAGCGTCGCAGCGCGATCCGGGGGCTTGCGCCGTGCAGGCGACGCGTCGGGCTGCGGGGAGCGGGCTGAATGCGAGGGCGACTCGGAGAGGCTGGCTGCACCGGGAGGTGGCCGCTGGGCGACGCGGGTTGCGATTTGTTGTGGCCCTGCCCGGCGCTCGGAGTCGTGGCGGAAATCGGGGCAGCGACTGAGGCCCTTTGGCGGCGGCGCGGGTAGGGGCCAGGCTCGGGCGGCGAGCGCTTGCTTGGGCCTCTGGTCGGCGAGCCACGGTCCGGGAGGCGGCCCCGGCGGCGCGTGGATCGAGGCAAGGGGAAAACTTTTGACTTTTCAATGCGCATTGGGAAACGTGCCAAGAGTAGACTGAAAGACAGTGGAAAAGTGGCGCAGCAACCGAGGCAAAAAGATAGGGATTCAAAGCAGAAATTGGTTGCTTTGCTTGGAAATTTTTCCACACGGTCCGGGGGATTCACAGCGGTTTTACGGGGGTGACGGTGCGGTGGCTGGGCGCGGCCGTGACGGTGCCGGAAAGCCTTGCAAGCTCCCTCGCCGGAAACGGCTGCAGCACCGCCACACTGTAGCACCGCCGGAAAAGACAGCAACACTCTTTCTTCTTGTTCTTTCTTTCGTAGCTAGCTGCTGTTGAAGCCCTCCAATGGGTTTTGTTGAATTTTTTGTTTTTTTTTTACTTGCTATAGGGAGTTTTCTGCAGTAAGTATTGGTTTTTTCTGGAATTCTTGTTGGATAATTTTGTGAGTTTTGCTGTAGGAAGAGAAAAGGATTTGTATGATTTTTCTTGAAGATGATGGTTGAAAGGTTGGATTTTTGTTTGGTTTTGGATTTTGAGGGGAGGATCTTCGTGTTCATCCATCGAGATGAATCCGAATTGACCCTCCTTCCAGCGCCAAATTGTTGACAGGCATTTTTGTACGGATAGATGTATGTGGCTATTTAGGGTATGCCCGACGAACAATAAATATAATATAAACGAACACGAACGCTTGGGGAAGAACTTTCGTTCTTCCCACGAATATGAGCTTTTTGCATATATGAGAAATGAGAGGAAAATGTCAACCCTTTACAATGAGGGGGTGACCCCCTATTTATAGAGGTTCACCCCCAAAGGCCCAAAAGTGGCCCTAAATTCGTCTCAACCCTTTACTTTAGGGATTTATTACAATATTAATCTAACAATCAACCGTAGACCTATAATACATTAAATACTCTTTTCTGATGTAGACTCTCAATCTTGTCGGGTCAGTGTATCTTTAGGAATCTGACCTTCTGTCAGGCGAGGATATTTCCTGCTGTAACAATGTATAGTAGATGGGGTGAGTTTAGAGGATTTTGGGGTTTGAGTAGTGGGACTCGACTATAATTATGGACATCGTACTTTACCACTTATTCTTTGATGTTTTATCAATTTTTTTTTTTTTTTTTTTTGTAATGAGTAACTCAAACACTTGCAACTACAAACTACGAAAATAAACTATATTTGCATTATGCAAATAAAGTATTTAAAATTCTAACCAAATTTAACACGAAATCCACAAATAACAAACCAAAAAATTCAAGTATACCTATTTTTACATATCCCTCCCTCGTAATTAGCATTAGTCAACTAATTTGCATTTATAAATCAACTTTTAAACATTGCAGAAATAAGTATGTAATAAGAAATTAAATTTATAGGCTCCAAAAACCCAATATTTAGTGATTTAAGAATATAAATCAAAATTACAAATTCAACATATACCAATGAATGTCGTGAACCCGAATTGACAGGAAACAGTTTTTACTTGCCAACTAAAATCTGGTCAATACCCTGTAGTTATGCTTAAAGGAAGCTTCAATCACACATGAATTTCTCCATTTAATAAGAAGTATTCTTCCTTGAGCATAATATAAACATAGGTAAACTTTCAATTCTACAAACTAATTTATCAAGGTTTGTCTATGATGATATTGATAATACGCATTGAAAAAGAGTGATAATCTCGTTTTGTCTCCAGCGTCATTCTAGCGGAGAAAATACTATGTTGCAACATTCACTGTCTTTTGGCCCGTTTCTTCATCCGAAAGGACAGAAATAGTAGAAAAATAAATTGTGATGAACACTATGGGAGAGAGGTGACAATTAATCTTTCTTCAAAAAATTTTAATCTTTCTTTAATTTAGGAATGTGGAGAGGATTGGGAGGGGTTACGCTTTTAATGATATTTATCATCCAATTAACATATATTTTGGGATGTTAAACGGGCTGGCCCTAACCCATTAGGCCAGCCCTACAGGGCTGCGGGCCTTATCGGTTCATTTTTATCGGTCCATCAACACTCGAAACCTAACCCTAACCCTAGCGGTTTTCGGGCTAAACAGGCCACTAACGGGCTCCGAGAATTTTTTTTCAAAAAATTACTTTTATAATATAAAATAGACTTATAAGTATAATTATTTAAAGATTATATAAATAGGATACCTTAAACAATAATATATAGCTTAGTTATGCAATTATTTGAAAATCAATAGTATATAACTTGTTTCTAATTCTGCCCCAACCCCAATTCTAATTCTGCCCAAACCTAAGTTTCTAATTTGGCCACAACCCCAAAATAAGGTACTACACGTCTACACCCAATTCATGATATCCATTAAATTAAGGTACTACACGTCTACACCGGTACACTCAATTCTTCACTAAACAAGCAACACCAATTTTTATACAATTCAAGTATAACTAGTTGGTCAATAAATTAGGAACACAAGAAGAATTAAACATTGAAAATCTGGGCGGTGGCTTTGAGAAGGTGAGCGACTGAGCGGCACTGGACGTGAGACCGACACTCGACTAGCGATGCGATTTTAAAACCACGGGGCGCAGCGCCTAAGCTTGAGAGCTGTAGAGAAGAACTGGGCGGCGGCCAAGCAGTCGTGAGAGCGGCGGGCCGACGACAATCAACAAGGGTGAACTAAACCCTAATGGGAAAGAACTAACTTAGTTCTCTTCTCTCACTCTCTGCGTAATACTGATAACTAATAAGGCATGGGAATTAATTTTTTTTTTTTTTAAAAAAAAACTTGCGGGCTAACCGGGCAAGCCCGGTAAACCGACGGGCTAGCCCGTTTAGCCCGCGGGCTAATCGGTCCGGGCCAAAAAGGCCCGGTTTTAAACGGGCCACTCTATACATGAACCTAACCCTGCACAGTTTCGGGCTAAACGGGCTGGCCCGCCAGCCCGTGGCCCGTTTAACATCTCTACATATATTTAATAGTAGTGAAAGTGTGGATATTTGAATGGGTTTTTTTTCTTTCTTCAATTTTTTTTTAATCTTTCTTCAATTTAGGAATGTGGGGAGGATTTGGAGGGGTTACAGTTTTAGTGATACTAATAATCAAATTAACATATATTTAATAATAGTGAAAGTGTGGGTGTTTGTACGTTTTTTTTTCTACAATTTATGTTTTTTTTTTAAATTACATGTGGCAACCCATGAAGGCCGACACGGGGCAACATTTAGGGTAGGTAGGTTTTACTTTTATAATATAAGATTTTCTTTAATTTAGGAATGTGGAGAGAATTGAGAGGGGTTACGGTTTTAATGATATTAATCATCCAATGAACATATATTTAATAGTAGTGAAAGTGTGGGTATTTGTACGGTTTTTCTTTTTCTTTCTTCAATTTTTTTAAATCTTTCTTCAATTTAAGAATGTGGGGAGGATTTGGAGGGGTTACAATTTTAGTGATATTAATAATCAAATTAACATATATTTAATAATAGTGAAAATGTGGGTGTTTGTACGTTTTTTTCCCCCACAAGTTGTGTTTTTTTTTTTAAATTACATGTGGCAACTCATGAAGACCGACACGTGGCAGCATTTTGGGTAGGTAGATTCTACTTTTATAGTATATAAGATGTCTATATGTGATGTGTATATTGTTGGAAATTGGTTTTATAAAGGTTTCATATCCTGACTTTGACCAATTTTTTTAGGAGTAAAAACGTTAGTTTTTTGAAAAATAAAATTAACGATGTTGTTCTACTCGCGGAGTAGATGAGTGTGGTATATTTAATATCTCAAAACCGATTTCCGGTGAGTGAGAAATTAATTTGGGAAGTTGTAGTATTATTCATGTGTGTTGAATAATTCCATGGGAAATGGAAAATGAAGTTCCATCTCACATTGGAAAATTACAAGAAGATTGTCTTGTATATAAGTAGGAAATTATTCATGTTCTCTAAATTGGGACATGGGGACCCTAACCATGGACCACACACGCGCGCGCGCGCCCCGCCCCGCCCCGCCCGGGCCCGGGTTCTTGGCAATTGGGCTTTGGGTGGGTTTTGGTGTCATACCTATATTTTTAGAGTACCAAAAATATAAAATAGCTCATTACCTTTTTGGATCCAATCGGATTGGGTGACTCGTATGGAATTGGGTCGGCCCACATCGGTTGGCCCATTTAGAATTGGGCTGGCCCACGAACATGTTTAATACACCTACGAAAATGATTAATACCCTCCAGGGTATCTGGAATATTCCGTTTTGCTTCCCAAGAACGAGAAACTGCGTTTCTCTCCACTACAGAACGTGGGTGATCCATGATCACCACGTACTCCACTCCAGCAATCCTCAAATGGGTCGGACTTCCGCCTATATATACCCCATTTCGTCCAATCTCTCAGTTCACTTTCACGAACCCAGATTTCCGAAAGCCTTTCGCTGCATATTTTCCGTACAGCTCATATTTCCGATTTAGTTCGCCGGAAATTCATACTCGGTGGTGCTACCGGTGTGAATTGATAAACTGTTTTACCTTTGGAGATCTGTACGCATTATACCGTAAGCACTATACGGGCGTATTCGATCTTGCGGGAATAGGTTATTTCTAGACTCGGTTTCTTCATCACGAATTCGTTTCGTGTTTTCTTATCTTTCCATCTTCAGTGTTTCGAAATACTCTCACCACTTTTTCTAACAATCGCAAGATCGAATATCTTTCTTATTTTGATACACTGAGATGTCGAACCATAACTCTGACAATGAGATGGACTTGTCTTCACCGACTAAGGATGATGTCTCTACTCCAGTACCTGCGGGTACAAATTCGACTAAGGATGGTAATCCGACTACCATTCCTCCTTTCCAGTTTGGAAATTTTGGCGACATCCTTGCTGAATGGATGAAAGCTAATGGCAATCCCTTCGTGGGAAATGTTAATCCCTTTGTGGGAAACTCTAGCATTAATCCCTTTGTGGGAAGCTCTAGTGCTAATCCCTTTGTGGGAAATATTGGCGGCAATCCTTTTGTAGGAAATGCCGGAGTCAATCCACTTTTGGCTACCAACCAGGCCTCCTTTCAAGGGACTGTTAGGCCGGTGGTAGTAAAAGGGGAGAAACCCGAAAAGTTTTCGGGAAATGACTTTAAACGGTGGCAAAAGAAGATGCACTTCTATTTGACCACCATCTCTCTGGTGAAATACATCAAGGAGGATTGTCCGAATGCTCCTGCTGAAGATGCTGATCGTGAGACCAGGATTGCTTATGACACTTGGATCCACGATGACTATCTCTGCAGGAACTACATACTGAATGGGTTGTCTGATGTCCTCTGTGATGTGTACGATGAGTACCCGACTTCCAAAGCTCTATGGGAGTCCTTGGAGAAGAAGTATAAGACTGAAGACGCGGGAACTAGCAAGTTCGTCGTCTCCACTTTGTACGACTTCAAGATGGAGGACAACAAATCTGTTGTCGAGCAAGTGCAGAAGCTGTAAGTGATCTTCCACAATATTGCAGTGCAAGGAATGGAGCTGCCTGAAGCCTTTCAAGTAGCAACTGTGATTGACAGACTCTCTCCATCTTGGAAGGAGTTCAAGTCCTACCTCAAGCACAAGCGAAAGCAAGTGATGATGGAGGACCTTGTTACCCGACTCTGGATCGAGGAGGATAACAAGAAGAGGGATAAGAGGGGCTCGATTGCTTCCATCGAGGCCAAAGCTAACCTGATGGAGAAAGGTGATGCAGCGCAAGCACAATACAACGTATTATCCGTTGATTCTAAGAATACCCGGATAAACGCAACGTAATTAAATGTTTTAACTTCGTTGATTCATTCTATGAATACCGAAGAAGAACGATTAATAACACGAAAAGGGATAAAACCCAATACTTTAATATTCAATAATCAACTGCGTAAAAACGAGTTACATAACTCCTATTTATAATACTAAAACGACTTAACGAGCAAGAAATATAATAACCATAAATATAAATAAATCTAATCTAATTTAATAAAATATCAAATAAAATATAATCTTCTTGATTCTCCAAATCTTCATAAAATAATCCGAGATCATTATCACGATCTCGTCTCCATCATTCTCTCCCTCTTCGAAACGATTCGTCCTCGAATCGAAACGGATCTCGTCTCCAGATGAATAAAATAATGCCTCTAAATATTTGAGCTCGAAAACATCAGCAGTGCGGACGTGACTCAAAGTCTTGAGACGGTAGGCAGTAGAGAATTTTAAAAAACCATCAACAAAATAACTATCATTATTAATAAAATAATTATAAATATTCTGCGAGGTAAAAATGACATCACCAGTAGGGCCCGTATCAAAATCTTGGCACAACTCATCTTTGGGTGGTTCAACAATAACGGGATCTTCGTCAAAAATTGGTGGCCCATCGTAATCCGACACATTTTCTCCATTAAAATCAACAGCTTCAAATCTGCCATAATTATGAGTAGGCCCGTAATTTGCAGCCTTTTCTTCATCAATAAAATAGCATGGCTCAAATTGGTTATGCGAAGTAGAAGGCCCAAAGTTCTCATCAAGACCAACATACGTATCAGAGAAAATATGGTCAACAATCTCTATAGGCCCATGTTGACCAAAATTGGACTCAAGGAAATCAGTAAATGAGGGTGACCCATCTTGGTGAGGTAGGGCAACAGGCCCCTCGCCATCTTCACCGACGAGAAAAAGTACAGAAGCTTCGGCGTCATCATCCACCAAAGCGACAAGCTCGTCGTCGGCCGCTGAAATATCTCGGGCATCGTCGGTGGCGGTCACTGCAGCATCGATCGCCCGGTGAATCGCGACGGGGCACGGCGGCAGCTGGCGGAGGCTGGAAATTCTCTGCTTGCATAGATCGGATCCATCATCTCCTTGGAGGAGGTCTGCGCTGAAGCTTGACCCATGGCGAGGAATTCACCAATCAAGCGCCGATGATGAGACGGCGGATGGAGGCGCGGCAGCTTGACGCCGGTGGTGGGAGAATTGGCGTTCCAAGGCAGTGACATATTTGTGTGCATCAAACAGCGAAACCGGGGCTAACACACGCATCTTCTCCTTAAATTGAAATTGCAATCCCTCTATGTAGCGGGTTACCAATTGTTCTTGTGATTCGTGAGTGTTAATTTTTTTAAGGAGGAGAGAAAATTCCTTCGAATACGCCTGGATTGTACGATTGCCCTGATGAAGAGTCTGAAATTTTTGGTACTGGTCTATGTATTTGTGAAATTTTGGGGTAACATTATTAAAAAATTCGAGGCGTAGAGTCTCAAATTCTTGAGCAACAACCGTCAATTGCTCCCGAATGAGAGCAATATTGTGATGCCTAGAACTGTGTCTGGGAGGCATCACAGGAGTCGTTACTGACTCTAGATACCAACTGACGCAGCGCAAGCACAATACAACGTATTATCCGTTGATTCTAAGAATACCCGGATAAACGCAACGTAATTAAACGTTTTAACTTCGTTGATTCATTCTATGAATACCGAAGAAGAACGATTAATAACACGAAAAAGGATAAAACCCAATACTTTAATATTCAATAATCAACTGCGTAAAAACGAGTTACATAACTCCTATTTATAATACTAAAACGACTTAACGAGCAAGAAATATAATAACCATAAATATAAATAAATCTAATCTAATTTAATAAAATATCAAATAAAATATAATCTTCTTGATTCTCCAAATCTTCATAAAATAATCCGAGATCGTTATCACGATCTCGTCTCCATCAAAAGGCGAACCATCAAAGAAAAGGAAGCGACAAGACGATAAGGGCAAAGGCAAGACTGTTGCTGCTGCTCCTGCCCCGAAGAAGTTCAGCGGGAAGTGCTACAACTGTGGCAAACCCAACCATCGGGCAGCTAATTGTCGTCAGCCCAAGAAAGAAGACAAAGGGAAGAAGAACTCCGTGAACATTGCTGAATGTGAGCTTATGGAGATGGACATGTCCGCTGTGGTGATCGAGGTCAACTTGGTGGACAACAAGAAGAGTTGGTTCGTGGACACTGGTGCCACTTGCCACGTTTGGTATAATTGTTCCACAATACTCTACAAATACTATTTAAAGTATTTGATATTGAATACAAATAACTATATATGCTTTTTTTTTTAATAATTAAAACTATATATGCTATTTTTAGTAAATCATTAAAAAATACTTATCCATATACATATATTAAAAATGAATTTTCAAAATTTCAAAAAAAAAAAGAGAAAATGAACACGAGGCGAATTAAATAAATCAATAAAAGAACGACCCAACTCATAATCAAATCTCTAATAGATGCATAGGAATGTGGGCAAAATGGAAAGGTATTATGTATGCACACTATTAACCAATAACAGTATTTTTTACAAGTAATAGTATTAATTTTCTTTTACAAACAATAGAATTAATGGTATATAATTCACAAGGTGCATAGTAATTTGTCGATAAAAATTGTTGTAAATCTAGAAGATTTATTAGTGAAACTCTTGGCTTGGATCGCCCCCAGACGTAGTCCTTCCGGACGAACTGGGTCAACAAACGATGTCTCTTTAATTTACACACTTATTTACAACACGTTATCAGCACGAGTCTCTAACCGAGATCATACGGTACGCCCTTAATTTATTTTCATATGAATTTCAATGTTTTCATGTGTACCTATGCTATGAATTTATTTGATTCATGATTGATTGTTGGATTTAATTATTGTGTATTGAAATGACGAGCAACGGTCGCGCACCGCCGCCGTCCGCCGCACGAGACGACGCACGCGAGCAGCGCACGTGCGCGCCCGTCGCCACACGAGAGCAGTGTCCGTCGCGCGCCCGACACCGTGCGCACTCACGCTCGCCAGCCGCGCGCGCCCTCGCCCGTCGCCCGCGCACGCCCATACGCGACCGCCCTACGTGTGACGCTTCCTGTCCGCCGTGCGCAACCCATGCGGTGTTTTTCCCCGGATTCTTGTGATCTCTTAACCCTATTTCGTTTGAATCTTGATATCACATAACCCGTGTTTAATTTATTTTAATCCTGAAAATATTTCGTTAAATTGCGTTAATATACATGAAATAATTATTCTTATGATTATTTCCTCTATCTATTAAATCGTATATTTTCTAGAAATTATTTTCATGTGATTATCTTCCTTAATTGTTTATGCATGTTTATGTGATTTAATTATCCTACGTGCATTACTTTTCCACACATAGTTTATTTCTTTATAGTCCGCATATTATGCCCGGGTAGGCGGCGCCCGGTATTTGTCAGACCGTAAATTTATTTTTTGGGTAGATGGCGCCCAATACTTGTATCTATGTGCTCTGGAATAATTAAATAAATCCTTATTTCTCCGTTGTCAATAAATTGGTTACAACTCTTACCATGTCACTTTAAAATCGTAGTGAAAATATATGATATTACCATGAAAGAATTCGATGAGCTTGCTCTCGATGGTAATAACTACCTGACATGGGCGCTAGATGTCGAGTTCCATCTAGCCTTAAATGAGTTGAGGGAAACAATTCTCGAAGGTTCGAAATCCACTAACGCCCTGAAAGCGAAAGTGTTGATTTTTCTCATGAACCACCTGAGTGAGGAATTCATCATTCAGATCCTCATTCAGGGACCCCGGAATATTGTGGAACTCCCTGTAGGATCGTTTTCAACAAAAAAAATGATATACTCCTCACTCCGGTACAATACGATTGGTTGAGACTCCGTTTCCAAGACCTTAAGTCTATAACGGAGTACAACTCTGCTTTGCACCGTATTGTAATCCAGTTGATGCATAACAATCTGTCAACATTCCACGCCAGCAGCAGTATAGGGATAATTATATTATTGGTTGCAAATGTGGAAGGGGGAGAGAGTAAGATGATCTGGGTTAAAGGCTGAGGTCGTAGTACATCCGGTGGTCACAGAACCTCGAATTTCGATCTTCATCTGGCAAGGTTAAGTAGCCATGATATAGATGCGGATGCAGAGGCCATTGGTCTCGCACGTGTTGCACTCCCAAGAACTTGGTTGAGGCTTATCAAAAGCAGCAGAAGGACGGCAAGGAGGAGGCCCCTAGAGTCGAATCTCACCATGCCAGACTGCCTGAAGCAGACTTTGACCAAGACAACGTCGATCCTCTGGGCATCAAGCTCAAGGACCTTGGAGATGATGAATGATTTGTGTATTTGATTGTTTTAGTACTTTATATTTGGATCCTTTCTTTCGGATATTTTATTTTATGGATAATATTATGTTTTAGCTTCGATGTGTTTACCTTAACGTTGTCCATTAAATTTACTTAGATATTACTTTTCATGGCTAGTAAACATATCAGCTATTAGGTTTGGGCTATTTCCTCTGGCATGATGGATTGAGATTGTGTTTTGTGTTTGGTAGATAGCGCCACCACTCATGTAATCTTAAGAGATAAGATGTTCTTTCATAACTTGTTAAATCGTAAGGGGAGTATAACTACAATAGCAATGATAGTAGGTTGATAGTGGGGTCCAGAAGAGCTCCTATTGTCCTCCCCGTGGGTACCGAACTCATAATGAATAATGTCTTATTGTTTCCACAGTTTAAGTGTACCCTGCTCAGTTTTAGAGATATTAGGACTAATGAATATCACATTGAAACTTAAACTGAGAACAATAACGAATACCTTTTGATGACTATTACTCGAGGTAGCCGTAAATAAGTTATAGAAAAACTTCCTTACTTCTCCCCCAGATTGTACTATTCCTACATCCGGCCGTCAAAATCTCCATCTAGCCATGAGTATGAAATTTCATGACCCGAACTTCTTTATATTAAGGCATCAGCGGTTAACTCATCCAGGACAATATATGATACGTAGGATTCTACCTAATTCAATTAGTCATAATAATTCGAATAATAAATCCTTCCTGTTGATGAACTTATTTGTGATGCATGTCTTAAGGGTAAGTTAATAGTGCGTCCTTCGCGCACTAAGGTTAGACTAGAGTCTCCGGTTTTCCTTGAAGCAAATTCAAGGAGACATTTGTGGACCGATTCACCCAGCATCGGGACCATTTCAGTATTTCATGGTCCTTATTGATGCCTCCACTAGGTGGATATATGCTTATTAGCTGTCTACCCGCAATCAAGCTCTTGCAGAGCTCATTGCAAAAACTATCGAGCTTAGAGCTTAATTCCCGAACTATCAATCAAGTCTATTCGCATGGATAATACAGCTGAGTTCAGCTCGAAAGCCTTTACAGATTACTGTATGGCCCTGGAAATTATAGTGGAGCATTCGGTCCCCTACGTCCATACCCAAAATGGTCTTGTTGAGGCGCTAATAAAACGTATCAAATTTATCACGAGGCCATTACTTATGAACTCCAAACTACCCACTTCATGCTGGGGGCATGCAGTCCTACATGCATCACACTTAATCCAAATCCGTCCAACTGCATATAATGATCATTCCCCCCTAGAGTTAGTGTGTGGGAAAGAACCTAGCATTTCACATCTGCGTATTTTTGGATGTGGGGTATACGTTCCAATAACGATACCAAAGCGGATCTCTATGGGCCCACAAAGGAAACTCGGTATTTACGTCGGATATGACTCTCCATCCATCGTGAAATACCTCGAGCCTTTGTCTGGGGATCAATTAACGGCCCGGTTCGCTGATTGCACGTTCGATGAAGATTACTTCCCGACATTAGGGGGAGATCTGAATTCAAAATTGAATGAATGTCGGGAGCTTACGTGGAACGTAAGTAATCTTCAGTATCTAGATCCACGCACTAATCAATCTGAACTAGAAGTTCAGAAGATTATTAACTTGCAAAATTTAGCACATAATCTGTCAGACGCGTTCACTGACCATAGAGGTGTAACTAAATCGCATATACCTGCAGTAAATGCTCCCCAAAGGGTTGAGGTCTCAAGTAAAATGAGTACTCATGTCCCCACACGCCAAAAGCGTAAGGGACCCTCAAGAGATAGTAACACACCTAAACGAAATGCTAGCAAAACTGGTCAGTCGAATGTAAAATCTCTAGAAGAGATCCGTCTTGATAACTCCAAGTCTTTAGGAGACGAGAGTCCTAGTGATGAAGCACGTGCACAAAATATTTCTTGCACTAGGACCGTGGAACGACCAGACCCATATACAATGGGAAATGAGGAAGGTCTGGTTGACGTAAATATCAAAGTCTCTGTGAATTTCATAAATACGGTAGAAACATGTAATATAAATATTACTGTCATCGACGACACATTTGCAGCGACATTTGCTCTTTCCATTAACGATCTGGATCCAGAACCCAAAATTATTGTTAAGTGCCGGAAGTGCTTCGATTGGGTAAAATGAAAAGAGGCAATTGAAGCAGAGCTCGCATCGCTTAACAAAAGACAAGTATTTGACTCTTTTGTTCGTACACCCGGGCGCGCATCCCTGTAGGATATAAATGGGTTTTTGTACAAAAATGAAATGAGAACAATACTATGGAGAGGTATAAAGCGAGGCTTGTAGCTCAATGGTTTTTCGCAGAGACCCGGGATTGATTTCGATCAAACCTATTCTCCCGTCATGAACTCAATGTCATGGACTCAATAACGTTCCGCTACTTGATATCTTTGGCAGTTAAAATGAATCTCCAAATGAGATTAATGGATGTAGCAACTGCGTACTTATACCGATCACTAGATGCCGACATTTACATGAAAATTCCCGATGGATTTGACATTCCTCAAATGAGCGATGGTGAAAACCGCAGTATGTATAGCATATAACTGCAAAAGTCGTTGTACGGCCTGAAGCAATCGGGCCTTCGACTTAGTGAATTCCTTCAGAAGAAGGGATACACATTCGATAAAGTTTTCCCATTCGTATTCACGAAGAAATCGCAAGATGGTTTTTGCATCATATCCGTTTATGTTGATGACATAAACATAATCGGAACATGCAAAGAGATTGAAGAAGCCAGTTCAATCTTAAAAGTTGAATTCGGAATGAAGTCCTTGGGTAAAACCAAGTACTGCCTCGGCTTGCAGATCGAGCATCTCCCAGAAGGAATCCTTATTCATCAGTCGACCTACGTAAAGAATGTGTTGGAGAGATTTCATATGGATAAATCTCATCCACTTAGCACCCCTATGGTTGTTCGATCCCTCGAAGTGGATAAGGACCCATTTAGACCAAGAGAAGATTCAGAAGAAATTCTGGGGCCAGAAGTTCCTTATCTTAGCGCTGTTGGAGCTTTGCTCTATCTCGCAAATTGCACTCGGACGGACATTGCATTTGCTGTCAATTTACTTGTGAGATATAGCTCTTCTCCTACAAGAGACATTGGAATGGTGTTAAGCACATTCTACGATACCTCCAAGGGTCTCAAGATATTGGATTTTTTATTGTAAGAACCAAGACAAAACTTTAGTAGGTTATGCGGATGCTGGCTATTTGTCTGATCCCCACAACGTCATATCCCAGACTGGTTATGTTTTTCTCTGTGGTAGAACCGCAATCTCATGGAGGTCGGTTAAACAATCCATGGTTACCACGTCTTCAAAGCACTCAGAGATCATAGCTTTATTTGAAGTCGCACGAGAATGTGTTTGGTTAAGGTCCTTAGTAAAACACATTGGTGACTCGTGTGATATCGCCAAAGGCGATACACCCCCTACCATTATATTTGAAGACAACGCTGCTTGCATCGCACAAATGAGTAATGGGTACATCAAGGGAATCCTGACGAAACATATTTCACCTAAGTTTTTCAACCCATACGAACTCCAGAAGAGCAACGTAATTACCATTCAAAAGGTGCAATCTAGCAACAATCTAGCACATCTGTTTACTAAATCCTTACCTACGTCTACTTTTGAAAAGTACGTTTGCGGTATAGGGATGCAAAGACTTAAAGTGATGTTGTCTTCAGGGGGAGCGGTAACCCCGAAATAAATCTAGAAGATTTAGATTTAGAAGATCAATAACATTCCTCCCTAACTTATTATTTGGCTAAAACCTAGCATGTGGAGTTTTTATGACAAGACATTTATGTTATGTCGTAATGTCCAAGGGGGAGTGTTGTAAATCTAGAAGATTTATTATTCCAAATCTAGAAAATTTGATGTGGACATTACTTATGGACCAAGAAACCCAACGGGCTTTATATCTTAGACTAGGGTTTTATTCTTATAAATAGATCATTCTATTCATTATTGTAATCACCTCATACACAAGATCATTAGTGAAACTCCTGGCTTGGATCGCCCCCAGACGTAGTCCTTCCGGACGAACTGGATCAACAAACGATGTCTCTTTAATTTACGCACTTATTTACAACAAAAATAAAGTTAAATTACCTAAATGAAATTAATTAAACAATCTAAATCGCTTAAACAAAATTCTAAATTTGAAAAAAAAAATCCAAATAAATCATAAATCTAAAAAATCAATTTATACTATAAAATAATAATCATTTCTTATTTTAATAGCTTTATTTTTCCATTAAAAAAATCTAACTACTAATTATGTGATTAGACTATTTTTCTTTTTGACATATATAAGAGTCTTTTATGGATGTATTTATATAATAGAATGTGTCTAGCTGGTGGTAATTGTGAACGGGGCTTGGGGATTTCTGATATTAATTGCTGCTTGGTTAACGTATACGCACCGTGTCCTCTGGAGGATAGAATCGAGTTGTGGGACAGGATCAACTTAATTATTCAACAGAACGTTGATATTTGTTTGTATATTGGGGGCGATTTTTTATTCGGTCAGAGCTACTCATGAAATAGCAGGTTTATTTGAAGGGGCCATCAATAGGGATATGCGATCTTTTGATGATTTCATTAATAATGCAAATATGGTGGACTTACCCCTGCACTGTAGAAAGTTTACTTGGTATCGGCCTAATAGAATGTGCAAGAGTAGAATCGATTGTTTCCTTGTAAACCACGAATGGCCTCCAATTGGTCTTCCTCAGTCCAAAAAGGTCTCTCTCGGTCCATTTCAGATCACTGCCCCCTTATGCTAGATACATACAAAGGTCGTGGATTGGGGGCCAAAGTTGTTCAGATTTGTTAGAGCATCCTTAGTGGATGGATGAAAATTCATCCATCCACCCACCCTCTTTCCTCCACCTCATCTCCTTTTAAACACCCTCATTTTTAAACACATTTCCACATCCCTTCATTATCCATCCATACTACTATTCAAGGGTCCCACTATCACTTTATTTATTTTTTAACACTTTACATTTTACACAATTATAATTATTTTTAACTAATATTATTAATCATTGATATTACAATAAATAAAGTAAATCATTATTATTCACTATACGAAGGAATAAGTCCCTTCACATTCGGAATCGTCGTCGAAATATATAGTGTGGATACACGGGCGCCTCGGCTAAATAGTCTTGAACAAGTCTTTCGTGTCCGGCAACACGTTCCCGATTGATGTACCTTCGCCTGTTACACCTTCTTTGGAGGCACCTTCGTTCATATTCCTCCAATATAACTTGACTTTCATGAAGTATTGTTGAGTATAAATCTAACTCGGGATTGTTGATTTCATCTTCGTGGTCGCTGGATGAGCTGGAACTGCTGGAATATTGAGTCATTTCGTGTATGAAAATTATATTGTGTATTTAGAAACAATGTTGATGATGAAATGAAGATGACACCCACCACTTCAATATATAAGCCTTTTATCCCAACGACTAGTTTACAATAATTTAAAGATTACAATAATTAAAGCTCACAACAATATTAAAAGATTACAATAATTAAAACTCACAACAATATCAAAAAATTACAATAATTAAAGCTCACAACAATATTAAAAGATTACAGTAATTAAAGCTCACAACAATATTAAAAATTACATAATAGTAGACACTACACGACTTTAAGTAAATTAGATTGCCCCCTTCCATTTCGCTTTAATTTGTTGCTTGAGTAGGTCATGCATTTCGAGTTTCTCATCAGTCATGGTGCTTCTGTCCTTGAAAAAAGCCTTAAATTCCTTCAGTCGTTGTCTTTCTCTCTTTGCTTCGATGTGTGCCTTTTTCAATTCAACTTCAGTTTTTTTTATGCTTGACAAATCATGTATACCTTTGACAATGCCATCCACCCTCGTATATAAATCATCATTGCCACCTTCGATGTCATTAGCTTTAGCTTTAGCCTTTCCTTTTGCTCTTATTTTTGCGACTTTTTGTCCAATTGGACATGTTTCATCGTTTAAGTCAAAATCAGCACCTGTTTCTTGAGTTGAAGATGTGTTGCTAGCACCCGATTCAGAGGTCTTTGACTTCTTCGTGACAAAGTAGGCTTTATCTTGTTGTGGTTGAAACTCAGGACGATCTTTAACAATTGCCCACACATGAGCAAGATTAAATATAGCATTCCTGTTCTCATCTCGATACATTTTCATCGCCATTTTACATATGTCCTCATCACTATGCCCACTTTTGTACGTACCACTGATGAGTATGTGATACCCATTGAATTTGTGCACAATAGACTTGACGTAATGCCAATGCGATCTCATGTTGGCCGGTGTGCATGCACAAATATTATCTTTCTTGTATTTGTTGTAATACCAACCAATTTGATTCCAAAATGCATTGTTAGTCTGATCATTTCCCATAATCGGGTCATCAGAAATGTTACATACCGCTCTTGCTAGGTGTTCGTCCTCTTTAGTCGTCCAAGGAATTATTCGCCTCTTCGTGTCCTCACTTTCAATAGAAATGGGCGACTCACGATCAGATACTGGTGCTTTGCCTTTAGAAGATCTAGATTGTTGCTTCGTTGCTTTTGGAGTTGCATTTCCGAACACTTGTGGTTGTTTCCCGAATTGATTGCTTGTCAGTTGTCATGCATTTTCACGCATGAGATTTTGAAAGTGAGTTCCCTTGGAAAAATTCGGAATAATCACCATATTACTGGCGAAATTCGAAAAATTGCCCATATTTCCAAAAGGAAAATTTGGAGAAACTTGTGAAACAAATTGGTTAGGGTTGAATTGAGAACAAGAAAGATTTTGAGGAAATTGAGAATTTAAAGAGTAAGAAAAATTTGGAGGAAATTGAGAATTTTGGGGTGACTCGTCTTCTTCCGAACTTTGAGAATTCAACAAATTGCTAAAATTAAATTTGGTATTTTTATCCATATTGAATAAAAATTGAAGAATGAAGTAAAATTGAAGAGAAAGAAGAGAGAATATGATAATATTTGAGAGATAGAGAATGAAATAATATAATCATACTATCTCATATTTATAGGAAAAAAAATTATTTTTTAATATAAAATTTATCCGTTAAATGTGTCAGTAGCCGTTGAAGTAGAATATTTTTTTTTGTACGTAGGCTATATTGCAACGGCTTTGTTGTATCATTTCAGAATTTTTTTTTAATTTACGCTACAAATAGTGATTTATACTCAAATATATTAAAAAGCATGCAACGGATATATGGTTCCATTCCAAGTTCATTTCCAAGTTTATTTCCAAGTTTGGGGGCCCACATGTCATACTCTCTCTCCAATTCAATGTAGTGGATAAATGATCTTCTCTCTCCATTTAAAGAAGAGTCTACAATGGCTTAAATTGCATATATGCATTCATCCAATGAGTGGATGGTCTTTAAACAATCCACTACAGATGCTCTTAATGCTTGGCTTCAACACCCCAATTTTTGTGCAGTATTTTCAGAAGCTTGGAGGACCAGCGGAGTTGAAGGATTGGTTGGTTTTGTTGTGAAGGAGAAGCTGAAAAGGGTGAAAGATATTCTCAAAGCTTTGGAACCGAAATGATTTTGGAGCCATTAATTCAAATATTCAGAAATTGAAGCTGGACATTGAGGAGCTGGACATTATTGATGATTCTTTCAGCCTCGATGAAGTAGAGGTGGCAAGAAGAAGGGTCTCCATGGCTGAACTATTCAGGAATCTAAATTGCAAGCACAGTCTCAATGCTCAAAAGGCCAAAGTTGAGGGATTCAGAAAGGAGATGTGAATACCAGTTTTTTCCACAAAGCAATTAACCTAAGGAGGAAAATAAATGAAATCGTTGGGATACAAGTTGGGGATTCTTGGCTGGAAGAGGTGGACGAAGTTAAGACGGGGATCAAAGACTTTTTCAAAGCTCACTTCTCAAAACCTCAGGGGACTAGACCGTTGATAGACTAGAATTTATTCTACAGAAAATTGTCAGAAGCTGGTAATGCACTGCTGGTAGCACTTTTCTCTAAGCACGAGTTTCGCGAAGCTATTAGAAACTGTGATAGCTCGAAAAGCCCGTGCCATAACGATTTTAACTTTCATTTCATCAAGAAGTGTTGGGAGGTAATCAAGGAGGATATTATGAGACTGATGGTGGAGTTCCACCAAAATGCGAGATTAGCGAAGGGCCTCAATTCTTCCTACATCGTTCTCATTCTGAAAAAAGAGGACGCATTCTCCCTCGCGGACTACAGTCCCATTTCTTTTATTGGGTGTGTATATAAAATCCTTGCCAAAGTCCTATCAGGAAGATTGAGCAAAGTTCCGGATGAAGTTATTTCAAAAAATTAAAGCATTGTCGTTGGGGACAGGCACATACACAATGGAGTTGTGATACTCAATGAGTCCATTGTGGAAGCAAGAAGAAAGAGGATTGGCAGGTTATTTTTCATGATCGACTTCACGAAAACTTACGATAATGTGGACTGGAATTTCATGAATGTTATGATGAAACAACTAAATTTTTATCATAAGTGGAGAAAATGGATCATGGAATGCGTGTCAACAGCTTCAGCGAACGTCTTGGTGAATGGCAGTCCTAGGGGTGAGTTCAAACTAGGAAGAGGACTACGACAAGGTGATCCTTTGTCACCTTTTCTTTTCCTCATTGTGGCAGAAGGATTGAGCCTGTTGATAAACAAAGTTGTCCAAAAAGAAGATATCGAACTTGCTTCTATCGGAAACGATAAATTGCTTCTCTCTCACCTCCAGTACGCGGACGATACTATCCTCGTAGCCTCCTCCAAATGGGAAAATACAAGGGCGTTAAAATTTATTTTGAGTAATTTTGAAGCGCTCTCGAACCTTAAGGTGAACTACAATAAGAGCAGTTTGTTTGGACTTTGGGGTAAATATTAATGCCGACTGTTGGAAGAAATGGCGGGATTTCTTGGATGTTCAGTTGGTTATTTTCCTCTTCTGTATCTTGGAGTTAAAGTGGGTATTAACCACAATTCTATTTCTTAATGGGCTCCTTTAGTGCATAAAGTGAAGACGAAGTTGAAGTCATGGGAACACAGGAAAATTTCTTTTGGAGGTAGAATCACTCTCCTGAAGGCGGTCCTCCTTGCTATACCGGTCTACCATCTGTCTTTCTACTTTTTTCCTTAAAAAAACCATGAGTGTTATTTCTGCTTTGTTTTGAAATTTTCTGTGGGGGGATGTGTGGGAGAGAGTAAAACTCCTTGGATCAAATGGAATAAAATATGTTGCTCTAAAGAAGGGAGGGTCTAGGGGTAAGGGATTTGGGCTGTTTTAATAGGGCTCTCATGGGTAAATGGATTTGGAGGTGCTTAGTTGGAGGGAGAGACTTATGGGTGAAGGTTATTACCTCCATCCATGGTCGTTTGGAAGTGAGGGATAGGTGTCTATTTTCATGGAACGAGAAGGTTATTAGGTCTAAGTGGTGGAGAGAGGTGGTAGAGTTAGGTGAGGGATTTAATGGTAGTTGGTTTCTCGAGAACTTGGAGATAAGGGTAGGTAATGGGAAAAATACTAGTTTTTGGAACGGGATTTGGGTTGAGAATTCTTCTTTGAAATTGCAGTTCCCGAGACTCTTCAGATTAAGTAGAGATAAATCTGCTCTATTTACTCGATGGGTTCTTGGGTTGGGGGAGTGTGAGAGTGGAGGTGAGAGTGGCGTAGGGAGTTGTTGGAGAGGGAACTTGTTGTTGTTAACGATTTGTTGTTATTATTAAACAGTTGCAGGTTGAGGGAGAACGAAGAGGACTCGTGGGCATGGAAGCTTACTCCGGGAGGAAGATATTCTACTAAATCAGTTTATAACCTCTTGAGCTTGAAGCAATTGGATGAGCCTCCGGATGATACAAGAAGGAAGGAGTTCTCACTAATATGGAGCAAATTGGCTCCCGCAAAGGTGGCAGATATGGCTTGGAGACTCATTCACGATAGACTCCCTACACAGAGCAATTTGGCGAGGAGAGAAATTCTCATTAGTGCCGTGGATACGAGATATCCTTCTTGTGAGGAGATGGAAGAAGCGGCGAATCACTTTTTCATATCGTGCTCGAAAGCTGTGAGAATATGGGATGCTTGCTGATTAGTGTGATAATTGCTCGATATTCATGTACTTATATTACCTATTTTATTGAATTTCGTGTGATTATTTGCATTAAATCGACCAAATGTACTTAATTATCGAGAAAGGTAGTGTTTTGTTAGTTTCGCAGGAATTGGAGTGAAATTGACTAAAAAATGATAGAGAATCGAAGGAATGGAGAAGAGTGGAGCCGAGAAGGTCGAAAGGGTCAAAAGTGGAGTCACTCGGCCGAGTTAGAAGGTCACTCGGGCGAGTGACTCGGCCGAGTGAAATGAGAAAAGACGAGTGAAAATCTCTAGAGGATACACTCGGCCAAAATGGGAAAGCACTCGGCCGAGTGAAGTGTAGAATGGCCGAGTGAGGGAGAAAAGGCTAAACTCGGGTTGAGCATGGGTCACTCGGCCGAGTTGAGTAAGCACTCGGCCGAGTGGACATTACACTTGGCCGAGTATGGTTAGTTTTGCCCGAGTGGAATGCTGGCAAGGTCCAAAAGCAGGATTTTCGAGAATTTTGAGGACTTAAATGCAAAAACCAAACTTTGGGCATTTTGGAAAGCATATAAAAGGACTATTTTAGATCTTAAAGGGGGAGTTGCGAAGTTACCAACACAATAGAGTCATAATCCCCTAGAATAGATTTCTTTCTGTTTTTCTCTTTTCATTTTTCTTTCAATTCCTCTATAGATTAGATTAGATTTAGCTTTCAATTAGTAGCAATTTACATTTCAAAGGATTCAAGATGTTGCAGAGATTAATTTCCATTTCATCATGAGAGGTGATATTTTTTCATTTCAATTTTTGTTTCTATTTCTATTTCATTCTATTGCTATGAGTTTGATTGTAGATTTAGCTTGCTTAGCCATGATGTTCATTAGCTAATCTCCCTATGCTTTGGATGTTGAAGTCTATGTAACAATTGATTATTCACTTAGCTTGTGTGTTGCATTTATGAAGATTAGTATTGAAATTACTTGCAATTGGATTCGAATTGAGATTTCATGAGTTTACTTTGTTTAATTTGCATGATTGGTTCATCCAACAACGTATGAGAATTGAGTTGGATTTATCTAGTGTTGATTTAGCTAAGTGAATTAATGGAGTTAATTTGAGTTTTTATGAGTTTACTCTATTGATTTTGCATGATTGATTGATTTAGCAACATATGAGAATTGAGTTAGATTAATCTAGTGTTAGATTGGTAGAGTGAAACTAGTGAAAGCTATTGTCAATTCTCTAAGTCATTGAGGAATGCTTAGTGGAATATGACACTCCTAGCAAGCCGATTACACTTCGGAACGAGAGTTTGTTGGTTAATCGAGATTTTTATCTAATTTCAATGTTAATCTAAATAAGTGCAAGACCTAGGTTGAGTGATAATTGAACAATATCCGAAGCATACCACCACCCCTTGCACTTCGTCTAACGAAGTTAGGTAGATTTTCATTTCTCGCTTGTTTTGATTTTCTAGTTTAGTAGTGTAATCAACCCGAACTTGTCCTTAAATTTTTCTTGCATGACAACTTGAATCGACTTAGCTAACCACTTGTTTCCCTAGAGTTCGATAATTTTATTACTTGGTCAATTGCCTTACTATAACAACGATCTCATACACTTGCGAGTGAGTCATATTTTGTGCTTACAAAAAGTGGCAATCACTTATGCTCTTCTACAGCGCTCCCAAATTCGATTATCGGTTACTTTCTTCTTTTCTCCGGTTTACTTCGTCAGAAAAAAGGTAATGAAATTATTGTTTCGGTTCGGTAGTGTGTGGTATGGGTAATGTGGAAGAATAGAAACAAATTCATCTTTGAGGGCGTAGAATCAAATTTGGAAAAGATGCTGGAAGAAATTAAAGGCAAATTATGGAGTTGGTTGGTGGCGAAAAATATTGTACAATGCTGTTGCTCTTTGAACATTTGGCTAGAAAATCCTAGATCGATCTTAAAGCTATAATCTTTCCTCTGTAATTTGTATTTTTTTTTTCTCCATGTATTTCTTATACCCGGGGGATTCTGTGGAATAAAGTTCCGACAAAAAGAAATTGAGATATAAACATATACCTAAAAGTGGTTTTTAGGTTCTGCGATTTGTCTAATGCCCAGTTTTGGTCTAATAACTTATTGAATCGTCTAATTTATTGAATTGTCCAGTTTTAATCTCATTTGGAAAGTAAAAAACGACGAATCAAATTAGGGTGCCATCGTACTGTGTTATTAATTCCTATATATATTGGTATGTGTGTCATCACATAATCAAGAGTGCAGACAAAATTAAATAGTAATCCACCAGAACTGGTTCGCAATAAGCTAGGGAGGATTAAAAAAAAAAAAAAAAGAAGTCTTAGCTAGCTTTCTCAATCTTGCGCTTCCTACAATAATAGACTACGTGCTCAGCTCACGAGTTGGACAACCATACTCATACTCCAATGAAAACCTTGAATTAAAATCTAAGAGATAAGCAAATACTAATCTCTTCCAAAAAAAAAACAAAAACTCGACTTCTCCTTGGTAATCACGGATGTCCTTCATCACTTGAAAGGAGATCATCCTGCGCCGTCCAACCAGAATTTGAAGTCGGAGTTATTAGTGAGTGGGTGGCGATTATGATACATACCCAGAGGAGATGTTAATGGACCATCACATTCTTCTTTAATTTGCTCTCCCCAATACTTTTATCTCCTCGGTACACACATCTAAAAAGATATATTAAAATTTTATATTTTTACAAGTATTAATATTAACTCGTTAATATCATTAATTTAAAAATAAAAATTGACATGGTATACAACTAAACAAATTCAAGTGAATTTTTTAAATAATCATAAAAAATCATAATTGTTTAATGAGAACAAAATAATAATGATTAAATAAAAACTATCTTTGACTTATACAATGCACCTGCTATGAATATAAGAGTAAAACTAAAACAAATTAAAATTTTCCAGCTACTGGTAAGTTCATAAATCATTAAATTTCGAAATGAATTGTTTCAATTTTATATTTAATTCCGGCAATGTAAATGTGCATATGATAAAATACCATTCAACTCACATGCTTACCATTTCCAACAAGACAAATCTAATCAAATAAACAGACTATGTTTGCGCTATGTGAACTCATATTTATACTGGGCAGATGTCAGACATTTAATCCGAACCGAAAACATTGCCATTTGAACTTGATATTATCCACAAAAAGAAAAGGTAAAATCTATTTCACATACCTACG
Organism: Ballota nigra; assembly: GCA_947034835.1. Taxonomy (NCBI): domain Eukaryota; kingdom Viridiplantae; phylum Streptophyta; class Magnoliopsida; order Lamiales; family Lamiaceae; genus Ballota; species Ballota nigra. The sequence goes on from OX344725.1 coordinate 36,357,483, forward strand.
AACAAGTTAGTATCCTCTCATAATTTAAAATAAAATAAAAAAAGAACAATTTCTAGTGCAGATTACCAAGTCCACCAAATCAATTTTTTCTATTGTTATAAAACTATACTATCAAACAAACACTTACAAACTTAAACTACATAAATTATACAACAAAGACAGCAATAGAAGCAATCCCTGCACCCATCATGACTGCTAAGAAAAGCACACTGTCGAACCGAATGATAGAATCGAAGAGAGATGTTATTCGCGAGGGCGAGCCAGCCAAAGAGAGCTGAGGGCACGAAGACGTGAGAAATAGTCACTGATAGCAAGGAGAGCACGAGCTGATTGCCGAGTTGTTAGTATCCGATGCATTTGTTGGAGAGTCTGCTGCCGCAGATTATCAGCCTGGAACCAACACTATCCTTCTTGTTATATGGTTAAAGGCATCAATTTAAAGAAAGCGCAATTAGATAATATTGAATCTTGAGTTTGTAGCTAATAACTGTATGTTTCGAGTAAAAAACACGATTTATTAAGGTCTACAGTAGACTCTAGGAGGCATACAGTATGCTCAAAGAGGTTTTATCCCTATTTCTCAACATCTAAAAATCAAAAAGATTATAACTTCGGTTAAGTATATGTAAACCGTTAAATGTTGACCGTAAAATTGAATAATCCCTACAACCCATTTTAATTGTGATTTAAGGGTGTCCCACACAAATTAAGAAAGACTAATTATAGCAGTAAATATATGTGTAATGTGACAATTTTTACCCTTTTGTTTCATACATGGAGTAAATTTGCATAATTAATGCATACTATCACAAAAAACAAGTAGAAGGGCAAAAAATGGAATATAACATTTAGTATTTCTAGATTTGTGTAAAACGACAAATGTTTTGTGTCAAAAAATCTTCACTAGAAAGACAATTAAAATGGGTCGGAGGTGTACTATAATTTGCATGATGCATTTCCCACACTTTCTTATAGACCACTAACCAAAAATGAGAGAATAGATGCTAAATTAATTGTAGGCAAAACCTGGACAAAAATCTCCCCCCAATACAAACACACAAGTGTATATTGAAGTTAGCAAAGATAACCTGACGAATGAAGCCATCAAGAGTTCCCAACTTTCCCATAGCCATTGCCATCTGACCCATGTAGTTGGCAACATTTCCAGAAGAACCTGACGGGGCAAGAGAACCGGCTAATGTCTCAGCCAAGGATTGCTGCAGTGCTTCCATTCCCTGAGACAGAGCATCTTCTGCCTGTTGAGATGACTGTTGCAAGTTGTTGATGGCCAATGACTGCTGCTCAGTTAAAGGCTCTAACTGATTTATGAGAAGCTGGAAACAGGAATTGCAAATCTTCAACATCTAACTTAACTGAAATATAACGATAAAAATGGAAACAAGGGATAAAGGCTGCACAAGAGGTGATGCTCTCTTACTACATAGAAGTGGAAGGCCTAAAGTATGCACATTATAAACCCAAACCTTGTATACTGCCTTCATCTATCTAGCAAACTGATTCAGACCAATGGAGCAATTGAGCTAATTCGAGACATTGACCAACAGATTTGTAAATGCAAATGGAAGTTCATATTTTATCCACCAAGCTTATTAGTTACTTTGAGGAGGAGAGAGCAAAATTTTGGAACCCCCATGGTGAAACATTTATATGAATCATCTGCGGTTAAATATACAAGGGAGCTCAAGGAAAGAAACATCTTACAGTATGAGAACTTCTATTTCTTTCTTACAGGAGGAACTGCAATAAATGACCAAATCGGAAGAGAAAAATTTAAGAAACAGAGAAAATACAGAATGGCTATTTCATCTTTAAATAGCCATTTTTTCACTTGCTACAAATGTTAACTCATTTCATTACCAAGTTTAAAAGATATCAACAGACTGATAAAATTGACCATCAGACCATCAAACTAGTTTAGGAGTATTAAATCCTTAAACCAAGTGGAATCAACTTATCATGTATTTGGCAATCAATGTGTATTTCTCTACTTTACTTTCAGAACAATGAGATCAGATGTTACTTATGACAGATAAGGAGGTGAAACTAATTTGACACATCTACCAAAACAAGTTAATGGAATCAGGCATATATCAAGGTAAAATCAAATTAATTCCTGATGGCTAGAGGGGGAAAAATGAAAACATAGATGCATAGAACTTGAAACAATAGAGGTAACTTACTTTAAGAAGTTCAGATGACCGAAATCCACCAAGCCAGAGGAAGCACCTTTCAGCAGGTGTCTTCCACATGCCTGACAAAATGTGAAAGACATCAGCCTTTGCAGCATCTCCTTTTATCCTAAAAATTTCATCGTAGTGTGTCGCAACGCCCTCGACTATCATGCGAAGTTCACCATCACCCGCATGTGAATTGACAGCACCTCTGAGCTCACTAATCCGCCGGTTGTGTTCCTCCAGCCACCGCGAATATTCAACATCAAAGGCCAAGGCACCTACAAAACCGGAGCACAGGAGTGCATATTTATGGAACTCAAAGTTGCTTAAACAATGAACTTATCCATATATTTAGTTTTCTTCAACAGAAAAAACAAGGGGACATGGTTCGTCTTACTCTATGAAAAGGGGTCATACATTTAGTTTCCTTCAACCGTTAAAATAGCTTATCAACCTCACTGCCATAACATATTAGTTCTCAAAACAATATTTGACCTTTGTGGTTGTTTCATTTTTTTTCATGCTTCAGCTTTCTTACATTTTTTTCTAATGTAGTTCATGGGTACAGTGGGCACCAAGTTGGGCCAAGCACTAACTCTCTAAAAGCAAATCTGTAGCAAATAAATAGACTAATTAAAATGATAAAATATCTTCTTCCTTAATACAAAGCTAAATGAACAATAACTTGCATTGCTGCTACTTCTCTTCATTCTGGCACTTGTGTTCCGCCAGACTAGTCACTTTTTAGGATCTAAGTTCTATGACTAATCCTTTTTTCCCCCCTCATTTGGCCACTACCATCTCACGCCTTCTTGCACTCCAATAAACCAACCTCCATTTCAACATTCAATTATTACACTGAAGGTGAACAAACATCTTAGGCTTTAAAGACTTCAACATTTTTATAATTTACAAATTACAGAAAGTATAGTAAATGGTGCTTCTCAGATAATGCTCATAGAAGAGTATCAGAATCAATGTGTTAGATAATCATACCATTTCCACCAGCAGATTGAGTTTGATCTCCAGAACTTGAGATAAATATCCCCTTCAGTAAAGAAAACCGCATTCACTAAATTGAAAAGGAATAAAGACTCAACAAGAATTGAATTTTTGGTACGCAAGCGAACAATAAGACATAGTATAGGACCTGCTGTCTTGCCCTTTGAAGCTCTTGCTCAAGTTGTGTCAATTTCATTCTGCTGCTTTCTAGTTGTTGAACATATGCCTACACGAAAACATAGGATAGTGAAAACCAATCAAAGACATGAATAAAAGTGGCGCCTGAAAGAAAGCTGTAATAATCATAACTTTACAAGCAATTCACCAATACCAAAAAAAAAAAAAAAAAAAAAAAGGAGCAATGGGAAGTATGCTCGACATGGAGAAAGATGTTCAGAAATTCACCATGCTCTAGATATATTCCACAACATGACTCAAAAAAAGTCTTAATTGACAAGATATTGGCTGCATTTATCTTCTTGTATTGTTTACTGGAGAATACAAAATCAATGTTGAACCATAGAGGTCAAAGAATCTAGAGTTTCCTGATCCATGCTAGGCTGAACTTCTCCTTTTATTCACCTCAACCAATAATCTAACTTGGTAAGCAGCCTTAATGTGTGATATATAACTTTTTTCTTGCAATATACCTCAAATCTGAGATAAGTTACCAGTGTTTCTTGATGTTCAACATGAAGGTTGCAGTATATTTTAATGTGGTGAAAGGCGCTTAACCCAAAATATTTTGGAATGTTGATTCCTAAATAGTATAGAGATATAAATTTGCTGTAGAAGGAATCGTTCCATTGTACCGAACATTTATTTTCTATACCTTTTCAATTCAACACTTCTGAACTTACTAACCCAGCTGCTTATTGATATCTTTTACCACAATATTACCCAACCAACATAGTTATAGTATTGATCGAATTTTAGGTTCCCGCCATTCAGTTTTAGAAAACATTAAGTTAAAATGGCAATTAATGTCATTTCTCATATTAAAGAATCACCCTTCTACTCAATCTTTAATACCGGAGTTGAAAAGAAACCACCCTGCTCAGGTAATCCAAGGAGCACAATCGCCAATGTTTTATCAAACTGGTGGGATATATTTATGAATACATACAAGCATAAAGGTAAGCATAAGTAGAAAACAGCAAACTTTTGGCGGTCATAAACCACATCTTAATTTAATGAAATAAAAAAAACTGCCAAGATGGTAGTGATGATAGGAAGGTCATAAATTAAGATATGGAGCATCAATGCACAAGAGTATAATGAAAGCAAGGTATGAGATGCAAATAATAAAAGACCTACTTTTTTTCTCAGTCTGCTTTTTCTTGCAGCTTCACGATTTTGCGCAAGCCTGCGGAGTGTCTGCAGGAGGTCATTGAGATTATACGCTTACAAAAAATATAAATGCATTTGCTGAAATTAAAAGTTCAAACACCTTTTGATCTCTGGACTTATCACTGCCATCAGAACCAACTGTAGCCTGCAATTGATTGTGTGGGAACTGTGTTAAGAAACAACATTCATTGTTAGTTCAATAACTAACTAACTAACTCTATCTTTCTCGAAGAAAGAAAGCATCTGACACTTTGTATTCATGGATACACCACTCATAATATGAGCAAATCATTATGCATATAAAAAGACAAATCCTTATTGTATTATGTTGTGCATTAATGCTGAAAAGAGAAAACAAAATGCATATTATATTATGAAGCATCTAAGGTTACCCCCAAATCCTTATCTTCTGTATCAGCATCAGTCGAAGAATCTGACATAGGGTCTGCCATTTTGGACACTCTTCAATATCGTAAATTACACTGAAACATGTACATGAATTCAATATTTCCAAGAGAGAGTGAGATTGAATCCAACGTCACCTAAAAAGGACAATCTTGTGGAAGTTACTGCAAGAACAAGCATTAAATGAACAATTAGCCTTTTCAGCCTTCAGAATAAAGAGACAACTAAAAATTATTGACACATAAGTTTAATGGTGAAGCATTCTTCTACTTGTCGGACTGAGTTTGGATACTTTCATGACTTGACTCGTTTACTGTATTTTTATGATCCAGGGGCTTCTTATGGGCCCCAACTCAAACATAATTTAAAAGAGAGTATGACCCAAATACTAAAGTGGAGAACACAAGACTTCCTCTAATAATAACTCATTGCCTTGCTATCTTTTAGAGCTCTTGAATTAGCTTCTTGTAATCCAACTAACACTTATAGCGCATATATGTCTGAATGTATCAGCCAAGCATTGTATATTACTAAACATCCTTGGATGAAAGTACTTGTGAATCCAACTCGGCTTTTAAGGTTAAAATTATATGATTCCGTATCAACGAGAAGAAATAGCATATATTATTGAAATTAACCGAAAAAACTCTATACCAAGACAATTCAATAGGTGCATATCACTTTGAGATAGAACCATGGTTGCAAGTTAACTGCATACAGAGGTCTAAGCATTCACTCTTTAAGAGAAATTCATTGACAATTCGAAATATGGCCCCAAATTTAGCCTTGTGCAGTGAATGTGATATGAGCACACAGAAATCAAAAGAAAGGCAGATGCAATTACTCCGTTCTGCATTTTTGGCAAATAGTACACCACTGCAAACAGAAACTATTGAAACGCTGATATATATTTATTAGATCTCATTCAACACTGATCACTCAGACACAATACATCGTTCTTAATTTACATTCAGCTCGTTTTTCTTCACCATAAAAAAAAACCAACAAATCATCAATCGTTACTTCTGAAAAAACAAAACATACTAAGAGAGCTAAAATTGAAACTTTACCTCGTTCCCTTAAAAGGGCCGCAGAAATCTCTCTGACTCGGGGCAGAGAGAGAAGAGAAATTGAAGCGCGCTTATTAAGAAATTTCTACTCAAGTTTGACAGTGAGTGTATTATATTTTTTTGATCGGTGTATTAAAATTAGGGATTGAAGAATGGAATGTTGGGAGTGGGTTGAAATAGTGGGGTTTGGTTAGGGGTGGAGAGTGGAGACTACTGGCGTCGAGTAAGAAAATTGGAGACGAGATCATGGTTTTATGTTGAGCCTACTCTTTATAATATTAAAGTTTTTTTTTTTATGGAAAGTATTTTGTGCACCATTTACACCTATATTACTAATACTATTATTGCTAAAGAATTAATATTATTGGTTAGTGATGAATAATACATTTTTCTTTTAAATTACATGAAACCTAGAATGCCGGGATAAGTCAAAAAATGGAACGATGCAATGTCGAATATTTCGCAGATGCTTAGATACGACGGATACAAGTGTGGCACACACTCGATAAGTCATGTAGTGTATTCCAATTTAAAAATAATAATATTGAATATCATGTCGGACACGATTGGGATACACACATTGTCAAATTACAAAATTAATAACTTTTATGAGTCAAATTCTGTAAAATTAATGACCTTTTGATCTTAAAATGAATTTTGTTTATAGTAAATTAATCTTATCTCACGAACAGTAAAGAAATATTATTATTATTTTGCCTCATTTTTCTCCACCGGACACCGTATGCGTCCCCTCCATCTACATAGATCATCGCTCACTTCACCACTATCAAGGGTTCTTTGTTCATTGGGCATTGATATTTTTAAAAATGTTAAAAATATTGTAACATTAATTAAATTTAAAGAAATAATGTATAAAAAAACTAAAATTATAGTCATATTTTTGCCGTACCTTACCCATTTATTTTGAAAATTAGTATATGTGTACCCGTATAATACTCCTATTTTGTATTGTTATACTTGTATAAAAAATAGTCAAAACACAAATTAGATCGAGGAGATTGGAGTTTTATTAAGTTATTATAATTTTCCAGGTTTAGCAATTTCGGTGCATGAAACTTATTGTAAAAAAACCTTTGTGTCCTATTTCATTTGTCATTTTGTATAATATTATTTTCTCAAAATAATTGTCATTTTAAGTTAATTTAAGAGAATAAATGTCATATTTTAATCTTATCTTTATTTTTGTAATATTGTATATTCAATAATTATATAAGTAAATAAAAGGGTAAGAATAATACATTACATATATATTTATTACTTCCTTCATTTCAAAATAAGTGTCATTTTAGAGGTTAAATTTTGTTTTCAAATAATTTATCATTTTAGCTTTCTTTTTTTTTTTACCCTTTTTTTTAATTCCGAATTTAAATTTAAAATATAAGATATCTTTAGAGATTATATTAAAATATAACATATTTTGATAGATATTATAAAAAAATATAATAGGTCTTTTAAAATTTTATATGAGGTATAAATGGCAAAGTTTTATAATTTTTAATTTGATACGAAATTTTTAAAATAACATTTATCTTAAAACAGATGAAGTACTGTTAAATAATTTTTTTAAATCCGCTTGTAATAAAATGCACCGATCACGAATCGCAGCCACTTATCAAGAAAAGAGGTTTTATATTGTTTCTTTTCTATTTTGGGTATGGGGGTGGGGATTTGGAGCCTATTCTTCAATCTTTTAGAAAGGATAGACTAACCTCAAATGTTGGAGTCTAGTCTTTCAGAAAAATAAATTTGCAGGCATTAGATGTATCGAGTAATATTATATACTATTAAAATATATTATTTTCATAATTTTATTATTTACAATTAAAAGTATTACTGTATTTTTTTAATGAAAATATTAATTGTGTGTATTACTCTAAGAGTGTTATACGGGTTTTCAATATTCTATAAAAATATAAATTTTTAAATATATATATATATATATATATATATATCACTTTATCAAAGAATTCTAGATTAATTAAAACTTAGTCCATTGAACTAGTTTCATATTTATTTTTAATGAATGCATATCAAATTTTATATTGTAAAAAAAAAATGTTTAACTTGTATAGAGTCCATATAGATGTCAACAAATAAAATCATACTATTTTAAAATGAAAATAGCATCTTTAAAATATATTTTTAACTTTAGAAAATAACCTTAAAAGGGTTTTAAAGTCTTTATTTTTATAAATTATATTTATTGGCGCCTATTTGGGTATTATGTGATATTTTCAACAACGACATCATTTATTGTTGCTGAAAAATGATAAAATTTTTCAATTTGTAAAATTTAGAAATGTGGTGTATTAAATTGCAAAAAATAAAATGATATGTTGTAGTTGATAAAAATCATAAAAATTGTGATTTTTTTTATACAATTAAACTTTAAAATATTTAATTTTGATATTTGTGTTACATGTATAAATAAAATTTAGATATGCGAGATGATATTTTTTTTTATTATTATTGTTATTTTGATTATATGAGTAAAACTTAAGATTTATACTTTTAATTACATTTTATTGAATTTTAATTTCACATTATAAATTTTAGTAGTTAAATAAACTTATAAGACACATATGTGCTATACACTCTCCCAAAATTCATATATTAATAAAATTATTAGTATAAAAGTAGACAAAGTAATTTTAATTTTAATTCTTGTCCCAATCCATCTCACATTGCATAATTTGACGCTAAACTTTTATCAATGTTCAACCCACTGTTGGACAATGAGCTAACTAATATCTAGAAAAATAGAGAGGGTGACGCATTAGATAATTTTTTTTGAAAAGGGTGGCCCATCTAAGAAAATAAGGTGACGTAAATCAAAACATCTGCCAAAAGGTGGCAGTTGTGTAAATTTGCCGTGATGCTTGTTGATGATTATAAATAAGATTGTTCTATCTGAATGTAGGTCGTCTTTTTTATTTTGATGATTAAATAAAGAAGATTTGGTAATTACCACCATATTTCAATCACGACATGAAAAGAACAAAGAGAGAAGGAAAAAAAAAAAAAAAAAATAGGCAGATGAAAGCGCGACATAAAACTAGGGCAAATGTATTATGTGAACACGATAACTATTATCTTGATAACAATTCATTAATATCTTACAACAAAATAACTAATATATTTCCCATTTAATATATTTTAATGAGAAAACTAATATCCCTTCAATTAATACTTTTAATAAAAAAATTAATACCCTTTGAAATTATTACCTACAAAAACAATTAATACAATTTAATGAAACAACAAATACCTTCAAATAAGTAGTTTTACGTCACAATATTTTGACAAAACTAAGTATACAAAGTATTATGTGCACAGGAGACTTACTAATAACATGAGTAACACGTATGTGCAACTGATTCACCGTGCGATTGATGCACTTACATAACTAATAGTATTGTTTTATAGAAACAACATATTAAGCAACTAAAATCAACTTATTAACATTGGTCAATGAAAACAATTGATACCATTTAAAAATACACAATAGTGGCACATGCAGCTAATGTATACAAAAAATTGTCAAAAAACTATCTAGAATATACTAGCATAGTTTTAATGTAAATGGCATCGAGTTACCCTGGGTTGCATCTACATTGAAGTAGTTAAATAAAGTTAAATTTAAATCTGCCCACCCTAACTCAAAGTAGAACAAGTGACAGAATTTTAAAAGTTTCGTGCCAAACAACACCAGTAGATTTATCATAATGGATTTGAATTCATCTTCAGATCGTTGAAACCAGATAGATCAGATCCATCCTCAGGAAAAATATGATTATATTATCTAGACTCTTGAGAATGATAAATTGGGCAACAATGTCAAATACATGGCATATATAAAGAACAAAGAAGATAAACAGAGTTGTTCCTATATACCAACAGTTTTAAGCTCACCCTCATTCCACAGTCCATCCTAAAACTAAGCTAGATTATGTACAGAACCTGAGTATAGCCCTGAAAACAAGCTGTATGCAGTAAAAGGAAATCAACTGTTAGCAAGAGGAAGGTGCAGAAATACATATGACCACCAAAAAAGGAAATCAGCCTCAGCCAAAGAAAAAACAGGGCAGTTTCTCAGACATTCTGCTCCAGAAAATTTACAGAAATCAGAAATGGTAGACTTAATGTAGGAAAGCTAATAATGTGATTAACGAGCTACAAATAGAGTTAAAAATCCATATGCATATGTTTGCCCACTTTTGATAAAACCATGTACTTTCAATGAATCCTTTATCCTCTAGACTCATCTAATTATGACAAGAATGGAAGAAAGACTTAGGCTGAGGTGAAACAAATCAAGCAATCGAACCCAGTCCTAACAAGCAGTAAACGATATTCCAAAGACAAACTAAACAAACCTAATTACACACAAGTTTCATCTCTCTGTCCGGATTCAATACAGTAATCCTACCGCACAGTTGGGGTGTTGGGCCCTAGTTTTCTAACATAAATGCCACTTCAAATATCAAATAGCAAATCTTTCCTTTCTTCAGAAACAATCAACGCTTCGTAATTCCCTAGACAAGAAATCTTTAAGTTGGCAAATTCAGAATCCAGCGTCAAATATGAAAAACTTACGCTCACAATCACATACAATGATCCATTAACCAATATAATACTTGTACACAAAAGAATTTGAATTACTCAAAAAATACAACATGTAACCAAACAAATTGTCCCTCATACGTACATCCAACGCAACCCGCAAGGAGAGAGATGAAGAACTAAAAAATCAGTCAAATTCTAATCTCAAATACAATGAACTAAATTTGCCGTGAGTATTAAAAATTACAAGAATAAACCTCCAATCAAAGAAGCCCGAACAGTACAAACACCCCAAGCAGGATTAGCCAAATGATGTGAACCAGCAAAAAGGCCTGGCCCGCAGGGCCCGACCCGCCATTGCCCACTTCACAATACCCTAATTTCTTGACACGCGCTCCTGCACAGTGGGCCTCAGCGCATCCGCACCAGTAGGTGACCCCATCCGCCCCGCAAACCGGATCGGGCCGAAAGCATTTCACGGGGCATGTATCCGGCTTTGAATTCAACGGGCAGAGGCTATTTTCTTGATGATCGGAGGGAAGTTTAAGGAAATTCGGGTCGGATCGGACCGTGGGTGGAAGAAGGGTTGTGAAAAGAACGCCGAGGATGAAGAATAAAGAGGTTTTGCTGGAAAGCAATTGCATTCCGGCGATCTTCAAATTCACGCCGTGAAGATCGCCTTATGCGATTGGCGTAATGGATCAATTTTTTCCCAAATGCGTTTGGCCTAGGAAATTCGATTGAATACGCTAGAGAATTCTAAATTTAGGTTTTTCTTTGTGGGAACTTGATTTAGGGTTTACCAAGAAAAAAAAGGGGGATTTCTTCTTGTGGAATTGAAAGATGGCGTACAATGCATTCTTGGACTTATTCTCTCTTTTTCTTATTTGAATTTCCGTGTTATAATATTTATTAGAATAAAGAAATGACAGCTGCTATATATTTAATTAAAGGGTAGGTTTTATATGAAAATATTTTATAATAAGTTTAATATGAAATAGTTTTAGAGTATTATTAATCTCAGCAGGAGTATCATTAAACCTGTCAGGGGTATCTTTAGTCTGAGTTCAAGAAAATTGTTTTAAATTTTCTTGAACTCAAACTAATGATACCCCTGATGAGATTAATAATACTCCCGATAAGATTAATAATACTTTAAAATTATTTCATGATAAGCTTATCATGAACTATTTTCATATAATACTTTGTCTTAATTAAAAATATCAATATACCCTTTCTATAAAATAAACATTAAATTTATTAAACGCTCAACACTCACCCAAAATTTTAGAATTTAAGCAAAATTTTATATTCTTTCACACACAATGACACCATTATAAAAGAAAAGGAAAAAAAAAGGTATAATCATAAAAATATAAATCACAGAGACAAAATTTAAATGAGGTTAAAAAAAAATTCTTTCTATAAATTGGTACACAACGAAAATGAAAAGAATTAGGTCTTTTTCTTCAGACAGTCAGAAAGGGAGGGAGTGGGGGATATACAAATTGGTTGGGGATGGCTTGCAAAAAATGAAAAAAAAAAAAAAATAGAAATACGTAATGGTGGTTTCAGTCATGTAGATTTGGGAGGGGGATGTGAAAGGAAGGAAGAAATAAAGAAGAAAATGGGGTTGATTATGGTGATTTGTGGGGTCGACACCATAAAAAAAAATAAAAGTGTTGGTGTGCTATTTTTTAATAATTAAATTGGTGGGTGTGTATATTTAGTGAATTATCTAAATATTGTATTAAGGTTATAATTGTAAATATCAAAGGGGTACATTAAGCAAAATAAAAGAATAAATAAAATATATGGTGGGTTAACTTAGTAGTGAGTGAACAAAATATTTTCGTGGGTGTTAATAGTCGCGCCATAAAAAAATACCAAATAACAAAAACTGGTTCTTATTGCTTAGTCAAGATTATAAAAACTCCCTGTCAAAAAAATTATAAAATATCCTCAAACTTAACAGTAATTAAGAAAATGAATTAATCTTCAAAATGTTAAAAAAAAAAAAAAAAAACTACCAAAGGAAAAGGTTGAAGCTAAATAAAATCAGAAAAATATTTTATAAAAGTCAATTCAATCATTATAAATAATTAACTTAAAAATTAATTATTTTTTTTAAGTTTTGAAGGATTTTTTAAATCTAGTTAGTTTTCTATTTTTCTTTTAAAATTGAATTTTATTTTTGATTGAATTATTTGAAGATATAATTAATTTATTTTAAAAAAATCAATTTTTCATATGTAAAAGAATTTTTTAATTGAATTTCTAAATTTCATATACTTTTATTATTTAAATATCTATCCCATTTTTTTAAATATTTGATTTTTTCATGGTTATAAAGAAAAATAAAATATTCTAAATTTAATGTACTAATTTTAAAATTAAATAACTTAAAAACTAAAGTCATAGTCAACAAAAATTATATATTTATATAAGGATAACTTGGTCATTTTATATATGTATATTATTGTTTTTAAAATAATGGGTATGTTTAGTGAATTTTGGGGTTTGAGTGGTGGGATTCCACCATAAATTATCTATTTTGTACTTTAAAAAAATATATAGATGACCAGTTTAGTCTATTTAATTTTATATGCTTGTGTTAATTTTATTATATGGTTACATATTTTTCAATCATGGTTATAATGGTATAAGGTTTAAAATGTAGTAGTTTTTATAGGTGATCTACCAGGTTGGTAGATTTTCCCAACCTTACATTTTTCATTTTTCTTGTTTTTTCTTTCCTTTAAATGTCAAGACAAATGACAGCCCTACTAACAACCTTTTTCTTTTAATGTTTTTCGCTGGCTTCCAACCTGGTTAGCCCAGGTTTTATTTCTTTTTATCTTCATTTGTAGATCATCAAACATCAATCATAACAAATACACAAACATAACATGTTTCAAATTAAAAGAGAATTATGATCAGTTTTAGGATTGATTTTTTAAAAAAACCTCGTATTTTATTTTATGTTAAGACCTTTGTAGGTATGTTTAATTGTTTATAATGGGCCGATCTAGACAACCAAATATCACTCTTTTGTAGTGATAATATCAAATTTAAGACAAAAACTTGTATGGGGTCATCTTATGGTATGAGACCACACAAATTAACATCTACCCCTATTAAAGTGTTAATGAGTCAATGCCCTAGTTACATTCATACAAGACCTACTCCAAATTTAATATGTTCAATTATTATTTTTAGTTTGTTGCATTCCATTATATAAGTGATACTTAATTATATCTTACGAGATTGGATTTATTGTTCTTGATTTTGTTTCCTAATTAACTGCATATATTCTACTTTTTGACACCTTGTATGAAAAATAAGTCTTCTACGAAATTTGCTTATAATATGAAAATTGATATTATTACATATATTTGTTCATATTATTTCATGTATTTGCTAATACCATAATATTTTATACTGTGATTTTAGTTTATAAGTTAAATGATATCAATAAATGTATGTAATAGTATTAGTGAATACATGTAATTTTTTATGATACTAGTTGCTAATACGTGCGTTGCACGTTATTTATGAGGTTGCAATTGTAGTTGACATGAAACTTAGAAGGGATGAATTTGTATAAATCTTGTTAGCTTTTATCTTGGCCTGAGCAATCGTAATTGACATGTTACCAAAATTTGGAAAAAAAAAATTGCTTAGTTGAAATGTTGCTGAAATTTGTTAGTTTCTCTATATTATTTGTTGGCTAACTATTGAGATTAGTAAAAGCTAAATACAATCATAAATATAAGTTCTATACCAAAAATATAGGTCAAATTGCAATGTTCATTCTTAGTTAATTACATAATTCTATGTTGCATATTAATAATAGACAATATAATTTCATACTACTATTACTTTGATCATTTACCAAGAGTTTCTCTTCTTAACTATAAACACTACAAATTAATTATAAAAACAAATAAGCATGTATTTCAAAAGAATACTAAATCATTAGGCATGGTGGAATAAATAATAAAAACTTAATTGTGAAAAAATATATTCTCCGGTTTAAAAACCAATTGAATTGAATTTTAAATCAATTCTAAACAATTACCATAGTAAGTCGTTATACATAGTAAAAGAATTTATAAACGTGTTGTTTTGTTTAAATTTGTCACATAATTCTCAACCTCATGCACCAAACTACTCTAAAAGAATGTATATCACTTTTTAATTTTTACAATTTTTTCAAGGAGTACACTCACAGAGGATTTTGTGCGACTAATTCCAAATCACTGTCTCAAGGGAAATAATTCATTGAAGTGATAGAACCATTTGTCTATACTCCAACTTGTTGCATAGAAACTACACATACCTTAACCAATGATTTGGACAGCATACATGCACAATCCTCACAGAACCAAATCTAACAACACTACTTGGCATGTGTTTCCCCAACCCATCTTCAATACTAAACAGTTTACTAGAAGCAAGTGAACACCGACAATTTTTTGGAAACCTAACTCCACATAAATGTTAGATTAGGTGTTGACGATCAGTTCTAATCTTGAAGATTAATGGCTGTTTTAGGCTGTTTTAGGTGGTTAATTGATCATCAAACAATTATGTGTGATTGATCACTAACGTAATTAGTGAATACGAATTTTTGGGTTTAGATGGATTAGAATCGTACGAAAGCTCACGTGTTTAAGTTCGATCGTAGGTTAATCGAGCTGCTTTAGATTCGTAATTGAAGTTTGGACGTGTATAATAATTTGTGCTTGTTTTATTTGCTGAAAAAATCTAAGTATTTATAGACTTTTGCCCAGCAGGAGGTGGCACGACCTTTGGCCGACCAAGCCTGCATGCCCGACACCTGTCCTTTGACTAATTTGACCTTATCTTAACTAAATTCTATCCTTATCTACTGGACTTGCTCGCAGTTAGGAGCTGTTCGTCACTTTGGACTTGTCCTTGAGGAGTCTTTAGTCTGATTCTGATGGTCTTTCATCTTGTTTAATTGTTATTTCGGCGCTGTGGTTGGATCGGATCGGCAGGACGCCGTTTGTGCTCGTCATGTGGCTTTTGACTTGATTTTGTTCGCCTATGTGTCTTGATCGCATGTAGGTTTTGCTCGCCGGATATCTTGGGTAAATCATGTGTTAACTCCAGTTTAATTTTTGTGTGATTTGCGCTAATCCTGGTCGCCCAAATGTTGCTCATGCTCGCCTATCAACAATTGCCCCCTTGCCGATCAATAAATTGTGAAGATGGTGAATGAACACTTTTTGGGTTGGCAACTTTTAAGTGTCACTAGTGCGAGCAAGAATGTCCCTGGGGAGAGCAGCTTTTCACGGGCGGACAACATTGGTCGAGCAGACTCGGGTCGGGGACGGTTGGAATCCCAAGGTCTGGGCACGGCTCGAGGTGTGACGTGGGCGGAATGATTACTGCCGCCCACGCGCACACGATCGCCTTCCCGCTTTGTCGGACAAGTGCTGCACACGCCCAGAATTTGCAATTTGGTCCTTCCACTTTCAACTTTGTTCGCCCGGTACCCCGTTTTTCCAGAAGTATATAAGGAAATTTTTCTTCATTTTTTTCATTTTCACACTGTTTCTTAAGCGCGAATTCCTCTTTCTTCCTTCTTTCAAATTTCCGGCGATCTTCAAACAACGTCAAGGTAGTTTTTTCTCTGCTTTTTTCTTCTCTTTCTTCTTCTCTTGCGTCGTGTGCGTTCTAGACTCACCGAAAATTCCTACTCCGCCGCGGAAAATTCCGAGCCGCCGTGTTCTTCCCTTGCCGGAATCTGCAAAAATCCTAACATCTTCCCCTTAACTTATTGGATGGCGTCGCACTCTGAGACCGATTCTTTTCCTCCCCGGAATCCTGAAAAATGGCCCGTCGAAGAGAATCCTCCTATAGTCAATTTGGAATCCGATCCCGAGGCGGCTTCGGTGGCACGCTCGGTCAATTCTGGAGCTCATCCCTCCGTGGAAAGAGAGGAGCGAGCAAATCCTGCTCGCCAGCTCTTAGAAGAGACGAGCTCGGACCTCCACGAAGACGAGGACGAAGAGGTCGAGGTACTTCAGCCGGTGAACCTTGACGAACTAACCTGGGCCTATCTCAAAGACATCAACTTCCCTGCGCCCAGACTGATCGAGCATCGGGTTCCAGTCGCGGTTGCTCGCCGTGTGAACTGGAATGAATACGAAAAGGAGCACTCCAACCGCTTCGTTATTCCTGCTCGCGGAGTACGGAAGCTAAAGGCGACCGAGTTCGCAGCGAGCTGTATCGTGTCCGCCATCACCGAGGAGAACTTGACCGAGATTCGGAGGGATTACAAGATTCCCTTTGACATCCCGATGTATGCTCATTTGGTGGACGACAGAGCTGATCGCCCACCACGCGGATTGACGGCGATCAACCTCGCCACCCTAAATGCTCGAGTCTCTTTGCCGTTGCACCCTTTGGTCGGCCAATTCCTACATGACGTGAACTTGGCTATCACCCAACTTATTCCCGTTGGGTGGATAAATCTGATGGCCCTGATGGTGATGTTCGCCCTAGAGGGGTATCCCAACAAGCTGTCCGCCGAGGAAGTTGGCTACCTGATGACGATGACCGGCTGCACTGGGGAAGAGGCGGGCTGGTACTATCTGAAGGTGCGACCAGGCCAAAAACTTGTCGAGGATATTCCTGGGAAAGTGCGAGATTGGAAGCATGACTGGTTCTGGATCGGAGGCGACTGGCGTGCTTCTGTTCGCTCTTCAGGGGGTTCTGAACGAATCGAGATCCCGACGGAGTTTAGGGAATTAAAGCGTGAGTCTTACCTCTTCTATATCTTTGAAGTGGTTGGATTAATTTTAATTCTTTTTTTCCTTTGTTTCAGGTCCCAAGAACCTGGGGTGGCGAACTGTGAAGAATAGCATAAGCGATCAATTCCTGTTCGTTGCGTGTTTGATCGCCCTTCGTCGCCGAGAGGATCGAAGTATTGGCCATCTCTTCTCCGAGGATACACTGCGAGTTGCTCATCTCACGACCTACCCTCACCATCTCGAGGCTCTTGCTCGTATCCCAGAGGGTAAGTGTCTTCATGTTGGGCGAACAGATCTGGTCGGTCTTACACTTAGTATTAATTTGTTTTTCATGTCCTTTACAGATCAGCTCGCCTCAGTTGCGCTTCACCCTTCCTTCCTAGAGCTCGATAACCGTGTCTGGGAGATGCCGACCAAAAAAGGACGCAAGAAGTTGGATCCCCTCTCGAAGATCATCGCCCTTGCGGCCAAGGGTGGAAAAGGCGACCCTAGGCAAGCCGGAGGGTCGAGCTCAGCACAGCCTCCTGCCCCAGTGGCGAGTCCGCCCAAGACACTGGTCCCGAGGACGAAGAGACTTCTTCGCGGAGATGGCACTCCCATCTCTGAGGCTAAAAAGGCAGCCAAACGAGCAAAGAGTGCTCAAGAAAAAGTAACCGTGGCTGTCCGACCATCCGAAGGTGACAGCGAGCAAACTCCTTCTGTGGAGCGCCCCGGCGAGCAAGCTTTGGTCGTCACTACCCGTGAAGGTTCTGGCCCTTCATCCGACCCCACCTACCTCGGTTGGGATAAGGGTCGTCTTGACAGGTACAACCCTGCTCGCCCAGGACACTTAGCATTTTTTCTAATCTTATTCTTTACTAACTGAAAATTTTCTTTTCAGCTATTCACCCGAGCAGTACCCAGGGCGATCTAACTTGGTGCATTGTTTTGCCTGCTCGAAGGTGCCGACCAACCTTCGTGAGATCCCGGACTCTTTTGTCCGCCGCGCCTCCGAGGTCGTTGCTCGTAGCTGGACCAAGGAGCTAAACGAGACCGTCAAGACACAAGCGCCTCGGGATAATGGCTGTCTGTGTCTTGTTGAGGCAGGCAACACCCTGGCGGCTGTGCAGCGTTTGGTCGACCAGGTTGAGGACCTTGAGAAAGACTCACGTCAGCATGCGGCCACCGTCAGCCGTATTGTTAAGGAGCGCGATGACGCTAAGGCTGAGGCGAAGAAGATTATCGCCGATCTTGAGAACAAAGCCAAAGCTCATCAGGTTAGCGAGCAGCGTGCCTTGGACCTGCACGTCAAAGTCTCCGAGGAGCTGAAAATCAAGATGGTCGAGGTCGAGCAAATGCGCGCAGAACTTGCTCGCGCACAGCAGCAGAAGGAGGTCGCCGAGAAATTCGCGACTGAGGCGACGGCCAAAATTGCGGACCTTGAAATCCAGCTCGCCAACTCCATTACCCAAGAGGAACTTATTCCTAAGATGGAGGTGAGCTCGATTCTTGGTTACGTAACTGGTTATGCGGAGAGCATCCGTATTGCCCATGAATTCAAGGCTGCCGCAGTTGTTGAGGAGATCGGCAAGGAGTTGTGCAACTTCGTCGAATCGAACCCTCCAGCCCCAGGCACAACTCTCCAAATTGGCGACCTGCCTGATTATGGAGTCAAACTTGACTTCCTTGGTCCTGAAATAATTATCACAAGTCCTCCCGAGGACGAGGAAGAATATGAGGGCGATGCTGCGGAGGGCGAGCAAATCCTTCCTGCCGATCAAAGTGAAAGAGCTCTAAAAGAGCGTGCTGATGCTGAGGGATTAATCGCCGAGCTAACCCAGGTGGTCCCAGTTGATCCTGCCCTTGAAGGTTCTCCTCTTGAAGACCCCAAAGATGACAACATATCTCCTCATGCCGGGCAAGGACCTTAGCGGACAGGATTAGCTAGGGACTTGTACTTCTCTTTTTTTTTTTTTTTTGTTGCAGTTGTTCGTCTTTTTTGTAATTTTTGGGTGATCAAGCTTGTGTTCAATGAATATATTTTGCTTAATTGCCCGTCTTTTATCTTACATTAATTGTTCTTTGCATCTTTATCTGTGCTTCAACAATCTTAATGTAACTGGGCCTTGTTCCTTAAGAACTTTTTTGGCCTTAGGATTTAACGGGCTTTTGGCCTTAGACTATGTTCATCTAAAAACGAACAGCCTTCAAAGGGCTTGGTTGTATAATCAACTTGCGCCTTGAGCTTACATTTTTGCTTAAACGAACAACTTAATATTGAAAAGATCTTAAAAAATTACAAGTGTTGAAAGCGACCAAAAAAGTAATCCTGTACTAGCTAGGTTGGATCTGCTCGACCAAGACAATGTTAAGCCTCCAACCAATAAAAAACATTATTTACACCAGGAGTCAAAGTTGCTCGATTACTATACAATTTGTCAAGGCATCCTTTAGACTTCTTAAAAAGAAATAAAACCATATAAGATAGTGGCCTTCTAGCCCGCGACCGGACTTGACCCAATTCAACTCTGTTCGACCACTTATACTTGGTGAAAATTTAAAAAATTAGGCAAGTTTTTGGACCCATCTTGTATCTTTGCCATTCCAGCTCGCCCAGTTGTCTTAGTAGCTCGCCCATCTCAACTTTACTTTCTCATGAGGCAGAACTGGTCGCCTACTGAAAGTATTTTCTTAGATTAGCTGCATTCCAGGAATATTGGGCCGAGTTACCATCTAAGTCCTCTATGTCATATGCTCCATTGGGTAACCTATCTGTTACCCTGTACGGGCCCTCCCAAGTCGGGCCAAATATGCCTGGAGGTGGGGCAAGCTTCTTTCTTAGAACGAGGTCACCGACTTCGAATTTTCTTATCTTGACTTGAGAATTATAGTAACGCTCTGCTCTTTGCTTGTACGTGGCATTCTTTAGCTCAGCATGTAATCTTCTTTCTTCGAGCAAATCTGCTTCTGTGGCCAGAGCAGAATGATTTGCTTGTTCATCAAAGCTAGTTGTCCTGACTGTGTTAGTCTTTAATTCAATTGGTATTACCGCCTCTATTCCGAAAGTCATTGTAAAAGGTGTTTCTCCGGTGCTTGACCTGGGAGAAACCCTATATGCCCACAAGACTTCCGGGAGTTTTTCTGACCAGCTACTTTTGCTTTCTGCCAGACGTATTTTCAATGTATGTTTGATGATCTTATTTACAGCTTCAACTTGCCCGTTTGACTGGGGATGGTAGGGAGTCGAATAGTGTTTCCTGATCCCCCATTTTGCACAGAAGTCTCTCAACTCCTTTCCGTCAAACTGTGGGCCATTATCTGTCACAATTGTTCGTGGAATTCCAAAGCGACAGATGATGTTCTGCCATATGAAGTTGATCATGTTCTGCTGTGTAATTTTCACCATGGCCTTCGCTTCTGCCCACTTCGTATAATAGTCGACTGCTATGACGGCAAATCGAACACTTCCCACTCCTGCCGGGAAAGGACCAATAATGTCAATTCCCCATCTTGCAAATGGCCATGGGCTGTAAACCGATACAAGCTCCTGGGCTGGGGCATGGATGCTTAGAGCAAAAACCTGACACTGGTGGCAAGCCTTGGCTAATTGGATTGCATCTTTCCGTAAGGTTGGCCAATAGTAACCTTGCCTTATAGTTTTGCAAGCCAAAGCTTGCCCCCCAGTGTGATTTCCACAAACTCCAGAATGTATATCCTCCAGGACTGTCCTTCCTTGCCCCCTAATCAAACACTTGAGTAGCGGGAGTGAAAAGCCTCTTTTGTAAAGTTGTTCGTCTACCAGAGTATATCTGGTCGCCTGTTTTTTAATCCTTTCAGCTTCAAATGAGTTGCTTGGTAACTCCCCGTCTTTCAAGTATTTGGTTATAGGAGTTCTCCAATCTTCATCGTTGTCGTGTTTAACTACTTGGTTTACCTCGTAGTCCATTGTTGATGGTTGAACTTTTCTGGTAATGACAATATCCGTCAGGTCTGTTGGTCCATCGCTTGTTGCTAATCTTGCTAGGGCATCAGCTTGTGTGTTGCTCGTTCGTGGTATCTATTGGATAAACACTTGGTCTAAAAGAGATATCAAGTGAGCCACTATTCGTTGATACTCGATCATTTGCTCGTCTCTGGCCTCATATTCACCTCGTACTTAGCTTACAATGAGTTGGGAGTCTCCGAAAATCTGGAGTTGTTTTACTCCAACTGCTAGTGACAAGTGAAGACCTGCAATGAGGGCCTCGTACTCAGCTTCATTGTTGGTGGCCATGAATTCAAATCTGACTGCTAAAGTGAATACTTGTCGGTCGGGACTGATGAGCACTATTCCTGCCCCCGAGGCCAGATTCGTTGACGAACCATCAACGTAAAGATGCCATGGGTGATCCAGCCCTCTAGTTGGATTTTTAGGGAAGGTTAGTTCAACTATAAAGTCGGCTAACGCTTGCCCCTTAATCGCGGTTCGAGGTGCATAAGTCACGCCAAACTGGCTGATCTCTATAGACCATTTCAAAAGACGGCCAGCGGTGTCAGGACGATGTAATATTTGTCTGAGTGGGAAAGTTGTCAAGACTTCGACTTGATGATCGAAAAAGTATGGTCTTAATTTCCTGACACTCGTGACAAGAGCATAGGCCAGCTTTTCAGTTGGTGAATACTTTACCTCAGCATCATGCAGGGCCTGGCTGACATAGTAGATTGGCAGGTGAAACTTGCCATCCGCCCGAACTAGTACCGAACTTATGGCCGTGTCAGACGCTGCTAGGTACAAATATAACTTCTCACCGGGAATTGGTTTTGACAAAATTTTTACATCTCCCAGATATTCTTTCAATTGATCAAAGGCTTTCTGGCAGTTTTCTGTCCAGGCAAAGTTGCCCTTTTTGATGGCCTCAAAAAATGGACGGCACTTGTCTCCTGATCGTGATATGAATCTGTTTAAAGCTGCTAGGCAACCGGTCAACCTTTGCACTTATTTAACAGAGCATGGTGGTTTCATATCGACGATCGCCTTCACTTTTGCTGGATTAGCTTCGATTCCGCGTTTGCTGACCAGATGGCCCAAGAACTTCCCAGAATGTACTCCAAAACTACTTTTCTTAGGATTTAGCTTCATATTGTATTTTCGGAGTATGTCAAATACTTGGGAAAGATGATGGAGGTGATCTTTCTTCTGTGTACTCTTGACGACTATGTCGTCGACGTACACTTCCACTGTTTCCCCTATAAATTCGTTAAACATCTTGTTGACCAGCCTCTGGTAGGTTGCTCCAGCATTGATTAGACCGAACGGCATCCTCTTCCAGCATAACAGATTTTTATTTGTATAAAAGGCCGTATTTTCTTGGTCGTCCGGGTGCATTGGAATCTGGTGGTATCCTGCGAAAGCATCCATGAATGTGAATATTTCGTGACCGGCAGTACTGTCCACCAGTTGATCGATGTGCGGGAGCGGAAAGTTGTCTTTTGGGCATGCTGCATTAAGATCTGTAAAATATATGCATAGCCTCCAGGTTCCATTCGGCTTCCGTACCAGGACAGGATTCGCAACCCATTGTGGACATAATGCTTTTTTAATTAGATCGTTGTCTAGCAGCTTTTTGACTTCTTCGTTTAAAGCTTGATACTTATCTGGTCCATATTTTCGCCGTTTCTGGTGGACAGGTTTTCAGTCTGGGTTGATATTCAACCTGTGACAGGCATCCTTCGGGCTGATTCCCACCATATCAGCATGAGACCACGCAAAGACGTCCAAGTTAGCCTTCAGAAAGTTCGTCATGCGCATCCTGTAAGGCTCAGGGAGTTCAGACCCGATGTAAAGTTCAAGACTGTCACGCTCAGGATTAATCTTGATGGCCTCCAATTCTTCAACGGGAGTTGCCCGTCGTTTTTGCCCTTTCCATCGAGGGTCAACTATTGGTCCTTCCGGACTTAGTTCATCCTCGATGTCCATGGGTTCAACACCCAATCGGGGGTCAAAATCATCTGCGGGCTTTGGGTGAGACTCGGCCACCAAAGTTGGACTCCTCTGGTTATCATTTGGGCATGAACGGTCGGCTACGGGGGGTAACACCGCTTTTGGCTGGTTTTGCCCGTCGCCCCGCTGTGCCTGATCGCCCGTAGGCGAAGGTTGGTCGTCAATGTCCATCTTATCGTTTTGGGCTCCAAGAATGTCCTCCAAAATTGAGGGTTCATTTTCGAGTTGACTAGTTGACGCTTCCATCATAGATACTTGTCCCTGTCTTGACTGAATTTGCAGAAGACATTCCCGAGCTTTTCTCTGGTCTCCTTTTACCGTGCCAACTCCACTTGCTGTTGGGAATTTTATGCAATAATGGTAAGTTGAACACGCGGCCCTGAATTCGTTTAAGAAAGGTCGACCCAGGAATCCATTGTATGATGATTCTTGATCGACGACCAGGAAATCCACCATTCTTGCGATATTCTTCTCAGGCTCTTTGACCGTCACAAGTTGCATAGCGAAAGTTACTATTCCCAACGGGATTGTCACAGCATTTCCGAATCCCAAGATACGGTGATTTGTGTCTCTGATGTAGCCTGCATAATCTCCTATTTGATCAAGTGTCTTTTTGAAAAGGACATTAGTGTAGGCTCCAGTATCCACCAGCAATCTATGCACCCTCGTTTCCATAATCTTGGTACATATCACAAGTGAATCGTTGTGAGGGGTCAGTACTCCTTCCAAATCTCTGTCGGTAAAAGTTAATTCCGGTGTTTGCATAGTAGGTGGAATGACCCCCATTTCTTGTACATGTCCGATCGCTCGTAATTCTGTCTTTCTTTTCCGATTAGAAATTGGTGATCGTCCATCGGAATAACCGCCTATGGGTCCTGCAGGTTCCATCATCTGGATGTCTGGAACTGATCCCCCGGCAGGCGCCTGAACTGGTCGTCCAGCTCGATTCCGATGAGGTGTCTGATCCTGGTCTTCTTCATCAGAATCTTCGTCTCTGGTTCTTTTGCCGGGCTGTCTCTTCACGAACTCTGATAGCTTTTCCTCTTCGTAAAAACGCCACAACTGCTTTAGCAAGTCACGACATTCGCTTGTAAAGTGTCCTACACTCTGGTGGTAGGCACAATATTTATTCTGGTTCAACTTGCTCGTTTCCTGACGTATCTTACGGGGAGGTGTTAGCAATTCTTTGTCTCGGACACTATTATAAACTGTATTGATTGATACGGTAAGAATGTGGTTCAGTTTGTCTTTCAGCTCCGTTCCTTCGGTAAAAGCCTTCATGTTTTTGGGAGCTCGATAACCAGTTCCAGGCTTCTTCGCACCCTCTTTCTGCTCTCCTTTGTCTCCCATATCCTTCTGCAGGGCTTCATGCATGGAGACAAAAACACCTGCCCGATCCCGAAACTCGGTGTATGTCTTCGGGCATCTTAAGTGCACATCTTTCCAGAGTTCAGTGCCTTTCTTGAGTCCAGCTAGGACGGCTACAATCTTTGTATCTTCACTGACAGATTCTCCCTCTAACAAGACCTTGTCGAATCTTTCCAAATACGATCGGTCCGACTTGTCATCAGTTTGCTTCAAGTCGGATAACCGATGTCTTTGTGATAGATAAGACCCGGCCGTAGAGAAATGGGATAAGAACTCTTTGCCCAGCTGGGCAAACGAATGAATTGAAGCTGGTGGCAAGGCCGAAAACCACTTATGGACACGATCCCCGAGAGTTAAAGGAAAGTTTCGACATTGCATTGCGTCACTTGCCCCCATTGATACCATATAATTGGTATACTTCATCAGATGCACTCGGGGATCCGCCGTGCACTCATATTGGATACTTGCTGGAAACTGGATCTTTTGTTGAATTGGAGCCTTCAGAATTACCACTGATAAGGGTGAGACCTGAAGAGTCGTGTTCCCATATCCTCTCTGTTGATCCAGCTGGCCCTGCATGCTTTCGATGACCTTTCTCATGGAGGCGAGCTCCTCTAAGGATCCCCCCTGACTCTGAGGCTGTTCGGCGAGCAGAGGCGCACAGCCGTCTGTTCGCTCCAGTCCCACATTGGGAGCGGGAACCCCCTGGATTGGCCTCCTGGGATTGGGCTCTGCATTTGGGCCAAGGCGCCAAAAGCTGACCTAGTCAGCCGGTCAAGGACTGATTGGCGAGCAGGTACTGCGGCTGGGCGAGCTGCTCCAGCAGGGGGATGGACCTCCAGGATTCCCCGGCCACGTCGACCCAATCTTTCAAGAGCACTTTAGCGTGTGCCCTGACTTGCCGCCATGGCCGGGTTCTGAGTCGAACCTCCCTGACTGGCGGCCTCAATGTTCAATTTTTCTTTGCCTTTGGCCTTACGAGCTTGGGCGCTATCAGCCTCATTCAAATGATCCCCTCTAGCCTTATCATGTTCGCGAGTCTTTGTGGGGTTACCCCTTGCTCGCACATATGATGGGCCAGGTTGGGCTTGTTGTCTTTGTAAAGCCTGGAGCATAGCAATTGTACGTGCCAGTTCGTCGGGGTTGCGGGCAATGGCGTCCAACTCTGGTGGTATTAACTAGCGAGCAACATTAGTTTGATTTTCTTGGTTGTTTCTGCTCGCCCTTGCTCGCCCACCAGCTTGGGACATTCAGGAGTGTGAATCCCGGGTTATATGTTGAGAACGTTGTGTCTCCCTTGATTGAGGCATTTTCACAGAAGATATCAAGTGTTGTTCTTAGTGTTCTTGAGTTTTTTCTTCAAAAACTCAAACTTGTTCTTCAATTCTGGGGTAATCTTCTCGTATTCAATGACTCGAAGGTTCGACCCCTTCCTCTAGCGCCAATTTGTTGACGATCAGTTCTAATCTTGAAGATTAATGGTTGTTTTAGGCTGTTTTAGGTGGTTAATTGATCATCAAACAATTACGTGTGATTGATCACTAACGTAATTAGTGAATACGAATTTTCGGGTTTAGATGGATTAGAATCGTACGAAAGCTCACGTGTTTAAGTTCGATCGTAGGTTAATCGAGCTGCTTTAGATTCGTAATCGAAGTTTGGACGTGTATAATAATTTGTGCTTGTTTTATTTGCTGAAAAAATCTAAGTATTTATAGACTTTTGCCCAGCAGGAGGTGGCACGACCTTTGGCCGACCAAGCCTGCATGCCCGACACCTGTCCTTTGACTAATTTGACCTTATCTTAACTAAATTCTATCCTTATCTACTGGACTTGCTCGCAGTTAGGAGTTGTTCGTCACTTTGGACTTGTCCTTGAGGAGTCTTTAGTCTGATTTTGATGGTCTTTCATCTTGTTTAATTGTTATTTCGGCACTGTGGTTGGATCTGATCGGCAGGACGCCGTTTGTGCTCGTCATGTGGCTTTTGACTTGATTTTGTTCGCCTATGTGTCTTGATCGCATGTAGGTTTTGCTCGCCGGATATCTTGGGTAAATCATGTGTTAACTCCAGTTTAATTTTTGTGTGATTTGCGCTAATCCTGGTCGCCCAAATGTTGCTCCTGCTCGCCTATCAACATTAGGCTCAACAACATGAACCCAAAATATATAGGGAATCATGATCCAATTGAAAAATGAGTCAATACTCAAGCAACAATATACTCAACACCAATAATACTACTAATAATCTATCATATATATGCTGAAGTAGATGAACCAACAATTCAAAGTCCGCAGTACCTGAGAGAAACTTCATTCTGAATAGTATAGTGACTCATTTTTACAGAACACTGTGCTTTCCTCTTTTCTCTAAAACGGTTTAAAGAGGCTGCCCTTTATGGTTAACTCAACCTTCCAGGATAATCACTCATTGTCTATTGAAGTAAATGCAAAAGAAAAACCATTGAAGATTAAATTAGCTTGTTCATACCCTATAAATTTGAGGAGCCATCCCAGGAGAAGGAATACTGTTAGGCACTTCGTACCTACCCAGCAATAACAAAAAGACATGAACCTGAAATATGGATAAAGAAGAAAATAAATCACTCCTAGAGTCCTTGTAGAAGACAATTTTAATAAAGATATAAACAAGTTCTTGAATTTGAAATTAAAAAGGGAAAAATAGGAAAAGTATTGGAAATCTCAATCCCATATGTAACACATCTGCATAAAAATGGAAATCTACATTTCATCGCAATTCAGTGGCTAAGCCAAATTTAAATGCTAACACAAAATTCTCATAACTGAAGACAGAAAGAAAAAATGCACAAATTGAAAGGGCAAACAATATGACAAACATTATCGTGAATTCGTTTGATCTGATGGTGGTGGGGATTGATGATATGTCGTTGATCTCTCAATGAAATGAAGGGCCATGAAGGGGAGGTCTACGGGACAGACGCCGTGAAATGGATTAATGATTGTTGTCGATCTCTCAACGGGACGGGCGGTCATGAAAGAGAGGTTTATGGGATGGACAACCGTGAAAGGATGAAGTGAAGGGAAGAAATGACACACATAGATCCAGAAAAAATTGGTGTCGGAGCTGATAATCTAGGAGGGATATTGAGGAAATTCAACGGGATTGAATGTGGAAAAGGGAATTGAAGGGGTAAATGACAAAGATTCGTTGTTCGGTGCCGGAGCTGATAATGTAGAAGGGAAATTGAGGAAATTTTACGTGATTAAATGTGGAATAGGGAATTTAAGGGGTAGATGATGAAGATTTGCTGTTTAGTGATGTTCATAGAGAGAGTCACAGAAACTACAGGTCATATACTCACCCATACAAGACATGTTCATATATCAAATAAATCTGACTTATAACATTCTCTTCCAATGATTAATTATAAATACTTGAAACCTAGATGAATGTACAAATACTTGAAACCAAAAACAGTAATGGGACTTATCATTACCCCTCACTTTAAGATATGAAAGTAGTCCGACCACAACCATAGTAATTCCACCGAGTTAGATTCATATCTATCTGTGAAAACTAACGTAATTGAGATTCAGCATATCTAATGGTGTCAACCTGCAAACAAACTAACTTTAGTGCTAGCAAAGCTAATAAACCTCAAATGAAACACAATAATGTCATCAAATAAACATGCAAATTCTCAAGTGCTTCATCTAGATCTAGAAAATAAAAACCACATATGTATAACATCTCGACAGGGATATCAAATTTAAAAAAAAACTTAGCAAAAATGGAGGGTTAAAACACAAAAGACAAACCATAGAGCTGTGAGTAAATCTCGAAAATGAAGCTAGCCTCTTCGATCACTTCCTCCATGCTTTATCCGGCAGCAAGAGGCAGGGGGAGACCAACTAAAATATTCATTTCGAGTAGTTGTCATGTCACCAAGAGGTGTTACGTCGGTGCCAAGAGAAATAATTAGCTTCCAAACAATAAATTCAAGAATTTATTTAGTACTCCTACAAGTTAAGAGTATAACTGCACAAATAACTTAACTCTCCACAGTATAAAATTACTTCCAAGCAATCTCATGATCAATTTCAGACGACTAATCTTATCCTACTTTTGTGTATCAACATTTGTTCCATTATCTTTAAATATCAAGTTGAGATAGTAGTTTCGTGCCTATTTGTAGTTATGCATAATTGATAGTCTAATAACATTAATATTCAAGATAACAAATTCAACACACATCCTCTAAAAGCTAAATTTATGAAGCAAACACAATTCAAACGGTGTACAATACTTTTTTTCCAAATATTTTAGACTCATCTAAGCGTCATTTGGTTTCTTCAGTCATCTACAATACAAATAAGCTGCTCCAACTACTGACATAAGAGACATCACCAGAAATACAAAATATAACCTCCCAAATTTGGACCAAAAAGCATTTTCAATCATTTTTGTGAATGATATTGCCAAATAATAGTTCAGCAGGAATGGTCATTTCCAAATAATAATCAATTGTAAAATGCTAAAAATAGTACAAATAAACACTATTATATATTGAAGATGCCTAATTGAGTCCACTGAAAAACCTTTTGATTCATCAAACCCCAAGTGTTGGCTTTGTTTTCTACACAAACAAATTCGTCAACAACTAATGAAAAGTAATTCCATAAACCCACAGGGGAGGGGAACAAGAGAGAATAAACAAGGATTAATAAAAATGTATAAATGAACTCTAGAAATTAAGTTGATTCAATTATTTAAACACTGTATCCCAAAAAAGTCGAAATAGTAACTGCTATATTTCTGATTAATGAGAATAACACCATTCTTAATTGCTCTCTCATGGCTCTTGCTCACCCTACAAAAAGAAAAAAGACACAAGGTTAAGAAATTGTTATAAAATGGTGTCATCATTGTAGAGAAGAGTAGATTTTGTATCTAAACAATTATTTAGTATCTAAACATCACTAAAAAATATTCCAAATTTTGTCATTTCATCTTAAATACCTAAAAACCAACCAGAATTCCTTGAAATAAGAACGATTTATACAAGCCAATAAGTGATTAAATGCTAATTTAAAAATGTAACGTTACTAAATGCTTGTGTGTATGTGTAAATAAAGGACTACCCGTCATTGAATAAAATATATAACCCAAGATATTCTAATTGCAATTAGGTAAAATGAAGATTTACTAATACTCACAGAAAATGGTCTTTGGCTGAACAAATTGATCAGTTTTTTAAACTCCAAAGTATTACACATAGTAACAGAAGAAACCTCAATAGCAGTATTTTGTTCAAGGCAAACTTTAATTCATAAAAATTTGTATCCTCCTCCACTAAATGAATCTTTATTTGAAAGCACACATAAGTTCTGTCTATAAGTCTTTTAGTACTTTGATATTGCAGGAGTTGCAATATCAGAAAAAATGAAACAACTTTCATGGAGAAGCACTCCTAAAATCAATAACTGAAAAAAGACTGTTGTAAACCACTAAAAGTCCATCCACACCCTACCCAACCAAAAATAATAATCAATTGCAAAATGCTTAAAATAGTACAAATAAAAAATATTCTATATTAAAGATACCTTATTAAGTCCATTGAAAACCCCTTCGATTCAGCAAATCCCAGATGTTGGCTTTGTTTCCTACCCATACAAATTCGTGAAAAACTAATGAAAAAGTGTTTCCATAAATCCACAGGGGAGGGGAACAAAAGAGAATAAAACAAGGAATAATAAAAATGTATAAATGAACTCTAGAACTAAAGTTGCTTCAATTATTTAAACATTGTATTCCATAAAAGTTGGCATAACAACTGTTATATTTCTGATTATTGAGAATGACACCATTCTTAATTGCTCTCTCATGGCTCTTGCTCCAAAAAGAAAAAGATCCAAGGTTAAAACTATTGTTATATATTGGTGTTACTTCACTGTGGACAAGATGTGTAGATTTTATATCATAATACCTTTTAACAAAGGCAAAAACTTGTATGAGATCGTCTCATGCCATGGGACAACACAATTAACACCCACCCCCTACCAAAGTGTTAATGAGTCAATGCCCTAGTTATACCTATTCTCATTGTCTCATGCCACATGAGACGGTCTCATGCCACATGAGACGGTCTCATACAAGACTTACTCTTGAACAAATTATTCATAACATTGGCCCAAATTTTTGTAATGAAGTTCAGCAAGAATGGTGAACTTCTTTTGTTGAAATGCTTGAAAATATTGAAGCTCTTGCAGCTCTACTTTCTTGATAAATGCTAACTCAATGCGTTTCTCTCTTTCACACTATGCCTTCAAAAGGCCAATACATAATTGGATGCCAAGCAAACCAGAGAACACAAATTGAAGGGCTCAATCATATATAAGTCAATTGCACCTACACATGTATATAACAACACAAACAATTGCATCCAAATAGCAATTGAAGGGGGCTACGATGATCGAGACAATACCTTTAGAGAAGTGATGTCATACGTGGAGTAAAAACGCCTAAAAGAAGTGCTGAAAATTTGCAGGGCATGTAGGGTTGTCGATGATTCTTATTCGGATAACAATGAAATTGGTAAATAATCGTTCAATTCGCCTTTGTATTTGTCCTGATGACAGGGGAAGACGGATCGCGGTGGAAGAGGGGAAGACGAGTTTCGATGGAAGCGTTATAGGGCTAAACTGCAAAGCACAAAGGTTGAGAAGGGTAATAATGTCCAAAAATATTTCCCATAAGCATGTCTCTTTTTAATATAGTATAGATAACATATACCTTTATTTGAATTTTCCTGATTACTTTTTTTTTTATTCTTCGTTTCTTTTTTGGACTTCGTAGTGATTCTTTCATTTGATAACTCTAGGTATAATTGAATAGATCTCTTGTTAAGATAATTTTTCTGACAATATTTTTTGTTTTTTAAAGGTAAAGAAAACTTTTATTTATTCGCAAGAAACAAAAATAAAATTGAGAAGGTCATTGACGAATGTTGTAAGCTAAATCCAACAACAAAATAGTCATGAGATCAATCTTATTTACTATTACATTATAATAATTCAATGGGCTAATTAATGGAGTTCCTACCCAATTTTGTCAAAAGAAAATATGACTCAAATTCTAAGGTGAAGATTCGTCTCACGAATGAGATCATCTGACAATAAAAGACAAAAATTGGTATGACAATGTTTCATAAATGAGACGAGTTTCAAAACAAAGTGAAGTGTAAATTTTGAAATGGAGTGTCATTCTAAATTAAAAGGCATAATTTCATTATGAAAGTATTGTCGTGCTAAAGTAAGGAGATTGTAGTGCAATTACGGCATAATCACTTGGAGTTGTGGTTAACAAGCTGAGCTCTGATGCAGGCCCATCAAATATATTAGCAAAAACCTAATCCAGCACAGTGCTCACACAAGTTATAACCCTTCTTTTACTCTTGCAATTCTTTTGTAATATTTGATATCATAATCATAATCATAATCATCTTTATCTATATAATAGAGCTAGGATTACCTTATTTGATTTTTGGCGGGGTGGCTTCTGATCCATGGATTGTTTTTGGTCGTTTCATCGTGGTCGTTCATTGTTTTCTGTCTTTGTATGTTAGTGGTTATGGTTGGTTTTAATTGCTCATTATTTTGTACTCAATTTAGGGGCTTAGATTTTGGAATCTTTAATCATCTTTTTCTATATATATATTATGCATCCCTTTCATTGTTCTTGTGACGCCCGTGTTTTTGTTCTCATCGTTCTCATGTTTTTTTTTTCTTTTCTATTTTCCAGTTTTTGTATTTGTATAATTCTTGGTTAATACAATTGTTCGGCGCTCAATTGTTGCTTTGGCATGTTTGGTTATTGTTGCAGGGTTGTTTGTTTGTTGTATTAATTGAGCCATGGAAAAGTCGTTGTTTAATGAGAGTGCGGTGAATTGTGCGTTATCTGGTGCATGGACCTTCGACGTTCTATTTTTTTTTCCTGGTGTAATGTTGTCCGTCTGAGTTGCAGATTCGTCGTGTGTTTTTTTTTTTTAATTTGATCATAGATGTGAGTTTTGAAGATTCCGACGACTTCGTCGTTTGTTCATTGTAATACAATTTAATACTAATGATGATATTTTTTTACTCTTTTTTCTATCATTGTTTGGTTATAATATAATGTTGGCAATTTTTTTATGTTCTTTTTCCGTTGTCTTGGTTCGAGGAATTAACTATTTGAGCGAAATGTTTAGTATTAGGATTAGAGATTTTCACTTCTTACTGATTTTATGGTATACCTTCGTTTGTAGTCGGAATAGTAATTATTTGGTGATGTTAATTGATCAAAACTATTAATCGGAGTTTTATTATAATATAAATTATGTGGTGGTTTATTATACAGATACCTGTTAAATTATGAAATCTTTATTTTTCAAAATTTAATTTGTATGCTTATAATCATTAAAAATCTAAATTGGTTTATTTCTTATAATAAAAAAATGGACCATCTTCATTGATTTTGTTTTGTTGTTGTGAAGGAATGGATGAGTTTAATTGATTTTGTGTTGGTATTGTATTTGTTGATCAAATTATAATTAAATATGTATTGTTACCTAAGTATTATTATTTAACATTTATAATATTTGTTTAGTAGAACGTGGGGTTGGTAAATATTTATTTATGCATATTTTTTTTGGATGATTGCGGATCAATGGAAAATAATTGTTTAGTGGGACGTGGAGTTAGTAAATATTTAACCATGCCTATTTTTTTGGATGATTGCGGATAAATGCCTATCTAGTCAAAGATATTTGGGCCGTTTTCAGCAATGTTGCAATATTTTGGGGATAAGTTTCGTTTGGTACGTACGCGATTGGTGGTTATTTGATTTTTTCAAAACATATCAAATTTATATTCAGATTATATTAATGTGGTGCTAATGTTAATGTCATACACTCCAATTGTTCATCGGTTTAAAAAAAATTACAATCAATTTTTATGTTAATATTATGATTTTAAATAAAGTGTGATATGACACTGATAGTTGAAAAATATTATATCACTGTCTAGGTATTATTTTAATTAGATAGTTATTGAATAAATATTTTACATGTGGAAATTGATATTTTTCATATGTAAAGATATATTGTTACTGGTTTTCATATGAGAGCACGTAAAGCACGTGAATGTAAATTTCCGACGAATAAATATTATCTAGGTTTCGTTACTATTCCATTATAAGGTGATTCTTATTTTTTGTTGGGCGAGATTATGATTGTAATTATTTATTGAAATAAAGTTTATTAATAGATATTTTTGAATTAAATATCTTCACCGATTTCTTTTTATTAATTTTTGTTTAAAATTTTCAAATTACGATCTCGAAAAATGTACAAAATAAGTCCAAAGATATTGTAATCATGGTATAATTTGTAACTAAAATATTTTGTTTATGTGTATTTCGTCATTTTTGTATCACGAAATGAGGCATGAGTTGAGGGTCATGGGATGTATTTCGTGTAATGAGGCATGATTATAACGAGGGTCATGGATAATGGTAGTTTCCTATCATGTTATCATATATTTATTACTTGATAATTATTTTTTATATGAAAATTATTAATATTATTGGTATTTTCAATTTTAATATAATTATATTAATATTGAAATAAGTGGAGAATATATGTATTATATAAAAGTATTGTGTTATGATATTATATATTGCATAAATTATGCAATTAAATATTCCACTAAACTTTTAATAATAAATTTGACTATAGTTATAACTAATTTTCATAAACTATGCAATCGAATATTCTACTAAACGTTTAATTGTAAATTTGAGTATAGTTATAACCAATTTCAATTATATTACAATAATGTGATTTTTTTAACAATGCAAAATATACTTTAGGCTACACAGAATATGCGATGATTACAAATTGTTGGATAGATTTTATTTTATTATATGAAAATTTATTACTATTAATAAGACTACTAAAATTGTAGGAGTTTTTTTTCTTTAATAATTTAATGTATATATGTTTGAGTGTGTATATTAATTATCTTAAGCGTAGGAAATATTTACACAAATGTAGCCTATTTATACCCTTAAAAAGTCAACATCTTAACCACTATTTACGGATTTTCAAATATAATGACACAAAATATGAGATAATTGCAAATTGTTAGATAGATTTAATGATGCCGAAAATTGTAGAAGTTTTTTATTAAAGAATTTAATGTATATATGTTTGAATGTGTATCATTCTTTTAAAAGAATTTAATTTATATATGTTTGAGTGTGCATCTTATTTTATGCGTATACATTTATGTTATTATAATACGAAATTTTAATGTGTATCAAAAAAGTTTATTTATGTAAATATTCATAATTTTCAAACTTTTGGAATATTATAAAAAAAATATTGTAATTTAACTTAAATACATTGTCTACCAAACCAGTTTATTTGTTTCAATTTCTATATATCTCCAAGGTTTCCAATTTTATATATTTGTGGTTTTTTCCTTAAAATTAATTTCATTAAACAATCAATTGTCGTGGTTATAAAAACCCCACATACAATCTAATTTTTTTGAAATGGTGTTCATAAATTGATCACAGTAAGTTATTTTTATTGACAAAGTAAAGTGGAATTGGTTCATACATGAACCACTTAAAGAGTATTAGTTGTTTACACTAAAGAGTGTTAGTTGTTTTCACTTAAGAGTATTAATTTTGGAGGGTATTAGTATTTTTAATAAAGTGTATTAGTTGAAGGGTCCATGGTGTATTAGTTGTTTAACTATAGATTATTAATTAGTTACACTAAAGTGTATTAGTTGTTATACTGAAAAATATTGTAAAGTAGTTCATGTAAACATAAATTCATAATAATATAAACATTAAATAAATGTACGTTAAATGTCGACAATGTGAATTTATATTTATATATACACACACGTATATATATATATATATATATATATATATATATATATATATATATATATATATATATAATATGGAAGTTAGGTTTAAAAAAATCAAGGATAAATAAGATTAAACAACAATTAATTTGATATTATATTTTTTTCAACATATATAAGCAACTTCAACATTTATAAATAAAAACAAATTAATTTTTTGTATCATGAACAATTTCAACATTCTTTTTGTATCATGATTTTTTTCTCTAATGTTTAGAAGTATTGTTTAAGAGTGTATATAGAGTGAAATTGATTTATACATTAATTATCGAAGAGCATTAATTATTTTTCATTAAAGAATATTAGTTGTTTTCACTAAAGGGGTATGACTTGTGTATACTTAAGAGTATAAATTTGTTTGCACTAAACAACTAATATTTTTTTGTGAAAACAACTAACACTCTTCGGTGAAAACAACTAACATTTTTTAGTGATAACATTAATGATTATTATAATACGAAATTTTATTAATGTGTATCAAATAAATTGATTTATTTTAAATATCCATAATTTTTAAGCTTTTGGAATATTATAAAAAAAATTGTAATTTAACTTATATACATTGTCTACCAAATCAATTTATTCATTTCGATTTCTATATATCTCCAATCTTTTCCAATTTTATAAATGGGTGCAGATATTCACCCCCACAAAAATATTTTGTTCACCCATTGCTTAGTAATACATACCTTATATTTTAAAGAAGAGAGGTGGATAAATTGAGACAATTTGTAGGTATGAATAGTCGTGTCCTTTGTATATTTATGTATCTTTTTTTCCCCTTAAAATTTCATTAAACAATCCGTTGTCGTCGTGGTTTATGAAAACCCCATTTACAATCTAAAGTTTCATAAACTTTGTACATAAACTGATCACAGCAAGTTAATTTTTGTTTTGTACAGGTTTGTTTTAGTTTTTAATTGGCTAGCTTAATATGTTATTAATGTTATTTTCACAGTATACCTTTGGATCGTCTACTATTTTTTCTAAATCTTGCATATAAATGTTCAGTTATATTCTGCTGGATCAATATTGTTTATTTACTGTATTTCTTATATTTGTTATTGCATGTGTATTTACTTTTCCTTAAATAAAATTAATGTGTTTTTAAACATGCACAGACAATGCCTCTTGGGTTCATCCAGTTATTTTGAAAAAAAAAAATATCAATTTATTCATGTTTACCATTAAAGATGAAAATGATTACCCATTAAGTGGGTTCGTACGTACAGGAATATACTTGCACATGAATTTTTATTTGAAGTTAATACTTATAAAATTGTAGTTTTTAATCGTTCTCTTAATTTGATTAAATTAGTGTATTTAATTAAAAAAATAAAGATTACACATGCTACACTTATATAAAACATATTATCATGAATTTTTAAAATTTATTGACGTTAATACAAAATATCCTTAGTTATCAAATTTGTTTAGAAATTTAGAAAATGAATAGCAGATTAATGAGTAGCCATATGCTTGGATATTAAATGAAGAAATGTTGTGTTACCACGTACGACTGGTAGATTCGGAAAACAACTATACAATATATCAATTGTAGTTGTGTTGTGAAAAAATTGTAACAATTCAGTAATGATAGTTTGTACTTTAAAAATACTTTTAAATTACACAACACCCTAAAGCATTTGGTTGTGGACTGATGACATATTGTATTCCTTTGGAGTAAATTTTACCAGTATTATATGAAAATAGTTAATGATAAGCTTATCATGAAATTATTTTAATATATCGAATACTTGATCAGGAGTATCGATAATCTCACCCGGATTATCATTAATTTAGGTCATCGGTACTATATTGTAATTGTTGTAATTTTTCTTGAATCCAAATTAATGATACTCCTGATGAGATTATTGATACTACTGGTTAAATATTTGATACTTTAAAACAGTTTCATTATAAGCTTATTATGAATCATTTTCATATAAAACCCACTCTTTTAATTAATATCATTACTTTACACGTTTGATTTATACTATATAAAATAAATTTCTTTCAAGATTTGAATAATATGTACAATATTAATATTATTATTACTAATTAGTTAAACATACCCCTGACTTATAATTAATTATGAAAATGCATTCACGATGAACTCACTTTTGATACTAATGTATTTAAGTATCATACATATTAAAAAAAAATCTCTCACATACACACACATATATATTATGGCACTAATTAAGATATTTGACATACCGTTCGTCTCCGAGAACCTTTCACATTTACTTTTTTGTTTATCCCATAATATCTTTCCCATCCCTAAATTTATACATATATTCGTCAAATTAAAATTGATTTCTGTTTCGTTTTTCTAAATGGGATGTGCAAATAATTTCCTATGTAATCATATGTACATTCAATTATTGAATCTATTATATTTATAATTTTACATATTTTAATGTTAATTCAATTTGTATGAAATTGAATGTTAAATTATGATATTCAATTTTTATTTTATATAATTGAATGTTAGTCTAGCTAACAAATTGAATATTATAATTAATGGGTGAATTGAATGTAAGTGACAATTCACGTTTAATTCTGGTCTTCCGTAATAACAATATGGTATGCTTAACAGGGGATTTTTTTTTTTTTTTTTTTTTTTTACAATTAAAGTGCCATGTCATTCAAAATAAATATATTTTCAATTAAAGTGTCATATTAATTTTGGAGTAGGTCTTATATGAGAACGTCTAATGGCATGAGACAATGAGAATAGGTATAACTAGGACATTAACTCATTAACACTTTGGTAGGGGTGGATGTTAATTAGTGTTGTCTCATGCCATGAGACGGTCTACTGCCACTTTAGTATAATAAATATTTTTGATATATTTATTGATTTTTCATTATTTTTTATTTGAATAGTGATGAAAAATAACATAAGGCCATATATATACAATTTAATTTTTTCTAAAAAAGTTTCGATTGCAAGTTAAATTGGTCATTTTAAAGATGATATTGAAGGAAATTAGAACTAATGAATGTTTGTGAAATCAATGAGCTTTATGTGAAATGTAATAATGTTGAAATATACATCGTTCATTGAGATCTATATTGCTCTAGATGCATTTTTGTCACATACGTACTGAAACTGTAAATTTAAAATATTTTTCATTGTTATTAATGTATACCAGTGTTGAGTGAAAATATTTTTTTAGAGAAGAATCATATTTTATATAAATTCCCAAAAATAAAGATTTTTTCTCGATTTATTATGAATATATACTGCTATAACTATTCCGAAGCGAAGGGAAGCAAAAAACGAGCCTCGCTTCTAATATCAACCACACAGGAAAGAAGTCGATTACGTATCGAAGACGGCTAGGAGCGGTGAAATACCAAAGACAAAAAAGATCAGTGAACTATTGAAGTTATCAGTGTGATTGGTTTAAATTTGTTACAAGTGTTGGATTACATAAAAATGATTAAAAAAATCAAGAAGTATAACGGTTTTGATGTCAGAGCAAGAATGATTTTTTAAGGACTGTAACTTTAGGGTGATGTCAAAATTAGGACTTTTAAATCTCCGAGTGTATAATTCAAGGACAATAACTTTTAAAAGTTGTGATGAGGCAAAATCAGCCTAAATCAAATAAAATCGGGTTAACTTCCCCGATTTGGCCTTAACTTCTGGCTTATTAGTATGATTTGGCCTGATTTAGAGTTGAATTTGGACCTAATTTGGGTTGATATGACTAAAATTCACTACTTTTAAAAGTTATTGTACTTAATTTTTTAGCTGAGAGTGTCTCAATCCCCATTTTTCTCGCCTGAAGAGTTACAACCCTCATTTAGGGACTGTAACTTTTTGGGTTAGCAAATTAAGGACCATAACTTTTAAATATGACGAATTGAGACCGAGTCAGGCTGAATTAACCCAAGTTGGCTAATTGACGCGATTTAAGCTAAATTTTGGGCCATAGTGGCAGGAATTCGGGTTGAATTTGGGGGCGATTCTGGCTAATTTGACCTCAATTTGTAATTTTTAGAAGTTACGATCCTTAAATTGTCAGTCCAAAAAAGTTATGGTCCTTATTTTGTCAACACTCATAAGTTACGATCTTTAAAAAAATTACCTCCTCATTTTGCCACCCAAAGGTACGGTTCTTAAATAATTGTACTTTATACTGATTCTTTCATTGTAATGCTCAATTTCAACGACGATATAATATTTTTTTTATTGTATAGATATTATATTATTCTATTTGTAATTGTTTAGGTTTAGAAACAGTTAACTAACAAGTTATGAAGATGTAAGTTTGGTGGTTTTTGTAAAGATCTATGGAACTTTTTTTTTTATAGTTATCTTCAATCATTTCTTATTTTATTTTCTTTGTGTGTTTATTACCATTATTAATAGAGGTTGATTTTCTGAAAATTTCAAAAAATACCATTGATTTTATTATTATGTATTTGTTTTAAAAATACACAAGCTTACTTTTATAATTAAAAAAATCAAATATATAAAAATTATTAATTCTTAGTCAAATTAAATATGAAATCATTTATATATATATATATATATATATATATATATATATATATATATATTAGAGGGCACAACTTTGGTCCCTCAAATTAGTCGGTCCTTGGGCGAATATTGATTCATAAAAAATTATAGTTTGCAATCTATTCACTATTTTACTAATTTCACAAATCTCATCAATAATTCTTACTAAATATACCTACTTAATTTTTTTTATCCAACATTTAATAGTTACTCTCACATTTCTAATAATACTCACCCAAAAATCTCATTCAATTTTCGTACAACCACCAAGTATACCTACTTTCCTACCTCGCTATCTCAGCACGGTAACAAACACGATTAACGTCTTTGCACAAGAAAGTCTATTGGGCAGATGGATTTAAAATTGGGTGGGAGAGAAACCAACAAGGTAATTTGTTCATATTATTTAAAAAAATTATAGTTTTTTTATTCGTATCATACTATTGTACTATTATTTATGT
This sequence comes from Ballota nigra, assembly GCA_947034835.1. NCBI lineage: Eukaryota > Viridiplantae > Streptophyta > Magnoliopsida > Lamiales > Lamiaceae > Ballota > Ballota nigra. Next base: position 36,398,163 of record OX344725.1, read on the forward strand.
TTAAACAATGATGAAAATATTATTGAATCATGTATAAATAATTTACGTTTTCCTCCAAATATTTACGTTGAAACTTGAAATTCAAATTGATCATTTTGAAGATTATGTTGAAGTAAATTAGGTACAATTAAGTCTTTATTGAATGAATACTTATCAAGATTAATTTTTAAAATTCTAATATATTCCTAACTCTAAAAGTTTAGAGTGCATCCAAGTGCTTAGTATGCACTTAAATTTTAGAATACTTCAATTATTTTTTCAATTAGAAATGTATTTTAATAAAATATTCAAGTTATTAAGTAGGGTTTACTCAAGCTATAACTGGTGTATTGTTGATTGTCACTTGGTTTATTATTGATTATTGTTTGAGATTTTAGTTATTATTCATTGAAGCATTATTGATTATTGTTTAAGTTATTTTTGGTTATTAATTGCCATTTACTGAATAATAAAAGGATAAAATTATTATTATTTTTTCATATTTTTGGCAATTCGATTTTTTAAATTCAAGTGTATGTACTTGTGTTTATATTAGAACTATATTTTTTAAAGGCTACTATTAAATATATTCCCGAAAATATTATACGAAGTACAAACCCAATTTACTATGTGAACCCATTAAAAATAATTAAATAATTAATAATTTACTGAACAAACCTCATTATTGACACTTATATTCCTTCCTTTCTAAAATTAAACAAAAAAAATTACACCTCTTTCCATTATAACTCATGATTTTCGAACATCAAAATCTAGGACTCAATTTTTTTAATTAAAGCAGAAAAATATGTTAATTTTCTAATTAAAAGTTAAATATGCATGTAGCGTTTGGATAAGGGCTTTTGCAGCCAGTGGGAAAGAGGAAAAATAAAGCAGAAAATATTTTTTTACAGACCAGAAGCAACAACCATGACAAGTACAAATGTGCAACAAATTATGAATCTATCATTAACCTTACTATTAGATATTCTCATAACAAAGACTTCATTCAAATATGATTCTTTGAGCAAAAGGGCATGAGGATTGGAGGCCAGATAATTGGGTATCAAGTGTGCATAAATCTGGTCAGATATCGTTGAAAGGGCTTTACGAATACTCTCAGTTGATGGTAATATTTTCATTTAACATAGGTGCATTTTAGTTTAAAAATATTTCGGAGTAACATATTTTAGTTTTTTTTTTTAATTCAAACCAATTTGTAGATATTTTTAGTAACAAAAAATATGAGATGTTTGTAAATTATTTATCACATATCTTTTGTATGTCTATTAATTATTTTATTTTATATCCCTTAAAAATTACATGTATGTTGAAAGTAATAATTACTTTAATGTAAAATAAAAATACAAATTGTTCAAATATTTGTTTATTATTTAAAAACTTTAAGAGAACCTGTTTGATGATACAATGATTTTTTCACACACACACACACACACACACACACATATATATATATATATATATATATATATATAATGTTAATGATTTTGTTATAAAAGACGTTACTCTCTCCGATTCGATTTAGATTACCCCTTTTCCATAAAAGGAAAGTTTATTTTTTGTTTTCTCCTTACCCAAAATAGCAAAAAGCAAACACTGCACTTTTTAACTTACCCTTTAAAAACATCATTTATTTACACTCATGTTAGTACTTTATCAATTTATATCCATAAATACTAATAAATAAGTCTTTTATTAAAACCTGTGTCACTTCATTTGAGTCAATCTAAATCGAATCGGATGGAGTCTAAGTTTAGTTCGAAAATGATCATATGTCCACCGGTGGACACAAACTTATATACCCACCGCGAATGAGACAATGACACATAATCAGGGGTCCCACTATTATTTTAGTTGATTACTTAAACTTGTTTATGTGTCATTATCACATTCGCAGTGAAAATATAAGTTTGTGCCCACCTGTGGGCATATGATGAAATTCGAAGTTTAGTTATATGTTAAAAAAAACAAATTGAAATATTTTTGGCATTACAATTTAATTTTAATAAATAATATAGTAAAAAATTGTACTAATATCGTCCGTGCGAAGCACGGGTAGTACGATCACTAGTAAATATATAATAGGAACAACTTCACCTTAAATAAATTTTGGAGGGAAAGTATTGTAGCCGTTGATCAACTTTTCAAGACTTGATCATCACCGTCTATTTTTTTCTTAGTAATTATGGTAAAAAAAAAATTATATCAATCACCATTTAATATGTCCATTTATATAATCCAATTTTGACCCTTTATTTTTATAGATGAATTGTGAATCATTGGATGGATTACTATATTTTAGGAAAAGTTTCATTTTTATCCTATTTATACTCTTCACTTCATTCTTCATCCTCACAATTGGTTGTAAATTTTTAATGTTAGATCGAGATTCTTAAATTTTCTGTTAGTATATTTTTAATTAGAATTAGTCATTATTGCACGATTTATGAATAGGTATATCATATTTTATGTTTTGTACTATTTTTAGTGGATTGTCATGCTATTTGAATATGTATATTAACATTTTTGTTTGTGTGTTTTCATCGAGATTTGGATGTTCGTTGGAGATTTAAGATGCTAAAGATATTTGAAGACATTTATCAGATTTCAAGATTTTCCAAGACACTCATTGGATATTTGTAGATTTATTAATGATTCAATGAGTTTTATCAGAGGTTTGAAGATTTGACGATGATGATGATTTGTAAAAGATTTGAAGATTGTTTTATTTTAAATATTAACATTTTTTATTTCATTGGTATTGAGTTGTATATGAATACTATTATAAGATGTACAATGATGTGAAGGTTTGTTCTATGATGCATCATCAGTTGGGTAATCCTAATCTTTAGTGTTCTTTTGTGGATTTTATTGGCAATTTTCCAATATTTTCAAAGCTAGCAATGTTCATTAATATTAGTCGATTACAACATTTAAGTTTCACTCTAAAAAATATTTTGGTTTCAATTTTATGTCCTGCGCTAGAATTCTGGGTACCTCAAATTGAAATTATAATGCAACTCATTCTATCGCCTTAGTAATTCCAGAATTCATTTATAGATAAATTTAGTTTATTTAATTACTATAACTTGCTTTGTTAATTTGTGGATATTATATTATATAATCATTTATTAAAGTTGTAGGGAAAAAAAATTCCGTCTTGTGGATACACTATTAAAAGATATTTTTATTTTATGGATATCTCTAATTAAGTTTTTGAGGTTGATTGTAGTATATTTCAATTTCTACCTAATATTAAAAAAAAATTAACTATCATATTATGATTTTTTTTATAAAACAAAATGTATTGTGTTGCATAACTAATTTTTATTTTCCATTGATATATGAGATTTTTATGCCAAAATTTTCGCCCATAATTGATTATGATTATATCTATTGATTGTTATAAAAAAAAAAAATTAAAGAAATATTTAGAAGTTATAATTGTGTATATATTTATTTTAGCAATATAAATGTTTGTAACTTAAATTATAATAAATGTATTTATTTTAGTTAATAGATTGATTATAGTACGTGAATAAAGCCTAAATATTTTCACTTTCTATTCAATTTTGTTCATTAAATACCTAAAATCTAGGTATATGGGTATACGTTTAGTATACTTAGTCATGATACCATTACTTTTTTTTTTCATATTCTATTATCAATGTTTAAATATTTTCAATCTCATGTGCATAATATTAGTCAAGTTTTTATAATTACTAAAATTATAAATATATTTACAAATTTTCACATATCTTAGTAATATTTAAATTTAATAATTTAATGAAGAAAAATTTAAATAGTATAAAATTTAATTGTAAATTTAAAAATTTGTAATACTTAATGTCTAGTCCATTAATATTAATCAAGAAAATTATTTTTTTAAGTATTGATAATAGAACTAATCATGGTTAATTTGTTAATCCCTTAAGATTTATATTTTGGAATATTTGGAACCATTTTTAATACTAAGCAATCTACTTAAATTATTCATATTGATTTATGAATAATACTAAATTAAGAATTAAGGTTGACTTTATAATAAAATTTGATACACTAATTTTCAGGCTGATTTAAACAAAATACTTTGCTTATAATTAATATTTGGGATTATGAAATAAAGTTGTTTACGCAGTATTTTTTTTTAGATCTTTATTTTTGAAATATTAACAAATATCTATGAATAATTTTTATTTTAAAAATTCTCATCTTGAACATTTTAAATATTATTTTTTCAATAACATGTACTCTCTTCGTCTCGGAGAACCCTTCACATTTACTTTTTCGTTCATTCCATAATATCCTTCACATCCCTAAATATATGTATATATTCATCAAATTAATATTGATTTCTGTTTAGTTTTCAAAATTGGGATGTGCAAATAATTTCATGCAATCATATGTGCATTCAATTGTAGAATCTATTATATTTACAATTTTACATGTTTGAATGTTAATTCAATTTGTATGAAATTGAGTGTTAAAAGTATGATATTAAATTTTTATTTTTTTATAATGAAATGTCGATCTAAGCTAACGAATTGAATATTATAATTAATGGGTGAATTGAATGTAAATGACAAGACACGTTTAATTCTGACCTTCCGTCATAATAATATGATATGCTCAACAACTTTTTTTTACCATTAAAGTGTCATGTCATTCAAAACAAATATATTTTCAATTACAGTGTCATATTAATTTTGGAATAGGTCTTGTATGAGATCGTCTCATGGCATGAGACAATGGGAATGACTATAACTAGGACATTGACTCATTAACACTTTGGTAGGGGTGAGTGTTAATTTGTGTTGTCTCCTGCCATTTTAGTATAATAAATATTTTTTGATATATTTATAGATTTTTCATTATTTTTTGTTTGAATAGTGATGAAAAATAACGTTTGACCATATATATATATACATTTTAAGTTTTTCTCAAAATGTCTCGAGTGCAAGTCAAATTGGTCATTTTAAATATGACGCTGAAGGAAATTAGAACTAATGAAGGTTGGTGAAATCAATGAGCTTTATGTGAAATGCAATAATGTTGAAATACACATCGTTCATTGAGATTTATATTGCTTTGGATGCATTTTTTTCCATACTGAAACTGTAAATTTAATATGTTTTTCATTATTTTTAACGTATACCAATGTCGGGTGAAAATATTTTTTTTGTAGAAGAATCATATTTTATTTAAATTTTCAAAACTGGAGATTTTCCCTGATTTGTTATGAATATAGGTTTATTGGTGACACAAATCGTCACATGTTTCGTCTAACTGGAGTTTAGTTTGAATATGTAATAAGTGTTGAATGACGTAAAAATGATTAAAAAAAATGCAAGAAGTATAATGGTTTTAATGTCATAACAAAAGTGATTTTTTAAGGATTGTAACTTAAGGAAGATGTCAAAATTAGGACTTTTAAATCTACGAGTGTATAATTTAAGGACAATAACTTTAAAAATTGTTATGATCAGGCCAAATCAGCCTAAATCAAACAAAATTGGGTTAACTTGCCCGATCTGGCCTTAACTTCTGGCTTATTAGTATGATTTGGCCTAATTTAGGGTTGAGTTTGGACCTAATTTGGGTTGATATGACATGGATTCACTACTTTTAAACTTTATTGTCCTTGATTCTCAGCTCGGATGGTCACAATCTCCATTTCTCGCCTGAGGAGTTACAACCCCCATTTAGTGACCGTAAGAGTAAGAATGATTTTTGTTGATAATAAATATTCTTTTAAAAAAACGGTAACTTAGGGGTGATGGAAAAACTAGGAATGTAAATCTCATAGCTAACAATTTAAAGACAATAATTCTTAAAATTCGCGAATTAAGGTCAAGTCATTCTGAATCAAAATAAATTGGACTAATTGAGCTAATTTGGTCTAAAATTTGGGCTTATTGCATGATTTGACCTGTATTCGGTTCACTACTTTTAAAATAGTTGCCCTAAAATTGTCAGCTTGAAGAGTACAATTCACATTTTGCCAGGTTGAAGTGTTATTATCCTCATTTTGCCACCCCCGAATTATGGTCCTTAAAAATATTAATCCCGTACTTGATATTGATTCATTTTCAACAATGACATTATATATTGTTATTAATGTATCGAAAATTTATTGTTTTGTGGAAAATTTTAATTGAATATACATGGTCTAATCTTATTGGTGACATAGATCATCGCATTTTTTGTTACACTAAAACTTAATTTTAAATTCATTATGAGTGTTGGATTGCGTAAAAATGATTAATTTTTTCAAAGTATAATGATATTGATGTTAGAGTAAGAATGGTTTTCATTGACAATCGATAATATTTTTTTACAAAAAAACTGTAACTTAGGGTTGATGGCAAAATTAGGACTTTAAATCTCCTGGCGAACAATTTAAGGGCAATAACTTTTAAAAGTCGTGAATTGAGGTCAAGTTTGAATCAAAACAAATCGAGTTAATTGACCCGATTTTTGCTACATCATATAAGTTTTTTTATGGGTCGTTGCCATGTAGACACCACATCAACGATGGACCTCTACAAATTACCCGTAAGTCTTAATTGACAAGAAAAGTTAAATTGAAGTTTTTTTTATCAAGATTCAAAAGTTTAGCTTAAGATGCAATTTTGAAAAATGACGTGATTTAAATTGCAATTAAGTTTTGGGCAATTTGCTTTGGAGTGCAAAACTTGAGGTGAAATTGCTTAGCACTCATACCTTTCAAATAATTACTCTCCACTTCAAAAGTTGCTATATTATTACATAAATACCATTATAGATTACATTAATGCCCCTAGATCAAAAGTAGCCAACGTTTTTTTCTTTTTGGACTTTTTGTCACTTTTTTTTAATTCATATTCCCCCCCCCCCCCCCTTTTTTGAATTCACACTTTGAATTCAAATTCATATTCTCCCATTTTCATAGAAATTATACCTACTCCTTAACTTCAACATTATTTTCACCATTTCAAATTGAAATATAAATTGCAAATTTAAGTTCCACATTATAATCATCTCATACATTTAATACTCATATTCATATCCCCTAACATTATATTTCCACTTTCGTATTTATATTCCCCCATCATACTCTTATTCATACACTCCAAACATTCATACGCATATTCATATTCCCCAACATTCATACTCATATTCATATTCCCCCAACATTAACTAAATTGTTGAGAAATTAAAAAATATTAACTAAAATATTGAGAAATTAACTAATATTATCATAATAAATACAAATTATTTACCAACTAGAATTTCAGTCCAATATAATCATAACATTCAACATTTCGTAAGTATAAAATATTTCCATATAAAGTTCAAAAAATTTATTGTTAAGTGCAAATATTTCCTTAAAAAGTTCAACATAAAGTTAAAAAGTGCAAAAAAAAATTATTGTTAAGTGCAATTATAATTCGACTATAAGTTCAAAACATAGATTAAAAGCAAATTCATGAACACTGGACCACCAAAGGCAAAATCCAAAAAACCTATCATTCCTTCCTCTCAAGATCTACAAATTTAATTGAATAAAAAAAAAAGAACAATGCTTCATCATTTTCTTTTTGTCCAGGAAAAAATTTGCCAGATTTCAAAATATTGCGAGAAGGAAATGAAAAAAACAGGGCAAAAAGGAAGAAATTGAATCCGACCTCTGCGGTGCTCCACCAGTCGGTTCCAGCGACTGCCATCATTACTCCGGAATCGATCGATCCAGACCTCCCATTCGTCGAGCTCGAAGAAAATTTGTTGAGGAATTGTCAGGCCGTGCCTGGGTGGTAAGCTACGAATGCATTGACGGCACCGACCAGATCTTGGCAAGCTCCTTCTCGACGGCACCGGCTAGATTTTTGTAGAAACTTCAATTTTCAGTATAAATGCACCGCCTAAAATTTAGGAAGTTGAATATGAAATTAATTTTTTTCCATATAGATGCACCGCCTAAATGAGATTTAAGAGGGGGAAGTGATAAATTAAGGGGTTTTTGGAGAGAGAATAAGAATTTTAGAGTAAGAGAAGATTTTGATTTTGATAAGGAAAATTGATTGAGTGAGATGTATATAGGGGAGAGAAAGTGTTTGACTGAAAAGGAAAATGAAAAAAACGGTCGGTTGTGGTGTGCAGGGGTGAGAAATATAGGGGCAATTTGGGAAAAAAAATAGTTGATTGTGGTGGAGAGTAATTTTTTTTTTTTTTTTTGGCTTTAGTGCTAAACAACTTTAAGTTAAAGAATGTAGTGCTAAGGTAATTTCCCCCAAGTCTTTATTGAATGAATACTTATTAAGATTAATTTTTAAAATTTTATTGTATTCATAACTCTAAATGTTTAGAGTGCATCCAAAATGCTTAGTATGCACTTAAATTTTAAAATACTTTATAAATTCATTTATTTTTTCAATTAGAAATGTATTTTTAATCAAATATTCAATTTATTAAGTAGGGTTTACTCAAGTTATAACTGGTATATTGTTGATGGTCACTTGATTTATATTTTTATTATTGGTTGAGATCATTATTGATTACTGTTTAAGTTACTGAATAATAAAAGGATAATTTTTTTCTTCATATTTTTTATTTTCTTATTTTTTTTTTTAAATCCAAGTGTGTGTACTTGTGTTCACAGTAGAACTATATTTTTTAAAGACTACTACTAAATATAACCCTTAAATTAGTATACGAAGTACGAACACAATTTACTATATGCACCAGTTAAAAATAATTAAATTAATAAGGATTTATTGAACAAACCCCATTATTGACAATTACACCCTTTTCCATTTTAATTTACGTTTTTCGAACATCAAAATTTAGGACTCAATTTTTTTAACTAAACCAGGAAAATATATTAATTTTCCAATTAAAAGTTAAATATGCATGTAGCATTTGGATAAGGGCTTTTGCAACTAGAGGGAAAGAGTAAAAATAAAGCAAGAAATTTTTGTTAACCAGACCAGAAATAACAACCATGGCAAGTACAAATGTGCAATAGACTATGAATCTATCACTAATCTTACTTCTAGATACCCTCATAACAAAGACCACGTTCAAATATGTTTTTTTGAGCAAAAGGGCATGAGGATTGAAGGTCAACTAATTGGGTCAGATATATTGAAAAGGGTTAACGAATACTCTCAGTTGATGGTAATATTGTCATTCGACATATGCGCATTTTAGTTTAAAAATATATTGGGGTATGTTTAGGAATTTTGGGATTTTATATAGCCGATTTTTTTTTTTAAATTCAAACTAATTTGTAGATGCTTTTAGTAACAAAAATTATGGGATGTTTGTAAAAAATGTATCACATATTTTTTGTATGTCTATTAATTTTTTTTCTTTGTATCCCTTAAAAATTGCATGAATGTTGAAAGTAATAATTATTTTAATGTAAAAAAATGTAAATTGTTCAAACATTTATTTATTATTTAAAAACTTTAAGAGAATCTACTTGATGATTATATATATATATATAATGTTAATGATTTTGATATAAAAGATGTTATAAGTTTAGTTATATGTTAACAAGAAAACAAATATCTTTGGCATTGAAATTTAATTTTATTAATTATTATAGTAAAATATTGTACTAATATCGTCCGTGCGAAGCACGGGTAGAATGATCACTAGTTTTTTCTTAATCCATAAATTATTGTATTTCAAGTTGACTTTTAAATAATAACGTAAATTAATATTCTTGATTCGTAAATGTAACAGATTATATAAATTGTTTTCATAATATAAAATTGACTGCACGAGATCATTTATTCTCAATTGCATTTCATTTCCTACCATCATACTCCAACTTATAACAATTTACATTACTATAGCTAAAGAAATTTTAGCAATAACAACCCCAACTTCATCTTTAATATAAAAGAAGAGTAGTTCTAGTGTGCACTTAAGTGTATTTTGAAAAAAAAAATCAAAATTAAAATAAAAAATGAGCTTAAAATCCAAATATATGTTATGCACTTGAATGCATGCTAGATTTTGTGTTAAAATAAAGACCAAGGTTTAAATACTAACTCTTCAAACATCCACATTGAGTATATAAGTTGTGCAAAGTTTTTTTTTTTTTTTATCAACAATAATTGGTAAAGTTTTTATAGAGTTGGTTGTAAATTCTCATCCACTCTCAAAATACACCTCCTCAAATACATACATATACTAACTAAATTCAACGGTCAAATCTATGTCTTCAAATAGTCACTCCCCAAAGAATATACAAACTAAAATTAAGATGTGGTAATGATGAAAGAAAGGTCAATGCAAACAAGATATCCACACAATCATGTATGAATGTCTCAACACCCTCCAATACGAGGCATACCCACCTCTATATAACCTCTACACCATGTATTTTCTTCATTTAAAAAAAAAACAGAAAAAGAATAGTGTATTTAAAAAACAAATAAAAGCTCCGTCTTCCCATCATTATCCGTTGTCCAGTCTTTGTGCTTTGATCGTACAAGAATCCCATAAATCATGGGCGCCTGCGCGAGCAAACCCAAGGACTTGGACACTGAGGACGTGCCAGCCCCTGTTGAAGCACCAGTGATAGAGGTGACACCTGTTATCAGTGAAAAGATAGAGGTTGAGACAGAAGCAAAGGTGTGCATTCTTATTACAAAATAATGAAATTATATAGGGTTACCTATTCCATCTGAATATTTCATTTTGCATTTCATCATATTTAAAACATGACACGTATCATGTATTAATATTAGTGTAAACCGGGATGAAATACTAAAATTGAACAAAGAATCCTTGCCAAAAAAAAAAGTGCTCAATGTTGATGCGGCAAAATCCACAATCAACTATATCGCTTGATATCAACAGTAAACACATTAAAACAAAAATAAAGTATGACAAATAAACAACCTTTTTACGCGTCTCACAAATTAGATTTCTTTTTTGGATGAATTATTTAAGGAGGTGAAAGATGGAGATGAACCTTTGGTAGACATATCCGAAGCAGCTCCAGAGACAACTGGAGAAAAAAAGGTCGTTGCAGAAGCAGTTGCAAATAAGGTTGAGGCAATTGTGGAAGAAGCCAAAGAGGAGAAGAAAGAGGTAGCAGAAACAGTTGCAACTGCATAGAAACTACAAATGAAAATAAATTGTTAGGTGGTTTTTTTATTTATTGCATATAGGAGTATCCACTATCATTGAGTCGCAAGGAATAGTTTTTTTTTTCTCTTTGCAAAATACAAGTGATTGCAATTGTTTCAATTTATTTTGGAATATAAATACATTCTATATTTAATTGACTTTTTTTAGTTTTAGTTAATTAACAATAATTACAATTTATTCATTATCTGCAAAATGAAATGGTTTCCACCATGGTTATTTTACAAGATGATTAAATGGAAAATACTTGAAAATCAGAGAGATATGAATAAAGAGATTTTCTATATAAAAGTTAGGAACCAATTGCATTTTGGAAGAGCAAAACAATGTAATAGTATCATTAGAGCCCAGTTCGTTAGTAATTCACTTAAACTAACACTTTATGTACACATGAAATCATTTGTGTCACTTTTTATGTTCCACTCTATATTGCATACCCTAAATGTATGACATGTGGAATTTTTAAAAATATCTAATGGACCACCGCAATTCTAGGTCCATGTGTTAAAAAGCTAGCAGATGAAAGTAGAACATACGATGTGGCACAAAAGAATCCATTGTAAGACTAAAACACAAGTATTCACTAAAATCAAGTCAATTCAAGAATACATAAATAAGTAGAAGATGGTCTGATGTAAATACCCTCTTCTTCCTCTCCCTCTCTTTCAAAATTTTAAAATTCAACTATATTCCACCTTCATCACTTCCACCAAAAAACGACCACAACCCACTGTTGCTCGTTGTCATCATCATGGATAGAGGCATATGCGGATCTATGTTGGGGTTGCACTAGACTAGAGCCCAGTGCAAACCCCAACTGACCTATTATATATATATATATATATATATATATATATATATATATATATATATATATATATATATATATATATATATATATATACATGTAATATATGTATAAACTTAAACAAATAATCCTAAGCCCAGGTCAATATTAGTTCCTACATTTAGTGTTTAATTTGCAAAGCTCAACCCAAAATCTTACAATTTTTGGAAAATAAAATATTTAAAATAGTGTCGTATTTTTTAAAACCCGTGCAAAAAAATAAAAATATATAATATTATCCTACCTATACCATTTTATCTCCCCAAACTATAACAGTATGCATAGCAAATATCATATCAACAACAAACATCATCATATTCAACATCTAACTATATCTAATTAAAAAGAAATTTACACATGTTTATTCAAAATTTGATTTATTCAACATCCTTGCAATTTAATTCAAATAAGGACGAGATATTTGATATGATTATAGTTAACTCGAGTTTTGATGGAGAACTTCTTTTGAACGTCAAATCAATGTTTTGGGTTTAAAGGGGGTATATTAATTAACTTATACAATGAGGAAAAGAAACTAAAAAGAAAAGTATTGACATTTCATGTGTGTCTTAAAAAGGTGTACGTATTAATTATTATTGTTGGAATGTCTTGTACTCTGATTTTGGCACATTTATGGTGCATCAATATATATGTTGATTTGTGAGAGGATTCAAGTTAAAATTTAGATCTATTGGATTGTGAGCGAAGATAATGAAGATTTATTTTATTTTACCAAGGTGGAGATTGTTGAAATTGTGTTGAAATAAAATAGTATTTTTTTGTCGTATTTTGACCCAGTCTATTTTGCCTTATTTTGAGACCCAATTTGTCAGGGGTATTAAATAGACCTATTATTTGACTTATGTAGTTTATGTTTCTTTTTTGTGCATACATGTGTTTTTAGCAGTTATGGTTCAAGAGTAAGTTTTATATGAAAATGGTTTATGATAAGCTTGTCATGAAACTGTTTTAAAGTGTCGAATATTTGACTAGAAGTATTGATAATCTCACCAGAAGTATCATTAATTTGGGTTCCAGAAAATTTACAACAATTACAATGTAATACCACCGACAGGGGCGGATCTACTTGTAGGCAAGGGGGGGCAAGTGCCCCACCTGAACTTATGCATGTAGTATATAATTCTATGCATGATAAGTTGCCTAGCTCAGTGGTAAGTTAAGTTTGTCTCATTGAAAGGATTGCAGGTTTGAGCCCCTGTTGGCTCAATCATTAATAATTTTTCTCATTTTATTATTACTTGTTATTTTGTTATATATGTTTTTTATAATGCAAGGGATTGTGGGTTCGACTCTGTTGGCGCATCCACTAATACTTTTTGTTATTTTTCCATATATCCACTACCCCCATCCATGAACAGGAGATCCTTCAATAAGCTAGAGTTCGAGTTAGAGCGACTAAATGAAGAGAAAGCATTAAGCCTAATTCTTTTTTTTAATATTAATATAATAAAGAAAGACCAAGTTCAGTACTACCTCACTTATACTTTTTGTTATTTTTCATATATACATGCTTTTTACTTAATTGATACATCATAGGCAAATTACTGTGCTAAACGATTTCATGGTGATTTAATTTACAAATTAACATAAATCAAAACCCATCCATTTCAAAATAATAAAGCATCATGATATGTTTTACAGTGTAATGGTCTCACACAAGATCTACTATACATTATAAAAATTTTAATTTAAGATTAACTGTAAATTTATTTTCATACTCCCTCCGTCCCGGTATTAACTTCCCGTTACTTTTGAACACAACAGTTAAGAATGATAATTATATATAGATATAGTACAAGTGATATGATAGAGAGATAAGAGAATAAAATGTATAATGTGTTTAAATGAATGAATGTGAATAAAGTGTATAAATATAATATTATTAGTTGATGTCCAGAAAATGTATGAGAAGTTAATAGTGGGACGGACAAAAATGACAAAATGGAAAGTTAATAACGGGACAGGAAGTATATTTTTGTGCCTCCCTTCATTTTATTCTTGTGTCCGCCACTGACCACCAACCCAGATTAGTGATACTTTTGGTGAGATTATCGATATTTCTGATCAAATATTCGATATTTTATCATGATAGGCTTATCATGAACTATATTCATATAATACTTTGTCATGGTGCAAAGAACTTGTAGCAAAAGGCGAAGCCCTCGCCCCCAGGGCCCCCACCCCCTGGCCCGACAGGATTGGGTGATGGTGCAAAGAACTATTTTCATATAGTGTGTGTGTGTGTGCGTGTTTATTTATTTATTTATTTATTTTGCTGGATGAAACATACTGCCTAAATAGGTTGATGAAAAATATTGGTAAAGGCCCAAAATAGCAAGAGTGGGCCTCAGCCCAAACGCACTCCACCGCTGCAAACCTTCACAACCTCCGATCCGATCTTTCCATCTTTTTTTGCACACACATGCAAACTGACGCAGCGTAAACGTAATAACAACACAGAATTTGGATAAACTATGAAGAAATAAACACATTGATACTATGTATACTAGGTGCAAACTCCACAGAAGAAACTTCATTCATCAAAATATCAAAAGTCTCCTAAAAGAACAAAACCAAAGAATATAAATACTGCAGGAAATAAAAATAAAAGCCCAAAACAATTGGGTCCAACACAAAGCAGTAAATAAAAGCCCAATAACACTAAAATATAAATTAACCACGTTTACGATCCCACTTTTCCATAAAGGCCAAAGCGGTCTCGTCTCCATCATCCTCCCCGGGTAAGAAGCGATTCACCCTCAAATCAGAAGCGGTCTCGTCTCCAAAAGAATTGTCCCCCACAAACGGCACAAGATGCTTAACTTGAACACATCGGTAGTATGAATATGACTCGGCCAACTTCAAACGATAAGCATTCTGGTTAATCTTCTCAATTATTTCCACAGGACCAATCTTGCGAGCAGATAGTTTGTTATACTCACGAGCAGAAAACCGATCCTTAGTCAACACAGCCCAAACGTAATCACCAACCTCAAACTCAAGCGGGCGACGACGAGCATCCACATGCTGCTTGTAACCGGCATTGGCAGCGTGAAGTCGAGCACCGGTCTCCTCGTGAACACGTCGAAGATCTCGAATAAGGTCGTCAGCACGTGCATCAGAAGGGCGAGTAGGGGGAAAGACAAGTAAATCAACAGGACCTCGAGGCACAACAACATACACAACCTCGAAGGGACAAATCCTGTGCTCCGATTACGGGCTGAGTTATGAGCAAATTCCACCTGACTCAAACGGGTATCCCATGATCGAACATTGTCCCCAACCAAGCAGCGAAGCAAATTCCCTAACGAACGATTTACCACCTCAGTCTGACCATTAGTCTGGGGGTGATATGCACTGCTGAAGTCTAACTGAGTATTGGCCATTCGCCATAAACACCGCCAAAAGTAACTCAGAAAGCGAGTATCCCTATTAGACACGATAGAAAGAGGAAGGTCGTGCAAACGATATACCTCTCGAAAAAATAACTAAGCCACATGAACAGCATCCGTGGCTTTCTTGCATGGAATAAAATGGGCCATCTTCGAAAATCGATCAACAACCACAAAGATAGCATCAAAACCTCGTTGAGTACGAGGGAGACCCACCACGAAATCCATGCTGATGGAGGCCCACAGCTGGGACAGGATAGGTAAAGGGCGATAAAGGCCAGCATTGGATGTTGTGCCCTTGGAGACCTGGCACACGCGACAACGTTCCACAAAATAAAACACATCTCGACGTAGCGTGGGCCAAAAGAAACGCTGCTGAATAAGGGCAATGGTACGATCACGGCCAACATGACCAGCTCCGTGCAACTCGCGAATAATCAACAAACGGAGGCTAGTTTGGGGAATGCACAACTGAACACCCCGAAAAAGAAACCCATCAACCCAACGATAACAAGAGTCAGCGCCATCCTCAAGACGAGACAAAATACCAGCAAAGAAAGGATCTGACCCATACGACTCAGGCAGCAACTCAAAGCAAGGAACGCTAGAACGCATATCAGTCAGAATCAGATGACGCCTACTCAAAGCATACTACTCTGTTTGAAGCCCCCGACTTATGCTTCAAGATGAACGTAAACTAGCTGAAGGTAAGTTGCCCACGAGGCATGACGAGAAGAGACTGTATCCTGGGAATTCAAATGCCTTAAAGCATTGTGATCAGTATAAAGAATGAACTCCTGCTGAAAAAAATAGTGTCGCCAATACCGAATAGCACGAATGACAGCATAAAACTCCACATCATAAGCACTATAACGAGGGCCAGTCAACTTCTCGCTGAAGTAAGCAATCGGGCGCCCGGATTGACTCAAAACTGCACTGATTCCCACCTTCGAGGCATTACATTCACATGTAAGCTCGAAGGGACAAGAAAAATTTGGGAGAATCAAAATGGGAGCGCAGGTAAGCTTCTCCTTAATCAAAGAAAAATCAGCATCAGCCTCGGGGGTCCACCGAAATACCTTGCCCTGCATGCAGTCCGTAATCGGTGCCATAATCGAGCTGAAATCATGAATAAGCCGGCGGTAGAAAGAGGCCAAACCATGAAAACTGCGAACTGCCGTAAAAGTAGTAGGAACAGGCCAAGAACGAATTACCTCGATCTTCGTAGTATCAACAAAAATACCCGAAGAAGAGATAACGTACCCCATAAACAAGACACTATCCACCAAAAATGAATACTTCTTCGGAGAAGTAAAGAACTGCTCCTGACGAAGAATCAAGAAAACAGCTCGGAGATGCCCAAGGTGATCGTCGAGAGAACGACTGTAAACCAGGATGTCATCAAAATACACAACAACACATGTCCCAATTAGAGAACGAAGGGCCTGGTTCATGACCCGCATAAAGGTGCTCGGGGCATTAGACAGACCGAAAGGCATCACCAACCACTCATAAAGACCCTCACGCGTTTCAAATGCGGTCTTCCACTCATCACCCGGCCGAATTCGAATCTGATGATAACCACTACGCAAGTCCAACTTGCTGAAAATTAAAGAACCACTCAACTGATCAAGTAAGTCATCGAGATGAGGAATAGGAAACCGGTAACGAACAGTAATCTTGTTAATAGCCCGACTGTCAACACACATCCTCCAGCTACCATCCTTCTTCGGAGTAAGAAGGGTAGGAACAGCACACGGACTCAAACTCTCACGAATGTGGCCACGGCTTAGAAGCTCCTCAACCTGACGACGAAGCTCCTCGTGCTCACTCGGGCTCATCATGTAGTGGGGCCAATTAGGCAAAGAAGCTCCAGGCACTAAATTAATATGATGAATATCTCGAAGGGGGGGAAGGCCCTCGGGCTGCTCCTCTGGAAATAAATCAGCAAACTCCCGTAACAAAGGGTGAACAGGGGCGGGAACCAGTGATGATGCCAACATATCATGAGGCAGCAAAAGAAACAAGGAAGATTTGTCATCCAATTCCCTCTCAAAAGCTGCAGAAGATAATAACAGAACTGGTGGAGAATCCAACCCAATAGGAGTAGCAGAAATATAAGGATACAAAATGATCTTAGTGCCACCAAACAAAAATATATAAGTATTACGATGACCATCGTGAGAAACATGCCTATCAAATTGCTACGGGCGACCTAATAAAAGATGGCAAGCATCCATCGGTACCACATCACACCATACAGAGTCCGAATAATTAGAACTAATTGAAAACGAAACAAGTACACGTTGTCCCACAGTAATAGCGGTACCACGTTGCAACCAAGTTAACTCAAAAGGGGAAGGGTGTGCTTCAGTTTTCAAACACAATTTATCAACAGCAGTAGCAGCAATCACGTTTTCACAAGCTCCCGAATCAACAATAAAACGACATACCTTTCCACCAATAGTACACGTCGAAGAAAAAATTGAATGTCGTTGTGTTTTATCAGGTACTTTCGGTGCCAAAAAATTCCTGCGAAGAACCAAAGTTGGTCCCGTATCACACGTACAATGCTCCACTGGTAAATCCGCATCATCATACTCGTCAAAAACAGGAGGGGTATCATAGTCCCCATCCTCGGCATCCGCAAGCAGTGTACGACGAGGGGGCTGTTTCGGGCACGAAGCAAAATGATGCCTAGGTTCGCCGCACGAGAAACACCTGGCCGGAGGGCCACCACGGGTCACCGGCAACGGCCGACGGGACTGAGCGGGTGGACGACGGGCCCGCCACTGGAGGAGAAGGCGACGACTTCACTGGAATGAGGGCAGGGGAAAAGCGACGCTGGAATTGTCTTTCTAATTAGGCTGCACGTTGTTGGGCCTCAGAAAGGCTTGTTGGGCCCAATAAATTCAAAGTATCCTGATAATTGGGCTTGAGTCCAGCAATATAGCGTGCGGCCAATTGCTCCTGAGAATCGTTCACGTCAACACGAGCAATTAACTGGTGGAACTCGGCCGAATATTCCGCAACCGTTCGCCCACCTTGCCGAATATTGTGGAGAGATTGGAACAACGTACTCCGGTAATTGAACGGAAGAAACTCACGCTGGAGATGCTTTTGGAGTTTAGGCCAAGAAGTAATTTTCGATCTCCCCTGCCGGTGGCGTGTCATACGTAGTTGCTGCCACCAGGCGGTGGCGCGACCGCAGAATCGCGTCGCCACCAGGCCCACGCGGCGATCCTCCGGGACTTGCTTGAATTCAAGGATATCGTCCACAATATTTACCCAATCTAAAAATTCAGCCGGATCGAGGGAACCAGCAAATTCCGGGATGTCAATTCGAAATCCCTGTTCCCAACGAAATGCGCTGCCAATTGCCGGAGGAATATCGCGATGGCGTTGGGCAGCGAAGAGATTGGTCATCGAAATTGTGTCATCCTCATCGAAAGATCCAAAAAAATCCCCATGGTCAAAAGTGGGGTTGTAGTGGTCATCCCGTGAAAAGTGTGTGTATGGAGGTGGGGCCCGTTTAGTGGATGGGTCAGAAGTAGTAGTGGCAAGAATGACTCTTGTTGAACACGTAAAGCTTCGACGGTCTGGGTAAGTGAAAAAATCTGATCACGCATTTCCTCCATGGGATCGACCGCGGGTCCCTTTCCCTTGGCAACTTTTGCAGCCATCAAATAGGAGCGTAGACAGACTCTAGATACCAACCTGACGCAGCGTAAACGTAATAACAACACAGAATCTGGATAAACTATGAAGAAATAAACACCTTGATACAACGTATACTAAGTGCAAACTCAAGAAACTTCATTCATCAAAATATCAAAAGTCCCCTAAAAGAACAAAACCAAAGAATATAAATATTGCAGGAAATAAAAATAAAAGCCCAAAACAATTGGGTCCAACACAAAGCAGTAAATAAAAGTCCAATAACACTCAAAAATAAATTAACCACGTTTACGATCCCACTTTTCCATAAACCCCAAAGCGGTCTCGTCTCCATCACAAATTGTTGATGTAAGTGCGTTGTCGTTTCTTTTTAGAGTCCCACTACTCAAATCCCAAAATCCTCTAAACTCATTACTCACCCCAATTACTAAACATACCCCAATAAAATTTAAAAATTAACATGAACTACTAAACATACTCCATTTTATTCCTATAATATCCCTACCATATCAAAATAAAAAATAACACTTTCTATTTCATATTCTCATAATAATTGTCTCTCTTCTCAAGAAAAAAATATTTATTCCTTCTTACTTTTTAACTTTTGATCGAAATTAAAAAAAAATCTTAAAAAATTAAATATATTTTGAAATATATTATGAAAAATCAACAAAATTTAAAAAAAATATGTAAATTACAAAAATTAATAAAATAAATTCTTAAAAAATATTTTAACAAATAAATAAAATATAAATAATGTTTTAAAAATAAATTAAATTGAAATTTTTTAAATAAAATCTGAAAATAAAAAAACTATGTAAATTTTAAATAATTAAGAAAATGAAATAAATCAAATAAAAAATAAAAAAAATCAAAAGGAAAAAAGTTAGAGCCACATAAAATCAGAAAAATATTTTATAAAAATCAATTCAATCATCGTAAATATTTAACTTAAAAATTAATTAATTTTTATTTAGTTTTGAAGGTTTTTTTTTTTAATTTAGTTAATTTTCTTAAAAAATTAGATTTATTTTTTATTGAATTATTTGGAAGACATAATTAATTTCTTTAAAAATTAACTTTTCAAATTTTAAAGATTTTTATAATTGAATTTCTAAATTTCATATAATTTTATTATTTAAATATTTATCCAATTTTTGTAAATATTTTTCAGATTTAATTCTAACTTTTTTTAGATTTTTCAAATATTTTAAAGGAAAATAAAAAATTTATCAATTTTAATTTAATGTACTAATTTTTAAATTAAATAACTTAAAAACTAAAGTCAAAGTCAATAAAATTTAAAAGATAATTTATCTATATCTATATAAGGATTACTTACTCATTTTATATATGTCTATTATTATTTTTTTTTAAAATGGAGTTTGTTTAGTGGATTTTGGAGTTTAAATAGTGGCACTCTTCTTTTTATGTTGAAGATTTGTTAATTGCTGACATTTTATTAGAGATTGAAGAGGCAACGCCATTTTCTCAGATTTGGAAGATCCCAAATTTTGGTTGATCACAACCGGGCAATCTCCAATTGACGTTTAGGGTAAGGAGGGATTAGTTATTTTTTTAGATGGGATTTGCAGGAGGGGTAATTCCTGATAGATGATCTTCAAGAATTCTTTGGTTGTGCGCTATTGGGAGTGCTGTAGGTATGCATCTTGAAATTTGAAGTACTTGGATTGGATGTATTTCCGGGTCTATAGATTAATATTTGTCTATGGCCTTCGAGACCGATTGATTAACCTTATTTGAAACATTTTATAAGCTTTAATATTTTATATTCCCTCCAAGTAGTTCTGATTGGTGTTTAGTTATAAGCTCTAATATTTTATACTCCCTCCAAATAGTTCTGATTGGTGTTTAGAAAAATTAAAAGGTGTTTGGTTGAACTTATAAAAAAAAAAAAAAAAACTCATAAATTGTCTAAGAACTAATTAGCACTATCAATTTATAAATTGTAAAAAAGTAAATTGGGATTTCTCAACTTATTTTTCTAGCACCTCCATCCCCAACCACCCAACCCGAGACCATCTGATCAAAAAAAAAAAAAATCCTTCTCAAACATGGGATACTTTGAACTAAGAGGGGTGTATTGATTATAGAGTCTATAGGATTTTTTTAGACTTTTAAAGTTTGGGGGTATTCAATCTAGATTTTCAAAAGTCTTTAAAAATCTTAAGGTATTCAATACGGATTTTAAAAAGTCCTTAAAATCTTTAGGTATTCAACAGTCTATGGATTTTAATAATCCATAGATTTTCTTTGATTCTCTTCCAAAATATAAATAGATTTCATCCTCCAAAATCTCTTCTAATAACCAGAGATTTCTACGGATTTTAAAAAATATTAAAAAATATTTAGGTATTCAATAGTCTATGAACTTTTTTTGATTCTCTTCTATTGGGATGTCAACGGGGCGGGGACGGGGGGTCATTCCTCATCCCCGTCCCCACAAAATAAATGAGGAAAATTTTCCCCACATCCCCACCTCACTGGGGATTCCCCGTTCCCAACCTAATTATTTTTTTATCTCATTTTTAAAATATAAAATAAATTAAAAAATATTTAAATTAAAAAATAATCATACACAACAATTACTTTAAGTTGGTGTTAAAAAAAATAATTTAAACAATTTGAAAAACCTCTAATTCTAATATTTTTAATTGACATATATACTAAATTGAAAATTATATAATTTGGAACTAATAACATAATATTAAATAAAATATTAGATGTAATTTTTTATAAATAGTTAATTGAATAGGAAACTATGAAATATTTATTTGTAATGTACTTTAAAATTAAAATTATATATAAATATATTAATTATATAAAAAATAATGCGGCTCCCCGCGGGGAACGAGACGGGGATCCCCGGGGGCTAAGAATACTATCTCGGTCTCCGCCTACAGGGCAAAAAAATTATCCGTCCCCGTTTGCTCTGGGGATTACCCGCCCCGTTCAGAGCAGATCCCCATGGGGATCATAATTCCCCGCCCCGCTATCAAGTCTTCTCTTAAAAAAATATAAATAAATTTTAGAGATTATTACAATTTGGTTCTCTATTAAGACCATTATAACAATTTGGTTCCTTCTATTTTAAAAAATGCAACTAGGTTCTAAAATATTAATAAAAAAATTTCACCCCACCTCACCCACCACACCCCACCCCACCCCACATAACCTATACTAGCTGGCATCCCAAACCCACGCACCCCACTCCTCTCTCTCTTCTCTCTCTCTCTATTCTTCTCTCACTCTCTCGTTCTCTCTCACTCTCTCTCTCTCTCTCTTCTTTTTCTCACACGTCCTCCCCTCCATCTCGCACGCGGCGTCGTCGTCCCTCTCACACGCGGCGCCGCCGCCCTCCCCTTCCTCTCACATGCGGCGCCGCCGCCCTCCCTCTCACACTCTCTCTCCAGCGCCGGCGATCGAACACAGAGGGGGAAGGGCACGGTCGCGGCTTCGTCGCTGCCGGAATCGACGCAGCAGCACCGCCCCCTCTCCCACGCACCGGCTACGCGACCCTCTCTCACACGCCCTTCCTCTCCCACGCGCGGCCCCGCCCTCCATCTCCCACGCACTCAGCGGCGCGGCGCCGCCACGCTCCCTCTAACCGCGAACGGACGTCGCACACCCACCACCACCACCACCACCGATCTGAGAGATTACACCTACCACCACCACCGATCTGAGTACACCCACCATCACCACCAATCTGAGAGATTACATCCACCACCACCACCGATCTAAGCAGAGGGCACTCACCACCAGTAAGTTCGTTTTAATTTTGATGATATATTTTTAGGAGAAAGTCTTCTGGGTTTGTGGGGTGATTTTTTAGGAGGAAGCCTTCTGGGATTATGTGTTTGATGAGGTTCATACTCTGTAGAATCTTTTTGTTTTATTTATTTGTGATTTATTGATGGATTTATTGTTGTTTCATTTTAATTGTGATTTATAGGGATATATTTTTTAGGAGAAGAATGAGGATGAAGATACAGGGATTTAAAGCAGATGAAGACCGTGTTTAAGTTTGATGTTTTTTTGAACAATTTTTTTGTGATTTTTTTTTAACATTTTTTTTGCATATAGGCAAAATGTGTATTTTATGTTATGAACTTGTCAATTTTTTAATTCAAATATGTAATTTTTGAATTTAAAATATGTAATTGATGAAATGAAACATGAGATATTGTACAATTAATAAAAATAAATTTATTTGTGCAAAATATATGTTCAACTTATTTATGTGTAAAATATTTATTCAAAATAAATGATGAAATATAGGATAATGTGTAAAATATTTATTCAAAACTTTTTGTTTAAAATAGTTGTTCAAAAATTTTATTCCAAAAGAAAAGTCCTGCACACATAGAAATGAATAATTAATAGAAAAAAAATCCATGCAAATTTATCTGTTCAAAGTATATTTTGAAATATTTGTGATAAATAGATGTTCAAAATAGTTATTCAAATTTTTTAGGGAATAAAATTGAATAGCGAATCTGGCAAAATAATTATTCAAATTATTATGCTTTTATTTTTTAATAAATTTGAATATTTGTGTCTATTCAAATTATTATAAAAATTGAACATTTGATTAAAATATTAATAAATATAACAATATAAATGAAGGAATATGAGATGATGCACATTTAATAAAAAAATATAATTTATATATGCAAGTATATCTATATGAAATAATTATGCAAAGTTTTTGTGCCGAAAAAATCCCAGAATATACAAAAATAATAATGAATAGAAATAAGAAAAAGAAAAAGTCAAAAAAAAAAAATGGTGATGGGATAGCCCCTGCAGTTGAATAAAAAAAAAAAGCATGGGGAAGGGTGTGGGAGGGGTTGGGTTTGCGCATATGGCTGGGTGGGAGGAGGGTGGAGCTGATGGATAATTTGGTGGGACCAACAAAAAGAGAACCTATTTGTATTTTATTAAAGTAGAGGAACTAAAGATTAATAAACACTAAGGGTCTGTTTGATATGGGTTATTATTTGTATAGGGTAGATTGATATAAAATAGTACGGAGTATAAGAAGTATAGGGAAATATAATATGGAGTCTTAATATGGGTGTTTGATAGATTGTAAAAACAGGTCCATACAATTTTATATTGTGTTTGATAGGGTGTATTAATACCCCGTATAACATGTAGAATTACCATTTAACCTTGTTTTATTTATTTCATGGGACTTGTTTGATAGGGTATTACAACCCAATTGAAATCACTCTTCGTCGATTAAAAAAAAATGAAATCATAGAAATCAATCGGCCAAATTTGAATACGGCCAAATTAACACAAGTTTCAGGTTTATTGCCTTTGCCTTTGCTTTTTTGCCAAATTAACAATTAAGAATTCGGCCAAATTAACAATTAAGAATTCAGCCAAATTAACAATTAAGAATTCGCCCAAATTAAGAATTATGCGAAATTGCCTTTGCTTTTCCAGGTTTATTGCTTCGTCAAATTAACAATTCGACCAAAGTAAATCATACTGCTAATTAAACCATTAACCCGTTAAATTAAATGTCTAATTTTACTCACTAAACACTAAACCGTGCTTCAATTTCATGAAATAAATCTACCAAAAAACGCCGCCGACGGACCTGGACAACACGCGGAGGTCGAGGCTGAAGGACTGGCGGTGGTCGATGGGGGACGGCAGGCGGTGCTCGGCTCTGCTCGACGGTGGTCGCTTGGCGGTTCAATTTGGTGGTCGACGACGGACAGATCCGATTCCAAATATGGCCACACTCCTCAACGACGTACAGATCGGAAATATGGTCGACGACGGGCAACCCAGCGGTGGAGGCAAAGTAGCGAAGCGAGAGAGAGATAGAAGAAGTAGCGATGCGCTCGATTGTGAATCACCGCGCGGTGGTAGCGAAGAGAGAGAGAGAAGCCGACTGATGGGGGTATTTGGGAAATTGGGCTCTTGAAAATAATGTATGGACTTCTAATACAGGGGGTAGGGCATTACTTCATTTGTAAAAGAAATTCTGAAAGCTCGTAAATAAGCCATATAATGTTACAGGGCCAACTTTATTTTATAGGGTCTTATATAGGGTATCAAACACCCATATAAGGCCCTATTACATATATGTACTACCTTTATATGGGCCTAATATAGGCTATCAAACGGACTCTAAGGCTCCACTTGGTAGGCCGTAAAAGGCCATATTATGGGGTGTTTTATAATTAATATTCCACTTGGTAGGGCATACTAAAATAATATCGACCCGTTTCTTATATGCCCGACCCTGTAAAATAGTAAGGCGTAATACCTCCAAAGCACTATTCACCTTTACAAAATTAATTCGGTCCGAAAGGTCGTACTATTTTATTATTGGTTTGTCACACGAACCGCCGCCGCCGGACCACCGCCGGACCGCCGGCGCCGGAAAGTCGCCGGACCGCCGGAAAGTCGCCGGAAAGTCGCCGGACCGCCGCCGGAAAGTCGCCGGAGGCTGCCGGACCTAATTTTTACCTTTTTTATTACTTCCTACCAAGTAAGTATAAGAATTTTGCATAAATTAGTATGACCTTTTTTATATGTCCTACCAAGCAATTTTATATGATTTTTCTATACTAAATTTATGCCTCCTACTAAAATTATTAATGCCTACCAAGTACAACCTAAGGGTAAGAACCTAGTTGTAATCCCCCCTAAATTTTACTCTCTAAAATCTCTTTAAACAACTAGAGACTTCTAATAAGGGCGAGGTATAACGGTGATGGAAATGAAGATGATAATAATAATGTATTTTTTTAACTAACATATTTTTTTTTTTCTAAATAATTTGGATAATTTTTTTTTATATATACAAGTGTGTCTTATATACATTTGCATCTATGGTTTCAGCGAGTCTATGGAAATCCATGTAAATTAATAAAAAAAATGTATTCCATAATCCTGTAAAGTCTATGAAAATCCAAGTAAATCAATAAAAAAAGTCAGTCAAACTCTGCATAGAGTCTATATATTTTCTAAATCCACATACTTTTTAAAGTCCAAAAAAATCCAATAGAATCCCTATTGAATACATCCCTCTAAGATTTGACAAATTCCAATCAGCTAGTCTATTTTTCGCACGACAAACGCAAGCATAATCTTCACCGTAGGTAGGGTTGTAAACGAATCAAACAATTTTGGTTCGATTTGGTATTTGTATTCGAAATTCAGTATTCGTATTCGAAATTTTATAATTCGAATTCGAGTACAAATATTTTTTTTTATTCGATTAGTTATCAAATACAAATACAAATACTATGATATTTGATTCAATATTTGTAGATATTCGATTAAATATTCGGTTAAATATATAATTACATAATTATATATAAATTTAAGTTCATTATAATTATTTTAAGGATATTAACCTTTATAACTTCATCCAACAAGTGGGCTTGTAGGCAATTCTTAATTAAGTATTTTAATTAAAAATATATAATGTAATTTAATTATTAAAAAACTTAACTAATTAAAAAAGAATTGTAGTTCAACACTCTTAATTTGATTATTAAAGTGTTTTTACATGAATTTGATAATTAATTTTTTTTCATTTACTTATTTGATTATGTTATGCAAATTTTTAAGTATATAACTTGTTTGTGAATTCAAACAATGACAATTTGAAATTAATATTTGAATATTGGCAAAGTATTATGTGAATAATACTCACGGTAACTATCACCGTGAACAACAAATTATTAATATCTGACGAAGTGGTATAACTCAAGTCAAATGGTTAAAATCCCACTACCTATGATGCAAAGGTCGTGGGTTCGAACAACAACTTTATCGATAAAAAATACTAATACCTTATGTTGAAATAACTAACATCTTTAGTGAGAATAACTAATACCACTTCAACTAATAGCTTTAATAAAAAAAACTAAATACTATTTGGAGTTGATAATTTTAGTGCAATTCACTGATACTTTTAGTTTAATTTACTAATACCATTCAAACAAGTTTCATTGTGAATATTGTTAGCATAATACCTTCTCTTGAATATTATTTGTTAGGAACATGCTTGAGAAAAAAATCGATTCGAATATTCGTATATTTTCTAATAATTCGATATGAGTTTCAAATCAAATATAAATCACATTTACTATTCGAAAAATATTCGATTCGAATTCGATATTCGAAATAATTTTACGAATATGAATTCAAATATTTTGATATTCGACTCGATTCATTTACATCCCTAACCGTAGTGATGTATCCCTAATAATGTAATTAAACATTTTAATTTATTGTAATTGCAACAGCAAAAATAATGAATAATTCGGTGTCCATTATCAGGTGTAAAACCAAGAAATGGGATGTTGAAAGGGGCGCTTGATTAACAACTTTTCAATGGTAATTGGTGTAGTTAGCATGATTAATGAGAACAAAATCACTATCTCTCCTCCTAAATAAAGTAATCATCACTCCATTTTGATTACCCTATTCTCTTCCTACAATCATCATCCTCTATCACTCCCCTCCATTTTGATTACCCTATTTTCTTCCTACAATCATCATCCTCAATCACTCCCCTAGCAATGGTGTTGCAATTGGAACACTTCTTCCCCTAACATAACATTTTTATTATGAGATCATAGATGGAAATAAATTTGCATTCTCATTAAAAATTGCTAACCAAGCGCCCCCTAACATTAGAAATTATTCTTATCGTTGAAAGAGTCATCAGGTAGCATATCATTAAAATTTTTGCAAGCAATGGCTTAATTAGATAACATTTCACTCTGTTTTTTTTTTTTTAAATGATAATCCTCCTAGGCCCCAGCCACATTCCCACCCCACAATTTGGAGAAACTTGCAACCAGAAAGATCGCGAATGCCCCAACAAATCAAGAACCACTCCACAGTGTGAAAACTCATTCATAGACAAAATGAAAACTACAAGATATAAATGATCTAATAATCAAAGGTTCTTGCTAAACTCACTACATAATTCAACTCTGGCCTCACAGGTCAAAACTAAGGGCGTGAGCCAACAAAAGGTCTTGCTCATAACACATATTAGTAAATTCATCTTCAAAAAATGTATATATGAGAAATCTCCAAGAGATGTCAACTAAAAAGAAAAAACAGCCCGTCAAAAAAGAAAACATTAAAAAATATCCAACAATTTAACTATAGTTATTCCTCCTCAGCTACAGTTCCCTTCTCGCTTACATAAATACCGTCAAGGAATTTTCGTATATCCTTGTTCTTCACATGGCATTTCTGTATACAAACACAAGAATTAAGTTTAGGTTAAGGTAAGGAAGGCATGACTGGCATATGAAGTAATATTAAACAGAAGATAACTTAAATATGTAGACAACATTCCCACATGATCATGATACAATAGAATCCCAGAAACAGAGACCACCCATTACCTGGTTTATCAAAGCAGCCGATCTAGAAACAAGCTCAATGTCATTCCCATTCAATACCAGTTCGTCCTTAACCTTCTCAGATCTCACGATTGTAACCCCTTCAAGCATATCTACCTTCCTCACCTGGTACAACCAACCAAATAAAAATTAGTGATCAACCCCAATTAAAGATTGATGCAGCTAAAAGCTCGTACACATGGATATCTAGAACCTATCAAGAACACAGAGGAGTGGGGCATCACATGAACAGCTAACACATGCCATAAAGCCAGAGAAACTTCCATGATAAACATGACATGGAAATAGAGTTAACTGATACATGTAACCATTACACCTGCGATGAAGATTAATGGAAAAGGCCAGGACTGGTATCTATTGATTTCCATAACCTAAGACTAACTTATCCATAGATGATTAATGACATAATCACAGACAATTGCTTTCAGGACTGATTCTAAGTTCTAACATCCGTATATCAAATAGAGGAGAAGGGGGGGGGGGCATTTGAAACATACAAACATCTTCAATCAAGCCAAGGACGCAACGATACAAGCATAATTATTTAGCGGTTTGAAAAACAACAAAAAAAAAATAAAAATTCACACGGCATCAAAACTATTCCCGTTCACAAAGCTTAACCATTACCAAATAAAAAATAACGCATGATAAGCATGACATCTGAAAATATAGTTAACTGATACATTTAACCACTACACCTGTGATGAAGGTTAAAGGAAAAGGCACGGTTGGTATCAATCGATTTCCATAACCTAAGACTAACTTAACCATAAATGATTATCATCCATACTTGAGCATTGGACATTATTTTTTTCTAGTATAAAGCATTTAAATCAGGAAAACAGCTTCAGTCAAACCAATGATGCAACGATACAAGCATACTTATATAGAGGCTTAAACAACAAAAACAATTAGCGTTCGCAAAGCTGTAACCATTTCCAAAGAAAGAAAGAAAAGCAGCCAATAAATAAAGAAAATTAAGTAAAAATTAGAAATAAGAACTTCACGTACCTTCTTTTCGCCAAGGAAGTTACGGATCTCAATAGCTGTACCGTTATTAGAGATTGATGCATTGATCGGAAAGTGAGCATAAACAAACCGCATCTTGTAACGGTAACCCTTGGTGACACCGTTGATCAGATTGTGCACGTGGCTCAGCGCTGTGCGAATGGCGGCGGTAGTTTTCCGGCTGCCGAACCAAGCGTCGATCTTCAGCTTCTTCTCTCCGGTTTCTCCATCGGTGATTAGCTGGAAATCAAGGTTCAAATGCTTAAAATTGCGGGAGAGTTTTCCCCTTGGTCCTTCGACCTCGATCACCTTGGCATTGACCTTAATCTTAACGCCGTCGGGGATGTCCATGGTGTGGGTCGAGAGGATCGTCTTCATTTTTGCGTGTGTTTGATTCTCTCGACCTTCGCCACTCGTAAATGAACAGGAACAAAACCCTAGTTTGGGGTGAAGGGGAAGGAGAAAAACCCTAGATTTTATTTAAACAGCTTACTGTTGGAGCAACAAGGGGTTTTTTTTTTTCTTTTTAAGGTAGCAACAGTGGGCTTATTATTGGGCTTAATATATATATAAAGTGTCAAGCTATATACCCTCCCAATATTTGGAGATACACCTCCATACTTTACACCTCTCACAAATAATATATTTAGATTTTAATACACGCCTCAAAATCTATTTAGACAACAGAAATAGCTAAAAATTTAAATAATTGAAAATAAATCTAAAAAAACTTCATGTATATCAAAGTCAAAATTTGTTATTTCCTTCTATCAGAAGGATGGAAAAATTATTGTTTGTTTGATTAAAATGTGGGAATAATTATTTATTTTTTCGATCCTTTTGTAGGGATTGAAAATTTGAACCTGCAAAAGTTGGGGAAATTGTTTGAGGAGTTTGGGAGAATTGGATCTCCATAGAATTGGGGGAAGTGTTGCGGGCGTTGGGAAAGGGGGGATTGAGGGAGGGGTATCGGTGAAGAGGGGTTGGGGAAATTGGGGGAGGGGACGAGGGGGCGTGGGGAAGGAGGGGTTGGGTGGGGGGGGATTGGGATTGGGGGGAGGGGTAGCGTGGAGGTGGCAGGAAAAGAGTATTAAAATTAGTAATTTATTTATTGGGTAAAGGGTATATTAGGTAGTTTATAATATATGTATAGGTGTATCTATAAATATTGGAGAGGTATATAATCAGATCCATATATAAAATCTTAAAAAATTCCTTTTTTTTTTTTGAAAAGAAAATCTTAATACATTCCCTAACAAATATTAGGGTACGGATCTTCTTATCCACAGTTTAGTTCATAGCCTAAATTTTCAATTCAACCCCAAGAAAAAGAAAACAAGTGTAATTATAATGCTTCATTAAAACAAAATCGGGATTATATATTTGTAAGTCTCGTAATTTTGCACTATTTTGAATTAGATCCACATGAATCACAGATTTTGATATTGGTCCCGTAAGTTTGGAAGTTTTTTTTATTTTAGTCCTTTTAAAACTTATAGGACCAAAATCAAAACGTATAATACGATTTTTTTTTAAAAGAATTCAAACTTACTGGATCAATATAAAAAAATCAAGGTAAAACCGTAAAAGGACTAAAATCAAAATAATCTCAAACTTACAGGACCAATATCAAAACATGTAATTCAAGTGGACCAAATTCAAAACAGTGCAAAGTTACGGGACTTACAAATATATAATCCCAGCAAAATCATTATCTCTCTCACTAAATAAAGTATTCACTACTCAATTTTGATTAACCTCACCAACAAACATTTGTTGTCCACTTCTATTTAAAAATTGGGGCATGACACTAGTAATATAACTATCATTGGAACAATCATTCCCCCAACATATCATTTATATTATGGGGGCATAGATGAAAAATAAATTTTTATTCTCATTACCATTGAAGTATTGCTAACCAAACGCCTCCCGAATAATATTCGAATTGTTTTTTCCGAACAAACGACCATTGTTATAAAAATAAAAATAAATAAAAAAAACTACCGAGTAATAGTTACATAAAGCATACTAGAAAACATATTTTTGTAAGTTTGACATGTTAAAATATATAAAATTAAGTAAACAAAATTCTTCTCGGACATTAATTTAATTTGGAAATTGAAACCTATTCTTTTATGTAAAGACTTGAAATTCATTCTTAAAATGAGAAAATTGTAAATGGTTTACGTGGTACTCTAACCTATCAAACAGGTCCAAAGAGAGTTTGTAGATGATGTATTAAAATGACAAAACTGGTATTTGGACAATTTGAAAAAACGGGTGCGGTTTCTGGCACTTCACAAATTAATACAATTATAAAAAAAATTAAAAGTATTGGTCGTTTGACCAAAATGGGTGAACATTCATGTAGTATTATTTAGTCAAAGTGACTAGCTCCCATTTGGAGCCCTTATTTGCAGTAGTCATCTCTTTTCATAGCATATATTTATTTTATAATCATAGATATTAGTATCATATTTAGATGACGTTACTCTACTTCTCTCGAGCTTTGAGAAACGAAGATAAACAAGAAGATTGATTTTTATATTATATATTAATGATTAACCCATATCGAATTATTTTATAAATTCATATGCATCTTTTTAGCTACTCAAACTTTCAAAATAGGAGTAGAAAATTCTATGAAGAATATTAAATTAAAATCATATAAAATAAACTAAAATTTTGTAATAGACTATAGAATGGAATATTAAAATCATATAAAATAAACTAATATTTTGTACGTCAAACAATATTAACTTGTAGTGATACATTTTACATTAATATTCCTTTCAAGAAAATATAACACTGCAAAATGTCAAAATTGCACATGATATCGAACAAATAAGGCACCGAAAAGCCATTCTAAAGTGGGATGTATATTACAAATTGTTAGTAACTCTTAAGTCAGATGTATATAGCATTTTCTGGATTTTAACAGCACTGTTGAACGTTCTTCAGCCTTATTACATGAGCAAATGGACCTATTCATCAGTACAAATTCATAAATACTCAATTTATTTACAAATATAAGAGAAGCAGAATCTAAGATTAAATGATACTCTCTCAACTAGCAAAGTGCTCAGCATTCTACAGACACAAGGATTTTTAGATGCACATGCCAATAGATTATCCATGGTTCATAAAAAATTAACATAACAGACAACAATAGATGGCGAATATCCAAATTTGTAAAATTAGCCAGCAAATATCCAAAATAAAATAATCCAAAAGAAATACATTATGACTGTCAAAACTTAGGATGGAAAAACATAAATTCACCATAAACGATCTGCTATAACAGGACCATGATAGCAACTCATGATACTACTTTTCAACACACACAACCCAAAAGGATATTTCATTATATAAACTAAGCAGTAGCAGATTGAGCAGCAAGCCTCTTCCTAGCTTCCTCAATGATAGACAACTTAATACCTTTGCCCTTTGGAAGAGACACCCAGGGCTTAGTACCCTTGCCAATCGTATAAACATTGCCCAATCGAGTGGCAAACTCGTGACCAGTAGCATCCTGGACATGAATAGTCTCGAAGCTTCCCTTCTGCTTCTCACGGTTCTTGATCACTCCAACACGCCCTCTGTTCCTACCACCAGTCACCATCACAACATTCCCTACATCAAATTTGATGAAGTCAACAATTTTATTGCTCTCTAGATCAAGCTTGATTGTGTCATTTGCCTTAATGAGAGGATCAGGGTAACGAATGGTCCTTCCATCATATGTGTTGAGGTAAGGAATACCCTTCTTCCCAAACTGAACTGATCGAACTTTGCATAGCTTGAACTGCATAGCCAAATAATAGATTATTCACAATGTCGGATATGGTAATTGTGAAAATAAAAAACACAATTCAAAATAGTTCAGAAAACTAATAGAAAGGAATATTAAAGAGTGCATGAAAACAGATTCAACTTTCTCATAATTCTTCCCAGCATTATACTAATTTTGTGAAATTCCTATAATAAATTCTACATTAACTTAGTGCTGCATAAATGTTAATCACCAACAGATAGCAGACAATTTCATGGAATGAAAATGAAAATTCTAAATACAACAAAAATTAAAACTAGAAATGCAGAGAACAAACCTTGGCTTCCTCATCGCGGATGGAGTGGAGCCTGAATCGACCCTTGGTATCATAAAGAAGGCGGAAATTCTCATTGGTCTTTGGGATAGAGACGACATCTAAAAAACGAGATATAGCCTTTTAATTACAGAAAAAATTCAAGAAAAAAAAACATTAATATTTCAGAAAAGAAACCTATCTGTTCCTAGAGTGAATCAAATAAATATATATTCCTAAAGGGAATCCCCCGAAATATATATATTGCCACAATTTTTAAGTCACTGAACAAGTTCAAGATCACATGGCTAGTAAAATAAGTCATTAAAACAAAGCGAGTAAAGAAAACAAAAGTTATAGAGGAATGCATACCCATGAAACCAGAAGGATATGTCTTGTCAGTCCTAACCTTTCCATCAACAAGGACATGACGCTGCATCAAAATAGCAATGACCTCACGGTAGGTAAGGGCATACTTCAGCCTATTACGCAGAATTAGAATCAACGGCAAGCATTCCCTGGATTTGTGGGGTCCAGATGATGGTTTGGGGGCCTGTATCCAGATGAAACGAAAATTAAAATACAATTATAGAATACAGCAGGGTCATAGTTAAGCGATTTGTAAGTTATAAAATACAAATCAGGGTAATTACTTACAAAAGCTCCACCAAGCTTGTCCAACATCCAATGCTTCGGGGCATTGAGCCTCTTCAAGTGTTTCTTCAAACCTCTCGCCTGTAATTCAACATAGCATTGGAAAACAGGTAGACGTTATTACTGGGCTAGAAACAGGAGGTCATAAATAATCAACAAGAAGCAATTAAGCTCAGTTTTGGAATAAGTAAATCCAGATGTCTATTATTACTATGAAAGAACTCATGTTAGATCTCAGTATCAAATGGCATTGTGTGTCAAATTACCAAAAAGAGACCAGTTTTTTATCGAAGATAAACACAAGGAAGACCTAATTTTACACTGACAACTTTACTTTAGATCAACGTAGAAGGAAAAGCTGAAAATATACTGAGAATATTCGAATGGCACAAAAATAAACAGAGCAACAAAAACATCATAAGGCAACATAAATTAGGATGATTAAAATTATTACTGAAAGAATCTACATAAACAGTTACAAGAAAAAAACCGAAGACTAATGAATCATCAGATTTCATGCATATCAATTTTTTTTACAAAAAAAAAAAAAAAAAAAAAAAAATCCATAACGACTGAAACCAGCATCATACAAAACAAACGATCTCGAACACTACAAAAGTTCCAGGAAAATAAATCATTAAAGAATGCCGAAGATTAAACGATAATTAAGCTCAACATTTTTCGATCATCGACAATATTATCATAGAAGAGGCAGGAAACCAACCATTTTGGAGATGGATGTGAGATTCTACGGCTGCGCCTCCTCTCTCCCGCTCAGCTCCTGGAAGATATGATAAACCTAGAGCGACTGCCGAAGGAATATAAACCTAGCTACACCCAAATTATATACGGATATGAATCAAGAAGAGAATAAAAACCCTAATGGGCTGTTAACTTGTGAGCAACAATGGGCCTATTAATGGGCTTACAAATAAATAATTTTTTTCTTTATCTTTTCGTGTATTTGGGCTTTAGAGAATATTACTATAAATTATAGTTATAGTTATTCCATAACAGATAATATTATATTGCTAGAAAATCCATCCGATCAAGAGTTTTTCTTGTTTTTATTTGAGCAATAATTATATTTGGGTTATGGTAGTCGGCACATATATTCAATCCCCGAATTAAACATAAATGATGATCGAATCCAGGGTTGTAAACGAATTAAACAATTTTGGTTCGATTTGATATTTGTATTCGAAATTCGGTATTCGTATTCGAAATTTTATAATTCGAATTCGAGTATAAATAATTTTATATGATTCGATTAGTTATCAAATACAAATACAAATACTATGATATTTGATTCGATATTCGTAAATATTCGGTTAAATATATAATTATATAATAATAGTAATAATAAATATAATTATTTATAAATTTAAATCAATTATAATTATTTTAAGGATATTAACCTTTATAATTTCATCAAATAAGTGAGCTTTTAGGCAATTCTTAATTAAATATTTTGATTAAAATATATTAAATGTAATTTAATTATTAAAAACTTAACAAATTAAAAAAGAATTGCAGGTCAACACTCTTAATTTGATTATTCAAGTGTTTTTTCCATGAATTTGATAATGAACTTTATTTCATTTACTTACTTGATTATGTTATGCAAATTTTAAGTTTATAGCTTGTTTGTGAATTCAAACAATGACAATTTTGAAATAAATATTTGAATATTGACAAAGTATTATATGAACAACGAATTACTAATATTTCACAAAGTGGTGTAACTCGAGTGGTTAAAATCTCACTACCTATGATACAAAGGTTATGAATTCGAGTCACAACTTTATCTATAAAAAAAATACTAATACCTTATGTTGAAACAACTAATATCTTTAGTGAGAATAACTAATACCACTTCAACTAATATCTTTAATAAAAATAACTAAATACCCTTTGGAGCTGATAACTATAGTGCAATTCACTGATACTTTTAGTTTAATTTACAAATACCCTTCAAACAAGTTTCAGTATGAATATTGTTCACATAATACCTTCTCTTAAATATTATTTGTTAGGAACATGCTTGAGAAAAAAAATCGATTCGAATATTCGACTCAAGTATTCGTATATTTTCTATTAATTCGATATAAGTTTCAAATCAAATATAAATCACATTTACTGTTCGAAAAATATTCGATTCGAATTCGATATTCAGAATAATTTCACAAATTCAAATTCAAACACAGTGGTATTCGACTCGATTCGATTCGTTTACATCCCTAATCGAAGCTAAGATGATTTATATATATATATATATATATATATATATATATATATATATATATATATAAATTTAGTATTTGAATTGAAGCAGAAAACTTTTTTAAAGAAAAATTGATATTTAAATTAAAATTGAAGCAAGGAAGTGTAGAAAATCACAAAGTGAAACATTTTAGGGCTCATCATCATAGACATGTATCTCAATTCAGTATTATTGTGCTTAAACTGAAATTCATTATACAGAGAATTATTTAACCAACCTAATAACTACTAACTACTACTTAAAATAAAACGCTGCGTTTATGATAGAAAACATAAAAAAAGGGGAATGACACTTCTTTTAAGTATGTAGGCTTCCAGCGTCTTTGTATATCATATAATATGTTTGCCTTCATCCTGTATAGTTTTCCACACACCCCCCCCCCCCCCTCGGGCAAGTTGGAGAAGGGTGATAGGATTACACATTCTCAACTTGGACATAAAAGTACATAAATAATTCACAGTAAGCACCTTTGTGAAAAAGTCAGCAAGTTGATGACATGTAGGTACAAAAGAAGGAGCCACAAAACCATCTTTATAACGATCACGAACATAATGATAATCAATTTCCAAATGTTTCGTACGCTCATGGAAAACCGGATTGTCTGTAATATGCAACACAACCTTGTTGTCACACCACAGTGAAATAGAAAGAGGAATATGAACATCAAATTTGAAGCAATATACGTGATCCATTGTAATTCACATACAGTAGTGCTCAATGCTCTATACTCGGTCTCAACGGAGAACCTGAAAACCGTAGTTCTTACTTTTTCAGGAAATAAGTGCACCACCAAACAACACACAACAACCAGTTATCGACCTTCGAGTATCCTTGCAAGCGGCCCAATCGATATCATTATAAGCTTGCAAAGATAAAGAACCAACGAAAGGATTGAAAAATACCCAAGGAAGAGGTACCTCACAAGTATCTCAGCACATGAGTAATAGCTTCCCAATGACCCGAGCATGGAGCAGTAACAAACTAACTCAACTGTTGGACAACATAAGTAAGATCGGGTCGAGTCATATTCAAATAAAGAAGACCTCTAATGAGCCTTCTATATCTATCAGGATGTGGAAAAGGATCACCATCATTCTCTTGTAAATGTAAGTCGTGTGGAAGAGAAGTAGAGGCTGGTTAATAGACTTTAACACCCGTATCAACAAGAATGTCACGTATATACTTATGTTGACACAAGTACATGGAGATGTTGTTGCTATCTCAACACCAAGAAAATACTTGGCTACACCCAAGTCTTTGATCATAAATTAAGCATCCAAAAAACCTTTGAGGTCACAAACCAATTGGTTATCAGAACTTGTAAGTAAAATATCATCCATAAATGAGCATTGCCAAAAACTAATCACCTCTGGTCATAGTAAATAAACAATGATCAAACTTCGATTTTGCCAAACCAAAAATAGACAATTTAGCACATAGATTTGAATTCCACT
This sequence comes from Ballota nigra, assembly GCA_947034835.1. Taxonomy (NCBI): domain Eukaryota; kingdom Viridiplantae; phylum Streptophyta; class Magnoliopsida; order Lamiales; family Lamiaceae; genus Ballota; species Ballota nigra. Next base: position 36,436,177 of record OX344725.1, read on the forward strand.
CCTAATAAGCTTGTTTAAGGCCATAAAGACTATTTGCAAGCTTACATACCTGGTGTTTGCCACCTTTAAAATAACCCTGTATACGTCTTGTGGTAGATGCCCATGTAAAAAAAATTTGTTCATGTCCAACTGATGAATCTCTCAACGTTTTAATGTGGCCATAGAAAGAAAAAATCTAACTGTGACCAGCTTTGCAACAGGAGAAAAATAGTAAAAATAATCCACACAGTGAACTTATGTATAGCCCTTAGCCACTAATCTGGCTTTGTAACGTACATATACACCCTATCCTCCATATATTCATTTTCTACCTTCTTGCCAATTTCACAATCACAATGCAACAAGGACACTACAATGTTACTTCCTTGAATTAGAGTTTTAAGTTCCCTTTTTATTTTATAATGGAACATTGCTTTCCCCATACCTTTGACAAATAGTGTCCCAAAGATGCTTAAAAGTTTCAATTTGCACAAAAGTATCACTAAGTTTTTTTGACAGAGTATTCAAAATCCAAGACAAAACGGTAGAATCGACTTTGTGCCACATAGCATAGTAATCATCATTTTCATCAGGCATATGTAATTGTCCATTAATAAATTGAAGCTTCGTCTTCGCTGCTAAGACTATTAATAACAATTTCTTCCATGGAATAAAAGTTGGACTACCTTTGAGATGATGAGGAATAAGAATCGGGATGATCAGATCCGTGAAGATAATATAGACTATCTTAAAAAATTACCAACCTTTGTGAAGTAACATTCGATCCCAAAGTATCCCTAGCATCAGGTTGGATCTTTGCCCAGGGATTTCTAGTATTCCGTCTGCACGCCATGGTAAAATCGGACTTAAAATGGAGTTAAAAGAACATAGAATCGAATAATCGGAGCAAATTTCAAAGAATGAACCATAAACTGATACCATGTAGAAAATCAAAGTGAAACATTTTAGGGCTCGTCATCATAGACATTTATCTCAATTCAGTATTATTGTGCTTAAAGTGAAATCCATTGTACAGGGAATTATTTAACCAACCTAATAACTGCTACTTAAAACAAAACGTTGTATTTTTTGTAAAAAAACTTAAAAAGCAAATGACGCTTCTTTTAAGTATGTAGGCTTACGACGTCTTCGTATATCATTTAATATGTTTGCCTTCATCCTATATAGTTTTCAGGAAGAGTTAAAATTCATTAAATAATAAAAATAAAAATAGGATACATATCAGTTGGTTGGGGAATAGGGAAGCAATTTAGGGGGATGATTGTAGGGGGGAGAATACTAATCAAAAGAGTAATTTTTTTTTTTTATCAGGAAAATTTAATTTTCATTAAGCACCAACAGTTCTTACAACTTCAATAAGGTGAGAGGTTTACCTCAAATGAGCACATCCCATGACACCTAGCAAAACAAAACTCACATAATACAAACTTAATCTTTTCAACTATATACATAAGAATGGGTTCAGAAACCAATCCAAAATTTTGGCGTTCTGCTTCCATTCCTTGTAGTGTTTCATCCAATTCTAACAAATTGTCTTGAGCTTGATTATCAATCTATTAGTTAGCACAGTTTCTCCTATGAAGATGCACTCATTTATCGCCTTCCAAAGTAGCCACACTCCACATTTCCAAATACAAATCGCCAAGCATTTCTCCATTTTACCCCTCCGTAAACTTTTGAACTGTAACAAGCACTCTCTCAGACATGATGACAACACAGTTGCTACACCCATCCACCTTGCACAACTCATCCAAAAACATGAGAAACAGTGCACTCAAAGAAAATATGCTTAACAGACTCAAGTTCGATATTACAAAAAGGGCACACATTATTAACTGATGTAGGAACGATGCCCCTTTGCAGCAGCAGGTCCAAGGTCGGTAATTGTTTCTTAATCACTCTTCACACATGAACACGTACCTTCGGTGGTGCCCAGTTTCTCCAAATCATTTTGTACTCCTTCCTTCGTTCTAAAACTTCTCCATTTTTTCTATACATTAGTCAGTTATATGCTTCCTTGACATTGTATATTCCATTCATCGCCTTGTTCCATCTCCAGAGATCAAGTTCTTCTTGCCTTGGTGTAAACCTGTTAATCATAGCAGAACGTTTGGTAAGCACTTCAAGATCCCTATTAGTTAGATTCCTCCTCCAACTCCATTTCCAAGCCCACTCCCCCCCCCCCCTCTCCACTCACCCATCTCCCAGATACATGCATCCTTACAACTATTTAATCTATACAATCTAGCAAATTTATCTTTTAGAAGCTCCACACTTGTCCAACGATCCCACCAGAAATGTGTTTCTTTCCATTCACCCACATTCCTCTCTAAAAAAAAAGCTTTTTTGCCCTTCCTCAACACACTTTAACACCTCCCCCCACCATCCCTCAATAAATCTTTTTCTCATACATCCCTCACCCCCACCTCTAACACCCCAGATTGAACCCCAACGGGATTTAATTACCCGAACCCACAATCTCTCACTCTCATTTAAGAATCTACAAGTCCACTTCTCAATAAGTGTCATATTAAATTACTAAAGGTCTTTTACCCCAAGCCACCCTCTCAAGTTTAGATAGACAAATCGAATGTCAACTTATAAGAGATGTTTTCGACTTACACTCACCCCCCCCCCCCACCCCCACCCCCACCCCACCCCCACCCCCACCCCCACCCCCAAAAAAATTCCTTTGTAACGATTATATTTCTCTCAATACATTTTTGGGCACGCGGAAGGTAGATAAGAGATAGACTTGTAAAGAAGCAAGCACCAAATTTACAAATGTTAATCTTTCACCGTACGAAATTATCAAACTTTCCCATTTTTTTAACCTGCTCTTTATTTTTTGAATCGCGTAGTTCTTGTTGGTGATCGGTTTTAATCGTGAGGATTAGTGGTTGTTTTTAACCGAATTTAGAATCACCAAACAAGAACGTGTGATTGATTACCACCGTAAATGGTAAATTTGATAGTTCGGGTTATAAAATCGTAAATACGAGAGTTGAATACGTATTTATTTCGTATGTGTGTACGTTTAGGTGTATGAGTGTGTGTATTTGGAGTGTTTGTGAATTTGAACTTAAAATTTATTACTGGAGAACAACTATTTATACTAATTCACCAAGTAGGTGGTGTACATGACTCTTGGACTTCCAAGCTTGCATGCTTGACATGTGTCATTTGACCTTGTTTGACCTTATCTAAGCTAAAACTTAGTTACAAAGTCTTGTGTTTGGTCTTATCTCGGATTCATTGTTGTTCGTCTTGGTTGGCTTGGTTGGTCCAATACGTTCTTTTGGTAAGAGTTGTTCGCCTCTTGAGGTTGTGGTTCATAAGTTGTTCGTCTTTATGTTCCTTGTAGGCAGGCTTCGGGATCTTTGTCCTTTGTTCGTCATGTATCTAGCCGGTTTGTTATGAGATTTTGTGTTGTACACCTCTTTAGCTGGTAGATGCACCACCTCTTGACAATGTTGTTCATCATTTATGACCTAATGTAGGGTTCATATTTGGCCTCAGACCTTTGGACTTGTTCGCAAGAATGTTATTCGTCAACAGTGTTGTTCGTCGGTTAACACACCTCCCAAATCGATGAATGCACTCCCATTTTGACTATCCTTGTTAGCCATTTCTGGTTAGGATATGTTGCTTCATAATCTTCATTTAGGCTTTAACTATTGTTCGCCAAGTAGTAATTGATGTTCGCCTATCAACAATTGCCCCTTATCCTGGCTAGATGTTGCTTCAGACGAGCAACTTTGTGGCGAGCAACTGTAGTTAGGATACTATCTTGGTAAGGATTGGGTCGAACAGCTTCCCTTTAGCGAGCAGCTTCGTGGCCACCGTTTCATCTTCCCAAGATCTGGGAATCGCCCAATGATGATGTGGGCGGCATGATTATGCGCCGTCCATGCGCGATCAAGCCCGAGGCCACGCACCCCTATAATTGCGTGTAGGTCCTTTAACATTTGAATTTGTTCAAAAAAGGACCCCGCTTTCTATCATTTTGACCCCTGAATTTTGAGGAAATGACGGATTTTACCCAGTTTTTCACTTGGGTATATAAACGAGTGGGAAATTAAAATTTTCCCACTCTTCATCCTTTGCTATAGAAAATTCCGGCGAAATCCTCCATCTCCGACGACTTTCAACCTTTTCCGGTGTACTATCTTTGCGTTTCAAGGTAATTTGATTTGTTTATCTTTCCTTTTTTAACTTTGTCCTTTTCTTTATCATTTTTCCTTCTTGAACCACCGTCGCACCACCACCGTGTGAGAGTTGCATCGCCGCCTTCTGCAAAAACCACATTCTCTCACCACCAAAATCTCACCGGAATCTGCATTTTAGCAAATTTTCCCCAAAAATTCTTCAAATTCGTTCCTTAGATTTGAAACCCATGTCCTCCCATTCGAGTAACCAAAACTCCGAGGACAGATTGGATCCCTTTTTTCCGATCGTTCCATTTGAGGGGCAGCCACCGTTTGAAGTTTCGTCAGTAACTCCCCCTGGTGTGTATTCAGTAGTTAAATCGGTGGAGGATATTGGTGCTCGTCAGTCTGGCGAGGAGGTTACGGCTACGGCGAACAAGGATTCAGACGAAGAGTCTTCTTCGAGCTTAGAATCTGAAGATTCGGACCCCGAATTCGACGAGCTAACCCATGAATTCTTGGAAGGGATAGACTTCCCAAACCCCAGAATGTTGGAAAATGAGATCCCTTCCGGAGTTGCTCACCCCTTTAACTGGCAAGCATACGCCTCTGAGTTTGCGAATAGCTTCCCTCCTACCGAGCATCAAGTATTAGATCTGGTGAGAACCGATTATCAGACGAGCAGGATTCGGAGCGTTGTTCACAAAGACAAACTTAACCTAATCCGGGAGGCGTATCAAATTTCATACGACATCCACATGTGGGCCCCAAAGAAGAAGAAAAGAGTTGATCGACCCCCATCAAGATGTACGGCGATCAATATTGACACACTCATTGCCGGGTTAAGGTTGCCACTGCCCCCGGTTGTTGGTCGCTTTTTGGAGGCGACCAACCTTGCCATCACCCAGATTACACCAATAGGGTAGATGAACCTGCTTGGCATCATGGGTTTGTTCGCTCTGGAAGGGTACATTGACCGTATTACCACCGAAGAGTTCAACTACCTGATGACGATCACTACATGTCCAAGGGGTGAAGAGGGCTACTATTATTTGAAGGCCCGGACTGGACTTAAAATTGTTGAAGGAGTGCCGAACAAAATTAGAAACTGGAAAGAGCACTTTTTCTTCATCGGGGGTGATTGGCGAGCATCTTCTGGTCCACACGGTGGTGCTGGGCGTATATATTCCCCCACAACTTACGGGAAGATTAGACGTAAGCCTATTTTTATTCATCTTTGAACCAAATTGTTTTAATTTAACTTTTCTTGTTTGCTCGTATGTCCTCGATTGCTCAAGTGGAACACTGAAGAGAAAGAGATTGACTCAGAGTTCCTCTTCACCTCGTGTTTGGTCGCCCTTCGAGATAGAGCTGATAGGACTATCGAGCACGTGAACAAGGAGAAGTGTAAAAAAGCTACTCGTCTGTTCACGTGCCCCCACCACCTTGAAGCACAAGTTGAGGTGCCCCTAGGTATAAAGAGTTTCGACTCTTCAAAGCGAACTTGTTCGTCAAAATTTCTTAAATACAAAACTTGCTCGTCTAACATGCTCTTTTTTTAGCCGAGCAAGTCACTGTAGCAGACTCTCCCTATTTTGGTCTCCTGGAGCAGAGAATTCACGAAATGCCGCCCCCCAAGGGAAGGAAAGTTAAAGGAGACCCGCCCTCCAAGGTCCTGGCAATGACGAACAAGTCAGAGGGAGTGAAAATTGCTCGGCAAGCTGCCCCTCCCATGAGTGTCCCACCGCCTTCACCTCCTACTTCATCCCCTCGCGGAGGAAAACGCTTAAAAAGAGAGATGGGACTCCCGTGGCACAACCTGTCCCCGCTGGCAATAAGGGGAAAGAGAAGGTGGGCAAGAGCCACACCCACGTCCAACAGGAAGGAGACGCTGCTCGTCATACTTCGATTGAGCCTGTTGAAAAGGCGAGCAAGTCGGGAAAAGATGTTGCTCCCTTTCGAGGTCCGGAAGATATTACCCACCTTGGCTGGGATGAGAAAAAATTTGCCGAGTAAGTATTCTTTATGACTTGGTCATTTTGGAGTCTATACTTTCGAAATCTTTCTAAGTATGTCTTATGTTCTTGCTCGCAGATACCGAGCAGAGAGCCATCCTAAGCGAGTAAGCCCTGTTCACCAATATGCCTGTTCAAAAACTCCGGTGAACATACGGGAGATTCCAGGCAAGCATGTCCGCAGGGCTACCGAGCTGATCGCCCAAAGGGGATGACTCAGCTTGCCGATCTAGAAGAAGCTGTTCGTCATTATGCAGGCACTGCTCGGTAATTGACTGAAGAGAAAGATGGCCTGGTTGGCCAATACGAGGCCAAACTTGCTCGCCTCAACAATCAACTCAAGCATGCCGATGACATAGAGAAAAAACATGTTGAAGATTATCAAATGGTGTCGGCCAAGCTCAAGAGTAAGGATGCTGAGCTTGAGGTGGAGAAGAAAGGAAGATCTGACGGCGAGCAGAAGCTAGCCGAGTCTGAGGGTGAAGTTGCTCGCCTCAATGAGATCATCAAGAATATGCTCACTCAAGAGCAGCTGGAGGCTGAGCAGCAAAATCGATCTGGGCCTATCACAAATCTGGGATACATTTGCGCTTATGTCGATTGTATTCGCTTAGCACATGCATATGAGACCCCCGATTTGGTCGATGAGATGGGTAGAGATCTGACGGAGTTCGTCGAGCACTATCCTCCCCCAAACAATATCGAACTCCAACTGGGGGATATGGCCGACTACGGGGTCAAGATTGACAAACTTGACCCGAGCATCATTGTTACCCGCCCCCCAGCTCCAGCCGATGAAGGTGAGCAAGCTGCTGACGACGAACAGACTGTCGCCGAGCAAGAGCAGAAAACGGCTGAAGACTTGGCTAGTGACATAATTGTCGATCCTTCCGCCAACCAAGCCCAATATCTTCCTCAAGGCGAGCAACATCAAGAATAGGACTTGTATTCTTTTACTAGAACTTAGAAATTCTTGATGTAATCTCTTGTAATAGTTGTTCGTCACTTTTGTAGTACTCTTCCAGAAGCCTTGTACTATTTTTGAGACTTAAAACCTTTTTACTAATGAAAGTACCTTTTATTCGCTCATTTCCTTTTGATATGCTAATTGCTTTTACATTATTGTTCAAATGCTTTTGCAATTATAACATACAATATTGGGCTTTGTTCGATTTGAACTTTGCCTTAATGATAGAATATGGGTTTAGCCTTAGGTTCTGTTCATCCTATAAGACGAACAACCTTTAAATGGCCTTGATCCTTAAAATTGGACTTATACCTTGAGCTTTAAACTTATCTTCCAACAAACAACTATATTTACATCATGAAAATTTACAAGTGTTTTAAGACTGTTCATCATTAACATATACAATCTGACGAACAACTTTAAACACTAACACAAAAACTCTTGCTCGCTTATAATATTCTTGTCGAGCAATTCTATCTAGAACTAAAAAATTTGAACATCACCAAACTATACAATGTGCCGAACAACTTTTCATTCTATACTTAATAAAATTTTCAAAAAACTAGGCAAGTTTTTTATTCATTTGGTCCACTTGCCCACACAAATACTTGCTCGCCCAAGGACTGAACTTGTTCGTCCTATTGATAATACTTCTTTAGATGTACCGCATTCCAAGAGTATCGGGCCGATTTTCCTTCCATATCTTCGATATCGTATACACCATTAAGGAATTTATCCGTTATACAATAGGGCCCTCCCAAGTCGGTCCTAATACACCTGGAGGTTGGGCGAGCAACTTTCTTAGAACCAAATCTCCAACTCTGAATTCCCTGATTTTGACATGGGAATTATAATAACGTTCTGCTCGCTGTTTGTATGTAGCATTTTTTAGCTCAACATTTAATCTTTTTTCCTAGAGCAAATCCATTTCAGTAGCTAAAGCAGAGTTGTTCGCCTGTTCATCAAAGTTGGTTGTCCTGATTGTATTGGCCTTTAACTTAATTGGTATTACGGCTTCTGTTCCGAAAGCCATTACAAAAGGTGTTTCTCCGGTGCTCGACCTGGGAGAAACTCTATATGCCCACAAGACTTCCAGAAGTTCTTCAGACCAACTACTTTTTCTTTTCGACAATCGTACTTTTAATGTATGCTTGATAATTATATTAACAGCTTCGACTTGTCCATTAGATTGGTGATGATAGGGAGTAGAGTAATACTTTTTGATCCCCTACTTTGTGCAGAAATCCCTCAACTCTTTTCCGTTGAACTGCGGACCATTGTCTGTCACAATTGTTTGTGGAACTCCAAAACGACAGACAATGCTCTTCCATATAAAGTTGATCATCTTATGTTGTGTAATTTTCACCACGGCTTCTGCTTCTGCCCATTTCGTATAATAATCGACTGCCACGACGACAAATCGAACATTTCCAACTCCTGTTGGGAAGGGACCAATAATGTCCATCCCCCATCTTGCAATGGCCACGGGTTGTAAACTGATACGAGCTCCTGAGCCGGGGTGTGAATGTTCGGGGCAAAAAATCTGGCATTGGTGACAAGTTTTTGCTTTCTTGATTGCATTCTGACGTAAAGTCGGCCAATAGTAACCTTGTCTGATAGTTTTGTATGCCAAGGCTTGCCCCCAGTGTGATTTCTGCATACTCCGGCATATATTTCTTCAAGTATTGCTCGTCCTTGCCCCCTAGACAAACATTTTAGGAGTGAGATTGATATTCCTCTTTTGTAAAGCTGCTCGCCTACCAAAGTATATCTGGCGGCTTACTTTGTTAGTTTGGCAGCTTCAAAAGAGTTGTTTGGTTTTTCTCCACTTTTCAAATATTTGACTATGTTTGTTCTCCAGTCTTCTTCTTCATTAGTTTGCTCGTCTAGCTGGTTAACATTATAGCTTATCGTTGACGGGTTGTTCATCTTCGTGATTATAATGTCTGCCAACTCTGCAGGTCCTTCGCTTGTTGCTAGTCGAGCCAATGCATCTGCTTGAGTGTTGCTTGTCCTTGTGATTTGTTCAATGAAAACTTGATCCAGTAATGACATTAGGTGAGCAACAATTTGTTGATATTCGATCATGTGATCATCATTTGCCTCGTATTCACTTTGGACTTGGTTCACGATCAATTGTGAGTCGCCGAATATTTGTAAACGTCTGACACCTACCGCAAGGGATAAGTGGAGACCAGCAATAAGAGCTTTATACTCAGCTTCGTTGTTGGTAGCCATGAAACCAAATCTGATGGCCGAAGTGAAGACTTGTCTATCGGGGCTGATAAATACTACTTCTGCCCCCGAGGCCATGTTGGTGGAAGATCCATCGACATAGAGATGCCAGGGATGATCTAGTCCTCTCATCGGATCTGGGGGGAAAGTTAGTTCGACAATAAAGTCGGCCAAAACTTGCCCTTTGATCGCTGTTCGAGGAGCATAGGTCACCCCAAACTGGCTTATCTCTAGTGACCATCTCAATAGACGACCAGCTGTATCCGGGCAATGGAGAATTTGTCTGAGTGGGAAAGTTATTAGCACCTCAACTTGATGGTCGAAGAAGTATGGTCTTAACTTTCTTACACTCATAACAAGTGCATACACCAGCTTTTTGGTTGGAGAATATTTAATCTCCGCTTCATGTAAAACTTGGCTGACGTAATAAATTGGTTGATGAAATTTGTCGTCCTCCCGCACCAGAACAGAACTGATCGCTACTTCCGATGCTGCTAGGTACAAATATAGCTTTTCACCTGAGATTGGCTTTGATAGAATTTTGACATCTCCCAAATAGTCTTTAAGTTGTTCAAATGCATTCTGGCAGTTGTTCGTTCATGTAAATTTTCCTTTCTTAATGGCTTCGAAGAATGGACGGCATTTGTCTCCCGATCGGGATATAAACCGGTTCAATGCTGCTAGGCATCCTGTAAGTCTTTGCACCTCTTTTACTGATCGTAGAGGTTGCATATCCACAATGGCTTTGACTTTTATTGAGTTGACATCAATTCCCCGTTGGCTAATAAGATGGCCCAGGAACTTCCCTGAATGAACTCCGAAGCTGCTCTTCTTTGGACTCAACTTCATGTTGTAGTGTCGAAGAATTTTGAACACCTGGGTTAAATATTGGAGATGATCTTCTTTTCGGGGGATTTTAACCACGATATCGTCTACATAGACCTCCACAGTGTCCCCAATTTATTCGTCGAACATCTTGTTCACCAGTCTTTGATATGTTGCTCCCGCATTGATTAGGCTGAATGGCATTCTTTTCCAGCACAACAGATTCTTATTTGTATAAAAGGCTGTATTTTCTTGGTTGTCGGGATGCATCGCAATTTAATGGTATCCAGCAAACGCGTTCATGAACGTTAGCATCTCGTGCCCTGGAGTGTTGTCCACCAATTGATCAATGTGTGGGAGAGGAGAGTTGTCCTTCGAGCATGCTGCATTCAGATCTGTAAAATCTATGCATAACCTCCAGGTTCCATTTGGTTTCAGCACAAGGACTGAGTTTGCTACCCATTGTGGACAAAGTGCTTGCCAAATTAGATCATTGTCTAGCAACTTTTTCACTTCTTTGTTGAGAGCTTGGTACTTGTCTGGGCTGTATTTTCTTTTTTATATGGATTGGCCTTCTTGCTTGGTTAATATTGAGTTTGTGGAAAGCATGTTTTGGATCTATTCCCACCATATCCGCATGAGACCATGCAAAAACATTTAGATTTCCTCTGAGGAACTCCTCCATTTGGGATCTGTATGGCTCAGGGAGCTCAGATCCTATGTACAATTCTAGGTCCTTGTTTTCAGGGCTAACTTTAATGGCCTCCAGTTCTTCAACTGGAGTTGCTCGTCGTTTTTTGCCCTTTTCAATGAGGATCTATTATTGGTCCCTCTTGGTCGAAATCATTTTCGATGTTCATTGGGTCCGCATCCAGATGGGGTTCAAGATCGTCTGCTTACCTTGGCTCACCATTGTTTGCTAGACTGCGGCCCTCCAAGTCACTAGTAGCAAGTTGCTTGTCGCCACCCAAATGTTGTTCGTCAGGTGAAGGTGCCTCCTTGGTGGTGACGAGCTGCTCGTCCAAGAGTTGTTCATCAGCAGGCAAGAGTTGCTCATCCAGATCCATATGATCCTCTCCTACCTCCATCCCGTCTTTCAGCACTGATGGTTCATCAACTGGGTAGCTGGTGGTGGCTTCCATCATGGAAACTCGTCCTTCTTTTGATTGCATTTGTAGGAGACATTCACGAGCTTTTCTTTGGCCTCCCTTTATTGAGCCAACTCCACTTGCTGTTGGAAATTTTATTCAGCCTTGAATTCATTCAAAAAGGGTCGACCAAGAAACCCGTTATAAGTCGACTCTTAATCTACGACCAAGAAATCTACCATTCTTGTGATATTTTTCTCGGGTTCCTCGGCCGTTACAAGTTGTACAGACAAACTAATTATTCCCAGAGGGATTGTTACAACATTCCCAAAGCCTAGGATACGATGATTCGAGTCTCGGATATAGCCTGCATAATCCCCCAGTTGATCGAGTGTCTTTTTGAAGAGGATGTTAGTGTAAACGCCGGTGTCCACCAACAATCGATGCACCCTGGTTCCCATAATCTTGACACAAATTACGATAGAATCATTATGGGGGGTCAATATTCCTTCTAAGTCCTTCTCAGTGAAGGTTAATTCTAATGTTTGTAGGACGGATGGATTTACCCCCATTTCTTGTACATGATCAATTGCTCGTAATTCTGCCTTTCTCTTACGATTAGATATTGGTGGTCGCCCATCAGAACATCCTCCCGTAGGTCTTGCGGATTCCATTATAAACCAATCTTCCACTGGACGAGCAGCTGCGGCAGGGGCTTGTTGTCCAAGTCTGTTATTTCGTGGAGGTTGATCGTCAATATCATCTCCCGAATTGCTCTCCCAACCTCTCTTCCCAGGTTGCCTTTTGACGAATTTGGAAAGCTTTCCCTCCTCGTAGAATCGCCACAATTGCTTGAGCAAATCTCTACACTCACTCGTAAAATGCCCCACTTTGGTGGTAGGCACAATACTTGTTTGAGTTGAGTTTGCCAGTCTCTTGACGGATCTTCCGAGGAGGGGAGAGCAACTCTTTTTCCTTCACGTTGTTGTACACAGTATCGATGGACATTGTTAGCACCTGGTTGAGTTTTTCCTTTAGCTTTGTCCCTTCAGTGAATGCCTTCATGTTTTTAGGGACCCGATAGCCTGTTCCACCGGGCTTTTTGTTGTTCTCCTTTGGACCAGCCTTGTTGTCCCCCAAGTTTGCTTGCAAAGCTTCATGCATGGAGACGAATATGTCGGCTTGATTTCTGAACTCGGCATAACTTTTTGGGCACTTCAAACGTACCTCCTTCCATAGGTCTAACCCTTTTTTCAGCTCGGCCATGACGGCTACGATCTTGGTATCTTCACTAACCGGTTCTCCCTCCAGTAATACTTTATCGAACATTTCCATGAAAGCCCAGTCCGATTCTTCATCATTTTATTTTAAATCTGATAGTCGGTGCTTTTGGGAAAGATACGATCCTGCAGTTGAGAAGTGAGAGAGAAACTCCCGGCTTAACTGAGCAAATGAGTGAATGGATGCTGGTGGCATTGCTGAAAACCACTTATGTACCCTGTCCCCCAAAGTTAGGGGAAAATTCTGATATTGGGTAGCATCACTGACTCCCGCAAAAATCATATAGTCCGAATATTTCATTAGATGGACTCGGGGATCAGCAATGCCTTCGTATTGTATGCTCGCCGGAAATTGCATCTTTTTTTGGATTGGGGCCTTCAGTATAATTGATGATAAAGGTGAAGATGGCATGCTGGTCGTCCCGACTCCTCTTTATTGGTCAAGCTGTCCCTGCATGCTCTCCACAACTTTTCTTAAGCTTGACAATTCATCAAGAGATGCCCCCTGACTTGGAGGTTGTTCGGCGAGCAAGGACGTTTGCCCTTCTGCTCGTCGCAGTCCCTCTCTTGGAGGAAGAATCTCTTGAGGTTGTCTCCTTGGGTTGCTCTCCGCATTTGGCCCTAGGCGCCCAAAGGCAGACCCAGTGAGTCTCTCATGCACCGATGGGCGAGCCTGCTCAAAAGTTCCTCGCCCGTCCCCTGCCTCCTGGCGAGCAACTTCTTGTCGGTGTTGAGGTTGACCAAGTCTATCTGTGCACTGGAACGAGATGTTCCATGGCTAGACATTGTTGTTCGCCCATGGGCAGCCTCAGCTTGACCTTCCGTTTGGTCGACTATTTTAGCTTTGCCTCTGTCCCCTCGATTCTGGGCTCTATTGACTTCATGTTGCTCGCCACGAACAGACCTTGCTCTCACTACTTCCAATTGGCGAGACTTAGACCTTTCCTGTGAAGGTTTATGTTGTTGTTGTTGCTTTTGAATTGTCTGGAGAGCAGCTATTGTCTTGGCCAATTCCTGGGAATTTCTAGCCAATGCCTCAAAATCTGGAGGCGTTATGTGAGCTACAACCAAAGGTTGAACTTTGTTCGCATGGCATGGATCACGATCCTGATGATCAGTGGATGAGACCCGAGTTGGGGAAACTCCTATCGAGGGATGCGAAATCCTAGTTTCCTTGGATTGAGGCATCCTGATTTGAATTATCTTCTCTGTCCTTGAATCTTCAAATCTGATGTCGAAGAACACCAAGAACACTATTGTATGAATCTTCAAGAATTTCTTGAGGATTCCTTCAAATCTTTAAGTTTTAAACTTGAAGTTCTTGATAATCACACTTCAACCGGAGGTTCGTACCCTCCTTCTAGCGCCAATTTGTTGGTGATTGATTTTAATCGTGAGGATTAGTGGCTGTTTTTAACCAAATTTAGAATCACCAAACAAGAACGTGTGTTTGATTACCACCGTAAATGGTAAATTCGATAGTTCGGGTTATAAAATCGTATATACGAGAGTTGAATACATATTTATTTCGTATGTGTGTACGTTTAGGTGTATGAGTGTGTGTATTTGGAGTGTTTGTGAATTTGAACTTAAAATTTATTACTAGAGAACAACTATTTATACTAATTCACCAAGTAGGTGGTGTACATGACTCTTGGACTTCCAAGCTTGCATGCTTGACATGTGTCCTTTGATCTTGTTTGACCTTATCTAAGCTAAAACTTAGTTACAAAGTCTTGTGTTTGGTCTTATCTCGGATTCATTGTTGTTCGTCTTGGTTGGCTTGGTTGGTCCAATACGTTCTTTTGGTAAGAGTTGTTCGCCTCTTGAGGTTGTGGTTCATAAGTTGTTTGCCTTTATGTTCCTTGTAGGCAGGCTTCGATATCTTTATCCTTTGTTCGTCATGTATCTAGCCGGTTTGTTATGAAATTTTGTGTTGTACACCTCTTGACAATGTTGTTCGTCATTTATGACCTAATGTAGGGTTCATATTTGGCCTCAGGCCTTTGGACTTGTTCGCAAGAATGATGTTCGTCGGTTAACACACCTCCCGAATCGATAGATGCACTCCCATTTTGACTATCCTTGTTAGACATTTCTGGTTAGGATATGTTGCTTCATAATCTTCATTTAGGCTTTAACTATTGTTCGTCAAGTAGTAATTGATGTTCACCTATCAACAGTTCCAATCAGACAACTTACGATGAGAGCATCCCACTCAAACCCCAAATACATGAACGAAAACTCACCAATTCTACATCCCAAAACATTTGCAAAATTACTCAACTCATCATCTTCTAGATTCAACCCATAAATTGTAAAAGCGAGGCCTTCACTTTGTCTCTGCCAATTTCCACTGGCTTGAAATTATTTTATATGAAAATGGTGCATGGTAAGCTTATCATGAAACTGTTTTAAAGTATCGAATATTTGACCAGGATTATCGATAATCTCACCAGGAGTATCATTAATTTGGGTTTAAGAAAATTTACAACAATTACAATACAATACCACTGACCCAGATTAATTATACTCCTGATCAAATATTCGATATTTTAGTATAGTTTCATGATAAACTTATCATGAACTATTTTCATATAATACTTTGCTTAATCAAAATGAGGTAGTGATTACCTTATTTAGAAAGGGAGATGATGATTTTATTTTCATGAACTATCGTAATCACACTAGTTTTTAATCTCATTTTCATCACCATTAATGAATTATTAACCAAACGCCCCCTAAATTATAAAAGTTATAGAGTAAGTCTTGTGTCTCATGCTATAAAACAGTGGGATGAATATAAATTAAACATGACGTATTAACACAACGTACGTTAATTTGTGCGATATCTTATGTTATGAGATGGTATCATTCAAATTTTAATATTGATGATGACATGTAATAATTTAACTGTGGAATATGCGATGTTGGTATAATGGGACATCCTAATGGATATATCCCTGCACAATAAAAAAAAAAAACGAAATATTTCCAAAAAATCAGCGATACCTTTCTCCCTTGAAATACTCGTGGGTACAGATGAAAACAAAATGTGATTCTAATCGCATGATAAAATGAAATCCGGCTCTGCCCTCGTAAAATTAGGAAGGTGGTGCAATTTAATTAATCGACATACTATTCCAATTACTCATTATTTGAAGCAACACACATACACGACGTGTTTCTCTCTCCTTCAATTCTCACACATACAAACCATTCTCACCACCATTTTGATTCCCGACTTTAACAAATTTTTGAATTGCTAGATTTTCGCCTTCTCTCACCTGGACTATCCTCATTTCTCTCTCTTCAATTATCCTCACCTCTCTGCATTCACCAAAACCTGCAATCACTAAGTTTACGTATACGTTTTCATGGGGAGGAAAAAAAATTGGAGGGTTTCCAGAATTGGCAGCTATGCAATAGCCTCATCTATTAAGGATGCCACCTGTTTTTCCTGCACAACTTTCAATATTCTTGCTCCTATTTACAAAAGACTCAGCCATAAGGTAAATGATTTCTCAAAATAAACCACAATCCTCGTTCTGTATTTTTTGTGTATATATTTGGATGTTTTATTGGTTGTTATTTGTCCATGCATTGTTTCTAAATGAAATGCAATTTTTTATGGGTTTGCTGAAATTGGATTTTGGGGGAAAACAGGACCCCAGTTACAGAGAGAGTGATGTTAAAGAATTTTGGCTGAAGAGGAACAAAAAGATTTTGGATTGGTTACTGTGTGAAAGATCTTCTATTATCTGCCTTCAGGTTTTGATTTAATTACTTATCTTTTGAAAATTCTGATATTTTTGTATGAGTTTGGTGAATGGTTTTGTGGGCATATGCAGGAATTCTGGGTTGGGAATGAGGAGCTGGTAAGTATTTATGATAAAAGGCTTGGGGATGCTGGTTATAACAGTTTCAAGCTTGCCCGGACAAATAATCGAGGCGATGGTATTCAAGTATTTTCCATTGTGTGTGTAATTTTTATCAAATACAAACACTTATTATACATCAAATCCAACACTTGGCTATAGAGGAACACGAGTTTGCTTTCCAATATAGTACCTATGGCTATTTATATAAATATATAGTTATGAAGTTTATCTTTGTTAATATGGGAAAGGTCTTCTGACTGCTCTGCATAAGGACTACTTTAGAATCATCAGCTACAAAGAGTTGCTCTTCAACGACTTTGGAGATCGTGTGGCCCAGCTATTGCACGTCGAGCTAATTTCACAATGTCGAAACAATAACGTACGCCAAGAAATCCTCATAGTCAATACTCACTTGCTATTTCCTCATGATTCGAGTTTGTGCTTGGAGCGTCTGCGACAGGTAAGACTAAACTGAATTCAGATTGTTCAAAACTCGTTGTTCGTATATTGACTCATCTGATTGGAATTCCAGGTGTACAAAATACTGCATTATGTAGAATCATATCAAAAAGATAACAAACTCAATCCCTTACCTATCTTACTCTGCGGGTATGTCTGTCGGTATTAGCTGCTATTTTACATTTGATATCCTGCGTTCTAATACGAGATGATACTGATTTTAGTGACTGGAACGGGAGCAAGAGTGGTCATGTTTACAAGTTCATTAGGTCTCTGGGATTTATATCCTCATATGATGCTGCTCATCTCTATACTGATGCAGATGCTCACAAGGTCATTAACCTTTCTTGCTTTTTTTACCCAATATAATCATTAAACATTTGCGGTTTTTGGTGCCATTATTTTTTCGTGCAGTGGGTGAGCCACCGTAACCATCGTGGGAATATATGTGGGGTGGATTTTATATGGCTTCTTAATCCGAATGGATACCGTAAGTTACTTAAAACAACTTGGGGTGAAGCACTGTCTGGCTTGCTCAAGGTTAGATCATGCAAAATCAAAAACTTCAACTATATGTATGGTCTTTATATAAATATTTTAGCATCTTAGTTGATATAAATGCTTCTTATCCATGAATTTACAACAAGGATCATCTATTTGGGGTTCTGTGTTTCCCCCCTTATTGCATATCATTGTCTATTCATAAATGTTTTCACACTCACGTATTTGTGTTACTAACTTAAATGCAGTACCAACTTAAACGAGCCTCACTAACAGAGGACGATGCATTTGCCTTTTTAAAGGGGGATAACCAAGGCAAATGCATCACGTATGCTGGTTTCTGTCAAGCACTGCAGCAGGTAGGAACATTTAAAATAGGTCAGTAGTTTTCTTTGTTCTTAAATTCTTGTATTGCATGTAAAATTTTGGAAAATTATCAAGAAATATATACGTGTTGTTTCCACGTACTCCCTCAGCTTAATTTGATCGGCCACTCTCATGGGCTGCATAATGAAGAGATACAGGAACTGTGGGTGCAAGCAGACAGCAAAGGAGACGGTGTTGTAGACTACGAAGAATTTAAGGTACCAACCAAGTATATGCAGTTAATGAGTATGTATGCTTTTCTGAGTCGATATCATTTTATTGGTCAGCAACGAATATGGAATGCGTACGAAGTGAGACATGAGGTGTTGAACAGCGTGAACAACAGCAAAGAACAAATGATTGGATTCAGTGTGAAGAATGCAGTTCTGTTCCCTACCCAAGTAGAGAAAGGACTGTGGCCTGATGATTACTCTCTTTCTGATCACGCTCGACTAACTGTCGTCTTCTCGCCTGTCAGAATGCCATGCTCTCGACTCACCCCATGATGCATGGACTAATGTAGCAACATGATCAGCTGAAACTTGAAAGACAAATCGAGCAGGGAAAGTGGTCAGGTAGATTTGCTACATTAAAATTTAATTTCCATCAAAGTGAGTGTGAAACAAATCTTCTTTTTGCATTTTTTGATCAGAATGAAGATGAATTGAAGCAGAATAAAGATGCACTTTGAATGAGTTGAGTGAACATGCCATTGATGATGAATTAAAGTAGATCGACGAACATCACCACAATTTTGATAGCCTTGAGTGGCTAGATTTTGGATAGGAACCGCTGGAATAGTTAAACATCGATGTACAACTGTTTTTCCCCTCATTTTTGTTATCTAATCCTTACTTTGCATCGTTATATAGCAAGTGATCACTAAATTATGGCATATAAAAAAATAGTAAAATTAACGGGGTGAGAGAGGCTCTTACTCTCGACCTCAGAAGCTATGAGACCTACGCGTTAGCCAACTGTGCCACCACCCCTTGATGATACGAAATTTTAGTTCATTTATTTATCAAATTTAGATATTAATATCTAAATTTAATAAATAGTTCCACTTGATTAAAACATAAGTCTGCTTACACTGTACATGGATTTCTCTAAATGAATCTTGACAAATTATAGTTGGGCATTATCTGTGATGTCAATAATATTAGAAGTTTATTTACTCCCTCTGTCCCATAATTGTTTGCACACTTTCCTTATTCGTCCGTCCCACAATTTTTTGCACACCCAAAAAAAGGAAACACTTTTATAAACTCCACCCTCACAATATTTACATATTTACAGAAATTGCCATTATTTTTTACCTTTTGGGCCCACAATATCCTCTATTCAACCAATTTCTTCACTTTATAGTATATAAACACACACTTGAGATTAGATGATTGACAGTGAATGTAATAAGATATGAGATCTATATATATATATATATATATATATATATATATATATATATATATATATATATAATAACGTTAACCGGTCTATATCCAGCCAAAAATTATTGCCATTAAGAAACATAATATTTAGGATATATTTTATCATAACTAATTATAAAGTATATATATTTAGAAATATTTTAGGATAAATATTGAAACGTAATAATATATATATATATATATATATATATATATAAATTTTATGATAAATATAAAAAAGTAATATAAGAATATAATATTCAATCTAAATTAATAATCTTTCTTTTAAAAATCTAATAATTGATTATAAATATATATATATTAATAATAATAATGCTAATCGGTGTACATTTAGCAACCATTGAATTTTTTTGTTAAAATTATTACCAAATTAAGAATAATAATATTTGGAATATATTTTATAATATTTAATTAAAGTAAATCTATTTAGATTTATTTTATGATAAATACTGAAAAGTAATAATATATAGATATATTTTGTGATAAATATTGAAAATAATATAAAAATATAATATTCAGTGTAAATTGATAATCTTTCTTTCAAAAAAATTTAATAATTGATTATAAAAAATATATTTTATGATATATATTACCCCCTTCATCCCATAATAAATTCCATACTTTTTTTTTGGAATGTCTCACAATAAATTTCACACCAGAAAATAAAAATAAAACATTCACATTATACCCACTTAATTTCAAAATACTCTTAATTCAGTGATTAACAAACAATTTTTTTTTAAAGCGTGCATTCTTTCATTTAAAATTTATCTAAGGAGGGAATAAAAAATAATATATCTTTTAAAATGAAATATCATTTTAAATCTTTGTTATATACCTTTGAAATATATTTTATTATAAATATTGATAAATATTTATTAATTTGAAAAAAAAATAAGACTACTATTTACTTTTTGACAAAGTATAGAGTGAAAATGGTTTATACATGATTCATTTGAATTGTATTAGTTGTTTTCATTAAATAATATTAGTTACTTTTACTGAAAAGTATTAGTTCTGGGGGGCATTAATTGTTTTTCATTGAAGGGTAATAGTTGAATGGTACGAAGAGTATTAATTGTTTAACTAGAAGGTATTAGTTGATTACGCTAAAGGGTATTAGTGGTTATACTAAAAGTTATTATAAAGTTGTTTATGTATGAACCAAATTCACTTTATACGTACTCTTAAATTTTTTGTAGAAGGGAGATATTATCTAGATTAATTACTTCGGAGAAAAATTGTAGTAGACATATAACAATTAATATATCAATATATTCTATTGGGCAAACCACTAAATACATATTAGCATATTTATCATATTGAAATAAGTTTAGAAGATATTTTTGGGTTAATTAAGTAACATATAAACAATGCATAAGTTAATGCACTTTAACGTCTACAAATCAAGGAAAGAGTAAGTTCTCCAATGGACTCTGTTTTCCTCAATAATTTTGCCTCTAAATTTGGAATAATTTCACGAGATAATAATATGAACAATACATTCCAATTGAAGACAAAACAAAGCTTTGTATGAACTAACCCAACACAGAAATTGATAGAAATTGAGGGTTCCGAACCTCAAACCTATATTAAATCTTGAGGATGCAAAATAATGTTAATTATTTATTTGTAAAATTATATGTAAAATATATACAATCTCAAATTGCATAATTATCTTAATGAATGCATTTATCTCAATATTATAAAAATAAATCTTAAAACATTATATGTATGAGTAACCGTATGAATCGGAAGACTTCATAGATATTTTTTTTAACTGAAAAAAGAAAGAAGTGAAAAAACTTCATTGATAATTTTACAAATGTTTCGTTCAGAACTACACTTAAAAAATATTATTGACAATCTGAATTATTTGAAGGACAGAGATACACTTGCACTTACACTAGAATAACTTGAAGTGTTATGGTATGTCGAATCATGATTTGAATTTGAAAATTGAGATTTCAATTATGTTATTAAGAAATATTGATCATTTAAGAGGACTGTGCAATAAAACTGGAATGACTCTAATAAGACTAGGTGACAATCTTCTGGAAGATACAGACATAATCAAAAGCAATTCAAATAAGATGGTATCGATCCCTAAACATTTACTGACTCCATTCAACCTGAGACTTTCATTCAAGTTTCAGAAGAGACAATTGCACATTAGTAGCCTCATATGAAATGTCAATAAGAGTTAATGACAATCGCTCGCTAATGTTGACATATTTTTTAAGAATTAGTTTTTAATTACAACCAGTCAAACGTGGATGTTATGAGAGTCATCAATTGCAGTAATTTGAAGATTCTGATTTGTGTTGACTGACAATGAACATTAATCAAAAGTGGAAAAAATAATTAGTGAGGTGTTTCGAAATCAATAATCCTTTTGATTTTTATTACATCCTGTTTAATATGAATTTGTAGTTATTACCAAAATTTTCTTACTGCGTAAATCATTAAAAAAAATTATATGGTAAAATACAATTAATATGAAGATTGTCTTTTATAAATAAAAAATACTAATATTTATTGCACTTTGTTTTCATAAAGGTTTCTCGACATCTGCATTACGTTTTATTAAAAAAAAAACCCTTCAATTAAAGAATAATAATATCTTCAATTCGAAATGAAAAATACTTTAATAGGAATACTAATAAACACTTTTAAATAGACACAATATAATATAAATCGAGGACCCATAAATTAATTGTACAATTATGATCGTGCATCGCACAAGTTCAATTACTAGTTATTACAAAAAGAGAGAGTGAATTGCCCAACGAATAATGATAAAATCTTATTTGAACTCAAGTTTACGTGAACCCAGTTTCTTTAAATATCACTGTTATACATATTTATTGTCATTATCATGCATACACATTGTCACTATTTAAAACTCAAGCATTTTTAAAACAATGATAATTGATATGCATAACAGTGCTATTTGAAAAAGAAAGTTCACGTAAACTCAAATTCACAAGAGACTTACTCGTTAGTTATGGGTGAGTTTAATGAGATTCAATTACAATTTAAATAAACATAATTTGATCATATAAAATCTTATTAGGATTTACCGCTGTATATCAATTTTTGATCTACATAACAATTTTCATATGATGAGTCATATATATAATTTACTACTTATTTAAAGGTTCAATTGTAAATAAAACAGTTGCCTTTTAATAAATTATAATTTAATCTAATTTTTGAATTTTAGTAAATAAAACTTTAATTTTAATTTTGTTTGCCATTCGAATCAACGAATAGATTTACTTATACCCTAAAATAATATATCACCTACCTAGCATCGAATAACTAAAAGTACAATGTTACCATATTTATATTTGTTCAAATAACAGCTAGTAACTAAAAGTTGCTTGTTGTTCCGATAACGAAAAAAAAAAAAAAACCCTTAAAATTGAGGTTTTGTTTAGTAAGATTAAAAATTCAGGTAAGATTGCAATTTTTGAAAAAAAAATATAATTTTATCTGCAATTAAACCTATTTATTACTCTCTCTGTTTTGTAATGAGTGTCTTTTTAGAAACATATTTACAGTAAAATTATGGAACATAAAATTTAGACATTTTCACGCTTCAACAATTAAGGAAAGAGTAATTTGTAATATATGTAAGATATAAGAGAAAATTAAAGAATTAAAAGTATGAGTGAAAAATAAAAATATCATTAATTAAAAAGTAATAAGAGGTCCGTTAGGTGAGGATAAACTGAGATGAAACAAAGAAAAATTAATTAAAAGACGAATAATTATGAACAAAATTTAGATTCTAGAAATGCATTTATTGGGAGATCATATTTATTATCAAGAGCTTGCAAATTTATATAAAGATTAGATAAAGTGAAATATCTCAAGTGATTAGAATTCCATTACATATGCCGTAAATTTATGAGTTCTTAAAAAAATTATCTCATTCTCAAAATTATTAATTTATTAAGTTTGGACCATAGAAAGCTACTACATACTCCCTCTAAAATTATGCATCGTTTTTTGCATGTGGTTTAATAGAATATGTTGGACGGTATTTAGGGATTTTGTGAGACCTGTTTATGAAAAAAGTGATTGTTTATGAATTATCTATTATTTTTGAGTTGGAACAAAAAAAAAAAAAAATTATCAAACAATGTATGTTGCATATTTATAAATTATAATATTCTGCACCTATATCACCTAATCAAATACTACCTCCGGCTCCCTAAATTCTGAAACACAACTTTAAAAAAAAAATGTGTAATGGATAAAGTATTGAGGGTGGTGTGTAAAATTTTATTATTAAAGTAATGAAATTAGTTGGAGTGGGTGTAAAAAGTAATGACATTTCGTGTAAATATATGCATATTGTAAAGATAAAGTTAAGTAGTGATTTCTATTTGTAGGGTATACAAAGTGTTTTTGATGGAAAAGAAAAGAAAAGTATACAAAGTAGATGGAGGAAATATGAACTAAAGGATTTCTATACAAGTTTTACAGTATATATTGCATTTGCCGAAACTTTAAACCAAAAGTGGTTCTATGGTCTAGCGGTTAGGACATTGGACTCTGAATCCAGTAACCCGAGTTCAATTCTCGGTAGAACCTTTGAGTTTAATGGTTTTACTTTTGTGTCTACTTTTTTAAATAATTAATTTCATTTTATCATTGATATACGATAAAATACCTCTACTTGCTCCTAAATCCTGCCATCGGACTGATCAGGCCAGATCAAATAAGCCCGATTTTTCAATTAGAGGGGTGTATTGGTTATAGAGTCTGTAGGATTTTTTTAGACTTTTAAAGTTTGGGGGTATTCAATCTAGATTTTTAAAAGTCTTTAAAAATCCCGAGGTATTCAATACAGATTTTAAAAAGTCTTAAAAAATCTTTAGGTATTCAACAGTCTATGGATTTTGGGCGGGGACGGGGTGTCATTCCCCATCTCCGTCCCTGCAAAATAAATGGGAAAATTTTTTCCCCCATCCCCGCCTCACCGGGGATCCCCGTTCCCCGCCTACTAATTTTTTTATCTCATTTTTAAAATATAAAAAAATATTTAAATTAAAAATTTTAATCATACACAACAATTTAAGTTGGTGTTAAAAAAATTAATTTAAACAATTTGAAAAACCTCTAATTCTAATATTTTTAATTAACATATATACTAAAGTGAAAATAATATAATTTGGAACTAATAACATAACATTAAATAAAAAAATGTAATTTTTAATAAATAGTTAATTGAGTAGGAAACTATGAAATATTTATTTGTAATTTACTTTAACATTAAAATTATATATAAATATATTAATTATATAAAAAATAATGCGGCTCCTCGCGGGGAACGAGACGGGGATCCCCCGGGCTGAGAATACTATCCCGGTCCCCGCCTACGGGGCAAAAAAAATTTCGTTCATGTTTGCTTTGGGGATTACTCGCCCCGTTATCAAGTCTACTCTTCAAAAAATATAAATAAATTTTACTCTCCAAAATCTCTTCTAACAACCCGAGACTTCTAATGAGGGCGAGGTATAACGGTGATGGAAATGAAGATGAAATAATAATGTATTTTTTTTCTAAATAATTTGGATAACATTTTTTTATATACAAGTGTGTCCCATATATATTTGCATCAATGATTCCAGAGCCGGAATCTATGTAGATCCATGTAAATCAATAAAAAAAATGTATTCCACAATCCTGCAAAGTTTATGAAAATCCAAATAAATCAATAAAAAAAGTCAATCAAACTCTGCATAGAATCTATAGATTTTCTAAATCCACAATCTTTTTAAAATCCACAATCTTCTTAAGTAGTAGAATGATGTAAATGGATCTCGTCACATTTTCTAAGGTAAAGTTTTGGGAATTTATGGCAGTAAATTTGATTGAGTTGATATTAATTTACAATTTCTATTATAATTATTTTTTTCAATTTACAATTAGTATTATTTTTTTAATCAAATGGCAAATTGTACTATATAATATTGACATCTAAACTCAATTTCTGTGCTATTTTCTTGTAGCACTCATTGTAGCAAAAGACGAAGCCCTCGCCCCCAGGGCCCCCACCTTCTGTGCTATTTTCTAGTCAATTTTATATTTGTCAAAGGTTATATTTGTCCTTTTAAATTTATTAATTATTTTTTCTAATATATTGACAAAAAAACTAAAATGCGATAAAAAAAAGGATTAATTGCTTGGAGCCACACTTCTTGAACCTTAATTGCACAAAGTCACCTCAATTTCTCTACATTGCCTAAAAACACAATTTATTTCAAATAACCCCAAAACAAATGGACCCCACCCACACACCCTTTTTAGCCCTCTCTCATCTCTTGTCATTATCCATTTCCCCCCACCCCCACAACAATTATCCTCTCTCTCTCTCGCCCACAGTCCCCCACAGCCCACAACCCCCCATCAGTCCCCACCGCCTACAGCTACCCGTCCACCGCCGAGTACACCGCTGTGAGCTGCTCGACCACCATCCGTGCGCCGTCGCCATTTCTGGTTCGGATCTGCTTAGATCGGACCGCCTGGAGGGTGTTCGCGTCCGATCTGTCCGCCCGCCGCCATCGCGGAGACGTCCCTGTCGTCACGCCGGTCGTCTACAGCCTCGACGGAGCCAGCCACGCTGTCGCGCTCCCAGCCTAGCGCAACTCCTCCGATCTGTAACAAATCTGTAGCAGCCCTGCACCGTGGGTTCATTTGTTGTTCGTCGGGGACGCGCCTCTGCCGCCGTAGTAGCACCACCGCCACGCTGGAGTCGCGCCACCGCCTCACTGCCTCGCCGGAGTGGCGCACGGCCGCCGTCCCTAAAAGGTAAGTCAGGTGAGAGTTTTGATTACACTTGCCTTTAATTTCTTGTTGTTTTATCAAATAGAAGATTATTTTGGGGGGTTTTTTTTTGTGCCTGGTCAAATAGAAGTTATTTGATGTCACTAATTGTGTGTAAATTATTTGGGGATATTTGATTTACTAGACTGTTGGAATTTGTTAATGTTATGCCAGTGTTGTAAAAAATGTTTAAGCAACATTCTGGATAACATTACTGAATTTATCATTTCTCCTAACACTAACATTTTTGTTCTATGTTGTGTTTGATGTTGTGTTCGCAGGTTGAAGACCTAGAATGTTCCAGGTCATGCGGCTGCGGATATCAAGTGAGGAGATCAAATACATCATGGGTGGTTATTTCTTAATCTTGAAGTTAGTGGAGAAAATTGTTTCTAGATCATTCCAAACTGATCTAGTAATTGTAACTTCCGGTGGATCCTACATCTATAAATACCAGAAGATAGACGAAGGAAAAATCAGGGGAAACAAGCCAGGAAGAAGTAACCAAAAGCTACACTATCGAGTGTTCAAGTACATCTAGTGTAGAAGGGTCGTTACTATTATCTTTTATGCTGGTCGAGCGGTGCAACGCTCCTATCAGTATTGGGACTGAAAATAGACTAGATTAGGGTCTGAGTGTGATCAGTTTTATGGTCATTGTAGATCTATTTAGGCGGTTTGTTTATACCTTACCTTCACTTTGAGATTTTATGTTAGATCTTTGTTTGTATCACTACAAGGTTATAGTGAAGCTTTTCGCCATGAGGCATCATAGACTTTATTTAAGTCTATGAAATTTTTTGAATTCCGTTTGCAAGGTGTTTAAGTCTTCCGCTGCTTAGAACTACTTAGATCTGTTCATAACTGTTCGTAACCTTCTTGTGTTGTCGTGCATGTTGTCAATATTTCAGTTAACACGACTCTGAAAAACACCACGCACACTCACATAATTATTTGGGGATATTTGATTACTAGACTGTTGGTCCCAAAGGTGTGACAAGGTCTAGAGGGGGGGGGGGGGTGAATAGACCTTGTACCAAAAAAATTCTTTCAAAAACTTTTTAAGACTATGCAGTTTAAACTCTGCAGCTGTAGAGTTGAAAACAAAAACTAAGATTCGCAGCTGCAGACTTGTTGAAAAACAAAGTCTGTAAGTTTTAAACACTTTATCAAAGTTAGTGTTGTAATACTTTTGAGTATTCTAACACTTGGTGCAGCGGAATACATAAAGTGTGTGTAATGAAAAATCAAATAACCAGATTATGAAAGATATGAATGATGTACTAAGCAGATATGAAATGCAGAAATATAAATATAAAGGAGTAAAGAGAGAGAGAAAGTTTATAGTGGTTCAGAGGTGTTGTAATCCTCCTACATCCACTATTACACCACGAAGGTGTCAAATTCACTAAGACAAGTATCACACAGATACAAGATTGTTCCCCCTTAGACTTAGAATAATCACTAAGTTTACTCTAATCTAAGTAGAACTACACTTTCACTCAGAAATACACTCACTAAGAGGGGTATCCACACTAAGTAGATTTACAAGGGTATAAAGTTTAGTGAGGGAATAACAAACTGAACTATAACACAAGATCCTAGCCTGTAAGTCCTAAAAATTTCTAACAAAGAAACGGGCTGTAGACTTTGGATGGCTGTAGACTTTGTGTAGATTGCTTGAAAGCTTGGTGTTATTGTTGTTCGTCCTCTGAATCCTCCTCTCCTATTTATAGGAGTCTTGGGGGTCTTCTAGCCGTTGGAGGGATTTGAATTATTTGAAATAATATTCACCTCCAACTTTGACTTCAGCTAATAAACGCATCTTGTCATGTAGCTTAGTACTTGTTGTAGTACAAGTTGTCTTTTAGTGATGACTGCTCAAATAGCTTTTAATCACTGAGACACTTGTTTCTACTGGCTAGTAATTAGCTCTGATAAACTCTGAGATATTTCAAACTAGGTAGGTGAATGTACAGATTGTACTACACTCAATTAGTCATACCAATCTCAAGTTTACAGCTAGTAGTCTTGAACTCTGCAGATGTTGACTCTTCGGCTGTGGACTTGTCTCCAACTATGCAGATGTTGATTAAATGATCACATAGAATATCATACCATGCTCTGGGGGCTTGCTTTAATCCATATAAAGCTTTTATTAGTCTGTAAACCTTGTCTCCATCTGTAGAGTCTTCAAAACCAGGAGGTTGCTCTACATAAACTTCTTCTGAGAGAAGTCCATTAAAAAATGCACTATTTACATCCATTTGATATACAGTAAATTTCATGTGAGCATCATAGGCTAATAATATCCTAATTGCCTCCAATCTTGCAACTGGTGCAAATTATTCATCAAAATAAATTCCCTCAGCTTGACAATATCCTTGTGCTACAAGTCTGGCCTTATTTCTTGTAACAACACCTTATTCATCAAGCTTATTCTTGAAAACCCATCTTGTACCAATTACTTTTTGGAGCCTTGGTCTGGGAACTAATTCCCAAACTTGATTTCTTTCAAATCCATTTAGTTCATCTTGCATGACAAGTATCCAGTTGACATCCATAAGAGCTTCTTCTATATTTGAAGGTTCTATCTGTGATAGAAAACTTGCAAACATAGCTTCATGTTGTTGTCTTCTAGTCTTTACCTTGTCAGTGACTTCTCCAATAATTTGTTCAGGGGGATGGTTTTTAAGCCATTTTAAATTCAAAGGGTCATGAATAATATTCTGTTCAGCTGTAGATTCATTAACTGTAGATTCATTTAATTCTTCAGTCAACTCTTCCACTGTTGGTATTACCTTGATTGTCTTGACATATTTCAAAACCCATTGATTCAATTACAAAAGCAGTGATTAAAGATTATTTGGTGAATAAGGTAAAGTATTTACTGTCATAAATTTATTCATCATCCAGTAGGCAACAATGCCCTATTGGTTACATTAATCATGCTAATCCATTAATTTATGACAGGTGATACTAGCTATTAAGGAAAAGTGGCCTCCAAATGCAAGTAAGACCATCTTCATACAACAAGATAATGCAAGGCCACATATAGACAACAATGATCCTGACTTCAGAGCAGCTGCAAGCTCAGATGGGTTCAACATTGTGCTTTTATGCCAACCCTCCAATTCACCAGATACAAATATTTTAGATTTGGGTTGGTTTAGGGCAATACAATCACTACAAGTTGACACATCTTCTTACAATGTGGATGAATTAGTGCCCAATGTGTTGTTGCTTTTTAATCCATTAATAGCAGTCACATTGAATAAAGTCTTCCTAAGTCTACAATGTTGTTTAATTGAGATCATGAGGCACAAGGGCCACAACAAGTACAAGTTGCAGCACATGCATATAAGGGAAGATAGACTGCCACTTACACTACAAGTTGATGAAGAACTTATGAGAGAAAGTATTCAGTTTATCACTGAAACTGGGCAAGAAGGTGGGCTAATGTATGATATTAGCAACCTACTGATGTGGTTGGGATATTGAAGGCAGCTAGCTAAGGTATTCACTTTTGGCTAAGTAGTGGGATTGACCAATGTAGGTTAGATTAGTAATGGTATGACAGCTAGCTAAGATAACAATTTTTGTAATGTTTACAAGCATAAACTTAGGACCACATATGTTTCTTTTTGGCATGTAAGGAGTGGTTTAGGCTGTAAACATTAATATACTAAGTCTCCAATGCAATCAAGTTTATTTTCATCTTTGTATATATACCCTTAGAAGGTATTTTCATCATAGGGTACATGTCTCCAAACTATGAACAACCTAGTGGTGACAAACAATCAACCAACTCACAAGTACACTGTCAACTCTAAGTACCCTCAGGAAACACAATAAAATAGCCTTCACAGGGACTTAATTAACCAAACAGATCACAAGAAACCAACCAACTCTAAGTACCCTCAGGAAATTTCATAAACAACCTTCACAAGAACTTATTTATCCAAAATAGGGGACATGAATTCAAGTTTTCCACATATAAAGCTCATAGAGGCCAAG
Organism: Ballota nigra; assembly: GCA_947034835.1. NCBI lineage: Eukaryota > Viridiplantae > Streptophyta > Magnoliopsida > Lamiales > Lamiaceae > Ballota > Ballota nigra. The sequence goes on from OX344725.1 coordinate 36,466,250, forward strand.
TTTTCCACATATACAACTCAAAGAGGCCCCAAAAATTCAAGTTTAGGCCATATATACAGCTCAAAGGGGCCAAAAGAATTCAAGTTTTCACATATAAAACTCAAATGAGCCAAAATAAATCCGGTTTTCCACATATTCAGCTAAAAAAGGCCACTGATATTCAAGTTTTCCACATATACAACTCAAAGGGGCAAAAAGAATTTAAGTGTTCACATATACAGCTAAAAGGGGCCAAAATAAATCTAGTTTTCACATATAAAGCTCAAAGAGTCTACTGATATTCAAGTTTCCACATATACAGCTCAAATGGGCCAAAATAAAACTGGGTTTCCACATATACAGCTCAAACATGCCACTGATATTCAAGTTTTCCACATATACAGCTCAAAGGGGCCAGAAGAATTCAAGTTTTCACATATACAACTCAAACTCAAAGGGGCCACAATAGTTCTACTTTTCCATATATACAGCTCAACATAGTGAACCACAACAAACTTGTAACAACTAAACTCGAACAACAGGACATACATCGAGCACATGGACCTAAAATAAAGTACAAGGGTAAAGTAAAGAGTACCTATACTGAGGACAATATATGCACATCATCCTCAGTATGATGTCTTCACCTTCAACATCGGTAGATGCGGGCCCCAACCCAAGATCGGGGGGTATCACCTCGTCCACGCGGGAAGCGGATGCCAACCCCAACCCCAGGTTAGAGGGCATCTACTCGCCATCTTCGGAATCAGGGACTTTTGCATTTTCCAGCAAAAAACCGTCTGTTTCCTCTTCGGAATCAGCGACGTATCCACCGCCGTCTTTAGATTCGGTTTCGAAACTAGAGCCAAACCCTAGTTCGCCAACTCCTGTATCAGTTCTGATGGGGTCCTCTTCGGAATCGCCCGCAAGGCCATCGATTTGACTTTCTGGTACAATCGTATCGTCATACGAATCGGCCACGATATCTTATAACTTAGAATCAGAGAACATCATTGAAATATCGACAGAGACATCGATTGAGATGGAGAGAAGTGAGAAGAGACTAGGGGTCTCTTGGAGATTTCCAGAGAAATCGAGGAAGAAGATGAGAAACGGCGCAAAACTAGGATTTCGTGGAGAGAGAGAGAGAGAGAGAGAGAGAGAGAGAGAGAGAGAGAGACTCTTGAAGGAGTTCGAATGATCCAAAATGATTTAAGGGGTAATGGGTTGGTTGGGTTGATTAATTGGGTAATGGGTTGGTTTGGGTAGATTAGAGGTTAAATTAATTAGGGACTGCTAATTTAATTTACTAATGGGCCTCTTTAGTTAATTAATGGACCTAACTGTATGTCATTTTAGAAAATAAAGAACGTTTTTACTTTCCATTTTTGGATTGTGAAATAAGAGTTGGGACACCCAAAAGTGGAAAATGTGAAATAAAATCCGAGACGGAGGGAGTATATATTTAAAAAATTATAAATAAAAAATAATTATTTTAGGTTGGGTTGGTGTCATTGATAAAATGTAAAAAAATTAAAAATAAAGTTAGAACAAAGTTTATTTGTATAGCTAACTTAGAGCTGAACATAACTGACAAGTTGAAAACTTACCGATAGTTGAGTGATTGATGTGAAAATTGTTTGAAATCCATATACTTAATATGTTTGATTTGATAGGATTTCATGCATATTTTGCATTAATATACTTAATTATTAAGAAATACTATTTATTAATTATTTTGTAGGAAATTGAGATTTTTTGAACAAATTCATACCTAATTATTAGTGAAGTTAATCGAAAGAAGAAATCAAGAAAGACCTAAATTCAATTATTTTTTAAAGTCAAATTTGAGCCCAATTAAAGCCCATTGCCGTGGAGTAGCAAGCAGCTTTTATGAATTAACATTGGTCTCCAATTTTTTATGAGGCGAAGGTTATATACATTCCTATCTTTTGTTAAAACACCCCACCAAAAAGTGTTCGGAAAAAAAATCCAAATTTTTTGACAATTTTCGCAATTTTTTTTAAAAAATAAAAAAAAGGAAAAACTCTAAACATATGAATTTTTGGAATTTTTTTCCAAAATTTGTTACATTTTCTAGAAAAAAGTTTCGAATTTTTTTAGGTTTGTATTAACAAAACATGGGACTGTATTTAACCTGGACCTTTATGATTTAATCATTAAGCCTCAAGCTGGAAGCCCATTTGCGTGAGGAATTGAAAAAAAGAAAAGTAAAACAGCTGCAAGTTTAATATCATACATGAAGCCCACCTCAATTACAAATCAGTGCCTATTTGCAATTGGAAAAAACGCATTCCTTTCAGCGATTATTGAGGCAGTTTAAAGAAAAAGGGCAGCAGAGCACAAGGTTCAACATTCACACTTGCACAATTAATTTTTTCCATATCTTGTTAAGAGAGATATTAGGTTAACATTTTGAGAGTCTACAAACAAATTTACACCCACTAGATGGAGTGTTGAGGGGAGACAGAATTTGAAGCTACACGAGTTAAAAGGGATTCAACTACACAAGATCATTCAAGAATTATTCTTTTCTTATTTTTTTGCATTTTCATTAACTAATTTGTGATGTTTATTTTTCAATTTCAAATAAGACTGTAAAATCATGAACTGAACTCTTAGCGATCTTTAGTGATGTTATGATTATGAATTTTTAACTTATATTTTATTTTATTTGTTTTAGTTCATTTTCTTAATTGATGTTAATTAATTTGTTTGGTTTTGATAGATCAGTTGCATGAACCTTCTTTACTTCATATTTTGATGTATGATTGTTGCAACAAAAGTTGAATAGTTGTGCCTAGATGTATGTATGCGAGTTGGATTTGTGTGATTTGTGTGAATATTGGTTTATCACAACAAGAGTTGGGTAAATTCATTAAAACACCCCAATTTCATATTGATTATTTGAATAATAATTTCGGTAATTAGTGAAAGGACCATAGGAGTTTGGGCCCTAGTATTCAGGTGGAAAAACATGCTAGGTTTAATTCCGAACTCGTGTAAATTCTCGGGTGCGAAAATTTCAATTCATTCTCACAATTCGAGATACTTAATTTGTTACACTGATCATAGGCTTATTCAGTATGGATTGATGTAATACTTTGTGATTGCCTTATCACTCGATTAAGAAATGAACTAGGATAATTTTATGAATTCATTTGTTTGATTTTGTAATTTGACTATCACCTAAGTTCGCGATTATCTCCTCTTGACTGTTGGGGAAATCGGGGTGCCCGAATCTATTAGGGATGATATTTAAATACGAATTTACAATTAATTATTACTAGCATGAATTAATCCTAATTAATTCAAACAATAATTTCAACAACATGTTTATCATCATGCACATGAATTAATTCACATAAAATCCTATAGCGGAAAATTTAGGAGTTCATGCGATTACGTGCCTCCTGAAGTTATGACCTTTGAGAATATCGGGACAAGCTTTGACGATCCTATCAACTGAAAGACCTTCTCAAGTATTCCCTTTAGTCTTGTTCGTCCACCGGTGGGAAGTGCTTAACGAACAATGAATAATACGAAGGAAGAAGAAAAATATATGTTGCTCTTAATTTTTCCAACTCATGGAACTTGTAAATTGGGGATGAAAAAATCATCCCCTATTTATAATAATGGGTGGGCCAAATTTTACCATGGAATTAGGGAGGGAAAAAAAATCTTTTCTTGATCTCCAAGAAATCTTGAATATATCCCATATATTCTTTTCTGCATAATAAAATATTCCACAAGAATCTCACCCTCCTATTATTATACAATTTTTTGAAAATTATAGGATAAGAATATAAGATTTGGATCTTCTTGAATTTATGAGATAATCTTGTATTCCAAGAATACATATATCCCATAATATATTTCTAAGAAAATCAACAAAATCTTTTGTCTCATTATATCAATATTTTTGAAAATTAATAGGAAAAATTAGCAATAATATTTTTCTTTTATTGTATCATTATCGGGCTAATTATTGGGCTACTTGAGGGGTCTTTAGGAGAATTAAGATTGAACCTCCAATGAGCTTCTGAATTTCAATATTGAGCCACAATAAAATTCAGTCCATTAATATTAATTAATACCACTATCAAATTAATATTGCACTACCCATCTTAATCCATATTACGATAATATGAGCTCCCAGTTATTATTTTTCGTGTTTAAGATTATCTAGTCCCTTAATTAATTGAGCTTCAGAATAACACTAAATTAATTAATATCTTGTGTTTTGGAGTAAAGACAACTCAACATTATTATTCGTACCTGAAAATTAATTTCCACTTGCAAGATTTGGTACGATAAAACTTCTAAGCTCACCAAGGGGACAAATCACACAAGCCGTACTTGCACACGTTTATCCGTATTAAATCTTAGCAACTGTCTTATGATTAATATTATTGCCCAAAATACAAGGTATCGAAGTCACGATAATTCTCACTCATTATCAAAGCAATAAGTATTAACCACACATGGTTCTATTTAAGTGACGGAGATTAAGAAATCAACAACCACTTAGGTCTAATTCTTATCCGTTCAAAACAGAAGAATTTATCCTCTCTGTAGGTCCTCTTCAGCACATACAAAATGTGCTAGTGCAATCTCTTGGTCAAGACAGACCAATCTGAGAACTACACCTCAACCTTTTTACGGTGGATTGTTCAATTCCACCTAGGTCGTGAATTTGTACATTTAGTTACAAGGAACTGTTAATGTGATCTTCCATGATCTAGTATCACTCCACTAACTACAATGTAACACGTACTATATATTGAACAGTTTGCAATATACATATATAACATTCATTCATATTTAAAACAACAACGATAAAAGATTTATTCTCATAAATAAGTGTTTAATACATAAGTTATACAAAGTAAACACATACTTTCACGTATAACCCCAACAATGACTTCGCCTAGTTGGTAACTTGATATATATCCCTTTTATTATTTTCGTGTATTTTCCTTTTTACCTGTCCTTTTCTTATCTTCTCCATATATTTTTTGATAACTACAATAACACACAAAATCAACTTTTTTTTTTTAAATGTGATATTTCATATGTTAAACAATATTACTTCGTACACTAATTAATAAATATTCTATCCGTCTCATGATTTCTTTCAAATGTGCAATTAAAGCCACACAAAATAAAAAAAATAGAGTAATGAGTAGGGATGTTCATGGAGTTCGAAGATCACCGAATTCGTATCGAAATTCACACCAAAAAATTCGTTGATTTTTTGACTTTAACCGTACCGAAACCTAACCGAAAGTGTTTTTGGTAGAATATGAATATTACCAAATTAACTAAACTGGAAAACCGAATGAGATCGTACCGAACCAAACAGAATAACCGAATTATATATGTATTAAAATTTAATTATTATTTATTTTGTCTTCATCAAAGTGTATTATAATGTTACTGAATTCAAGTACAACTATATGATAACATAATTAATCTCCATTTTCAGAATACAAACACTATTTTATTTATCATATTAATTTCTTAAAACATTAAATCATGTTTAGGTGTATATCAAAAAAATTTAAATTTATTTTGTTTTATCTTTTAATTTCATTCTAAACGTATATTCATTTCTTTAATAAAACGTGGATATGGTGTACCTCGTGTCAGGAATCACGATTAACGTGATTTTAATATTGCACTTCATTTTCTCAAGATAATCCTAAAGTATTGTTTAAATATATATGTTATATATATATATATATATCATATTTTAGATCTATTCATTGTGATTCATGTTATTATAACCATCCATTATCAGATAATGTGTTATATTTGAGCTTGGAAGAATATATGCTTGATTGCGGTTAAAGATGTGTAATATTCATGTGAGTGTGCATCAATATTTTTTTTAAAAGGGAGAGAATAACAAAAAAATCCATTTCTTTGCTCTGTTCTGTACCGATCCGGTCCGTTTGTAATCGAAAGTGCGTTCCGATCCGTATAGAAAAATAAAATATTCGTACCGTACCGAAATTTTGGTACGGACACTAAAATTTTAAAATAACCGAACTTTGGTACGAACATGTATATCTTCAAATATCCATTTTGATCCGTACCGTGAACAACCCTACATTTGAGGGGTAATTTTATAAAATTTTATGTATAAAATAAAAAAATGAGTTGAATTGTGTGTGAATGTGAGTCTAAAAGTAATGTCATTTGTGTGGAATCGAAAATATTGTGGGAGTGAAATTTATGGAAAAATTTAAATTTTAAAAATGTAAAAGTTATATTAAAATAGATATGAAAAAAAGTGTGAAAATAATTATGGAAAAAAAATTATTTAAAAAAAATTCACTTAAACTTGATTCACTTGATAAAAACAAAATCATTAGATATTTACTCGTAAAAGGGTAACAATATGGAACCAAATCATTAATACTTAGACCAATTAGTTGGGCAGTCACATGTAAAGATCAGGAAGTCCAAGAAAAAATAATGATGTTATAAAATGAAGTCAAAACCAAATTATGCTTTAGACATGTTACTTAAAATTTTCTTCCAGCTAAAATTGTCAATATTGCAAGGAATCCCAAGGCTCCCTTCCTATATACATATGCATACAATGTTGTATGTGGGTGAGAGAGATAGAAGAGCTGATCAAAGTTGGAAAAGTAGTGGAATTAATTGAAGAGTAGAGTTTGATAATAAGAAGAATGAGAGCTCACATTCATTTTCTTCCAAGGCAAATGAGAACCCTTAATTCAGCTTCAACTTCTCTTCCATATTCTTCTTCTTTTATGCTCTATTTCTAGAATTTTTTTTTCCTCATATATATATGTTTGTTCCAAGATCAATGTATTACTACATAATTTGTTTTCTTGTAATGAAATCTTTGATGTCTTTTGTAACCGAATTCGGCCCAACCCATATCATTGTATGTATTTGAATTCTATACATGAATAAATCGTTTCATGTATTTAGATTTATTATCTTGGGGTTGGATACTCATAAGATATGTCAAATTCATATCATATCCGTCCTGTTACCATTCCTATTTGGAAGTTGTATTTGTCAATGTTTAGACCTTTTTATTTTAACGGTAAAATAAAAGTCTCATACCCGTACAACAAAGAAATTAAGCAATCTTGATACAAAAGTCATTTTTAAGCTAAACAGTCTTTGGGATTCTTAATCCACTCTGCAACTCCTTTTTCCCCAATGACCAAATTTCTAGGTAGCAAGCATCCATGACCAGATTCTATATAATGATCATTTCCTCAGCCATTTTTCTAACCACTAGTATAATTCCATTAAAAACTAGCTAGCTAATTCATTCCTGCTCTTCCAAATTACCCCCACCCAATAAGCCGCTGAACTGTATCAAATTCGTGTTTGGATCATTATGAATCGCACAACTAATACCGAGCCATTTCCGTCCATATCTCATGGGCTGCATATGCGCCGAATTCTCATTTTCACTGTTACACATCTTGCATTTAGTTTCATCGACCCAAGTAAGAATTCCGCTTCTCAATAGATACGCTTTTGTCAATGTTTAGACTATTAATTGAAGTGCATATGAAAATATCATTGTTCTGATTTATATATAGTGAAAATAAATACCTTTTGAGGTCTCCGGTCTTAATAAATTAGCATATAGGCTGAATATATTACTCCTTTCCACTCATTGTATTTATCATTTAAAAAATATTTTACACGAATTAAAAAAATTATTTATAACAATAAGTATATGTGTTTATAATCATTTTACCTTTTGATTATTAAAATGTTTATTAATGCATACTATGGTCAAAAAATGGACGGAGAAAATTAGAATTTGATATCTAGTTTTTTAGATTAATTTTTAAAATGACAATTATTTTAAATAAGAAAATTCTTATTTAGAAAGTCTAGTTTCTTTAGATTAATTTGTAAAATGACAATTATTTTAAATAAGAAAATTCTTATTTAGAAAGAAACATATAATAGGTTGGAGGGAGTAATTGATTATGTACTACCTGAATATCCTAGTAATTATCCGGTAATCAATGTCATTATATCAAGTACTTGGTGCTTGGTGAGCTAACTTCTAACAACTAACATTTACCCAATTTTTTTATTATTTTTTTTATATCAAGTACAACCTAATTATATGAATTGCTTATTAAATTAAACGACCTAAAAGAAAAGTATGTCATCTATGGTTTGGTTTTGTTTGGCAACCGCCGTTACAACATTCACTCAATCTTAATATCGCACACTAAAATTAATTACAGTAGCTAGTCATATTATATGAACTCCTACCATCAATACAATTTAGTCGGGGAATATAAATTAGATCACGACATTAGACTTGAAAATCTTGGGACCTCAATTACGCATTTTTCATCATCACATTTGGATGAAATAACCAATTTAATAGTGCAATTGATTAGTTTGGTTCGAGCTTAATTGAGATTTAGAAAATCTATCTTGGGAACTATTTGGATTGAAAAATCCTATAAATGGTTAAAAAAATATGTTGGTTTGAAGATTTTATAGGATAGCATTGTAAAAAAGTCGATGATAATAAAATTATATTATATAATGATTGACGTGTTATGCTGAAAATTGTGGAAATATGATTAATGTGTAGGGTTAAGAAGTGTGAATAATATTTTTAGTATATATTTTATGTGATGACAAATAGGGTGATAGAAGTTAAATTGTAGGAGAGGATTTTGAAATTTTAATTTTGTAATTCTCAAACTAACATACATTTTGAAGCTTAATCCTCAATCCGGATTTACAAAGCTGGAAGTAACATACCTTAAAACATCAGGTTTCAGGACAGTCCCCAACATTACTGTAAAAAGGTGTACTATATATTTAACAGGGTTACGACATTTTCGCTAATTGCAATTTAATCTAAACTTTTGAATCATTGCAAATAAAACTTCAACTTTATTTAACAAAAACAATTCTAATCAAATGACAGATTTCAATCTTCCCAAAAATGATGATTAATTATGTGTTGTCATGCGAACCAATCTAAACATATTAATACAATTAATTATTCATTGTTGAGCAAGTGAAACATCATTTTCGGACAATAAAAAATTTATTTATTGATTCAAATTATAACCAAATGTTAAGTTGAAATTTTATTTGCAAAGATTCAAAATTTAGATTAGATTGCAATTTGCAAAAAGGTTGTAATTTTATTTGCAATTAATCTATTTAATATGTGATACAATCAAATTAAGTAGATGTCCTAATACACTAGTGGACATTTTGTAAACGTGTAGCACGGAAAAAAAAAAAAAAAAGGACGCTAATATTGTACGGGAAAATATTCACTTGCCCACGTCTCTTTGATATGAAAAAAAAATCACATTTTCATTTTCTACGTTTTAGTTTAACTATATAATTCATAATCAAGGGTTGTTAAGGTAGCTGCCTACATAGGTCCCTTGCTGGTTATGGCTCATTTTTTTCTTTATTATATCATATGTATACATAAACACTTTAATATAATTTATTAGAGAATATATAACACTTCGGGCCACCTAACTTGAAATATTGCATGCTACAAGTAATTACAGGTGCCTGAAGTTCCAAGTTTAGTTAAATGAAAATTTGAGATTTCATTTTCTCATTAATTGATGCACCGTCCGTACCATAATATATTTTTTATTTATCTAAAATTATAATCAATTCCTTATTAAAAATATGTAAATTGTTTAAAATGTCCTTAATGTACATTGAAACCAAAAATGTTTATTATTTTAAATAAAATCATTATTGTAATATGTAAGAGAATAATATTTTCCAATTCCAATCCATAACTTTTTTATTTGTTATTATTATTTTTAAATTCAATACATAAATGTATATCAGGATTTTTATAGATAAAATTCAAAATTTTAAATAAACAATGTTTTTGACATATGAAGTACAATGTTCAACTCTATTACCAAACTTTAAACTAGAGTTAGATTAAAGTGGGTACTTCTACACTACAATGGATTTATTCCCAAAATGGAGTAGGGTTGAAGGTCTAAATGTATAGTAATATTTTCAAATTTCTCTTAGAAAAATATAATATTTTCCCCGAATATGATATAAGTCTAAATAATGGGTATTTTCACTCACTTATTTATTAAACCATTTTTTTTTTTGCCCAAGTTTTATAGGTACCAGTTTAGGTTTGTAAACGAATCAAGCAATTTTGGTTCGATTTGATATTTATATTCGAAATTTGGTATTTGTATTCGAAATTTTGTAATTCTAATTCGAGTATATTTATTTATTCGATTAGTTGTCAAATATAAATACAAAACTATGATATTCGATTCGACATTCGTAAATATTCGGTTAAATATATATATATATATATATTATAATTATATAATAATAATCATAATAAATATAAGTATTTATAAATTTAAGTCCATTATAATTATTTTAAGGATATTAATTTTTAATGACTTTATCCTGGTGGACTTTGAGGCAATCCTTAATTTAATTCTTTAATTAAAAAACATTCAATATAATTTAGTTATTAAGAACAAAAAACCCTAATAAATTAAAAAAGAACTACACGTTTATGCTCTTCATTTGTTTATTAAAGTTTCTTTTTCATGAATTAAACAATTAATCTTTATTTATTTATTTACGTATTTGATTATGTTATGCAAAACTTTAAGTTTATGACTTATTTGTGAATTTAACAATGGAATCAATTTTAAAATGAATATTTGAATATTATTTATTTGGAATATACTTGAGAAAAAAATCGATTAGAATATTCAATTCGAGTATTCACATATTTTCTATAATTCGATATGGTTTTCAGATCAAATATAAATCACATTTATTATTCGAAGAATATTTGATTCGATTTCGATATTCGAAATAATTTCACAAATACGAATTCAAAAAGTATTCGACTCGATTCAATTCATTTACAACCCTACACCAGTTGGCATATTTCATTAAAAATCAGGATCATTAAAGCTAGCATAATGTTTCATTATTTCACATTTTAAAGTCTAATATAGTGTCACATTTCAATTATATTAGCCTACACGTTTCAGTTAAAACTAGTATCACGTGTCATTCATACGTCCAATTGCACGGTGCGATTAATGCACTTGAAACTGAATCTTCTTTTTAGAGTTACTCTCATTTTAAACTTGTTCATAGTATGAAATTGATATCAATTACATGCATTTATTAATACCATTACATAAATTCTCTAATACCATAGTATTTTATAACGTAATATTAGTTTATAAGTTTAATGGTATTAATAAATAAAAATAATAATATCAGTAAATACATGTAGTGATATTAATATCATGTATGAATAAATTTTACTGGAAAAAGTGCGATTTTAATATATTCTTTATTCTAATTATTTACCCATTGGCGTATTCTTTATTCTAATTGCTTACCCTTTGGCGGATAGAGGGGATGGCAAAGTTTTTGTAAACAATATGTTATGACAGAGAGAGTTAGCCAAATGAATTGGTACAAGTCTGCAGCAGTTGTTTAATGCAAATTGCTAATACTATAATATGGGGAATTGGGGTTGGCCGACATTCGGTGGAACTTGAGACTTGAAACATGTATTATAAATATATTATTAATATTATTATTTTGATCACATATGTTAACATAAGATGTATGATTAATACTGTAATATAACATAATTAGTATATTACTTGTACTACATATTATTAGTACTATTTCTTCAGTAGAAGACTCAAATTAGACAAAGTTATTGACAAAAAAAAATTATACTTAATTATTAATATATAAATTGAATTATTTTTCATTGTTAAGATATATTTGTGCATTTTTTTTTTTGACAGAAATTAAACATGTTTCATTACTCAAAGAGAATCAGGCTCGCGCCTTAACATCGTCCAAGACGAGATCAGTACAACATTCGGGGATTACATAGTTCCATATTCGCTCAGTTCCTACCCCTGTGTCGAAGTGGGCTAATGCATGTGCCACCCGGTTTGCCGACCTTCTAGCGAAGATAGAGAGGTTGCATCCTCCTCTTTCAAACATCTCCCAAATGTCCGCAACAATAACCATTGAAGTGGCATCTATCCTCATTTTCCTTTTGATGGCCGAGATCAGACAACTGGAGTCTGACTCCACGATCTTCACCACCACTTTTCTCTCCAAAGCCCTTTCCAAGCCAAAACGTAGAGCAAGAGCCTCGATCAAAGTACTGTTACTACTGCTTACCAAACACGGTTTTGCTCCCGCCATTACCACCTTGCCCCAGTCATTTCTGACGACGAAGCCTAGGCCCATCGACCCGTCCGGGAAGACCGCTGCGTCAGAGTTTAGTTTAAGATGTCCTTGGGGCGGGCAGCTCCATGGCTCATTAACTGTCCGCGATTGTCCTCTTTGGTTGCCACCTCCTCTCGCTAAACAGATTTCTTCGAAAGTGTGATGGACTGAGGTTGAGATGGAAGCCGGGTCTTGTGGGCGGTTATAAAAAAAAGCTCTGTTACGTGCCTTCCAGAGACTCCAAACTGTGATTGCAAAAAGGATGATACCACGCTCAGATTGTTTGCACAAAATCTCCCATACCCGAAGCTTAAAGGAAAGGTTGATGTCCGTATGCAGGTCGATCTGGATGTAGCTTCGTCCCCAGGTCTGGATGGCAATCGGGCATTTGAACAGGACATGGGAGATCGTTTCAGTTTCCAGACCGCATGTTGGACATATCGGATCCACAAAGATTCCTTGCCAATACAGTTTAGACAAGGTGGGCAAGGCATTATGGGCTGCTCTCCATATGAAATGGATTACTTTAGGCGTCACTTTGCTATGCCAGAGCTTTTTCCACAGCGTGTGTTGAGCACTCGAAGATGGTATATTGCGGCCACATTTCGAGAATTTGTCGATTGCCAAATAATATGCCGATTTTACAGTGAAGTCCCCTTTAGTTGAAGGGTTCCAGATTTTGCGATCCGGAGGAAGTCTTGTGCTGACAGGAACTTTGATAATTTCTTCTGCATCCTGATTAGTGAACAACCCATAGATGAGCTCCTGCTTCCAGGATTTGCTTTCAGTGCAGATGAGATCCGCCACCCGTACTGAACTTTCCAAACCCCCTTGTCTCGACTCCGCCACCTGTGTATTGTTAAGATATATTTGTGCATGTGTGTTGTTGTAAATCGTAAGCGTAAAATAGAGACGCGTATTTGTTTACCCAATTTGTCGATAACGACTACGTCTGGAGGCGTACCAAGCCAGGAGTTTTCACTAATACATCTGAGTATGTGTGTGTATACAATACTGAGTACATAAGTCTATTTATAATAGAGAAACCCTAATCTAAACCTAAAGCCTATTTAGGTTATAAGCCTATTAGTAATGTCCACATCAAATATTCTGGATTTGGTATAATAAATCTACTGGATTTATAACACTCCCCCTTGGACATTACGACATAAAGTATATGTCTTGTCAGAAAAACTCCAGCAACAAAATCTTTAGTTAGGGAGGAATGCAATTTATTGATCTTCCGGATCTAATCTTCTGGATTTACTTCGAGGTTAACGCTCCCCCTGAAGACAACAACCTTTTGAGCTTTCACATCCCGATACCATTAACATACTTCTAAAAAGTAGATGTAGGTAGGGACTTAGTGAACAGATCTGCTAGATTGTCACTAGATTGCACCTTTTGTATGGTAATTACGCTACTCTTCTAGAGTTCGTATGGGTAGAAAAAAATTGGTGAAATATGTTTCTTCAGGTTTCCCTTGACGTACTCATTACTCATTTGTGCGATGCAAGCTGCGTTGTCTTCAAATATAACAATAGGGGATGTATTGCCTTTAGTGATACTACATGAGTCACCAATGTATTTTACCAAGGATCTCAACCAAACACATTCTCGTGCGGCTTCAAATAAAGCTATAATCTCTGAGTGGTTTGAAGATGTGGTAACCATAGTTTGTTTAACCGATCTCCATGAGATCGCGGTACCACCACAGAGAAAAACGTAACTAGTCTGGGATATGACATTGTGGGGATCAGACAAATAACCAGCATCTGCATAACCTACCAAGGTTTTGTCTTGGTTCCTTCGGTAAAATAGTCCAAGATCTTGAGACCCTTGGAGGTACCGTAGAACATGCTTAACACCATTCCAATGTCTCCTTATAGGAGAAGCGCTATATCTCGCAAGCAAATTAACTGCAAATGCAATGTCTGGTCTAGTGCAATTTGCGAGATAGAGTAATGCTCCAACAACGCTAAGATAAGGAACTTCTGGCCATAGAATTTCTTCTATATCTTCTCTTGGTCTAAATGGGTCCTTATCCACTTCGAGAGATCGGACAACCATAGGTGTGCTGAGTGGATGAGATTTATCCATGTGAAATCTCTCCAATACCTTCTTCACGCATGTTGACTGATGTATAAGAATTCCTTCTGGGAGATGCTCGATCTGCAGGCCGAGACAATACTTGGTTTTACCCAAAACCTTCATTTCAAATTCAACTTTCAAGATTGAACTGACTTCTTCAATCTCTTTGCATATTTCGATTATGTTTAGATCATCAACATATACGGATATGATGCAAAAACTACTTTGCGATTTCTTCGTGAATACGCATGGGAAAGCTATATCAATTGTGTATCCCTTCTTCTGGAGGAATTCACTAAGTCGGTTGTACCACATAAGACCGATTGCTTTAGACCGTACAACGACTTATGCAGTTTTATGCTATACATACTACGATTTTCACCATTCCTCATCTGGGGAATCTTAAATCCATTAGGGATTTTCATATAGATGTCGACATATATTGATCCGTATAAATATGCGGTTACCACATCCATTAATCTCATCTGGAGATTTAATTTAACTGCCAAAGATATTAAGTATTGGAATGTCATTGCATCCATTACGGGAGAATATGTTTGATCGAAATCAATACCGGGTCTCTGCGAAAACCCTTGAGCTACTAGTCTCGCTTTGTATCTCTCCACAATATTGTTCTTATTTTGTTTTCGTACAAAAACCCATTTATATCCTACAGGGATAGCGCGCGTGGGTGTACGAATGATAGAGCCAAATACTTTTTTTTATTTAGCGATGCGAGCTCTGCTTCAATTGCCTCTTTCCATTTTACCCAATCGGAGTGCTTCCGGCACTCAACGATAGTTTTGGGTTCTGAATCTAGATCGTTATTTATAACAAAAAGAGCAATTATCGCTGCAAATGTATCGTGACGACAGTAATATTTTTATTATATGTTTCTCCCGTACCTATGAAATTCATAGAGACTTCAACGTTTATGTCAACTAGACCTTCTTTATTTCCCAGTGTATCTAGGTCTGGTTGTTTCGTGGTCCTAGTGCGTTGAATATTTTGTGCACGTGCTTCATTACTAGGACGCTCGTCTTATGGACGAATCTCTTCTAGAGACTTTAAGTTTTCTAGAGAATCTCTTCTAGAGATTTCACGTTTGACTGGCCAGTCTTGCCAGCTTTTCTTTTAGGTGTATTTGTATCATTTATAGGTCCTTTACACTTCTGGCGTGTGGGGGCATGTATACCTGATTTACTTGGGACCTCAACCCTTTAGGGTGCATTTACTGCAGGTATATAGGGATAGCAATGGGTCGGGTTTAAACCCGGACCCGCCACGAACCTGCCCCATTCGGGCCGGGTATAAACCCAGTCAAACGGGTCCCGAGGAGGGTTTGGACCCGTTTGACCAAAAACCCGGTGGGTCTGGGATGGGTCCTGATATTAGCCGGACCCGCCCCGCATATATATATATAAATATAATATTTTTAATATTAGTTGTATATTTATTATACTTAATTACCATAAATTAGCTAGGTTTTATTAGTTATTTTTCCTTTTCCTCTGCAAAAGTGCAGAATAGATCGCTGCTCAACTATCCCAACTCCAATCGGTTGCCGATCCCCTCCGCCAGTCTCTCCACCAGTCCGCCTCAGCGGCCGATGCCACACGGCCACCAGCAGCAACGCCGCCACCTCCGTGCTTCACTAGCACCAGCCGCACACTAAGCCCGTCTGTCGTCGGACGACCCATCCGCCTGTCTGCCTCAGCCTAAGCCAACAGCCGTCTCCCGCCGTCCCACCAGCCAGCCGCCAGCCCGCCGCTTCTCTGTTGCCATCTTCTGTAATCTTTGTTCCTTACTTCCTTACATATGTATTCCCCATTACTGTTACATATATATTCCCTATTACTGCTAACACACACACACACATACACACATATATATATAAATATATATATAAATGTGTATGGAACTATGGATTAAATTATTTTATATGTTGATTTTAGAAAAAAGAAAAAAAAACCCGGTGGGTCGGGGCGGGTAAAACCCGGCGGGTCCACGGGGCGGGGCGGGTCCTGGGATAGGCCAAACCCGTCCTAGACCCGCCCCGTTGTCATCCCTACAAGTATATGTCATTTAGTTACACCAATATGGTCAGTGAACGCGTCTGACAGATTGTTTGCTAAATTTTGCAAGTTAATGATCTTCTGAACTTCCAGTTCAGATTGACTAGTGCGTGGATCTAGATACTGAAGATCACTTACGTTCCACGTAAGTTCCCGGCATTCATTCATTTTTGAATTCAGATCTTCCCCTAATGCCGGGAAGTGATCTTCATCGAACGTGCAGTCAGTGAACTGGGCCGTTAATTGATCCCCAGACAAAGGTTCTAGGTATTTCAGGATGGATGGAGAGTCAAATCCAATGTAAATAACTAGCTTCTTTTGTGGGCCCATAGAGGTACGCTTCGGTAATGTTATCGGAACATACACTGCACATCCAAATATACGCAGATGGAAAATGCTTGGTTCTTTCCCACACACTAGCTGTAGGGGGGAATTATCATTATATGCAGTTGGACGGATTTGTATTAAATGTGATGCATGTAGGACTGCATGCCCCCAACATGAAGTGAGTAATTTAGAATTCATAAGTAATGGTCTAGCGATAAGTATAAACGTTTTATTAGCGTTTCAGCAAGACCATTTTGGGTGTGGACGTAGGGGACCGAATGCTCCACTTTAATTCCCAGAGCTATACAGTAATCTGTAAAGGCTTTTGAGGCAAACTCAGCAGCATTATCCATGCGAATTGATTTTATTGGATAATCTGGGAACTGAGCTCGAAGCTCGATAGTTTTCGTAATGAGCTTCGCAAAAGCTTGATTGTGGGTAGACAACAAACAAGAATATGTCCACCTAGTGGAGGCATCAATTAGGACCATGAAATATCGGAATGGTCCTGATGCTCGATGAATCGGTCCACGAATGTCTCCCTGAATCTGTTCAAGGAAAACCGGAGACTCAAGTCCTACCTTGGTGCGCGAAGGGCACATTATTAATTTACCCTTAGAGCATGCATCACAGATAAATTCATCGACAAGAGGGATTCTATTATTCGTAATATTATGACAATGAAATTAGATAGAATCCTATGTATCATTGTTTGTCCTGGATGACCTAACCGCTGATGCCATAATTTAAAAGAGTTCGGGTCGTGAAATTTCATACTCATGGCTAGATGGAGATTGGATGACCAGATGTAGGAATAGTACAATCCGAAAGAGAAGGAGGGAAGTTTTTCAATAACTTGTTTACGGCTACCTCGAGTAATAATCATCAACAAGTACGCTTAAAATTGATATCCATTAATTCTTATATCCTTAAAATTGAGAAGGGTACACTTAGATTGTGGAAACAACAAAGCATTATCAATTATGAGTTTGGTACCCATGGGGAGGACGATGGAAGCTCTTCCGGAGCCCACTATCATAATATTATCATTGGCTATCGTAGTTACACTCCACTTTCTTTCTACCAAGTTATAAAAATACTTCATATCTCTTAAGATTGCGTGTGTGGTGGCGCTATCTATCAAACATAAATCACAATTTGTATCCATCATGCCAGAGGAAAAAGCCAAAACCTAATAGCTGATATGTTTACAAGCCATAAGAATAGCAATATCCAAATAAATTTAGTGCATAACATTAAGATAAACATATCAAAACTAAATCATATATATTATATCAAACATGAAAATAAAATATCCAAAAGATAGGATCCAAATAAAAAGGTCTTAACCAAAATAAAGTACTAAAATGATCAAATATTCCAATCACTCATTGTCTCCATAGTCTTTGAGCTCTATGCCCAAGAGATCATCGTTGTCATGGTCGAATTTTGCTTCAGGCAGGCTGACGTGGTGAAATTCGACTTTAGGGGCCTTCCCCTTATCGTCCTTCAACTGCTTTTGATAAGCCTCAACCAAATGCTTGAGAGTGCGACACGTGCGAAACCAATGGCCTTTGCATCCGCATCTGTAGCAGAACTGCTCAACTTTGTCTTGAGAGCCAGATTTTTGTGGATCGGGATTCGTGTTAGGTACAACTTTTCCACGAGTCTGAGCTTGATTGTCTTTCGAGGTACCTGGACCTCCGGATTTACTACGACCTCGGCCTTTGCTACGAGTTCGTTTACTTCCTCTCTCCCTTCCAAGCTTGCGACCACTTGTACTACCTTGAGCTATAACATGTGCTTCGGGCACTGCTTGTGAGCCAACCGATCTTGAGTTATGATTTTTCATAAGGAGTTGATTGTGCTTTTCTGCCACCAGTTATGCATAAATTAGCTCAGAGTGTACAGTGTAATTCTTGGCCCTATACTGCTGCTGGAGTACAAGGTTGCTAGTGTGGAACGTCGACAAAGTCTTTTGTATTAACTCAGCCTCAGTTATAACTTGCTTGTATAGCTTTAACTGTGATACAATACGATGCATGACTGAGTTGTACTCTGTCACAGACTTGAAGTCTTGGAAATGGAGGTTCAACCAATCGTATTGTGCCTGAGGGAGGAGTATATCGTTTTGTTGTTGGAAACGGTCCTTCAGGGACTTCCACAACGTTCCGGGATCTTTCTCAGTAAGATATTCATTTTTAAGGTCCTAGTTCAGATATGCCTTAGGAAAATCAATGCTTTCGCCTTCTGGGCGTTAGTTGATTTAGACTAATTGACAATAGCTCCACTTAACTCAGTTGAGTCTAGATGGATCTCGACATTTAGCGCCCATGTCAGGTAATTACTACCACCAAGAGCAAGCTCAACGAATTCTCTTTTGGTAATATTATACATTCTAATTACAATATTTTAAAGTGACATGGTGAGTATTGTGACCAATTTATTGACAACGGAGAAATAATAATTTATTTGATCACTTTCAAGCACACAAAAACCAGAATTGAACGCCGTCTACCCAAAACATAATTTACGGTCCGACAAGTACTGAGCGCCGCCTACCCAGACAATATATGCGGACTATAAAATGAGGACTATGTGCAAAAGTAATAATGCATGCAAGATATATAATTTAATCATAAAAGCATGCACATATAACAATTAAGAAAATAAAATAATAAATTTATTGAGAACTAATTTTAAAATTAATTCCAAATATTTTCGAGCTTAATTAATATGCAAAGAATTATTACCTTTTGATTTTTAAGTATTTTACGGAACTTGATAAATTAAATTAAGGGCACAAAAGTACTAGAAAAAATTATATGAGGCCCAAAATAAATAATAAAGTTCAATTTTTAAGGTAATAGCCCATAAAGGGTTAAAATAAAAATTCCAGCCCATGAGGAGGGCTTCAGGCACAAAGAAATAAATTAGAAAAAATAGTCTAGAAAATAAAATTTGTTCCAGGCCATTAATAGGGCTGCAGGCCCAAATAAAGAGATTTTTTTTTTTCGAAATCGGCCTAATTAGAATTGGGCCTGATTGACCCAAAGGAGGGAGATAGGGCTACGCGGAAAATTGGGCAGGCAGGGCGAGGGGCCGCGACTGAGATTTCACAGGCGGTGGCGGCGGAGCAGAGGAGGCTTGCGCTATGGCGGCGGAGCAGAGGGCTCGACGCTCTGCGGCTTCGCACGGATAGCAGAGGCTCGCGGCGGCCGCTTCGCGGTGGCCTTCGAGACCCGCGACGGTGGTGGGCATGGGGGAATCGGGGCCGCGCCGCGCGCGACGACCTGGTGGTTCGCGGCGGCGGTGGTGGTCTGGCCGTGGGCGGCAACAGGTTCGAGGCTGCGCCGCGCGCGGCGGCCTGGTGGCTCGCGGCGGCGGCGTTCCGACCGTGGGCGGTAGAATTTTATATATATATATTTTTTCTTTTCGATCCAATTAAAATAATTGCAAACAATAATCATAGATGCAATAAAATAATTTAAGTGCACAGAATAATCATAGCACATATGGATCAAAAAATCGATACAATAATTAATTATCATGCTATTGAGAAAATAATTTAGATTCGTACCGATTAGCTTCTGGCAGAGACTCGTGCTGATAACGTGTTGTAAATCGTAAGCGTAAAATAGAGACGCAGGTTTGTTTACCCAATTTGTCGATAACGACTACGTCTGGGGGCAATACCAAGCCATGAGTTTTCACTAATATATCTGTGTGTATACAATACTGAGTATATATGTCTATTTATAACAGAGAAACCTTAATCTAAATCTAAAATCTATTTAGGTTATAAACCCATTAGTAATCTCTACATCAAATTTTTTGAATTTGGTATAATAAATCTACTGAATTTATAATATATATAATTAAATTTGTAAGTCCATTAAAATTTTAATTTTCGGCTCCCAACCTATCAAATCCCGGACCCCCCACTATTTTACCAATTTACGTATGAATATTCACTTTGAATATATAATGCAATTGGAAGTACCACCCCACTACACCACACCACACCACACCACACCACCCCACCAACCACTCATGATGTGTACCCTTTTAATTATATTCCACTACTCACCTCACCCCACCCCACCCCACCCCACCATCTGTTGTCCATTATCAGTATCATCATCACCTCCATTAGTCTAAAATAAATATTTCTCCACTAGTTAAAATTAATCTAGTTAAGAAGTGAAATAAATTAAGCAAGAAAAATAATTAATCGAATGGAGGATGAAGAGGCAGCGTTCTTATCGGCCATGCGATTGGCGTCTGCGTCGGTGCTTCCAATGGTCCTCAAATCCGCCATACAACTGGATCTCCTTCAGCTCATCAAGAAAGCCGATTCCGCTTCTGCTTCTGAACTTGCTTCCCAGATTCCGACAACCAATCCTCAAGCCCCCACCATGATTGATAGAATTCTCCGCCTCCTCGCCGCCTACGCCGTCGTCAATTGCAGCCTCACCACGCTGCCGGACGGCGGAGTCGAGCGCCGCTACTCCCTGGCGCCGGTGTGCAGGTTTCTCACAAGAAACGACGATGGAGTTTCTCTGGCCCCTGTGTCTCTCCTGCTTCAGGACAAGGTCCTCCTCGAGTCATGGTATATATATACTATAACTCATCACAAACAATACTGTGAAATTGAAGGGTATTAGTTGTTTTCACGAAGAGAATTATTTATTTTCATTGAAAAAAATTACTTGTTTATACTGAATAATCTTAGTTATTCAATGAAAACTAATCAAGACTTTTGAAAACAATATACTTTTTAATAAAAACAATTAATACTCTCTATTGAAAATTACTGATACCCTGAACCAATTTTATTATATACATACTCATAACTCATTTATTTGTGTCGGACAATTCAAACCAGTTTGATTATGCAATCAAGACGATATTAATTGTTGTTATTATATTATTATTACTATTAAATTAATACCTTTTAATAAAATAATTAATACTTTTTAAAAATACACGTAAAAATTAAACGATTTTCATACTAACAATATCATATACACATTCCTAATTTATACTTTCTCTACTGCCAAGATTGACATTTTTTCCTTTTTGATATGTACTAAATTATGGTCTTATTTTCTTGTTATAGTCATTAAATATTTTCTTTTGACAAAAATAACCCTATTTAATCATTTAATTTTGTTTACAACAAAATCTATTTAATATATACTTCCTCCTTCCCAAATATTCTATTTAAAATTTCACACGGACCAATTTCACACAGATCAATATAATACCCTTATATATTGAGTATAATATTGGATGTAACTACAAAATTCGTATAATACCCTTATATATTGAGTATTTCTATATATGTTTATTTTTCAAAATACATTAAATAGAAACATTTTGAATATTTTATACTCTAAATATATAGGACAAACCAAAATAAAAACATGGACTATCTTCGTAGTATGGGAGGATATTGAAATACTGAAAAGCGATTTTATAAAATCCAAAAAAAAAAAAAAACCTACTTTATGCAAAATCTTGCTAAGGTTAAAACATACATAAGATATTGAAGTTTAAACAAAGGTGTCCTACCAGCCTTTATTTATCTATAATTGTATATCGATTTTGTTTTCTTTCATGTATAGTCCTTCACGAGACAAATATTTCTGTAAATTTATTAATAGTAAATTTACTTTAATGAGATACGAGACACCTACTTCTTTTCCTTGAACTATATCTTGCTAAAGTTAAGAGACATAAGATATTAAAGTTTAATCATCGCTGTCCTACCAACCCCTTATTAATTTATCTATAGTTATGTAGTATATCGATTTCATTTTCTTTCATACTCACTTTCCGGGGCTCAAATTATTTCTGGAAATTAATTAATACTAGTGAATATTTTGTTATAATTAAATTAAAGGAACATGATGTCACACCTACTTCTATTCTGCTTAGCTTTTATATATATATATATATATATATATATATATATATATATATATATATTTGTTTACGTTCTTCATTTTATATATTTCCATGCCTGAAAATAGTCATATTTAGAATTTTACACATATCAATAAAATATTATTTATTATATATTTGTAACTCAAAATTTTATCTATAAGTTCTTGATATATTTTTATTTATTGAACACAAAAATAATAATTAAAAAATAAATAGAGGGATTTCAAACAACTTACACACTCTTAATTTAAAAATATCTATGGAACAAATAAAAAAGAAAAACCATTACTATTTTTGTGAAACGGAAGTAATTAAAAATGGGTAATCTACTAGTCTTTAAAGTTGTACGAGACGATAATTTGTAGGTACCATCTAAAAGATGCTATTCTTGAGGGAGGAGTCCCCTTCGATAGAGCATATGGAATGAATGCATTCGAATACCCAGCTACAGATGTGAGATTCAACAAAGTGTTTAATGAAGCAATGTCTCAACAATCCACCATTTTCATGAAGAGAATTCTTGAAATATACAAAGGATTTGAGGGTCTGAAATCCCTTGTGGATGTTGGTGGTGGAATCGGAGCTTCACTTAGAATGATTACTTCCAAGTATCCATCTATTCAAGCAATTAATTTTGACCTGCCCCATGTTATTCAGGATGCTCCATCTATTCCAGGTAAATACATTGTACCTTTTCCATTTACATGTGAACTCAAATTAACATTTGTATTTCAGATCGTTTTATCGTAAGAATATTATCATTTTTAAATATAAAATATATTCCCTCCGTCCCAGACGAATTTGCCGACTTTCCTTTTTTGGATGTCCCAAACCAATTTGCACACTACCTAAAAAGGAAACATCGATTTGCGCGCACACTCACATAAATATACACATATTTACCCACTTAATGTTTCATTACTTAGAATTTAGTTTCAGCACGACATAAGAGATTTCATTTGTAAGTTGAAGATACCCTTTATATGCAACTGCAGGAGTCGAGCACGTCGATGGCGACATGTTCGTTCGCGTGCCCAAAGCTGATGCCATTTTCATGAAGGTTTGTAGTATATAAAACTTTATTTTTATAATTATAAAATTATATACGATTTAGAGATTTTCATGTTTTGGAAAAAATGAGAAAAATAGAGAAAGATGGACATGGATGTGAAACAGATTGAAAAAAAAAAAATGAGGAATAAAGTAAAGTGAAAATGACAGAAAAAATTTATGTATTAGAGAAAATGAGGGAGAAAAAACTTATTTGCGAGAAAAAAATGAAAGAGAGATGATAAAAATTCACATGTATGAGAGAATACGAGACCAATAGAAATAAAATAAAAATACATACTCCCTCCGTCCACGAGTAAGTTTCCCACTTCTTTTTGTTGAATGGTTTAAGAAAGTGTATTTGTTTATTAATATATGGTGGGCCACATGTTGACTTATGAGATAAAGTAATGAATAGTGTTGAAAAGTAAATTGAATGAGTGGCATTTTTGGTAATATTGTGTGAGTTTGAAGGTTAAAGTTTATAAATAGTAGAATGTTGCTTTTTCCATTTATGGAATGAGAAACTTACTTGTGGACGGCCCGAAAAGGAAAGTGGGAAGTTTACTCATGGACGGAGGGAGTATAAAAGAAGGGATAAGGAGAAAAAAGAATGAAAATTTGGAATGCGTGATGAAAGAAATGATGATGAAACAAAAATGTGATTTCACATAAAAGAGGGGATAAATAGAAAAAAGAGTGAACATGTGAAAGAGACAATAAGGAGAGCAAAAATGTGCTTTCACATAAAAGAGGGAATGAAGAGAAAAGGAAAGTGGAAGTTTAGAATGCATGAGCAAAAAAGAATTGGGAGAGGGTTTGAGAGGAAACAAATTTAGAAGTACGGAGAGAGAGAGAGGAACGAATTTGAAAATAATTAGATTTCAGAATTGATTTGAAATTCCTTCATTTTTAATAAAAATCATAACTTCAAATCCAATATTTAAAATAAAATCACTCATTTGAAATCCTATTTTTTGAATTCATTAATTTTGTATCTCATCCAAACAATTGTGTAGGTCACAGACAGTCCAAAATTTAAATACTTCTATGATATTCTCTAATTAGTAATTAATATTTATAATACAATAATTAATATTTTTTTAGTAAACCACGTATATTTAAAAAAAGTATATAAATTTTGTGTATAATTCGTTTTCTTTCATTCTTCTTGTATGCACACATGTGTGGATATATTCTAAAAGAGAGTAAACATTACATTTTTGTCATTTGCAGTGGATTTGTCATGACTGGAGTGATGCACATTGCCAAAAACTTTTGAAAAATTGCTATGAAGCCCTTCCAGAAAATGGAAAAGTGATTATTGCCGAAACTATCCTTCCAGATGACCCAAATTGTGGGCGTGTAATAGCGAGTGATGTGATTATGTTGACTGTAAATCCAGGTGGAAAAGAGAGGACTATAAAAGAATTTCAGACTTTGGCTAAACAAGCAGGTTTTAAGCAACTCATTCAAGTTTGCGCTGCTTATAGCATTTGGATAATGGAATTGCACAAGTGAAAGTATCTATCTGTTGGCTGCTTCTAAATATTTTCAAGCATTCATTTTCGTCCTTTTGAACAAATTGAAATATCGTCGTGAATACTATTGCTATTCGCGAGTGTTTGTATGTCCTTCACTGTAACTCTCGCCAAACGTCAATTTTTTTTTAGTGTCTTGTAATTATTTTTTTGGTTGGTTTAAATTAATTCAAGTATGCCACATGCTTAAAAAGACAATATTTCAAAATTAACATTATTAAAGATGATTAATGACACATAATGTGACCTTTTGATTAACACACGGTGACATTTTGACAAATAATTCACTAATAATTTAATAACTACTTTAAAACCAAAAATATCTTATTGCAGTCTATTTTTCATATCACGACATGATTTTCTGATTCCTGTTGAGAATAGAGCCATAAAGGTTGCCGCTCACGCTTCATTTGAAGTTGACCGGCAATTATCGGCCCTGTTTAAATGTGTTTGTTCCATGCTTTTAATCTTTAAACTTTTATATGTTTGTTTTCATTCCAATTTTGTATTGTAATCTCAAAATAAATTGAAAAGACTTGTTTATCGTCTCATAAAATAGAAATAATATGTTTTTAGGATTGTGACTATATGGATGACAAAATAAGGATAAATGGCTTCCCAGTTAGCATACAGAGGTCAATACCATTTCCCAACACGAACATTACTAATTGTGTGAAAAAAATTAAAAATTACAGTCTAAGTCTGCTAAAATTAAAATTTTAGAGGACTTAATTGTAATTTAAATCACGACATTGTCTAAAATTGCATTTTAAACTAAACTTTTGGATCCTGTTAAGAAAAAATCAAATTTAACTTTTTTTTGGCAATAAAAATTTACAGACATATTTGTCTTTGTCCGTCGTTGACGTGACAACGACTAATCTAAAATTTAAATTAGGTGGCAAAAAACTTCAAAGACTAATTAATTACAATTTAAATTATGATCTTTTTCAAAATTGCATTTTAAGCCAAACTTTTGGGTCTTGTTAAAAAATAAAAACTCTAATTTAACTTTTTTTTGGCAACAAAGACTTACAGACATATTTGCAGAGGTCCGTCGTTGACGTGATGTTTACGTGGCAATGGACGACAACAAACTTATATTATGTGGCAAAAAACTTCAAATACATGACACAATGTAAAGATTTAATTCTCAAATTTCAAATCTTTACATTAATAAGAAAATAAAACGAATCCAAATAAAAAGAAAATGAGTAAAGAAAAGATGAAATCGAGACAAGCATAATAAGAATATCCAAATAAGATAAACACAATTGTTTTTGCATAAAATAATTTTAGTAATCTGTTTTACCATGAAATTGAGACTTAGAGTTTTGGAAAATTATTTGGAACTTGAGAATTTAATTTCAAGTTTTGCCATGTATTTAAAGTGTTTTGCCACAATATTTACTGCAGGCCGTTGCCACGTCAACAACAGACCTCTGCAAATCTACCTATGAGTTGTAATTGTCAAAAAAGATTAAATTGAAGGTTATTTTTTAACCAGATTAAAAAATTTAGTTTAAAATGCAATTTTGAAAAATGTCGTGATTTAAATTGCAATTAAGTCTTAAAGTTTTTAGCCACCACATTAAAAAATTTTGTGGACCGTTGCCACGTAGACGCCACTTCAACAACGGACAAAGATAAATCTATCCGTAAGTTTTAATTGCCAAAAAAAGTTAAATAAAGTTTTCTTTTAACAAGATTAAAACTAGTCCTGTAACTTAGCTTGATTCCAATTTAAGTCCTGTAACTTTTCATTTTCTCAATTTTGATCATGGAGTTGTCAATTTTAGTCCTGTAACTTTTTATTTTCTCAATTTTAGTTCCAGAGTTATCAATTTCAGTCCTTTTTTGTATAAAAATTCAAATACTCACCGGAAGAATTGATTTTTTTTTTCCGGCAAATTGTACACATAGACTACCACATAATAAAAAATTAATCGACCATCTAATTATAATCGGCCCGTTTGAAAAAAAAATGGCCCCGACCCAAATCAATGAATTTTTTAAATTTTAAAATAAAAAAAAATACAAAATTACAGGACTAAAATTGACAATTTCATGACTAAAATTGTGAAAATAAAAAGTTAGAAGACTAAAATTGAGAAAATAAAAAGTTATAGGACTAAAATTGAAATAAACCTAAGTTATAGGACTAGTTTTGATATTTTTTCCAAAATAAAGTGTATATATATAGGTTGCACAAACAAGTGAAAATGGAACAATCCTTGCAACCATACAATGGAGAATTCACCATCGGAAGAAGAAACGTGTTTATTCGCCATGAAACTTGTTACTGCTTCCGTGCTCCCAGCAGCCCTCAAAACGGCGATCGACCTCGACCTTCTCGACCTCATCAACAAAGCCGGCCCTGGGGCCTTTGTTTCGGCGCCTCAACTCGCCGCCCAGATTCCGACCACCAACCCCGAGGCCGCCGCCATGGTGGACCGAATCCTCCGCCTCCTGGCCGCCAACGATATCCTCAACTGTACCGTCCCCGACGGCGGCGTGGAGCGCCTCTATTCTTTGGCTCCGGTTTGCAAGTACTTGACCCGGAATGATGGTGCCGTTTCCTTGGCCCATCAGTTGCTCATGAATAATGACAGGATCTTCTTGGAACCATGGTAATTACTCTCTTCTTTGTGCTTACAAACTCATATTTTTACCCTTTTCTTTATCTCCATTGTCAATTATACTTTTATTTAATGTAACTATCACAAAAAAACATGTATAAGGGTAAAATTGGAATAAATTATTTAAAATTTCTAAATTAGTGCCAAATCACAAACGTTTTGAATACAAAAATATTCTCTAGAAAGACAAGTGATTTGGGTATGAGGGAGTAACTAATTTTCTTGAGATTTGATTGTATGGAATTTTTTTACTCCCTCCATCCCAAAAAGATGGTACCCTATATTCTAAAATTTTAGGTACAATAAATAAATGATGTTTTATTAATACGCGTATAAAATAATAAATGATCATTGGTTTGGGACAATGGGAGAGTACACCATTATCTTTGGTTAAGTACTCTTTGGGTATTAAGAAATTAATAAATTAGACAACATTACTTTCAAAAAATGTATGGTAGATATTAATGAAACAATTGAACTCATAGGAGTTAGAATGTGGAATTGTATGAGAGGAAAGAAATACCGTTGTGTATATGCGGTATAATTGTAGTAGTTGTTCAATGAACCCAATAGCTTGTCTATAAGAGTGATCCTATTGTATTGTTTGTTGGGTTGAATATCACTTGTACTCCGTCTAATAAATTTTGTTGTTGAAAAAAAAAAAAAAAAAACTCTAGCTATTAATCATTTTCTAAGTTCATCCCTAATTACTCTGTCACATTTATATAATAGGTACCATCTAAAAGATGCGGTTGTTGAAGGAGGACTAGCATTCAACAGAGCATATGGAATGAGTAAATTTGAATTCACTGCACTCAATCCAAAAGCTAACAAGCTTTTTAACCAAGCCATGTCTCATCAATCCACCCTCATCATGAATAAGATTCTTGAAACCTACAAAGGATTTGCAGTCTTGGAATCCCTAATTGATGTTGGTGGTGGAATTGGAGCTTCCATTAGTTTGATTGCATCCAAATATCCTTCCATTAAAGCCATCAATTTTGATTTGCCCCACGTTATTCAACATGCCCCTTCTCATCCAGGTACATATATTTTATATAATAATATTCTAGATATTTTTTTTTTAATTATATAGTTTCAATCACGTTCCTCAAATTTACATTCCATGCTCGATTTGATATGACTGGTTTTAAGGATGTGGACTGAGGGCCGAGATACAGTCTCCCGTCTTGAACTTTCAAAAGGAAAAAATTGCAAAATTTTGTCTGAAATATGAAATTTTGATTCTGTGTTATATAGGACTATCATTTACATTGGTTCTATTGTTCAATTTTTAACTACATAACATAATAATGCACAGATATACAATAGAACCGTGTGGTTCTGATCCATTGCACATGACATTTTGTACAACACATAATTCAAATTCTAAACCTTGTTTTTCATGTTTGAGAGGTTGTAAAACTTGCCTTTTATGTTAGGGGGTAGCAATTGATGCTCCCCATTTACCAATTAGGGTATATTACTTACCCTTCAATTCTCCAGAAAATGATAATGAGGCAGTGTGGTGATGATTTTTTGTTTTCTGGCTAAACTATGCATTAATAATGAAAAAAATGGTAATCACTTCCTAATATAATGATATAATTACCCCTTTAAATGACGGGTAAAATTTTGCAATTTTTACATTTTATAATTTTCAACTATTTGTGTAGGAAATTTTTTATTTAGACATTTAATTTTTAAGCGTTCGTCCCAATTTTTTTATTTTAATTCTCCCCATGTCCCCAAAAAATATGTTCAATTTGTTTTTTAAAACGATTTTTTTCCTCACCATCAAACCATTACTTAATTACTTCACAGTTCACATGTTATTAATTTTATACTCACAAACAAACAATACTTAATTCATAAATGGACCAGCCAAAATACCCTTACATTAATTACCTTATCTACGTTTTAAGACCCGTCAAAATCAAACGAACATACTTTTTGGGGATGGAGGGAATATATTATGTAAGAGAAATAATATAAATGGATTAATTCCATACATTTCTACAAGTTCAGACTTTTAGATGAGATGAAATTCTTTCATGGTATCAGAGCCAAAATGCTCACCGCCAGATCAAAATATTTTGGGTTCGATTTTTGTTGAAAGTAACTTTACCCATATTAAATTGTCCACTCATTAGACCTCCTTCCAAAAGAGAAAGTTGAGAATTCATCTCATAATTAACTGGAGTGAAGGGAGTGTATTACTTCCATACAATTCTATAAGTTCGAACTTTTATATAAGAAATAATTATTTCATATTAAATAGTGAGTTACACTCCACCTTAAAATAATATTATAATTTTTTCCAGATTAGTTTATAATTGTTTGCCAATGCAGGTGTGGAGCACGTTAGTGGAGACATGTTTGTTAGCATACCTAGAGCAGATGCAATTTTTATGAAGGTTTATCTCTCTTTATATATATGCGTGTTAGTTATTTTACTCTTTGATTATATGTATAATCAAAAGATATGTAGATTGCTAATGCAATTAATATCGAAATGATTTGGTGACTGAAATTGGATCCCTTTTAATTGGCAGTGGATTTGTCATGATTGGAGTGACGTGGAGTGCTTGGTAATCCTGAGAAAGTGCTATGAAGCACTTCCAGACAATGGAAAAGTGATTATCGCAGAACGTATTCTTCCAGAGATTCCAAACAAGGCGTTGTCATCTTCATTAGGTTTCACTGTTGACTTGATAATGTTAGCGTTGTGTCCAGGTGGAAAGGAAAGGACTGAAAAGGAATTTCAAGCCTTGGCCAAAGCTTCTGGTTTCAAAGAATTTCGCAAAGTTTGTTGCAGTTTCTCCCTTTGGATCATGGAACTCCACAAATAAATTAAATACTCCAGATCTCTCAAGCATTAAATATTCAATCCTCTCCTAAATAAAATACAGCGAACAAAATTCTGTCTACGTACGGAAACTTCACTGTATATGAGTGATTTTTTGTATTTGTCCCTTCAAGTGTCCTGTGAGTTGCTTGAATATTTGATTCGACCAAATCGGGTTTGATTTTGAATCCTCCCATTTTATATAATTAAGAATGCATTTACAATTTTATCTAGTCTATATTTCATATTTCATTTTGTGTTTTCTCTAGTTAATTAAATACTAGTATGAGTGTCCTTTCAAAAAAAGAAAAATAAATTTGTATAAGTGTTAAAATCCAAGCAATGGAAACTAAGTGTATTATAAACTAGATTCATCATAAAATTTGTATGCATTTTGCATGAATTTTATTAATAATATTAACTGTTTCGTTAAAAATTATTAATTTAATAGTAATAATGTATAATTTAGTTTATATCGATTTGAGTTGTAAAATGAAACTGGTCTAATTAAAACTAATTAATTCAACAACAAAATATTGCAATTTCCAACAAAAATGATGCACCTTTAAGTCCCCTTTTTTTTTTTTTTTCTTTTACTCCTTCCGTCTCATTTTCACTAAAAAAATAGCATTTACTAACGGGTTTCCGTTGGTAGATATGATCACCGACGGATTATCAACGACCAAATTAATTCAACAACAAAATATTACAATGTCCAATAAAAATGATGCACCTTTAAGTACCTTTTTCTTTTTTTTTCTTTTACTCCTTCCGTCTCATTTAATTTGTTTGTCGTTTAAACATGTTTTACACTAATTAAGAAAATTATTAAATAACAATAAATAAGTGTATCATTGATTCATTGGGTTAAATGTGGTCCATTTTTGATGATTTTGTGTTTGGGCTAAAAACATGTCCCAAGAAAAATACTGCGAGTAATAATTAGTATACAGAGCCTTGCCAACTTGGAAACTATCGAACCGTTGATGCTACAGGACGATATTAGGTAAGACATTTACTACACCGCCTTCCTAATCCTAGCTGCTTGCTTGGCCTACTTTCTACCTCCCGTCCCACCATAAATTACCCATTTTACTAAAATCGGCAGTTGAACTTTTCAAAATTATTTTCACACCCCACAAGAATAAATAATTTTCTCATACAAAATCAATAAAATATAAAATCATTACTCCCTCCGATTCAAAATAAGTGTCGTTTTAGAGGTTACAATTTGTTTCAAAATAAGTGTCGTTTTAACTATTTTTGCACGTGTTTTCCCGATTTACCCCGAATTCAAATTCAAAATATAAGAGATATTTTAGGGATTATATTAAAATATAACAGATCTGTTAGATATTATCAAAATATAATAGATATTTTAGAGATTTAGGTGGGGTATATATGTCAAAATTTATAATTTATAATTTGTCCTAAAATCTCTAGAACGACACTTATTTTGAATCAGAGGGAGTATTATTTTATTCAACTTCATACTTACACTTTTTTGTTTTGTTTTCAAATGTGTCCCTTTCAAATAAAAAAAAAAATTAATGTAGAAAGTACAATTTACACTACAAAAAAGATGGAGTTTAGCGACGGCAAGAATATCCGTCGCAAATTACTATCATTTGCGACGGATTTTTGTAAGTCGTCGCAAAAAATGAAAATTTGCGACGACTTAGGAAGTCCGTCGCAAATGATAGTAATTTGCGACGGATAAGCCGTCGCAAAATCTAGGGCCCACCGACTTGGTCTTGAACCGGCTACATTTGCGACGGAAAGGTCGTCGCAAATTTCAATTTTGAGTTTGCGACGGTCAATTCCGTCGCAAAACATACCCGTTTAAAGGTGACCGTTCGGGAAGCGACCCGTTTGACTGATTTGCGACGGAAGAAGCCGTCGCAATTTTAAACTTTGTAATTGCGACGGACGAAAGCCGTCACAATGCTTACATTTATATTCGCGACCTCTCGGGAAACGGCCCATTGACTGATTTGCGACGGAATGTTCGTCGCAAATTCGAGCCGTTTTACGCGTCTTATCGGGAAACGGTGCGTTGACTGATTTGCGACGGCTTTTCCGTCGCAAATCAGTAAGAAACGGCGTCGTTTTGCGTTTGACTGGCAAAATTTGCGACGGACAGGCGTCCGTCGCAATTTTTTTTCCACTTATTTATACAGGCCCGCCGCGTTGCAGACGGAGAAAGAGAGAAAAGAAGAAGAAGAAGAGGAAAAAGAGAGGAAAAGGAAGGAGAAGTCGGGTGCCGTCGCTGTAGAGCCAATCCGTCCCCACCGAGTTCTCGTTTCGTCATCTTCTACAAATAAACCGTAAGTTTTCTTCATTTTTACCGTTTAAAATTTAATTTTAAAGCATGTTTAGAGAATTGATTTTAGTTGAATTATTTGAATTATATTAGTAATGAATTGATTTTAGTTGATCGAATTTTAATTTAAAGCATGTTTAATTTTTTTTAAGTTTAGAATTGAATTAGTTGAATTGTTTGAATTATATTAAAAATAAATTGATTTTAGTTGAATTAGTTGAATTAGTTGAATTATAATTTAATTAGTTGATCGAATTTTAATTTAAAGTATGTTTAATTTTTGTTAAGTTTAGAATTGAATTAGTTGAATTGTTTGAATTATATTAGAAATGAATTGATTTTAGTTGAATTAGTTGAATTATAATTTAAATAGTTGATCGAATTTTAATTTAATTTTAAAGCATGTTTAGAAATAGTTGAATTTGTTAAGTTTAGAATTGATTTTAGCTGAGTTGTTTGATTTTAGTTGAATTGTTTTAGTAATTTGTTAATTTTTAATTGTTAAGCATGTTTAAATAATATTACAAAATAATTTTAGTTGCTTGATTTAAGTTTAATAATTTTACAAAATAATATTAGTTGATGATTGATTTTAATTTAGTTGAATGAATTTAGTTGAGTAGGTTGTTAATTGATTTTAAATAATATTAGTTGTTTGATTTTAAATAATATTAGTTGTTTGATTTTAGTTTAATATATAATTTATAAAATAATATTATTAGTTGATTGATTTTAATTTAGTTGAATGAATAATTCGTGAAATTTGTTATAGATGAGCGGACAAGGCAGTGACAACGACAGTCAGCAGCCTCCGAGGGATGAGGAGGCGAGTCGAGGAGGACGAGGAGGGAGGAGACGACGGCCCTCACTAAGACCCGTGGTTCCACCTATTTTCAGGCCGAGGTCTCTATCAGAGACCTCTTCACAGCCTGGTGCGGGCTCCTCCTCCTCCTCACAGCAGACTGCTGAGGGCTCATCCTCCTCCCGCCAGCATCCGGTTGTTGAAGGACGGATGCCTGTTAAGCCATGTGGTCATATGTAAGTTTTAATATTTTATACTCAATTTTTTTATTAATTAAAACCTAATTATTTTACTAACTTTGAAATTTTAATTTTACAGTTGGATTCCGGGTCATGAGGCTGCTAATCAGGTTTCCGACTCCATCTTTCGCGGTGGATTCGAGCCCACCGCTTACAGTTGGAGGTTAGTGTCCGATGCAAGAAAAAAGACATACTTCGAGGAGTTTAAGGTATTAATTTAATTTATTAATTCACTGTTTATTAATATCAAATATATAAACATATATTTACATTTAAATTGTAATTGCAGAAAGAATGTGTCTGGGCACCGGAGCACGATGACCAGATGTGGAGGAATTTCGATAAATATGGAAAGGAAAGGTACAGAGATCTCCTTTACAGAATGAGGGAGAAGTGGTACAAGAAGGGAGAGGCCACCGACTTGGGGCTTGACAGTGAAAGACGGTCGATTTGGGACCAATTCCTCCGCTACTGGGATTCCCCTGCATTCCAAGAGAAGTCGGCGAAAAACAAGGCGAATCGGCGTAGTGACCCTGATGGAGAAGGGATGGCAAGACATCGGGCCGGTTCTCGGTCCATTTATGAGCACGGGTTGAGATTTGTAAGTTTCGTCTTCAATTTTGTAGTTTTTGAATTTATATTATTTTTTTCCTAATTTTTATGAGTGTTGTTAATTTTTACTATCTTTTTTTCTAATTAGGCGGCGGAGCAAGGACGCGAGCCCTCTCATTTTGAGAGATTGCAGCTCGCCCACCCATTCGTCGAGGAGACTGGGAAGTCTACCTACGGCCGTACCACCGAGATCCACGTAAGTATTATTTCAATATTAATAGTATTATTTAAATTTTTAATATTAAAAGTATTTTTTATATTTTGTGTTCAATTTATTTAATTTTTTGTATAATTAATTTGCAGAGAAAGATGCTCGAGGATCTTGCCTCTCAGCCTCAGCCTGAGGAAACGGCAGAGGGGTCGGGGTCGGGGTCGATGCCCCCCACACAGCCTTCTATTGACGTTCAAAATGAATTGTACTTCAAGAACGTCAAGGCTAAAAAGGGGCGGTTCGCTGGATTGGGCAGCTTCGGAAAGAACTTTTTCCGACCTCGTGGCTCAGGCTCATCCTCCTCTCAGTCTTCCATCGACTCTCATCCCAGTGAGGTCGAGAGGCAGCTTGCCACGGTGGTGGAGCAGATGAAGAACATGCAGAGGCAGCAGCGAGAGAAGGAAGAGTATGAGAGGCAGCAGCGAGAGGCGCACGACCGGTATACAGCTGAGGTGGAGCGGTATCGGGCCGAGCTGCAGGAGTATACAGCCGCCATGCAGGCGTGGTGGCAGATATTCGCCTCTGATTCAATGCCACGAGTGTTGGAGTTATACGTGAAAGTATGCTTTTACCTTGTATAACTCGTGTATCAAACACTCGTTTTATGAGAATAATTCTTTTATCACATTTGCTTTAGTTATGATTGAATGTTGAATTTCTATTGCAAACCGTTCAATATATAGTACATGTTACAATGTAGTTAATGTGGTGATACCCGATCACGGAAGACAACATTAACAGTTTACTTGTAACTAAACGTACATTTTCACGACCTAGGTGGAATTGAACAATCCGCCGTGAAAGGTCGATGTGTAAGGCTCAGATTGGTCTGTCTTGACTAAGAGATTGCACTAGCACATTTAGTATGTGTTGAAGAGGTCCTACAGCGAGGATAAATTCTTCTGTTCTGAAAGGTGAAGAATTAGACCTCAGTGGTTGTTGATTTCTTAATCTCCGTCACTTAAATAGGACCGTGTGTGCTTAATAGTTACTGCTTTGATTCATGTTGGGTGAGAATCATTGCGACTTCGAACTTTGTGTCTTGGGCAGTAATATTAATCATACGACGGTTGCTAAGATTTAATACGGAGAAACGCGTGCGAGTACGGCTCGTGTGATTAGTCCCCTTGGTGGGCTCAGAAGTTTTATTGTACCAAATCTTGCAAGTGAAGAATTAGTTTCTTCGGTACGAATAATAATGTTGAGCTGTCTTTACTCCAAGGTGAAAGATGTTAATTAATTTAGAGCTATTCAGAAGCTTAATTAATTAATGGACTTGATAATCTTAAACGCGGGAAATAATAACCGGGAGCCCATATTATCGTAATATGGATTAAGATGGATAGTGCAATATTAATTTATTAGTGGTAATAATTAATATTAATGGGCTGAATTATATTGGGGCTCAATATTGAAATTCAGAAGTCCATTAGGAGGTCCAATCTTAATTCTCCTTAAGGCCCCTCAAGTAGCCCAATTAAGTAGCCCAATAATGATAAGGTGATTAAAATAAAAAGAAAATATTATGCTGATTTTTCATGAAATTTTCGAAAAAATGCATGTGTAAGAGAAATTAGATTTTGTTGATTTTCTTGAAAAGATATTATGGAAGATATGTATTCTAGGAATACAAGAATATCTCATATATTCAAGAAGATCCAAATCTTGGATTTTATCCTCATATTTTTCGAAAATAATAACCTTATAAGCTAAGTGAGATTTTTGTGGAATTTTTTATTTTGGAGAAAAGAATATATGAGATATATTCAAGATTTCTTAGAGATTAAGAAAAGATTTTCTCCAAGGCCCATATTCTTCATAATTTTCGGCCACTATGTTTATAAATAGGGGATGATTATTTCATCCCCAAGTACATAATTCCATGTGTTGGAAAAATCAAGAAGCATAGATATTTTTCTTTTTCCTTAGTTATTAAATTACTTGAAAGCGTCTCCCACCGGCGATCAAGTGAGGTGAAAAGGGAAATACTTGAGAAGGCTTTGGGTTGATAGAACGAGATTACAAGTGTCCCGTATATCCAAAGGCCATTACTACGAGAGGTACGTTAATCGCATATTTACTTGTTTAATTCCGCCTAGTTAAATATGTGAAATTAATTTAACATGCATGATGATAATTAGTTGTTGGAATTATTATTTGAATTAATTAGGATTAATTCATGCTAGTAATAATTGTATTTAAATTCGTATTTAAAGTTCATCCCGAATAGATTCCGGGCACCCCTATTTTCCCAACAACTGGTATCAGAGCCACGGTTTCGGGCTCTGAATTTTAAATTGGAATTTAAATTGTTGAACATTAAATTGAAATTGGATAGTAGAATTGTTAGATCTTTTTTGCAGGTATCCAATTGTCATGGTTTTTAATGTTGTTAATTTCATGCGTGTAAATTAATTGTTTTTAATTCGATTCGTTCGAATTCATTTTTCTCGTGAGAAAATCCACGAGTAGATTAGTTGTTTTTATTTTGATTCGATCATTGTAATAGACTAGTCTAGATCTAGTATTTATTTTTTTTGTAAAAATAAATTGTAACCGGATCGTGACGAAGAACGAATAATTAAAAACGGCGTACCCGGACGACGCATACAAGCGTGGCGCGTGTATGGAGGTAAAATCATGCTAGGGGTGAAGAAAACGAGGACGAACGGCGAAAAAAACGGCGCACGAGGGTGCACGGCGCACGCCGTGCGCAGCGGGCTCACGGCGCCGCGCGCGCGCGCCTCGGCGAGGGCCTGCAGCGCCTCGGGGCGCCTCGGGTGCGCCTCGGTGCGCCTCCGTGCAGCGCCTCGGGTGCGCCTCGGGGCTGCGCTTCGGCGCGCCTCGGGCGTTTTTCCAGCGCTTCTCGGGCCGGGAAGCGCGCGGGCCCACTTCGAGGGCCGACGCGCGCTGTATCTCAGTCCGTGGAATTTTTTCGGTTCGTGTTTTTTTTACGTGTGATTTTAAACGTCGTCCCGAACCCCAAACGCTGCTGTTTTTTGAAGAAGAGTTGCTGTTCGAGTGGGAGCACGTCGAGACGAACGTCGGAAAGCAACAAGGACAATTTTTTCGCATCAAGACGTGAAGAAATTAAACCGTGACAATTGGATTTGAGTGCTCCAAAGTGTTTAATTTTGTTTTGATGGATGTTTTATTTCGTGCACTTATTATTATTTGTTAATATGTGTTTGCATGAGTTTGATTGTCCAAGAAAAACCTTACTTTCGAAAATTACTAAGTATGTTTTTATAATCGCAATTTTATTCCGGATATTAAAATTGGATTAATTTGACCTCCATAATTTATTTATTTGTGAAGTTCTTTTGGAATACATTTCCCCCTCGGATCGGCCAAAAGAATGGATTTCACATGAATAAATTCCGAAAGGATAATTGTGGATTATTACTAGTGGCGGTATTGACCCTCACCACGAGTGGCTTGCTCAAAGCGAAATAATAATCCTGTATTTAATTATGGTTATTACTTAGGCATAGGAAATTGATATTAACTTACTCCCCTCGGAGTCCCTGTCAGTTTCTATGTGGTCAAAGTGGGAGCCAACTATTAATTTTGAATTAAGGATTTGTAACTTTTAAGTTTGTGATCCGCTTGAATGTATTTAAATGTATAGACCACCCCTCGTGGCGCATTTAAATTGTTTCGAGATGTTGGCTGATGCATGATTATATTGTTTTAAGGTTTCAATATAATTGATGTGATCGAATTATGTGATAATTTCATATTTTTCTAGATATTGATATGAATGTATGTTTTATTCTCATTTCATCATGTCGCAACCTTTTAATCCACTGTTTAATATACTTAAAGTTAATAAACTTTTTGGAGAGAATTATATCGATTGGAAATGTTTTTTTTATTTTTGTCCTTACTGCACGAAAACACAATTGGGTTATTTATGTTAATATACCCGGCAAGCCTAATGATAAGTCAAGCAATGGGAAGAGGCAGTTTATGATCGGAAGCGTGACAATGAATGAAGTGCATCATCTTGACATTTCTGTCTGAGGATTTGAGGCGCGTTCATGAAGACATTGTATCCGCTGTTGAAATCATGGAACACCTTGAAGAGATGTTTTCACATCAGAATCCCATGACTAATCAGTTCACCAAACATGACTCGGTCAAGTTGGAAATAGTGGAAGGAACGCCCGTGAGGGAGCACGTTCTCGAGATAATGGCATACCTTAGCAAGTTGGAAGTACTTGGTGCGGATTTTGATTGATTTCATATACCATTCCCTACCGAGAAGCTTTGAGTAGTTTCATCTGAACTGTCAGATGAATGAACGGACAAGTCATTTGCCCGAGCTCTTGCAAGCTTTAGTTTCGGTGGAGGTGATAATGGAGCACCAGTCTAGTGCTATGGTGGCTAATGGTTCGTCTACCTCTTTTGGTCCCAAGGGAGGGAAAAAGAGGAAGAGAACCAAAGGCCGGATCCAAGCAAATCCAATTG
Organism: Ballota nigra; assembly: GCA_947034835.1. Taxonomy (NCBI): domain Eukaryota; kingdom Viridiplantae; phylum Streptophyta; class Magnoliopsida; order Lamiales; family Lamiaceae; genus Ballota; species Ballota nigra. The sequence continues at coordinate 36,505,715 of OX344725.1, forward strand.
TTGCGAAAGGCAAATGCAAAGGCAAGCATCGAAGGGGAAGTGTTTTAGTTGCGGTGAGAGAGGACAATGGAGGTCTGCCTGTTCCAAGCCTAAGAGGCTAAGAAAGTTAGGTAATTCACACACCTTAGTCGTCGAAACTTGTGAAGTGGCGTATGCTGTCTATTCGTGGATAGTGGATACGAGAGCTACTGATCACATTTGTTTCATGGGTTTAAGCTAACCCGACGACTTAACGGAAGTGAGATCCCCATCACATCGGGCAATGCTACGGGAGTGGCAGCTGAAGCAGTGGGAGAAGTGCGCCTATCTTGTGAAGATAGAGTTATGGTCTTGAGAGACGTTCCTCATGTTCCTAGTTTAGAAAGAACTCAACCTTCAGTTTCTAAACTGTTTGAATAGATACTCAGTTTCTTTTAATAAGGATGTTATTATTGCTTGAAACGATGAGTTTATCCTTTCCGGAACTTTAATGGATGATCTTTATACCATTATTTGGGCACACCACTCACAAAATTGAATCTAATAACACATCGATTATTTCGAGTAATAAAAGAAAGCGTTCTTCGGAGATGAACGAAACACTTCTATGGCATCTTAGACTAGGTCATATTAATCTAAAGTGGATAGAGAGATTGGTGAAAGACGGATCCTTGGAATCATTCCGAGTCGAACCGTTTCCAATTTGTGAATCCTGTTTAGAGGGTAAAATGACCAAGAGGGCATTTGGAGCCAAGGGGAATAGAACTACGGAAGTGTTAGAACTCGTTCATACCGATATGTGTGGTTCAATGACGATCATAGCAAGAAGAGGTATGAGTAATTTGATGATTACTCAAGATACGGATACATCTACCTTATGATGCATAGGGAAAGAAGTATCAAGTCTCTACGATTTGTTCGTGGAGGCGAATACCTTAGCAATGAATTCTTGAACTACCTATCGGAAGAAGGAATTGTATCCCTGTTGACCACATCGGGAACCCCTCAATAGAACGGTGTGGCGGAACGAAGAAGCCAGACTCTTTTAGAAATAGTCAGACCCATGATGAGTTATTCGGATTTACCCAAGTCGTTTTGGGGTAATGCCTTGGAAACAACGACTTACATTCTAAACTTGGTGCCATCCAAATCGGTTCCTAAAACCCCAATGGAATTGTGGACCGGGCGCAAGCCCAGTCTAAGACACTTGCGGATTTGGGGTTGTCCGGCATACGTGCTAGACAAGGAAGCCGGTAAGTTGGATCCACGTTCAGAATTAAGGTTGTTTATAGGATATCCCATGGGAACGAAAGGGTATATGTTCTATAGTCTCAAGGATTAAAAGACCGTGATTAGTTCGCACTTTAAATTCTTGGAGGAAGACTATATGAACAAAAGAAAGCCCAGAAGTGAGATTACCTTAGACGAGTTTAGAGGGCAAACTCCTATACCAAGTATACAAGATGATATACCACACGTCATACCTTCACAACCGGAACCCCGTCGTAGTGGGAGGATTGCAAGGCAACCCGAGAGATTCATAGGAATTGGAGAATCTTCGGATTTGATTCCCGGCGATGAATCAGACCCATGAACGTACGACGAGGCAATCCAAGACAAAGATGCTTAAGTGTGGCAAACCGCAATGGAAACCGAGGTGGGTTCGATGGATTATAATCATGTGTGGGAGTTGGTTGATCCACCTAAAGGGGTAGAGCCCATTGGATGCAAGTGGGTATACAAGAGGAAAAGAGGACCGGACGGAAGGGTAGAGACCTTCAAAGCAAGGCTTGTGGCCTGTGGCCTGTAGCTATGCTTGAGTCCATCCGTATTCTCTTGTCGATCGCTGCGCACTTAGATTACGAGATCCGGCAAATGGATGTCAAGGCAGCTTTCCTTAACGGAAGTCTTGATGGGATCTATATGCAACAGCCCAAAGGTTTCGTTGAAAAAGGCCAAGAGCACCTCGTATGCAAGTTTAAGAGATCCATTTATGGACTTAAGCAAGCGTCGCGTACTTGGAACCAGTGTTTTGATCAAGTTATTAAGTCTTAAGGGTTTGTGATCAAAACAAGTTCGAAAGTTGTGGGTGTAAAAGGTGTGACGGAACTGCGGTGGTATTCTTAGTATTATACGTAGACGATATTCTGCTCATTGGAAATAATGTAAAGGTATTGTCAGACGTAAGGGTATGGCTGTCAAATCAGTTTGATATGAAGGACTTAGGGAAAGCCGGTCACATCCTTGGGATCAAGTTCACTCGAGATCCAAGAGGAGGATGTTGGGTTTATCGCAAGTTTCATACAAAGCCACTGTTTTGAAGCATTTCAGCATGCAAGATTCCAAGAAAGGTTTTGTACCTTTTAGGCACGGAATCCATCTATCTAAAGAAATATGCCCTAAGACCAAGTGCAGATAGATGACATGAAAGACGTTCCGTACGTTTCGGACGTAGGAAGTCTTATGTATGCAACGTTGTGTACGAGACCGGATATCTGCTTTGCCGTGGGCATGATGGCAAGATATCAAAGTAACCCCGGGAAAGCACATTAGATTGCAATTACATGCGTTCTTTAGTTTCTGAAAAGAACTTAGTATGGAATGCTGATTTAACAATCAGACAATCTAATTCCCATGGGATACACGGACTCAAATTTCCAATCAGACATAGACTCCAAAATACCTACCTCAGGTAGTGTGTTTTGCATGGGAGAAGGAGCCATGACATGGAGAAGCGATTTGCAGAAATGCATTGCAGATTCGACCATGGAAACCGAATAAGTAGTTGCTTGTGAAGTAGCGAAAGAAGCGGTTTGGCTCAAGCACTTCTTAGTGGACTTGGACGTTGTTCCGAATTTGCCCGACAAGATAACTGTCTTTTGTGACAATGCCGGAGCAGTTGCAAATTCAAGGGAACCGAGAGCCCACAAGGCCAGCAAACACATTGAAAGAAAACACCATCTTATACGAGAAATCGTTAAGAGAGGAGATAAAGAGGTGGTAAAGATATGCGTCGGGGACAACCTAGTAAACCCATTCACAAAGGGTCTGCCTCTGAATACATTCGAGAGACATGTGGATGGAATGGGAGTCAAGACTATTGCCAATCTGCTTTAAGTATAAGTGGGAGGAATTATTAGGTTAGTGTAGGTTGACATGAGATGTCACGTAGAGCTACTACACTAAGACATGCGTGATGTATACTAAAAGCAGACTTTAAGTATAAGTGGGAGATTGTTGGAGTTATACGTGAAAGTATGCTTTTACCTTGTATAACTCGTGTATCAAACACTCGTTTTATGAGAATAATTCTTTTATCACATTTGCTTTAGTTATGATTGAATGTTGAATTTCTATTGCAAACCGTTCAATATATAGTACATGGTACAATGTAGTTAATGTGGTGATACCCGATCACGAAAGACAACATTAACAGTTTACTTGTAACTAAACGTACATTTTCACGACCTAGGTGGAATTGAACAATCCGCCGTGAAAGGTCGATGTGTAAGGCTCAGATTGGTATGTCTTGACTAAGAGATTGCACTAGCACATTTAGTATGTGTTGAAGAGGTCCTACAGCGAGGATAAATTCTTCTGTTCTGAAAGGTGAAGAATTAGACCTCAGTGGTTGTTGATTTCTTAATCTCCGTCACTTAAATAGGACCGTGTGTGCTTAATAGTTACTGCTTTGATTCATGTTGGGTGAGAATCATTGCGACTTCGAACTTTGTGTCTTGGGCAGTAATATTAATCATACGACGGTTGCTAAGATTTAATACGGAGAAACGCGTGCGAGTACGGCTCGTGTGATTAGTCCCCTTGGTGGGCTCAGAAGTTTTATTGTACCAAATCTTGCAAGTGAAGAATTAGTTTCTTCGGTACGAATAATAATGTTGAGCTGTCTTTACTCCAAGGTGAAAGATGTTAATTAATTTAGAGCTATTCAGAAGCTTAATTAATTAATGGACTTGATAATCTTAAACGCGGGAAATAATAACCGGGAGCCCATATTATCGTAATATGGATTAAGATGGATAGTGCAATATTAATTTATTAGTGGTAATAATTAATATTAATGGGCTGAATTATATTGGGGCTCAATATTGAAATTCAGAAGTCCATTAGGAGGTCCAATCTTAATTCTCCTTAAGGCCCCTCAAGTAGCCCAATTAAGTAGCCCAATAATGATAAGGTGATTAAAATAAAAAGAAAATATTATGCTGATTTTTCATGAAATTTTCGAAAAAATGCATGTGTAGGAGAAATTAGATTTTGTTGATTTTCTTGAAAAGATATTATGGAAGATATGTATTCTAGGAATACAAGAATATCTCATATATTCAAGAAGATCCAAATCTTGGATTTTATCCTCATATTTTTCGAAAATAATAACCTTATAAGCTAAGTGAGATTTTTGTGGAATTTTTTATTTTGGAGAAAAGAATATATGAGATATATTCAAGATTTCTTAGAGATTAAGAAAAGATTTTCTCCAAGGCCCATATTCTTCATAATTTTCGGCCACTATGTTTATAAATAGGGGATGATTATTTCATCCCCAAGTACATAATTCCATGTGTTGGAAAAATCAAGAAGCATATATATTTTTCTTTTTCCTTAGTTATTAAATTACTTGAAAGCGTCTCCCACCGGCGATCAAGTGAGGTGAAAAGGGAAATACTTGAGAAGGCTTTGGGTTGATAGAACGAGATTACAAGTGTCCCGTATATCCAAAGGCCATTACTACGAGAGGTACGTTAATCGCATATTTACTTGTTTAATTCCGCCTAGTTAAATATGTGAAATTAATTTAACATGCATGATGATAATTAGTTGTTGGAATTATTATTTGAATTAATTAGGATTAATTCATGCTAGTAATAATTGTATTTAAATTCGTATTTAAAGTTCATCCCGAATAGATTCCGGGCACCCCTATTTTCCCAACAACGAGCGCAAATGCCTGCGCCACCGATGCCGCCGATCCCGCCGACCCAGCCATCGATGCCGCCGATCCCGCCGACCCAGCCATCGATGTCGCCGATTGTTAACCTGGGCGAGGATGAAGAGGAAGACGGATTTAATTCCGATTGTTAAAAAACATTTGATTTTTAATAACTATGAAGTACAATTTTTTTTTAGTTTGAATTGTTACTTTAATTTAATTTTTGAATTGTTACTTTAACTTATAATTTTGTGAATTTATTAGTTTGAATTTACTTTTATTTAATGGACACAACATTTATAAAAACAAGTGAAAAACGAAAATGAATTAATTTGGTGAATTATGAAATTTTTTTTAAGCAAATGAACGAATTATAAATTTAAGCGGGAGTCGAAATAAATAATTTTACATAAATAATAAAAATTAAATGGCCCCAATATTAATAAAAATAAGTTAGAAACGAAAATGAATTAATTTGGTGAATTGTAGAAAAAAAAATGAGTCAATTTGGATACATATACAATTAATTGCGTACAAATGAACGAATTATAAATTTAAGCGGGAGTCGAAATAAATAATTTTACGGAAATAATAAAAATTAAATGGCCCCAATATTTATAAAAACAAGTTAGAAACGAAAATGAATTAATTTGGTGAATTGTAGAAAAAAAAAATGAGTCAATTTGGATACATATACAATTAATTGCGTACAAATGAACGAATTATAAATTTAAGCGGGAGTCGAAATAAATAGTTTTACAGAAATAATAAAAATTAAATGGCCCCAATATTTATAAAAACAAGTTAGAAACGAAAATGAATTAATTTGGTGAATTGTAGAAAAAAAATGAGTCAATTTGGATACATATACAATTAATTGCGTACAAATGAACGAATTATAAATTTAAGCGGGAGTCGAAATAAATAGTTTTACAGAAATAATAAAAATTAAATGGCCCCAATATTTATAAAAACAAGTTAGAAACGAAATTGAATTAATTTGGTGAATTGTAAAAAAAAAAAGAGTCAATTTGGATACATATACAATTAATTGCGTACAAATGAACGAATTATAAATTTAAGCGGGAGTCGAAATAAATAATTTTACAAAATAAAAAAAATAGTTGGGCAAAATATTTTAATAAACAACTTAGATACGAAAAGAAATTAATTTGGTGAATTATAAAAAAAATGACTTAATTTGAATACATATACAATTAATTGCAAAAAAATAAACGAAAGTAGCTTGTGCCCTAGTGGCGCGCGCCCTCTCCTCTTGCACAAAAGGTCCCGTGTTCGATTCCCCTTGGACGCAAAAAATGGATTAATTGTTCCAGGCCTAATAAGACTAATATAGAAGGTGGGCTGCATATAACAAGGAATGGGCCGGTTGGCTTGCGACGGAATTTAGCCGTCGCAAATGTTGTTGACCCGATCGGGTCTGACCCGAAAAGTTTGCGACGGACTACTGTCCGTCGCAAATTCTGTGTGACCCGGCCGGATCTGACCCGCCGATTTTGCGACGGATTTGTCCGTCGTTAATTTGCGACGGATGGCTGAATCCGTCGCAAAAATTTGCTACGGCTGTTTTAGGTATGGATACGTGTCCGTCGCAGATCCCGTCGCAAAACACTGTTTGCGACGGATTTTCCGTCGCTAATTCCGTCGCAAAACAGTGTTTTTTTTGTAGTGTTAACACAACACTACATATTTAATTCCATATTTCTTAAAATTTATATAAAAAATAAATAATTAACTTATGACGGGACAAATGGAGTATATATTATAAGGTCAAATGATCAATTTATTCTCACACACTTTAATTATATTTTAACAATTTTATTACATATATATTTTTATATATATAATTACCCGCACTATCCATCCGTGTTAAAAATATCTTCTATTCAATTTTTCGGTAAGTAGCGGCCGACGCGATGGATGGTTGGTTGCTACCTATACAAAGAATTAAAAAATGTCTAAGAGAATAAAAAATTTAATTTGGGAAAAAAAAAATGAAAATTAGATTCATTATTTAAATATATTTTTAATAAATTTACACTTATTAACATAAAATAAATATTTAAATATTATAAATTGATTTTCAATTAATCGGAAAAATATAAAAAAAATATTTCACACTAAAAGAAAGTTCAAAATAAAAAATAAAAATCTTATATATTTTAAATAAAAAAATAAAAAAAATCAAATTTATAATATAACAAAATTTTACCGTGTAAAAATCGTATATTATAATAATATGATCAAATTTTAACATTTAAAAGTGCAATATATTTATCTTATAATTAAATAATCACACAATCATATTTTTAAAAATATATTTTTAATTTTTAAAATGTTACATCATTACATGAGTTTGACAAACTACCCTATGTTACGTGCATCACGACGGGTTTGCTGAATTGCAGGTGTGGTTCTGGCTCGAGTTTGTCAATCGTCAGGTTCTTTCCTTTCTTTATATTTTTTTCAAATTATATTTCAATTAAAAAAAACTGGATCTTTTTTATACAACTATTAATGCAAAAAAATTGCTTGAAATTATCTCATGGGCATAAAGATATTACAAATGAACATTTATACCCCATCCCATTCTTCCATGAAAATTTACCCCAACTATTTCATCTATTCCCAACTATTTCATAAATAGATGAAGTCCAGTGAGACAAAATAAAGTGTATATATATAGGTAGCACAAACCGTTGGAAATTGATTTTAATGAAAGTGTTATACTCTGACTTTGACTAATTTTTTTAGGAGTAAAAATGTTAGTTTTTGGGAAAATAAAATTAACGATGTTGTTCTACTCGCGGAGTAGATGAGCGTGGTATATTTAATATCTCAAAACCGATTTTCGGTGAGTGAGAAATTAATTTGGGAAGTTGTAGTATTAATCATTTGTATTGAATAATTCCATGGGAAATGGAAAATGAAGTTCCATCCCACATTGGAAAATTACAAGAAGATTGTCTTGTATATAAGTAGGAAAGTATTCATATTCTTTAAATTGGGACATGGATACCCTAAACATGGACCACACATGCGCGCGCCCCGCCCGGGCCCGTGGTTCGTGGCAATTGGGCTTTGCGTGGGCTTTGGGGCCTACCTATATTTTTAGAGTACCAAAAATATAAAATGACCCAATACCTTTTTTGGATCCAATCGGTTCGGGTGACCCGTTTGGAATTGGGTCGGCCCAAAAAAATATTTAATACATCTACGAATATGATTAATACACTCCAGAGTATCTGGAATATTCCGTTCTTGCTTTCCAAGAATAAGGAACTGTGTTTCTCTCCACTACAGAACGTGGGTGACCCATGATCACCACGTACTCCACTCCAGCAACCTTCAGATGGGTCGGATTTCCTCCTATATATACCCCATTTCATCCAACTTTCAGAATTTTGATTTCGTTCGCCGAAAATTCATACACGGTGGTGCTACCGGTGTGAATTTATTAAACCGTTTTACCTTTGGAGACTCGTACGCATTACACCGTAAGCACTATACATGCGTGTTCGGTCTTGCGGGAATAGGTTATTCCTAGACTCGGTTTATTTCACAAATTCGTTTCGTGTTTCTTTTCCTTTCTTCTTGCAGTGTACGAAATACACACCTAGTAATTCTAACAATCGCAAGACTGAATAAATTTTGATTGTTATTTCGCTACACTGCTATGTCGAAAAATAACTCTGATAACGAGATGGATATTTCTTCGCCTACTAAGGATGATATCTATGACTCTACTCTAGTACCTGCGGGTACAAATCCGATTAAGGATGGCAATCCGGATCCTACCAAGGGAACCTCCTCAGGTAATCCGACTACCTTTCCTCCTTTCCAGTTTGGAAATTTTAGCAATATTCTTGTTGAATGGATGAATGTTAATGGCAATCACTTCGTGGGAAATGTTAATCCCTTTTGTGGGAAACTCTAGCACTAATCCCTTTGTGGGAAGCTCAAGTGCTAATCCCTTCGTGAGAAATATTGGCGGCAATCCTTTCGTAGGAAATGCCGGTGTCAATCCACTTTTGGCAACCAACCAGGCCTCTCTACAAGGGACTGTTAGGCCGGTGGTAGTGAAAGGCAAGAAACCCGAAAAGTTTTCGGGTAATGACTTTAAGAGGTGGAAAAAGAAGATGCACTTCTATTTGACCACCATCTCCTTGGTGAAATACATCAAGGAAGATAGTCCGAGTGCTCCTGCTGAAGATGCTGATTGGGAGACCAGGATCGCTTATGACACTTGGATCCACGATGACTATCTCTGCAGGAATTACATCCTGAATGGGGTGTCTGATGCCCTCTGTGATGTGTATGATGAGTACCCGACTTCCAAAGCTCTGTGGGAGTCCTTGGAGAAGAAGTACAAGACCGAAGATGCGGGAACTAGCAAGTTCGTCGTCTCCACCTTATACGACTTCAAAATGTAGGACAACAAGTCTATTGTCGAGCAGGTGCAAAAGCTGCAAGTGATCTTCCACAATATTGCAGTGCAAGAGATGGAGCTGCTTGAAACCTTTCAGGTAGCTACTGTGATTGACAGACTCCCTCCGTCTTGGAAGGAGTTCAAGTCCTACCTCAAGCACAAGCGAAAGCAGGTGACGATGGAGGACCTTGTTACCCGACTCTGGATCGAGGAGGATAACAAAAAAAGGAAAAAGAGGGGCTCGGCTGCTTCCATCAAGGCCAAGGCTAACCTGATGGAGAATGGTGAACCATCAAAGAAGAGGAAGCGTCAAGACGACAAAGGAAAAGGCAAGGCTGTTGTTGTTGGTCCTGCCCCGAAGAAGTTCAGCGGGAAGTGCTACAACTGTGGCAAACCCAACCATCGGACAGCTGATTGTCGTCAGCCCAAGAAAGAAGACAAAGGGAAAAAGAACTCCGTGAACATTGCTGAACGTAAGCTTACGGAGATGGATATGTCCACTGTGGTGACCGAGGCCAACATGGTGGACAACAAGAAAGGTTGGTTCGTGGACACTGGTGCCACTTGCCACGTTTGCTCGGAGAAGTCCGCCTTCTCCACTTATTCTCCTGCTGAGGGGAGAAAGCTCTACATGGGGAACCAAGCCTCGTCTGAAGTGGCTGGTGTAGGAATGGTGGTAGTCAAACTGACTTCGGGAACAGAGCTCAAACTGAAGGACGTGCTGCATGTCCCGGACATCCGGAAGAATCTGATTTTGGGGTCACTTTTAGTTAGTAGTCAGTTTAAGCTAGTGTTTGAGTCAAATGACATTGTACTTAGCAAGTTTGGCATCTTCCTAGGAAAGGGTTACCTCGAGAAGGACCTTTTTAAGATGTCTGTCATGCCTGTAAGCCGTGATGACAAAAACACTATTATCAATGAGAATACTTCTACTTCTGCTTATATCATTGAGTGTTCCTCTTTATGACATTTTAGATTAGGACATGTTAATCTAAAATCTATAAAATATTTAGTAAATTTAGATTTACTTAAAATTGAAAATGTTGATACATCCAAAAGATGTGAAATATGTGTAGAAGCAAAGATGACTAAATTACCATTTAAGTCAATTGAAAGGAACACTACTCCTCTAGAATTAATTCACACTGATGTATGTGATTTAAAGTTTGTGCAAACTAGAGGTGGAAAAAAGTATTTTATTACTTTTATTGATGATTGCACAAGATTCTGCTACATTTATTTACTGCGAAGTAAAGATGAAGCTATTGAAGCTTTTAAAAATTATAAAAGTGAAGTAGAGAATCAAATGAACACTACAATTAAAGCAATTCGTAGTGATAGAGGTGGAGAGTATGTGGCTCCATTTGAACAACCATGTGCCGAATCAGGCATCATACATCAAACGACAGCTCCCTACTCACCTCAATCAAATGGTATTGCGGAGAGGAAAAACCGAACTTTGAAAGAGATGATGAACGCAATATTAATCAGCTCGGGTTTACCTCAGAACATGTGGGGGGAAGCTATTCTGTCAGCTAACCACATTCTGAACAAAATTCCACTAAAGACTCAAGATAAGACACCTTATGAGCTGTGGAAAAATCGCAAACCATCTTACAAATACCTCAAAGTGTGGGGGTGTTTGGCTAAGGTTGAAGTGCCGCTTCCTAAACAAGTGAAAATTGGACCTAAGACGGTCGATGAGATCTTTATAGGATACGCCTTCAATAGTAGTGCCTATCGATTCTTGATTCACAAATAAAAAATATCCGATATGACAGTAGGCACTACAATTGAATCAAGGAATGCTGTTTTCTTTGAAAATGTGTTCCCGTGTAGGGACAAAGAAAAAGTGAGTTCAAATAAACGAACTCATGAGGAATCAAGTGAAGCTGCAGGTCCTTCCACTCAGCAGAGTGAAGAACCCAGACGCAGTAAATGAGCTAGAATTAATAAGACCTATGGTCCAGACTTCATCACCTATGTGTTAGAAGAAGAACCTAGGACTGTCAAAGAAGCTCTTTCTAGACCAGATGCACCTCTCTGGAAAGAAGCAATAAATAGTGAATATGATTCGATTATGCAAAATCATACATGGGAGTTGGTTGACCTCCCTAAAGGTTGTAAGACCTTAGGATGCAAATGGATCCTTAAAAGAAAGTACAAAGCAGATGGATAAATTGATAAGTATAAAGCCCGTTTGGTTGCATAGGGTTTTAAACAAAGAGAAGGGTATGCTTTCTTTGACACCTATTCTCCGGTCACAAGGATTACATCCATTCGTGTACTTATCGCGATTGCTGCTTTGCATAATCTCGAAATACACCAGATGGATGTAAATATTGATAGGCGAACAATTATTAAAGCCTTATCAAGGACTATGAAGAGCCAACCACAAATTAAAGATAATCAGTAAAGAAAAGCAAGTTGGGGTGCATAAACCAATCTGGGGAGTACATAAACTGACGAACAACTATTCGTCGAACAAGATATTGGCGAACAAGTTTAAAGACCCAAGACCAGATATGGACCCACCACCAAGTCAATAATGACGAACAACACTAGTAAAAGTGTTACAGTTATCAGCCTAAGAGGTGTATGTTGACGAACAAAGGACCATGATCCCAAAACCAATCTGTGTAAAATACAAAAGCGAACAACTTCTGAGCTATACACCCAAAAGGCGAACAACTTCTATGAAATAACCATCCTGGATCAACTAAGCCGACCTGGACGAACAACAATGAAATTTGAGATAAGATCAAAGAAGAACTTTGTAACTAAGATTTAGCTTAGATAAGGTCAAACTTGAGTCAAAGGACACATGTCAAGCATGCAGGCTAGGGAGACCAAAAGTCAGGAACACCTCATGCTTGCTAGTCTCTATAAATAGTTGTTCTCCAGCTTATGAAATACAAGTTCAAATTCATAAACACTCCCAAAACACACAGTAATACACCTAAACGTGCACATATACAAAATTATTACGATTTCGATTTTCATATTTACAAGTTCATAACCCGACCTTCGATTTACCATTTACGGTGGTAACCAATCACACGTAATTGCTTGATGATCATTAAACCGAACCTAAACAGTCACTAATCCATCCGATAAAAATTGATCACCAACAATTTTGGCGCTAGAAGGAGGGTTCGAACCTCCGGTTAGTGTGATTACTCAAGAACTTCAAGTTGAAAACTTGAAGATTCAAAGAAAACTTCAAGAAATATTTGAAGATACAAGCAAATGTGTTCTTGGTGTTCTTCAATATTAAAATTAAAGAAACAATTTATATTGAAATGCCTCAATCCAAGGAAACCCAAGCATCTCATTTGTCAAGGAGAGCATCTCCAACACGAGCCTCGTCGGCCGACCACCGAGATCGTGATCCTAGACATGTGAATAGATCACAACACACGGCCATAACCCATAACCTCCCACCTGAGATGGAGGCCCTGGCGAACAACCCTAACGAATTAGCCAAAACCATTGCTGCTCTCCAAGCTCTACAGAGACAGCAAGATCAGAATAGACCTTCACTAGTGAGGCCTAAGGACAGACCTGTGGAAGTTGTTAGGGCTAGATCAACCAGGGGCGAACAACACGAGGTGAACAGTGCCCAAGTCAGGCGGGATAAGTGCAAAGCAAAGATGGTTGAACCAAGAGAGGGCCAGGCTGAATCTGCTCGCGGGCGAACAACAATGTCAAGCCATGGAACAACCCGCTCCAGTGCCCAGGACAGACTTGGCCAACCCCAGCAACAGGAGAAAGTTGCTCGCCAGGAAGCTGAGCATGGGCGAGCAACATTTGAACAACCTCGCCCTTCGGTCCATGAAAGACTTTCCCAATCTGCCTTCAAACGTTTGGGACCTAATGCGGCGAGCAATCCTAAAAAGCAGCTCCAGGATTTGCCTTCTCCAAGCGAGGGACTGCGACGAACAGAAAGGTTTGTACCTTTGTTCGCCGAACAGCCTCCAAGTCAGGGGGCATCTCTGGATGAGCTATCAAGCTTGAGGAGGGCGATTGAGAGCATGCAGGGACAATTAGACCAGCAAAGAGGAGTGGGGACGACTAGCTTGCCATCCTCACCATTATCAACTTACATTCTGAAAGCCCCGATTCAGAAGAAAGTCCAATTCCCTGCAAGCATACAGTATGACGGCCTTGCTGATCCCCGAGTTCATCTAACAAAATACTCAGATTATATGGTTTCGGTGGGAGCCAGCGATGCCACTCAATGCCGAAACTTCCCGTTAACCTTGGGGGACCGGGTACACAAATGGTTCTCAGCATTGCCACCAGCATCCATCCATTCATTCACTCAGCTGAGTCGGGAGTTCCTGTCTCATTTCTCAACGGCGGGGTCATACTTGTCCCAGAAACATCGATTGTCGGACCTAAAACAAAATGATGACGAGTCAGATCGAGCATTCATGGAAAGGTTTGACAAGGTGTTGTTGGAGGGTGAGCCTGTCAGCGAAGACACAAAAATTGTTGCTATTATGGCAGGACTGAAGAAAGGGTCAAAGCTATGGAAAGAGGTACATCTGAAGTGCCCAAGGAGCTACGCCGAGTTTAGAAATCAGGCCGGCATATTCGTCTCTATGCATGAGGCCCTGCAGTCAAACCTGGGAGAGAACAAAGCCGACCCCAAGGAGAACAACAAAAAACCTAGCGCAACAAGCTATCGAGTCCCTAAAAACATGAAGGCGTTCACTGAAGGGACAGAACTCAAAGAGAAATTGAACCAAGTGCTAACAGTGTCAGTCGATACTGTTTATGAGAATGTGAAGGATAAGGAGTTGCTCTCCCCTCCCCGAAAAATTCACCAAGATACTGGCAAACTCAACCCTAACAAGTATTGTGCCTACCATCAAAGTGTGGGGCACTTTACAAGTGAATGTAGAGATTTGCTCAAACAACTCTGGCGTTTCTACGAGGACGGAAAGCTCTCCGACTTTGTCAAAAGACAACCCGGAAAAAGAGTCCGGGAGAACAACTCTGAGGACGAAGATGATCAACCCCAGAAGAACAATAAGCCGGCACGACCAGTTCCTACCATTCCTACTCGTCCATTGGAAGATTTGTATATGATGGAACCTGCAGGTCCCGCAGGAGGATGTTCTGATGGACGGCCGCCAATCTCCAACCGAAAGAGAAAGGCTGAGTTACGAGCAATCGATCAAGTCCAAGAAATGGGGGTCAAACCATCTATCATGCAGACGGCGGAGTTGACTTTTACTGAAAAAGATCTTGAAGGAGTTTTGACTCCACATAACGATTCGCTCGTAATCTGCGCAAAGATTATGGGGACTCGGGTCCATAGGTTGTTGGTAGACACTGGAGCTTATACCAACATCTTATTCAAAAGTACACTTGATAAACTTGGAGACTTTTCAGCCCACATCCGGGACTCAAACCATAGAATCCTAGGCTTCGGGAATGCAGTAACAGTCCCGTTGGGAGAAATTTCTTTACTTGTACAACTTGTAACGATCGAGGAACCCGAAAAGAATATTACGAGAATGGTAGATTTCTTGGTCGTAGACCAGGAATCGACCTATAATGGGTTCCTTGGTCGACCTTTTTTGAATGAATTTAAAGCTGCCTGTTCAACTTACCATTATTGCTTGAAGTTTCCAACAGCAAGTGGAGCAAGCACAGTCAAAGGAGATCAAAGAAAGGCTCGGGAATGTCTCTTACAACTGCAAACAAAACATGCGCAAGTATCCATGATGGAAGCCGCCACCAGCTATCCAGTTGATGAACCATCAATATTGGAGAAAATGATGGACATAGAAGATGACCACATGGATACGGACGAACAACATCCGGACGAGCAAGTGCTGGACGAACAACTCATCACCACCCAGAGAGAAATTCCACCTGGCGAGCAACAAAGGGGTGGTGACGAGCAACATTCATATGATGGCCTGTTTGGCCAGTACGAGGCCAAACTTGCCCGTCTAAATAATCAGATCAATGTTTACATTGACACTGAGAAGAAGCACCTTGAAGACATTCAAGGTTTGTCCAAGGAATTGAAAGACAAGGATGCCTTGCTCGGCGAGGGGGAGAGGAAGCTGTCGGCAGCTGAACAAGAGAATGCCGAGCTGAAGGCAGAAATTGCTCGTCTTCAGGAGGCGGAAGCCAACCTCTACACAAGCGAGCAACTTGAAGCCGAAGTTCAGGCTCGAATTGCTCCTATCTCAAACCTTGGGTACATTTGCGCCTATGCGGACAGCATCCGTACGGCCGATGCTTACGATTACAAGGACATGGTGGAAGAAATGAGCAAGGACCTGAATGAATTCATGGAGAACTATCCACCGCCGAACAACATTAGATTTGTATATGATGGAACCTGCAGGTCCCGCAGAAGGATGTTCTGATGGACGGCCGCCAATCTCCAACCGAAAGAGAAAGGCTGAGTTACGAGCAATCGATCAAGTCCAAGAAATGGGGGTCAAACCATCTATCATGCAGACGGCGGAGTTGACTTTTACTGAAAAAGATCTTGAAGGAGTTTTGACTCCACATAACGATTCACTCGTAATCTGCGCAAATATTATGGGGACTCGGGTCCATAGGTTGTTGGTAGACACTGGAGCTTATACCAACATCTTATTTAAAAGTACACTTGATAAACTTGGAGACTTTTCAGCCCACATCCGGGACTCAAACCATAGAATCCTAGGCTTCGGGAATGCAGTAACAGTCCCGTTGGGAGAAATTTCTTTACTTGTACAACTTGTAACGATCGAGGAACCCAAAAAGAATATTACGAGAATGGTAGATTTCTTGGTCGTAGACCAGGAATCGACCTATAATGGGTTCCTTGGTCGACCTTTTTTGAATGAATTTAAAGCTGCCTGTTCAACTTACCATTATTGCTTGAAGTTTCCAACAGCAAGTGGAGCAGG
Source organism: Ballota nigra (assembly GCA_947034835.1). NCBI lineage: Eukaryota > Viridiplantae > Streptophyta > Magnoliopsida > Lamiales > Lamiaceae > Ballota > Ballota nigra. Next base: position 36,522,018 of record OX344725.1, read on the forward strand.
CACAGTAAAAGGAGATCAAAGAAAGGCTCGGGAATGTCTCTTACAACTGCAAACAAAACATGCGCAAGTATCCATGATGGAAGCCGCCACCAGCTATCCAGTTGATGAACCATCAATATTGGAGAAAATGATGGACATAGAAGATGACCACATGGATACGGACGAACAACATCCGGACGAGCAAGTGCTGGACGAACAACTCATCACCACCCAGAGAGAAATTCCACCTGGCGAGCAACAAAGGGGTGGTGACGAGCAACATTCATATGATGGCTTGGAGGGCCAGGTGTTAACTAACAACAACGAATCAGGGCCAACAGATGATCTAGAACCCCGCCTGGGAGCAGAACCCATGAACATCGAAAATGATTTTAATTCAGAGGGACCAATACTTGACCCTCGCTGGAAAGGACAAAAACGACGAGCAACTCCAATTGAAGAACTGGAAGCGTTCAAAGTTAATCCTGAAAATGAGGATCTTGAATTATACATAGGATCTGAGCTCCTTGAGCCTTATAGATCCCGAATGAAAGAATTCATCTGTAAAAATCTAGATGTCTTTGCTTGGTCTCATGCAGACATGGTGGGAATAGATCCGAAACATGCTTGCCACAAACTAAACATCAACCAAGCAAAGAGGCCCGTCCATCAAAAACGACGGAAATACGGCCCAGACAAGTATCAGGCCTTAAATGAAGAAGTAAAGAAGTTGTTAGACAATGACCTAATCCGACAAGCTCTCTGTCCACAATGGGTAGCAAACCCAGTCCTTGTGAGAAAGCCAAACGGGTCCTGGAGGCTATGCATAGATTTTACGGATCTGAATGCAGCATGCCCGAAGGAAAACTTTCCTCTTCCTCACATTGACCAATTGGTGGACAGCACTGCAGGTCATGAAATGCTAACATTCATGGATGCCTTTGCCGAGTACCATCAAATTCCGATGCATCCAGATGATCAAGAGAACACAACATTTTATACAAACAAAAACTTGTTGTGTTGGAAAAGAATGCCCTTTGGCCTCATCAACGCCGGAGCAACTTATCAAAGACTGGTGAACAAAATGTTCGACCAACAAATTGGAGATACAATAGAAGTCTACGTTGATGACATTGTAGTCAAAAGTCCCCGTAAAGAAGACCATCTCCAACACTTGACCCAAGTGTTCGAAGTTCTTCGACACTACAACATGAAGCTGAATCCAAAGAAGAGCAGTTTTTGAGTTCATTCAGGCAAATTCTTGGGTCATCTTGTTAGTCAACGGGGAATTGAGGCTAATCCAACGAAAGTTAAAGCCATAGTGGATATGCAACCACCACGTTCAATAAAAGAAGTGCAAAGGCTCACGGGATGTCTAGCAGCACTAAACCGGTTCATATTCAGATCAGGGGACAAATGCCGTCCATTCTTTGAGGCCATCAAGAAAGGACAATTCACATGGACTAACAACTGTCAAAAGGCATTCGACCAACTCAAAGACTACCTGGAAGATGTAAAAATCCTATCAAAACCCGTCCCAGGAGAAAAGCTATATTTATACTTGGCAGCGTCGGAGGTGGCCATCAGCTCCGTTCTGGTACGGGAAGACGGCAAATTACATCAACCTATCTATTACGTCAGTCAAGCTTTGCATGAGGCGGAGATCAAATATTCCCCAACCGAGAAGCTGGCATACGCGCTAGTCATGAGTGTGAGAAAGTTACGGCCATACTTTTTTTATCATCAAGTTGAAGTACTAACAACTTTTCCACTCAGACAAATTCTCCATCGCTCCGACACAGCTGGTCGTCTACTAAAATGGTCGCTAGAGATTAGCCAATTCGGGGCAACCTATGCTCCTCGAACCGCGATAAAGGGCAAGCGTTAGCTGACTTTATAGTCGAACTAACCTTCCCACCAGATCCGACGAGAGGACTTGATCACCCCTGGCATCTTTATGTTGACGGATCTTCGACTAACATGGCCTCGGGGGCGGGAGTAATTCTAATTAGTCCAGGCAGACAAGTATTCACTTCAACAATTAGATTTGGCTTTATGGCAACCAACAACGAAGCCGAGTATGAAGCTCTCATTGCTGGTCTCCATCTATCCCTGGCAGTAGGTGTCAGACGATTGCAAATATTCGGCGATTCACAATTAATTGTGAACCAGGTCCGAGGTGAATACGAGGCGAAGAATGGCCATATGATCGAATATCAACGGATTGTTGCTCACCTGATGTCCTTGTTAGACCAAGTATTCATTGAACAAATCCCAAGGACGAGCAACACTCAAGCAGATGCATTGGCCCGACTAGCAACAAGCGAAGGACCTGCAGAGTTGGCAGACATTATAATTACAAAAATGAATGACCCATCAACAACGAGTTATAATTTCAACCAACTTGACGATCAAACCAGTGAAGAAGAAGACTGGAGAACAAGTATAGTCAAATACTTGAAAAGTGGAGAAAAACCAAACAACTCTTTTGAAGCTGCCAAGCTAATTAAGCAAGCCGCCAGATATACTCTGGTAGGCGAGCAACTTTACAAAAGAGGAATATCACTTCCACTTCTCAAATGTTTGCCTAGGGGGCAAGGACGAGCAATACTCGAAGAAATACATGCCGGAGTATGTGGAAATCACACTGGGGGGCAAGCCTTGGCATACAAAACTATCAGACAAGGCTATTACTAGCCGACTTTACGCCAGGACGCAATAAAAAAAGCAAAGACTTGCCACCAATGTCAAATTTTTGCACCAAACATTCATACCCCGGCTCAACAGCTCGTATCGATTTATAGCCCGTGGCCTTTTGCTAGATGGGGAATGGACGTTATTGGTCCCTTCCCAGCAGGAGTTGGAGGAGTTCGATTTGCCGTTGTGGCAGTCGACTATTATACAAAATGGGCAGAAGCAGAGGCCATGTTGAAAATCACGCAACAGAAAATGATTAACTTCATTTGGAAGAACATTGTCTGTCGTTTTGGAGTTCCACAAACCATCGTGACAGACAATGGTCCACAGTTTGATGGGAAGGAGTTAAGAGATTTCTGTACTAAGTAGGGATCAAAAAATATTACTCTACACCTTATCATCCCCAATCGAATGGACAAGTTGAAGCCGTAAACAAAATTATCAAGCATACGTTAAAGGTATGGCTGGCAGAAAGCAAAAGTAGTTGGTCTACAGAACTTCCGGAAGTCCTATGGGCATACAGAGTTTCTCCCAGGTCAAGCACTGGAGAAACACCTTTTGTAATGGCTTTCGGGATAGAGGCTGTAATACCAATTGAGTTAAAGACCAATACATTCAGGACGACCAACTTTGATGAGCAGGCGAACAACTCTGCTTTGGCTGCGGAAATGGATTTGCTCGAAGAAAAAAGATTAAATGCCGAGCTAAAAAATGCTACCTACAAGCAGCGAGCAGAACGCTATTATAATTCCCATGTTAAAATCAGGGAATTCAGAGTTGGAGATATGGTTCTAAGAAAGTTGCTCGCCCAACCTCCAGGTGTATTGGGACCAACTTGGGAGGGCCCGTATCGTATAACGAAAAAACTCGTTAATGGTGCATACGATATCGAAGATATGAAAGGCAAGCCGGCCCAATACTCCTGGAATGCTGTACATCTGAAGAAGTACTATCAATGAGACGAACAAGTTCTTGATTGGGCGAACAAATGTCTCGGGTGGCCAGTGAATCGAGTAAGGCAAACAAAAAACTTGCCTAATTTTTTGAAAATTTTGCTAAGTATAGAATTTAAAGTTGTTCGGCACATTGTATAGTTTGGTGCTGTTTCATCTTTTATATAGACAGAGTTGCTCGGCAAAAATATTATAAGCGAGCATGTTTTAATTAGTGTTCAAAGTTGTTCGTCGATTTGTACATATTAGTAACAAGCAGTCTTTTAGCATTTGTAAATTGTTCATTATGTAAATATAATAGTTGTTCGTCAAAGAGGAAAAGTCCAAAGCTCGAGGTAGAAGTCCATTTTAAAGGGTGTTCGTTTTTAAAATGAACAGAACCTAAGGACCAAAGCCATTTAAAGGTTGTTCATTTTTTAAAATGAACAGAACCTAAGGCTGAACCCTGATTCCACTAAAGGCAAAGTTCAATTCGAACAAAAGCCCAACACTATATGTTATAATTGCAAAGGCATTGATAAAAATGTAAAGGCAATTAACATATAAAGAAAATGAGCGAACATGAGAAAGACATTCAATTAATCAAAAAGGCATTAAGCCTAAAAAATAGTACAATGATCCTAGAGGTCAAGTACTACAAAATGAGCGAACAACTATTACAAAGAAGGTGAAAAGAAAAAAGCTAAGTCCTAAGAACTATTGCTGCTCGGCTGGAGGATGATCTTGAGTTTGTTCGGCGGGAGGTTCGACGATCATATCTCGAGCCAAATCTTCAGCAGCCTTATCCTCCGCCTCTTTAGCATTTTGCTCGTCAGCCACGACCGCCTCTTCCTCTTGTTCACCTTCATCAGTTGGGGGCGGAGGATGAGTAATGGTAATACTGGGGTCAAGTTTGTCAAGTTTAACCCCCAGTACTGCCAGATCCGCCAACTGAATTTCGATGTTGTTCGGCGGTGGATAGTTCTCCATGAATTCATTCAGGTCCTTGCTCATTTCTTCCACCATGTCCTTGTAATCGTAAGCATCGGCCGTACGGATGCTGTCCGCATAGGCGCAAATGTACCCAAGGTTTGAGATGGGAGCAGTTCGAGCCTGAACTTCAGCTTCAAGTTGCTCGCTTGTGTAGAGGTTGGCTTCCGCCTCCCAAAGACGAGCAATTTCTGCCTTCAGCTCGGCATTCTCTTGTTCAGCTGCCGACAACTTCCTCTCCCCCTCGCCGAGCAAGGCATCCTTGTCTTTCAATTCCTTGGACAAACCTTGAATGTCTTCAAGGTGCTTCTTCTCAGTGTCAATGTAAACATTGATCTGATTATTTAGACGGGCAAGTTTGGCCTCGTACTGGCCAACCAGGCCATCTTTCTCCTCTGTAAGCTGCCGAGCAGTACTCGCATAGCGGCGAACAACATCTTCTTGCTCGGCGATCTGGGCCATCACCCTCTGGGCCGTGACAAGACCATTGACATGGAGCATCATGGAGAGATGGACGTTGTCCACCAGCCCCTGTTGAAAAACAGCCTTGTCCAGAGGACGCATCCAAGCTCGGGCGACCAACTCCGTCGCCTTGCGAACATATTCGCCAGGAATCTCCCTTATGTTAACGGGAGTCTTCGAGCAAGCGTACTGATGTACAACACTTGCTCGACCGGGATGATCGTCAGCACGATATCTGCGAACAAGAAAGAAAAGGATACTTAGAAAAATAAAAAAAATGAATCTTGCTCGGCAGAGGCAGGGATAGACTTACTCCTTAAATTTCCGATCATCCCAACCCAGATGGGTGAGGTCCTCGGGGCCGCGGCCAGAAGTGGAATCCTTGCCTGCTTTGCCTGCTTTTTCTGCAGGCTCAGTGGAGTGGCGAACAGCATCCCCCTCAGGATGAGAATGACTGTGGCCTACCTTCTCCTTCCCCTTACCAACAATGGGGACATCATGGGCCAACAGAGTCCCATCGGCTTTTTTCAAACGTTTCCCCCCGCGAGGAGGAGAAATCGGAGAAGATGGCTGGGCAGGAGCGTGAGGAGCAGTTGGTCGCGGGACTTTGGCTCCCTCAGCCTTATTCGTCATTCCTAAGATCTTGGTGGGTGGGTCACCTCTCCTCTTCCGTCCTTTTGGAGGCGCCATCTCGAAAAATCTTTGTTCGAGAAGAGCAAAACTGGGGGGGACTACAACGGTGACTTGCTCGGCTAAAAAAAAAAAAAAGTTAGACGAGCAAGTTGTAAAAGTGAAATGACGAGCAAAATTGGTATTAGGAGTTAGAAATTTCTCATACCTGGGGGCACCTCCGCTTGTGCTTCCAAGTGATGAGGGTAAGGAAACAAGCGAGCAGCTCTCAAGCACTTTCCCTCGCGCAAATACTCGGTGGTCCTATCTGCTTTGTTGCGAAGGCCGACCAAGCAGGAGGTGAATAGAAACTCTGAGCCGATCTCTTCTTCCTCCGAGTTCCACTTGGGAAAACGAGGGCCTGCGAACAAACAAGAAAAGTTAAATTAGGACAGTACAGTTCGAAGACGAACAAGAAAATAGTCTTACGTTTAAATTTCCCATAAGAGGCAGGGGAATTTATTCGCCCATCACCACCGTGTGGACCAGAAGATGCTCGTCAATCACCCCCGATGAAGAAGAAGTGTTGTTTCCAATCGCGAATTTTGTTCGGCACCCCCTCCACCATCTTCAGTCCAGTCCTGACCTTGAGATAAAAATAACCTTTCTCTCCAGGGGGACATCTCGTGATCGTCATGAGGTAGTTGATCTCATCTGCAGTTATGCGATCGACATACCCCTCTAATGCGAACAAACACATCGTCCCCAATAAGTTCATCCATCCAATTGGGGTGATTTGAGTGATAGCAAGGTTGGTCGCCTCTAGGAAGCGACCAACAATAGGTGGAAGGGGCAATCTCAATCCAGCAATCAGAGTATGAATGTTGATCGCCGTGCATCCTGGAGGTGGGCGATCAGCTCTCTCTTTTCTCTTGGGAGCCCACATATGAATATCATAGGGAATCTTGTAGGTCTCCCGGATCGAATCCAACTCATACTCGCGAACAACGCTTTTAATCTTGCTCGCCTGGTACTCGGTTTTCACCCGATCCAATACTTCTCTCTGTGGGCGAGCAAAGTTGTTCGCATGCTCCTCAGCATATGCACGCCATTCAAAAGGCCGAGCAACTCCAGTTGGGATCTCATTTTCCATCATTCTCGGTGATGGGAACCCTATTCCTTCTAGAAATTCGTGAGTCAGCTCGTCAAATAATAGATCTTCTGATTCGGCACTGGATGAAGAATCGTTCTCCGAATTCCTGCTCGCCGCGACCACTATTTCTCTCCCAGATGGGCGGGCACCAGTATCCTCAACTGAACGAACCACCGAATCCACGTGAGGATCCGGCGCCGAGGAAATCTCGAAGGGAGGTTGATCGACGGGGGCCGCGATTGGGAAAAGTGGGTCAAGAGTTTCTTCAGATTTGTTACTCGAATGCGAAGATATAGGAGGAAAAAAGCAAAAATCCAGGTGGCGGCGGATGAAGTTGCAGACGGCGACGCTTCACTGGAGAAGATGGTGGCACAAGGTCCCTCACGGCGGCGATGGAGAAGTGTGGAAGAAAAAGAGAGAAATAAGAAGAGATAAGAAAGTAACTACCTTGGGAATGGAATTTGAGGCCGGATGCAAGAGAAACGGACGCCGGAAAGCTCGAGATCGCCGAAGAAGGAGGAAATCGCCGGAGATACTGTAGCAAGAAGTGAAAAAGTGGGAAAAATTTGTTTATCCCTTCTATTTATACCCCAAGCAAAAAACGGGGTACAAGATGCAATTTTCAACAAAACATGGGCTAAATTGAGAGAAAACGGGGTCTTTTTCGAACAAGTATGAAAACTGAAGGGCCTATATGTAAATATAGGGGCGCGTGGCCTCGGGGCTGCTCACGCGTGGGCGGCGCGCAATCATGCCGCCCACGTTATCCTCGTATATCCCCCAGATCTTGGGAAGACGAAACTGTGAATCCAAAGTTGATCGCCTATTTCAATGATGATCGTCTAAATCGTCACTAGTATAATATCCTAACTACAGTTGCTCGCCACAAAGTTGCTCGTCTGGGACAACATGTAGTCAGGATAGGGGGCAAATTGTTGATAGGCGAATAATTATTAAAGCCTTATCAAGGACTATGAAGAGCCAACCATAAATTAAAGATAATCAGTAAAGAAAAGCAAGTTGGGGTGCATAAACCAATTTGGGGAGTACATAAACTGACGAACAACTATTCGTCGAACAAGATATTGGCGAACAAGTTTAAAGACCCAAGACCAGATATGGACCCACCACCAAGTCAATAATGACGAACAACACTAGTAAAAATGTTACAGTTATCAGCCTAAGAGGTGTATGTTGACGAACAAAGGACCATGATCCCAAGCCAATCTTTGTAAAACACAAAAGCGAACAACTTCTGAGCCATACACCCAAAAGGCGAACAACTTCTATGAAAGAACCATCCTGGATCAACTAAGCCGACCTGGACGAACAACAATGAAATTCGAGATAAGATCAAAGAAGATTTTGTAACTAAGATTTAGCTTAGATAAGGTCAAACTTGAGTCAAAGGACACATGTCAAGCATGCAGGCTAGGGAGACCAAAAGTCAGGAACACCTCATGCTTGCTAGTCTCTATAAATAGTTGTTCTCCAGCTTATGAAATACAAGTTCAAATTCATAAACACTCCCAAAACACACAGTAATACACCTAAACGTGCACATATACGAAATTATTACGATTTCGATTTTCATATTTACAAGTTCATAACCCGACCTTCGATTTACCATTTACGGTGGTAACCAATCACACGTAATTGCTTGATGATCATTAAACCGAACCTAAACAGTCACTAATCCATCCGATAAAAATTGATCACCAACAGTAAAGACTGTTTTCCTTAACGGAGAAATAGATGATGAAATATACATGGATCAACCAGAGAGTTATGTTGTACCCGGGAACGAGAAGAAAGTTTGTAAACTCGTTCGGTCGTTGTATGGACTTAAACAAGCTCCTATACAATGACATTTGAAATTTGACAATATTATGCTGTCAAATAGATTTCGAATTAACGAATTTAACAAGTGTGTGTATGTGAAAGATACACCAAATGGATTTGTTATCGTATGCTTATATGTTGATGACATATTAATCATAGGTAACAATTCAAATGTGATCGTTAATACGAAAAACATGTTAAAGAAAATTTTTGACATGAAAGATATAGGTTTAGCAGACGTGATTCTAGGAATCAAAATAGAAAGAACTTCAAATGAAATTTCTTTAACACAATCTCATTATGTTGAGAAAGTCTTGAAGAAATTTAAAGCATTTGATGATCCACCTGCTAAAACTCCACTAGAACAGAATGTTCATCTAAAGAAAAATTGAGGTGAACCTGTGAATCAGTTGGAATATGCAAGGATCATTGGAAGCGTGATGTACATTACAAATTGCACACGTCCTGATCTTGCGTGTTCTGTGAACAAACTAAACAGGTACACGAGTAATCCAGGTCACGAACATTGAAAGGCTCTGAAAAGGGTCTTGAGATACTTGAAGTATACTCTTGACTTTGGGCTACACTACACGCGACATCCAGCTGTCCTTGAAGGGTACAATGATGCTAATTGGATATCCGATAGTAAAGACTCGTTCTCAACTAGTGGATATGTATTCACTATTGGAGGAGCAACAGTATCGTGGAAATTCACAAAGCAGACGCATATTGCCCGTTCCATAATGGAATCTAAATTCATCGCTTTGGATCAAGATGGTGAAGAAGCTGAATGACTTCATAACTTCTTAGAAGACATTCCTTGTTGAAACAAACTGGTACCATCTGTAATGGTACATTGTGACTGTCAAGCTGCTATTGGTAGATCTTTGAGCAGTATGTACAACGGAAAGTCGAGACATATTCATCGTCGACATAATTCCGTTAGACATTTGATCTCAACTGATATTATAACAATTGATTATGTAAGATCAATTGATAACATAGCAGATCCGGTCACGAATAGCTTGAACCGAGATCAAATGAATAAGCTGATAGAGGGAATGAGTCTGAAATCCACAAATAAAATTGAAACAGTGGTAACCCAACCATGATGACTGGAGATCCCAAGAACTTGGTTCAAATGGGAAAACTAAGCTGTAAATGTTAGTTGTACAACACTTGAAAATCATGACCGTTCCTGACAGCACTGTGTCAAGTGTTAATAAACCCGTGAGTTGTGGTAAAGGATAAGTCATTGACTTTTAATGATTCCTATAAGTCCATGTGGGACTGAGTATGACGGGATACTCGAAAGGATATCACCTATATAAATGAGAAGTGAGGGCCGCTTCGACCAAACATTTATGAATACAAAGGGCGTCCAGGGCCAAAATGGACAAAAACGTGATAACAAATCAGAATCGAGACTGACTTGTGTCTGCACTGTCTGTAAGGTATACACTAAGGAGGATTAGTTCAAGGTGTCGTGTCCACTGAGCCACTGGTATACCCGAAGGTGCCGGGCTACGGAAAGTTCAAAACCACTGGTTACTTATCCGGAAGTAGTGAGGTCTCAAATGAGCTAAACGAAGAAGCTTGCCTCTGTATAGGTGCAATTCTCACTCATGTGGGGGATTGTTGGAAATTGATTTTAATGAAGGTGTTATACCCTGACTTTAACTAATTTTTTGAGGAGTAAAAACGTTAGTTTTTGGGAAAATAAAATTATAGATGTTATTCTACTCGCGGAAAAGATGAGCGTGGTATATTTAATATCTCAAAACCGATTTTTGGTGAGTGAGAAATTAATTTGTGAAGTTGTAGTATTAATCATTTGTATTGAATAATTCCCTGGGGAATGGAAAATGAAGTTTCATCCCACATTAGAAAATTACAAGAAGATTCTCTTGTATATAAGTAGGAAAATATTCATGTTCTTTAAATTGGGACATGGGGACCCTAACCATGGATCACGCACGCGCGCGCGCGCCCCGCCCGAGCCCGGGCACGGGACCGGGTCCGTGGTTCTTGGTTCTTGGCAATTGGGTAGGCTTTGGGTAGGCTTTGGGGCCTACCTATATTTTTAGAGTACCAAAAATATAAAATGACCCAATACCTTTTTTGGATCCAATCGGTTCGGGTGGCCCGTTTGGAATTGGGTCGACCCACGAACATGTTTAATACACATACGAATATGATTAATACACTCAAGAGTATCTGGAATATTCCGTTCTTGCTTTCCAAGAATAAGGAACTGCGTTTCTCTCCACTACAGAACGTGGGTGACCCATGATCACCACGTACTCCACTCCAACAACCTTCAGATGGGTCGAATTTCCTCCTATATATACCCCCTTTCGTCCAACTTTCAGAATCACTTTATAACCCAAAAATTTCGAAAGCCTTTCGCTGCAGAATACCCGTTAATCTCATAATTCCGATTTCGTTCGCCGAAAATTCATACACGGTGGTGCTACCGGTGTGAATTGTTTAAACCGTTTTACCTTTGGAGACTCGTACGCATTATACCGTAAGCACTATACGGGCGTATTCAGTCTTGGGGGAATAGGTTATTCCTAGACTCGGTTTATTTCACGAATTCGTTTCGTATTTCTTTTCCTTTCTTCTTGCAGTGTACGAAATACACACCTAAGTAATTCTAACACAAACAAGTGAAAATGGAACAATCCTTGCAACCATACAATGGAGAATTCATCATCGGAATAGGAAACGTGTTTATTCGCCATGAAAATGGTTACTGCTTCCGTGCTCCCAGTAGCACTCAAAACCGCGGCGGCGTGGAGCGCCTCTATTCTTTGGCTCCGGTTTGCAAGTACTTGACCCGGAATGATGGTGCTGTTACCCATCAGCTCCTCCTGAATAATGACAGGACTTTCTTGTAACCCTGGTAATTAATTTAGTTTCGTCAGATTTTATTGTGTTGCAACTTTTGCATCATCATCATAATTCATTCGGTTACAAAATTGTTATAATTAATGAATTTACTTAGAATTAAAATAAAGAATTATCAATAAAATTTTACAATAGGTTTTTTTTTTTTTTTTAATGGGATTGTTTACAACTTGCCTATAAATTTTTTTGGACGAATTGTAAAAACAGAACTTATATTTGCTACTTATTGCAGTTCGAGAACCGAACATTTAACCTTTGCAGGACAAGTACCGAACTATCAAATTATTGCAAAAAAAAAGGACCTCGATCGGGCAATTTAAAGGGCAAAATAGGGGGAGAAAAAAAATATTTTTTTGGTCCTATAACTTATCCAGTGTCCCGTTGTCGTCCCGAAAAATTTAACAATTCCAATTACATTCTGTAACTTATTTGATAGTCCAATTTTAATCTTATTTTCATTGCAAAAAAAAAAAAAAAAAAAAAAGTTTAGAATCACATAAAAGTCACACGTCGTCTGAATTTAAGGATTTTCGACGACTTTGCTTAGATGACACTCATATATTATTTTGAAATAATTTTTTCACTTAATTATTTCAAATTAGAAAATTCACGTCATTTATTTTTTCCGTTTACTCTTTTAGTTAAACCCATCCTCTCCACCTCCACCCCACCCCCACCCCCATCCCCACCCCCATCCCACCTCGGTCTTTTCCCCCTAAACCCTCAGACCTCAATCCCCTTTATGTTATTTTATTATTTCAAGAATTTTTTTTTTAATTTCAGATTAATTATTATTAACTAAATTTTAAAAAAAATTAGTTTTTAAATTTAATTTCTATTTTTAAAATTAGAATTTCAAAGTTTATTATAGAATTCAAATTTATATGAATGACTTTTCATCTTTTTAATGGTTAAAATAAAAGGAAAATCAATTAAATATATAAACTTTTACTCCATGTCAGCAACTCGCCTAAAAGTCGTAAATTCGGCCAACACTAGGCTTTCATGTGATTCAAAACGACGCCATTTTTATTTTATTTTTGGCAAAAAAAGACAAAAATTTAAGAATCAAATTAGTTATGGAATGTATTTGGAATTGTTACATTTTTTGGGATGAAAATAGTATATTATATAAGTTATAGGACCAAAAAAAATTCTCCCTAGCTCATTTTATCTTTAAAATTGTCCGGGTCCTTTTTTGTAACACTTTGATAGTTCGGTACTTGCCCTACAAAAGTTAAAAGTTTGGTCCCCAAAGTACAATAAGTGGTAAAGATAAGTCCAGTTTTTGCAATTTGTCCAATTTTTTTTATAGACGTCTTCATCCCTCAACCTACAAGCAATATTTTTTCTACGAAGTCATTTTTTCTACGAAATAAAATTCCTAAGTAATTAATTATCTACAAGCAACTTGATTATAAAAAATTATTTACAAACAATTAATTTTCCTCAAATTCATTGTAGAAAATGATTAAAGATGCATGTATAATTAGAGAATTTTGTAGATAATTTCGTAGGCAATCCCCATTACGTAATTTTCAATATATAGTAGCCATACTTTTTATGTTTACACTGTATTTAATATAGTCCACTATTATTATTATTATTATTTTATTCTGGCTTTGCAATTATCTATGAGTTCGAGTTGTTAGATTAAATGAAATTAATTTTTATAAGTTTAGACAAAGTATAGAGTGAAAATGGTTTATACATAAATTATTGAAAGATATTAAATTATTTTCACTAAAGAATATTAGTTGTTTTCACTGAAGAGTATTAGTTGTTTTCATTAAATGATAAATGACAAAAATTTAAGAATCAAATAAGTTATGGAATGTATATTTGGAATTGTTACATTTTTTGGGATGAAAATAGTATATTATATAAGTTATAGGACCAAAAAAAAAATTCTCCCTTATTTTATCTTTAAAATTGCCCGGGTCCTTTTTTTGTAGCACTTTGATAGTTCAGTACTTGCCCTACAAAAGTTAAAAGTTTGGTCCCCAAAGTACAATTAGTGGTAAAGATAAGTTCTGTTTTTGCAATTTGTCCAATTTTTTTTATAGATATCTTCATCCCCCAATCTACAAGCAATATTTGTTCTACGAAGTCATTTTTTCTACGAAATAAAATTCCTAAGTAATTAATTATCTACAAGCAACTTGATTACAAAAAATTATTTACAAACAATTAATTTTCCTCAAATTCTCTGTAGAAAATGATTAAAGATGCATGTATAATTAGAGAATTTTGTAGATAATTTCGTAGGCAATCTCATTACGTAATTTTCAATATATAGTAGCCATACTTTTTATGTTTACACTGTATTTAATATAGTCCACTATTATTATTATTATTTTATTCTGGCTTTGCAACTATCTATGAGTTCGAGTTGTTAGATTAAATGAAATTAATTTTTATAAATTTAGACAAAGTATAGTGTGAAAATGGTTTATACATAAATTATTGAAAGGTATTAAATTATTTTCACTAAAGAGTATTAGTTGTTTTCATTAAATGATATTAGTTGTTTTCACTGAAGAGTATTAGTTGTTTACTAAAATTAAACTAAAAACTCTTCAATGAAAACAATTACTCCTTGCGTTCCAGTTTTATTTTCCTGTTTGACTTTACATGAAGTTTAGTACGAGAGTTGAATTGTAGTATTTAAATAAATAAAGTAGTTTTTGTGAGGTGAAGTTTAAAAGACGAATGTACTTTATTTCTATTTTGGGAAATGAGAAAATAAAATTGGGACGGACCTTTTTGACAAATGAGAAAATAAAGGACGGAGGGAGCAATACTCTTTAGTTAAAACAACTAATATCCTTCAATGATTCATGTATTAACCAATTTCACTTTATACATACTCATCCTCTATAATACTAAAAGGGAGTTAGTCTTGCATATGTGTCGTTATATGGTTGAGTCTGCATATATGTCGTCTTGTGGTTGATTCTGCCTACGTGTCATATGCTTATGTGTCATCTATGTCATACGTGACATGCTTGTGAAAATCATACATGTCAATTCATTATGCTTATGTGTCATCCATGTGTCATTATATAACAAAGAGTCTAATTAAAAAAATGTATGCATATGCATGGATTCGAACCTAGGATCATACAAGTACAATTTATGATTTAACCGATTAAACTAAACTATGAATGTATACAAAGTTGAAATATTTATTTATATAACTTGAGTCTATATACCAAATTGAATTGATCAATTAAATTTGAAACTCTAATTATATGATACTTTAATGTTTAATTAACTTATTTTATTGTCTCACTATATTTGAAAATTTTCGACTTAGAAAATTCTAATTTGTTAAAATAAATTAAAAATAAAATTAAACATATTAAATATTTTTGATATTTTTTATTGATTAAATGATTTATTGATTTTTATAAAATCGAATAATTAAGAAAATTAACATTTAATTGCTAAACTTTTATTGTCTTGAAAACACATTGCACCAAAATTTTATTTATTTGAATTTTTTTAATCTCAAATCGATTTAATATATCGTTATATTGACTTAACTGTGTTTAACATGTGATATTATTTTCAATATATTTATTATATAATATAATTATATTATTTTACAATGAATAAATTTATAATGTTATTGTATATATAATGCATTATAATGTATAATCAATTTTTTACGAAAATCCCGCGTAATACGCGGGACACTCATCTAGTATGTTTATAATTATCTGTTTCATTTTATCCATTCACACAAACTAAATTTCATTAATTAGGATATCAAAAGGCACTTACATCCATATTAAATACATATAGATCATAATAAATACTAACTCCATCCCATGATTATTCACACACTTGTCTTATCCGTCCATTCCAAAAATTATGTTCACACTTACAAAGATAAACACATATTTACTCATATGTCATTATTTAATTCAAAAAGTGAATTCTTCTTAAAATGTGTGCCCAGTTTAGTGTGCAGAAAATCCTGGGACGGAGGAAATACTATTTATGGGTATTATTGAAAAATAAAAATTGTGGATAAATAAAAAGAAACATTGTTTTGTAAAATAGGATTATTAAATAGAAATGAAGGGAGTATAAATGAATTTATTCTACACTCTCTTCAGACTTTAAGACAAGAATAAATTCTTTCACATGCAATTATTAATTTCTGAATGCGCCCCTAATTAATCTGTCATATTCATATAATAGGTATTATCTGAAAGATATGATTGTTGAAGGAGGTCTGCCACTCGACAGAGCGTATGGGATGAGTGTATTTGAATTCGCTGCAATCAATCCAAAAACTAACAAGCTTTTCAACCAAGCCATGTCTCATCATGAATAAAATTCTTGGAATCCCTGGTTGATGTTGGTGGTGGAACCGGAGCTTCTATTAATTTGATCGCATCCAAATATCCTTCCATTAAAGCCATCAATTTTGATTTCAACTTATCCGGGTACATTTATACAATGATATACTAGACAAATTTAAATAATTATTTGGTTGCAATCGCGTTCCTAGATTAATTGATATTCCATGCTCGACTTGATATGACTACTCAATTATAATTGATTAGCAATGGATGTAGGAGACATATTTGTAAGCGTGCCCAGAGCAGATGCCATTTTCATGAAGGTATACTTAATTATGTGTATTGTAGGCTAGTATATGATATTTATTTTACTTTTTGACTATAGAAAAATATATGAGATGAGCCCATTACATTCGTATTGTGGACATATAATTCTATTCGAACCATATTTTAAAGAAAAGTGAGGTGTTAATACTAAAGTGGAGTTCCGTCTCAAACATTAGACTGTCGTACACACAATTCTCTCTTTTGATTTTAATTCCATTAACAATCTGCATATCTTTTTATAAGTCAATCGTCGATATGACATGTATGTGATGAGAACAGGTCTCATACGAAACGATTTGATGAGTAATTTTGGATCCCTTTTAATGGGCAGTGGATTTGCCATGATTGGAGCGACGTGGAGTGATTCTTTCATTAGGTTTCACTGTTGACTTGATTATGTTAGCGTTATCTCCAGGAGAGGACAGAAAAGGAATTTCAAGCCTTGGCCAAAGCATCAGGTTTCAAAGAATTTCGTAAAGTTTGCTGCAGTTTCTCAGTTTGGATTATGGAACTCTACAAATAGATTAATATAACTGGAGACCAATATATGCTTATGCATTAAAACGTTATGTGTTCTCCAAGATAAAATTTGACATTTAGCTACTTCAATCATTAAAACTTTATGTATTCTTCTAGATAAAATTTTGTCATTTAGCTACTTCAATCATTAAAACTTTATGTGTTCTCCCAGATAAAATTTGACATTTAGCAATTAGCTACTTCAAGCCTCGACAGTGAACAAAATTCTTGGCCGCGGTCTCGACATCTTGATTATTGAACTGTATAAATAAAGATTAAGTCTCTTGTTACATCCGGGTACATGTAGAATACCATTATTATTGATATGCTATAGTCAACACACTAATATATATAAATTCAAAAGCAATTAGGAGGGGTTTTGGTTAGTTGATTCTACAACTACTAAAAAACAATTAAGTTGATAAGAAAGCAAAAAAATAAAAAATAATATTCTAGAACTCAATTAAAGACTCACAATATTCTTAACTCTACTCGAATCTTGTCCCTACACCAGTGCTATCAAAGTAGTCTGAATTGTTTCTTAAATTTAATTAATTAGAAAGTATGAAACCTAATAATCTATTCCAATGAACAATCCTAAAACATATATTCAAGATTTAATTTATATAACAAATTAAAGAAACAAACTAAACTGAAAAACGAGAAATGCAAATTATATAAACTAGACTTCGTGATTGGACTCACAAAATCAATAAATATCTCACGCAAAGTATAAATAAAAAAATCAAAATAAAATTTAAAAACATTCACTAATTGAAAAAGTCATAAATCATCCAAAGTTGCACGTAGGTTCTAAAAAAAGCAAATCACCCTAACATGGCTAAATAAATTCCACGTATTTTTCTTATCTTCAAAACTAAGTCTTTCATCTAAACTAATTTAAAGAGGAATGAATTTTCAGAGTCTCAAAATAGACAATACGCCACCAAATTAAGAAATAAAGAGGAATGTATCGGTGTTTCAATTGTATTTGCATGCACTCTCTGGTTAGTTGTCGGCCCCACGTCCTTACTCCCTAGTATTGCTAGGGCTTGATATTCTCATAGGCCCCATGGATTGGGTCCTTAGAGCACCTCATATGCTATGTAGAAAATTTGGGGTTTGAGTTTGCCATGTATGCGTCACATGTGTGTCACCTCAAAAGTTTTATACCTCTACCTAAAAACACTCATTCCTCTTCCAATCATTCCTACCTTAAAAGTAACTATTCATGGGTCCCACTATCAAATCATATATATTTATTTATCTTTATCTATTAATTATTTTTTATTTAATTAAATATTATTTATAAATTAATACAAATAAAATAATAATAAAAAATTCTTGTTGTAACATGATATTTTAAAAAAATATTATTGCTAAAATTTAATTTAAACAATACAATCAAGAAGTACAACATAAAAAAATACAATAAATGCGAATAAAAATTAAAATAAGGAGTACAACATAAAAAAATTGCAAACATAAATTAAAACACCAATTTAAAAGATAATTAAATGTTTCATAAACTTTGCTAATTTTCTTCGTGTCGTGCTCATACGTGCTCAATCAAGTCCATTTGGAGTTGTTGATGTTTGCGTTTATCACGAAGATCGGCTCTTGCTTTGAGGTAGCGATTGAATGCTTCGGTAGATCCTTGAATTATAGATGAATTATTGATGTTGTTGATGTTGCTCGTGTTGACTTCATCCGACCAATCCATCATTGAATCTCCTTCATGCTCGACTACTATGTTATGTAAAATAATGCAAGCAATCATGATTTCTTTCAAATTATTTTTATACCAAAAACGACCTGGACCCCTGATCATTGCCCAACGAGATTGAAGCACCCCAAATGCTCGTTCAACATCCTTCTGGCAGCTTCCTACATTTCCTTGAACTTAATTTTCTTCAGATCATGAGGACATTGAAAGCTCTTGACAAAGGTTGGCCATTCTGGATAGATCCCATCTGCTAGGTAATATCCTTGTATATATTATCGTCCGTTTACGACAAAATGCATATTTGGCGCACGATCTAACACAACATCGTTGAATAAAGGAGATTGATTAAGAACATTGATATCATTATTCGACCCCACGACTCTAAAATAAGCATACCAAATCCATAAGTCTTGTGACGCTACCGCTTCAAGCATAATTGTTGGGACACCATAATCACCTCGAGCGTATTGACTTTTCCAAGCTATTGGACAATTTTTCCATTCAGCCCTCAAGTAGTGCGTACCAAACACGTCAATCATGCTTCGACAGAATTTAGACAAGCAGTCAATGACCGTTGTTTCAGCAACCCACAGGTATTCATCATAATGATCGGCAAGACCTCCATATGCTAATTGGTGAATTGCTACCGCACACTTCTGTAGTTGTGAGAAACTTTTTCGCCCCACCGCATCGACTCTCCACTGAAAATATGGATCATGAGATTCCAACGCTTCTACAATACGAAGAAATAAGTCTTTATCCATTCGAAAACGTTGTCGGAAGATATTACTTCCATATGTTGAATTTTCAGCGAAGTAGTCATTCACTAGGCGAGTGTGTGCACCCTCACGATCTCGATTGATGTACTTTGTTTTCTTAGGATTGTTGGAAGAAGCACTCAACATCTCATTAATAAATCTTCATTGCTCCTGTACCTCACGCACCAATTGCTCCATCGGTGATTAATTAAGTAGCTCATTTAGCTCATCGTCGCCACTATCACTGGTGCTTGAATAATTATAAGATGAAGACATGTTTGATATGGTTGAAAATATTATGAGGATTAAGAAACTTGTGTAGTGAAGAGATGATAAGCCAACTACTAGATATATAGTAGTGTTTCCAACGACTAGTTTTTCAAACGACTAGTTTTTGCAACGACTAGTTTTAAAACATACATATCTAAAATTACATTATATTAAATAACATCAGAAAATTACACAGATTACTGAATAAAACTACGGAAGTGGATAACAATGTTAAGCAAACTAAGAAATAGAAAATACAAGTAATAAATAAGTAAACATAAACTACTGTTTTTTTTAAATTCCCCAATTCATCCCGATTTCATCACAATAGAAGTTATGCGTCTCAAGTACTTCTGGTGTCATGTTGGTTGTATTCTTCATGAGGGCTTTTCACTCACCTTTTTTTGTCAATCGTTTCAATGCACTTGTATTTTTCTTTGCCAATTCGATTTTAGTTTCTTCGATTTTATTCAACCTCTTGTTCAACTTTTCAGCTTCTTCCGGGTTGACTTTTCGCTTAGCTGTTCTCTTTGCCGCTTTATGTCCAATTGCACGAGTACGTTGTGCACCGACATCCTCGTTTCCACTCGTATCTGGATTGGAAGAGCATTTTCTTCCAAACTCATTAGTCTTCATCATCTTTGTTGGACGAACATCCATATCACATTTTTCCAATTTAGGACACCTCTTCAAACATAGCCAACAATTTTGAAGTTTAAATCCGTTCTTCGCACACTCTTCCCGATACATTTTTTGTGTCTTTTCATAAATATCTGCATCACTGCACCCACTCTTCCACACGTCCAGCTGCTGATTATAGATTGCAGCAAATTGTTTTGTTTTGTTTTCTGAATATCGTAATACTTTAATTTTAATATTGCTGACGATCTCTTTGGCCTAACGAGTGTTGTTATACTCCGCCGCAATCCTCTGCCACATTTGCTCCATCTTTTGATCATTTCTAATTACTGAATCTAGGCTAACATTGATCCAACATTTTGTTAGCAATTCTAACTCTTCATCAGTGTATCCCGTTGATAACTTCTCGTCGGATACCGACGCACTGCCAATATTAATGCCACCTACTCTTGGAGGAGAAAATTGAGTTGACCTTCCAAAAGATGGTGTTCCACACTCTTTGTCACTGCTCCCTCCATCAGTGTTGTTTCTTCTCGATGAGTTTGAAGGAGATATTCTGTATGAATGAGGGGGAGGCATGGAATGAACCAAATAAGTTGGAAATCTGGAAGAATTTATCGGTAAATCCAAGTTAATTGGAAAATTTGGATAGTTGGGAAAATTTGGATAGTTGAGAAAATTTGGATAGTTGGGGAAATTTTCTGGACGAATGTTGGAATTTTGAGGACGAACTTTGGGATTTTGAGAAGATGAATTTTCTCTTAGAATTGTAAAAATTCTCCTAATTATTTTGATCCATATTGAAAAATTGATTGAGAAATTACAATAAAAAATAAAAATTTGATTGAGATGAAAACATTTTTTTTTTGTGTTAAAAAAAATCAATTGCTCCCTATTTATAGAAGAAGGGGGGAGTTAAATTTTTTTATCCGTTGAGTGTAAAATACTACTGTTACAATAATTTTATAAAATGTATCTATTAAAAAAAGCTGTCATTCTGCAAAAAAAAAAAAAAAAAAAAAAAAAAAATTGTCGTTCTGCTCTATTTGTATAGGCAGCAGTTTAATTCAAGCCCATATTTTTAGGAAACGATCGAAATAATTTTAAAAAAAAAAGCTAGTGCATGAAATTTAATTTAATGGCAGGCCCAACCCACTCGCACTGTCGCACATGGGATTCCAATCGCCAAGAATATGGCTATATTTCCATTTCCTTTTACACGCAGGTATTCTCCCACTCTCTCCTTTTTCCCCATTTTTTTTCTCTACCCGGGTAGGCCTGCTCCTCCCCCATTTTAACTACCTTGGCCACATCATCACCCTCACAATGCATTCTTCCATTCTTTTGGGTAGATATATTTTGCCACATCATTTCTCTTGTAGAAAAAGGCGAAACCCTCGCCCCAGGACCCCCACCCCCTGGCCCGACAGGATTGGGTGGAGGAAGTAAATCATGGTGACCCAGCGACCCATTAGGTGGGAAGACTAGTGTCTGGTGCCCACAATGAGCTATCCCCCACATTGGAGGGATAAAACTCCCACACTGCTGCTGTCAGGGCTCGATCCTGCGTCCTTATAACAATCTGCCACCTAGTAACCAACTGAGGTACGCCCATGCAGGCTTGCCACATCATTTCTCTACCCATCATTGTGGATGCCCTTAGTAATGCACCAAATTCATTGGCTATTTTGCTTAGTACTAGGTATTAGGAGATGTTTGTAAATTTAACTGGATTAATCTATTTCAATAAATTATTCTAAAACATGTATTCAAGATTTAATTCATAAAACACATTAATGAAGCTCGAATCAAATAACCTGAATTTCGTTATTCCTAGGGTAATCTTTGCTCACAATTATAACAAATATGGATTATAACGTACAATTTAACTATAAATAATAAATTAATTAAGCAAGATGATTAGACAAACAAAATCGATAAGTATTTTATCTCACATCCCCTTGAACTAGAAAAAAAAAATAGTCAAACATGGTTATTAACGGAACTTCAAAGCCCTCGTGTTTTTCTCATTTTCAAAACTAGCCTTCCGTCTAAAATAATCTAAAGAAAATTGAATTCTCAAAGTCTCAAACTTTGTCTCTCCAAATCTAAGTATTACTAGGGCTTGGTATTCTCGTAGGCCCGCACTATAGGCTGAATCCATTGGCTACTATTTCGCTTAACATTGAGGGCCCCAGTGTTGGTTTTGTTGTGTGATATCGCCCACTTGGCTTGCATCCCATATATCTACATGAAATCCAAAGAAAACAAAACATCAGACAGAGTGATTGAAGGCCAAATAATGGTGCGATTAATTACAAATCCTTCTTTTGTTAATACCCTCTGTTGAAAATTTGTTCGGAAAAAAAAAAAAAAATTGAAAAACTTGACAATTTTTCAGATTTTTTTTTTCAAAAAAAAAAAAAAAAAAAAAAAAAACACATTTACTATCAATATAATAATATAATAAAATTATAAAATAATGTTATTTCTAAAAAAATTAAAAATATATTAATAATTATAAAAATAATAAAAAATAATATGAGAAATATAATAATTTTCAATAATAATAATATTATTTAAACAATATGAATCATACTAATATAGTTTTCAATAATAAATATTTTTCTGCAATATAAATAATAATATAATAATTCTCAATAATGTATTTATAAAAATATAAATAATAATATTATTATTATTTATAAAATAATAAAAATAATTTTATCATTCTTATTTAAAAATAAAAAATTGTATTCTTATTTAAAATACATTTATAGTATAACTAATAAAAATTGTTGATGACCTTGATTCGAATTGAATAATTGGTAGCTGTTTAACAATTAAGAAGGTCACCAAACAAGATTACTAGTGATGAATTTGGATAAGTGAAGATCACGAAATGAAATTGCAAGAGTTTGACTACTTTTTTGAATATTTGGAACTTATATTTTTCTTCATACAAGGGAGTATTTATAGGCACCTAAGCAAGTAGGAGGTGTCATCTCCTTAGCCACTCTAATTTACACATTGACAAGTGTTAGAACACTTGTTTATCTCTAAACTATTGTATTTTATACATTGACAAGTGTTAAAACACTTGTCTATTTCTAATACAATGTTTAATTAGTGGAATTTGTGGCAACTTTTCGGGATGCTCGCCTTGTTGGAGTTATACGTGAAAGTATGCTTTTACTTTGTATAACTCGTGTATCAAACACTCGTTTTATGAGAATAATTCTTTTATCGCATTTGCTTTAGTTATGATTGAATGTTGAATTTCTATTGCAAACAGTTCAATATATAGTACATGTTACATTGTAGTTAATGTGGTGATACCCGATCACGGAAGACGACATTAACAGTTTACTTGTAACTAAACGTACATTTTCACGACCTAGGTGGAATTGAACAATCCGCCGTGAAAGGTCGATGTGTAAGGCTCAGATTGGTCTGTCTTGACTAAGAGATTGCACTAGCACATTTAGTATGTGTTGAAGAGGTCCTACAGCGAGGATAAATTCTTCTGTTCTGAAAGGTGAAGAATTAGACCTCAGTGGTTGTTGATTTCTTAATCTCCATCACTTAAATAGGACCGTGTGTGTTTAATAGTTACTGCTTTGATTCATGTTGGGTGAGAATCATTGTGACTTCGAACTTTGTGTCTTGGGCAGTAATATTAATCATACGACGGTTGCTAAGATTTAATACGGAGAAACGCGTGCGAGTACGGCTCGTGTGATTAGTCCCCTTGGTGGGCTCAGAAGTTTTATTGTACCAAATCTTGCAAGTGAAGAATTATTTTCTTCGGTACGAATAATAATGTTGAGCTGTCTTTACTCCAAGGTGAAAGATGTTAATTAATTTAGAGCTATTCAGAAGCTTAATTAATTAATGGACTTGATAATCTTAAACGCGGGAAATAATAACCGGGAGCCCATATTATTGTAATATGGATTAAGATGGATAGTGCAATATTAATTTATTAGTGGTACTAATTAATATTACTGGGCTGAATTATATTGGGGCTCAATATTGAAATTCAGAAGTCCATTAGGAGGTCCAATCTTAATTCTCCTTAAGGCCCCTCAAGTAGCCCAATTAAGTAGCCCAATAATGATAAGGTGATTAAAATAAAAGAAAATATATTTGCTGATTTTTTCATGATATTTCGAAAAAGATATATTAGGAGAAAGAAAAGATCTTGTTGATTTTCTTGGAAATATATTATGGAAGATAAGTATTCTTGGAATACAAGATTATCTCATATATTCAAGAAGATCCAAATCTTGGATTCTTTCTTTAATATTTTCGAAAATATGCTTATTAGGAGGAGGTTGAGATTTTTGTGGAATATTTTATTATGGAGAAAAGAATATATGGGATATATTCAAGATTTCTTAGAGGCTAAGAAAAGATTTTCTCCACCTCTAAAATATATGAAAATTTCGAAAATCCCTTGTCCTATAAGTAGGGGATGATTATTTCATCTCCAGTTTACAGTTTCACAGTGTTGAAAAAAAAATCAGCAACAATATTTTTCTTTTTCCTTAGTTATTTAAATTACTTGAAAGCATCTCCCACCGGTGATCAAGTAAGGCGAAAGGGAAATACTTGAGAAGGCTTTTGGGTTGATAAAGCGTGTTCGTGTTTGTCCCGTTTTATTCAAAGGCCAGTTCTACGAGAGGTACGTAAGTCACATAATTTCTTGTTTATTCCGCCATAGATTTTATGTGAATTAATTCAACATGCATGATGATAAAAATTGTTGTTGGAATTATTATTTGAATTAATTAGGATTAATTCATGCTAGTAATAATTGTATTTAAATTCGTATTTAAATTTCATCCCGAAAAGTTCCCGGGCACCCCTATTTTTCCCAACAATTGGTATCAGAGCCACGGTTTCGGGCTCTGAATTTTAAATTGGAATTTAAATTGTTAAACATTAAATTGAAATTGGATAGTAGAATTGTTAGATCTTTTTTGCAGGTATCCAATTGTCATGGTTTTAATGTTGTTAATTTCATGCGTGTGAATTAATTATTTTTTAATTCGATTCGTTCGAATTCGTTTTTCTCGTGAGAAAATCCACGAGTAGATTAGTTGTTTTTATTTTGATTCGATCATTGTAATAGACTAGTCTAGATCTAGTATTTTTTTTTTTGTAAAAATAAATTGTAAC
Source organism: Ballota nigra (assembly GCA_947034835.1). Taxonomy (NCBI): domain Eukaryota; kingdom Viridiplantae; phylum Streptophyta; class Magnoliopsida; order Lamiales; family Lamiaceae; genus Ballota; species Ballota nigra. The sequence continues at coordinate 36,547,334 of OX344725.1, forward strand.
CGGATCGTGACGAAGAATGAAGAATTAAAAACGGCGTACCCGGACGACGCATACAAGCGTGGCGCGTGTATGGACGTAGAATCATGCAAGGGGTGAAGAAAACGAGGACGAACGGTAAAAAAAATGGCGCACTGGGGTGCACGGCGCACGCCGTGCGCAACGGGGGCACGGCGCCGCGCGCACGCGTGCGCGCGCCTCGGGGCGCCTCGGGTGCGCCTCGGCGCGCCTCCGTGCAGCGCCTCGGGTGCGCCTCGGCGCGCTTCGGGCACTGCTTCGGTGCCTTTTGGGCCGAGAGGCGCGCGGGCACACTTCGTGGGCCGACGCGCGCCGTATCTCGGGCCGTGGAATTTTTTCGGTTCGTGTTTTTTTCCGTGTGATTTTAAACGTCGTCCCAAACCCCAAACGATGTTGTTTTTGAAGAAGTGTTGCTGTTCGAGTGGGAGCACGTCGAGACGAACGTCGGAAAGCAACAAGGACGATTTTTCGCATCAAGACGTGAAGAAATTAAACCGTGACAATTGGATTTGAGTGCTCCAATGTGTTTAATTTTGTTTTGATGGATGTTTTATTTCGTGCACTTATTATTATTTGTTAATATGTGTTTGCATGAATTTAATTGTCCAAGAAAAACCTTACTTTCGAAAATTACTAAGTATGTTTTTATAATCGCAATTTTATTCCGGATATTAAAATTGGATTATTTTGACCTCCATAATTTATTTATTTGTGAAGTTCTTTTGGAATACATTTCCCCCTCGGATCGGCCAAAAGAACGGATTTCACATGAATAAATTCCGAAAGGATGATTGTGGATTATTACTAGTGGCGGTATTGACCCTCACCACGAGTGGCTTGCTCAAAACGAAATAATAATCCTGTATTCAATTATGGTTATTACTTAGGCATAGGGAATTGATATTAACTTACTCCCCTCGGAGTCCCTGTCAGTTTCTATGTGGTCAAAGTTGGAGCCAACTATTAATTTTGAATTAAGGATTTGTAACTTTTAAGTTTGTGATCCGCTTGAATGTATTTAAATGTATAGACCACCCCTCGTGGCACATTTAAATTGTTTCGAGATGTTGGCTGATGCATGATTATATTGTTTTAAGGTTTCATTATGTGATAATTTCGTATTTTTCTAGATATTAATATGAATGTATGTTTATTCTCATTTCATCATGTCGCAACCTTTTAATCCACTGTTTAATATACTTAAAGTTAATAAACTTTTTGGAGAGAATTATATCGATTGGAAATGTTTTTTTTAAATTTTGTCCTTACTGCACGAAAACATAATTGGGTTATTCACGTTAATAAACCCGACAAGCCTAATGATAAGTCTAGCAATGGGAAAAAAGCAGTTTATGATTGACAGCGTGACAATATGAAGTGCATCATCTTGACAACTATGTCTGAGGATGTGAGGCGCGTTCATGAAGACATTGTATCCGCTGTTGAAATCATGGAAAACCTTGAAGAGATATCTTCACATCAAACCCATGACTAATCAGTTCACCAAACATAACTCGGTCAAGTTGGAAATGGTGGAGGGAACGCCCGTGAGGGAGCACGTTCTCGAGAAAATGGCATACCTTAACAAGTTGGAAGTACTTGGTGCGGATTTTGATTGATTTCATATACCATTCTCTACCGAGAAGCTTTGAGTAGTTTCATCTGAGCTGTCAGATGAATGAACGGACAAATCGTTTGCCCGAGCTCTTGCAAGCTTTAGTTTCGGTGGAGGTGAAAATGGAGCACCAGTCTAGTGCTATGGTGGCTAATGGTCCGTCTACCTCTTTTGGTCCCAAGGGAGGGAAAGAGAGGAAGAGAACCAAAGGCCGGATCCAAGCAAACCCAATTGTTGCGAAAGACAAATGCAAAGGCTAGCATCAAATGGGAAGTGTTTTAGTTGCGGTGAGAGAGGACAATGGAGGTCTGCCTGTTCCAAGCCTAAGAGGCTAGGAAAGTTAGGTAATTCACACACCTTAGTCGTCGAAACTTGTGAAGTGGCGTATGCTGTCTATTCGTGGATAGTGGATACGAGAGCTACTGATCACATTTGTTTCATGGGTTTAAGCTAACCCGACGATGAGTTTATCTGTTTCGGAACTTCAATGGATGATCTTTATACCATTTTTGGGCACACCACTCACAAAATTAAATCTAATAACACATCGATTATTTCGAGTAATAAAAGAAAGCGTTCTTCGGAGATGAACGAAACACTTCCATGGCATCTTAGACTAGGTCATATTAATCTGAACGAAACACTTCCACCGTTCCTGAAACTCCAACAACTGATGCTCCACCAGCTCCTCAGCCTTGAAGGCCTTATTCTTTACTTAATTTACAATATGATTGAACTTATCTTTGTACTATTTCACATTTCCTATTGTAAACCTATCTTTCATGAATGAAATGGACTTTCCTTTTTACAATTGGTGTATGTACAATCCTTTTTTTTCTCAGTTGCTCGCTCTTTTCTTACTTGTTCGTTTTTTCATTCAATTTATCTAAGTGTTACCTTTACTTTTTTCTTAGGCAAACACTTAGCGTATTTTTAAGGTGGGTCGCATGGTTCTTAAAGAACTTGAACTTTATTATTATGGGCCTTTGGTCTTTTTTGGACTTGGCCTAATCATGATTTATAGGCCTTTGGTCCTTTTTGGACTTGGCCTAATCATGATCCTTTTTTTTTTTTGGCACAGCTGTTCGCCACATACTGGGCTTGTGCTTTAAACAAGTTTCTTAGACGAGCAACTGAGTTACATGATTTTTACACATCTATGTCTAATCTTTAACATACACATCCAAAGAAACATAATATAAAAAAATGTCCGCCTACCACATCACTACTTCATATAATAAATTTTAAAACTTTTGAAACGACTTAAAAAATTTATAAACTTACAGAATTATACTAGAGATACTTCTTCAACAAAACTGCATTCCATGAGTATTGGGAAGGCTTCCAGGTCATAAGTGCCATTGTGCCACTTATTGGTCACCAACTCTTATTGATATATATATATATATATATATATATTTAGCAAAGCTGCATTCCAGGAGTATTGGGCCGAGTTGTCTTTCATGTCTTCAAGATCATAAGTGTCATTGGGCCACTTATTGGACACCCTGAACGGGCCCTCCCAAGTCGGTCCAAATACTCCTGGTGGGAGAGCTAGCACTTTGCGAAGTACTAGGTCTCCAACTTCGAAATCTCTTATCTTTACTTGTGAATTGTAATATCTTGTCACTCTCTTTTTGTAGATGACATTCTTCATCTCAGCCGAGATTCTTTTCTCCTCGAGTATGTCTAACTCCGTTGTCAGTGCTGAGTTGTTCGCCTCCTCGTCGAACAAAGTTGTTCGCTCCGTCGGTATCTTCAACTCAACTGGTATTACTGCTTCAGTATTTAAGAATTTCTCTCAAAACTACTTGTCCTTGCCCCTCGGCCAAGCACTTCAAAAGTGGGAGTGAAAACCCCCTCTGGTACAACTGCTCGTCTATCAAGGTATACCTTGTTGCTCGCTTGGTCACCTTGCTAGCCTCCAACGGGTGTTCTGGTTGTTCACTGTTGATTTTGTTGGTAGTGAAGTATTCACTATTTACTTTGAAACAACATGAATTTGCCCTTTCTTCTCATTAACCAACACTTTATGATCAAATGTTGTCTTAGATGTTTTAACATGCAGGATGAAGATCTAGAAGGATCTACAAGGTTCTGGAATTATCAATGTTGTAGTGAATGTTGCATAACATTGGTAGCAACATGAGCGGTTACGAGTTCCAGAAGGATCTACAAGGATCTACAAGGGCCTACACGATCCAGACTTATCCAGGACGTTTTAGAACTATCTAGATCAGGCGGTTGCATCAAGAAGCATGAGGAATAAAGAAAGAGACGTGGGACAACATGAAGATCATGGAAGCGGTTACATAGAGAAGTTATTTTTGGATTGAAGACTTCTGCCAATAAATAGTGGCCGAATCTTTCAGTACCAAGTGTGGAGTAAACGAGTACACCTACTCTAGTGTTGATCCTGAGTTTAAAGGTGATAGGGCAGTTATTCCAACATTTATGTTATGCCTTGAAATAGAGTTTTTCACGCATAGCTTGTGATCGAACTTATATCCATAGATAGTGAGATCATCGATATAGAGTGAGATCAATTTTGACGGTGTATTATGTTATACACTTAGCCAATTTAGATTTGATAGGTGATATCGAGTCTTGTTTCCATTGTGAACGATTATACTCTTCACACAACTTTTGTATCACTAATCTCTTTATAGTGAACCTTTCGCCATGAGGCTGGCACAAGCTATTTATGATAGTTTGTGTTAAAAAGTATTCCCTTTTGCAATTGTGTGTTTAAGTCTTCCGCTGTACACATTTTATATTCTGATTTTCCAGATTGTTGTAATAGTTGCTTTAATATTTGTTACAACATCTGCACTTTATAACAAACGCACATTTTCAATTGGCACCAGAGCCATAAACTTGATATACTAAGTTTAGATCCTGAGTTTTTAAGTGTGTCTTTTGCTAATATCCTGTAAACACCCCACTTAGGCCCCCTATACTAGATGGAAATAACTATGCCTATTGGAAACCTAAGATGCGCATGTACATCAAGTCTATTGATGAACGTGCTTGGAGAAGTGTTCTGACCGGTTGGGAATGGCCCAAAAATCAAGCAGATGATGATGGCGAGACAAGAGTCAAACGGGAGATTGAATGGACAAATGAGGAGACCACGACGGCAAGCTACAATTCCAAAGCTCTCAATGCTATCTTTACCTCTGTTGATGTATCTATGTTCAAGATTATATCAACATGTACCACGGCTAAAGATGCATGAGAGAGGCTTCAAGAGCATTGCGAAGGAAGTGGAAGTGTTCGAAGGACCAAACTTCGAATGCTTGGGACCAAGTTTGAGAATCTAAGAATGAAGGATGATGAGACAATCACGGCGTACAATAAGAGGCTGAGTGAGACTGTCAACGAATCACATGCACTTGGTGATCCGATTTCCAATGTACGAGTTGTACACAAAATTTTGCGATCTGTTCCTAAACGGTTCGATGCAAAAATCTGTGCTATTGAAGAAGCCAAGGACACTGACACTTTAAGTCGGAATGAGCTTGTGAGTATTCTCAAGACATATGAGATGAACACAACTCAATCTGATGATACAAGTGAAGGAAAGAAGGTTGTTGTTTTCAAAGGTGAAACATCTTCTAACACTGAAAATCAGCCCTTTGTGACTGAAGTTGAGTCTGATGAAGATGTTCTAGACCAATGTTACAACACTCCTGAGCACATTGCCCTCCTTACAAAGAAGTTCAATTCCTACCTGAAGAAGAAACTGAATAGATCCAGAGGAAATGGCCAACAGAGAACTTCTTTCAACAACACACCATCAGACCCAGAGAAAATGAAGGATCAGAATCAATCAAGGCAATTCAGAGGTAATAAATCAAGGTATGATCCTGAATATAGAAAATCAGTTAGATGTGATGCATGTACTGGATTTGGACACTATGCAAATGAGTGTGCAAATACCAGATTAAGACAGAAACTGAATTTTAATGTTACCTTAAGTGATGACTCAGATGATGATGAACCTGAAGGTTCAAAAGATGAGGAACTAGCTTTTTCAGCAAGAATTGATTATGATGATTCTTTAGATGATGATCTGGATGATCTAGACACAAATGCTGTTTCCAATGTTATAACATCAGAAACAACATTTGTCAAAAATCATTCAGATTTGAACTGTTTTAATGGGTGTGTTGATGAGACAGGTTCTAATGACATAAGGAATGATGATTCCAGTATAGCCAAAGAGAATGATGATCTCAGAGAAATTGTGACAAAGTTAGAAGTCATTCTAACAAGGAAGGATTTAGAAATTTCTAAGCTAAAGGAAGAATTGAAAAATTCTACCTTAAGTTTTAAGAAATACTCTAAGAGTTCTTCCATTATAAGTGACTCCTTAACTACTGGACAGTCTAATAAACATGGCTTAGGCTATTATGGTGAGACTGCTTCTAAATTGATGAATAATCCTGTAAAATTTGTTAAGGGAAAAACTGAACTTTTTGCCAAAACAAAAATACATGAGATTGAAAAATCTATTAAGAAGTATGTGTGTCACTATTGTTCTGAAATTGGTCATATTCGTCCTTACTGTCAAAAGATGAAAAGGGATCTAGAAATTCAGAAAGTGTTGTCTGAAATGTCGTCACATTCTAAGAAACACTGGTCAAAATCTGCTAAGAAAAAGAAAGAACATGTTACATGTAATGTTGTTCAAACTTCTCTGAAAGCATGTGTTCTTGATCTATGGTACTTTGATAGTGGTTGTTCTAGACATATGACTGGTCATGTTAAATACTTGTCTGACTATGAACCTTGTAATGGTGGAACTGTTACATATGGTGGTGGATCAAAAGGTAAAATCATTGGAAAAGGGACCTTAAATGTTGAAGGTTTTCCTAAACTTAATAATGTTTTGCATGTTGATGGTTTACTTGCTAATCTTCTTAGTATAAGTCAACTATGTGATGACAATTTGCATGTTAAATTTGATAAAGATTCCTGCTATGTTCTAAACAAGGATAATAAGTGTCTAATGACTGGAAATAGGTCAGCAGATAATTGTTATCTAATTGGAACAAACAAAGTATGTCATTTGTCAAATTGTGATGAGAATGTCCTATGGCATCAAAGACTTGGACATGCAAATTATAGATTCATGCAAAAATTGGTTAAGTCTGAAGCAGTGAGAGGTTTACCAAAATTGAAGGTTATCACACCCACTGTATGTGGTCCATGCCAAAAAGGTAAGCATGTAAGAATGTCGCATAAAATGTTATCACATTACATGACACATCGTTGTTTTGAATTACTGCATATGGATCTTATGGGTCCTATGGAAACTGAAAGCATTGGTGGTAAGAAATATTCACTAGTTGTGGTAGATGATTACTCTAGGTTTGCATGGATTGAGTTCTTAAGAGAGAAATCTGAAACATTTGATGTTTTTAAAATTCTTTACAAAAGATTTAAAACTGTTTTCAACTTAAAAGTAAGCAGGATTAGATCTGATCATGGTAGAGAATTTGAAAATAGCATGTTTTCAGAATTCTGTAATAAGAAAGGAATTGTCCAAGTGTTTTCTTCTCCTAAAACTCCACAACAAAATGGGATAGCTGAAAGGAAAAATAGAACTCTTCAAGAAATGGCAAGAGTAATGCTTACTTCAAAAAATCTTGCAAAGAAATTTTGGGCTGAAGCATTGAATACAGCATGCCATATTGCTAATAGAGTCTATTTTAGATTTGGAAGCAACAAAACCCCATATGAGATCTTGAACAATAAGAAACCGAATGTGAAATACTTTCATGTTTTTGGTTGTGTGTGTTACATTCTGAATGATAGAGATCAACTGCATAAGTTTGATTCTAAGAGTGATAAAGGTTTTTTCTTAGGTTATTCTAGAAATAGCAAAACCTATAGAGTCTATAACCTTAGAACTAACACTGTTCAAGAATCTGTGAATGTTATTTTTGATGATGACAGGAATCTGATAGATGGAAATGACACTGAAGATATGACTGAAGTTACTGATGTTCCAAAAGAATCACTGAAAACAGAGAATGTTACACCAAATGTTACAGCATCTGGTTCAACATCATCTTTAGATTCAGTTGATACTTCACAGAACAATCAGTATACCCCAAAGAAGAATCCAGCTACTTGGATAACCAAAAGTCATCCTTCGAATTAGATTATTGGAGATGCTTCAGTTGGTGTTCAAACAAGAAGAAGAGTAAGTGCAAATCGTGTTGATATGGTAAGGTCTGTGTGCATGTCTTCAATATGCAATATTGTGAATGCTCAGTGTTACTATTCTGAAATTGAACCTAAAAATGTTACAAAAGCATTAAAAGATGAAAATTGGATTAATGCTATGCATGAAGAACTTAATCAGTTTGAGAGAAATGATGTTTGGTCATTAGTTCCAAGACCTGATGATGTCAATGTCATTGGAACTAAATGGATCTTTAAAAATAAAACTGATGAGTCTGGTAACATAATTAGGAACAAAGCTAGATTAGTTGCACAAGGTTACACTCAAGTTGAAGGTATTGATTTTGATGAAACATTTGCACCTGTTGCTAGGATAGAGTCCATTAGACTGTTACTAGCAATTGCATGTTACATCAACATTAATCTTCATCAAATGGACGTTAAAGCTGCATTTCTGAATGGCATATTAATTGAAGATGCATTTGTTGAACAACCTAAAGGTTTTGAAAACCCACAGTATCCTGATCATGTGTACAAACTAAAGAAAGCCTTGTATGGTCTCAAACAAGCTCCTAGAGCTTGGTATGGTAGACTTACTGACTTTCTGTTGCAATTTGGTTTCATAAGAGGAGAGGCTGATAGAACCTTGTTCAAATTCTGGACAAGACTTGTTAATAGCTCAAATATATGTTGATGATATTGTTTTTGGTTCAACTGTAACATCATGTTAAACAAGTTTGTTGAAGCAATGACAGCAACATTTGAGATGAGCATGGTAGGTGATTTGAATTACTTTCTTGGACTTCAAATCAAACAAACTGATAAAGGTATTTTCTTCTCTCAGAGTAAGTATGCAAAGAATTTAGTGAAAAGGTTTGGTTTAGAAAACTCAAAAGTCATGAAAACTCCTATGGGATCTACACAAAAGTTGTGTAAAGACACTGTTGGTCAAGATGTTGATCCAACTTTGTATAGATCCATGATAGGTAGTCTTCTGTACTTAACTTCAAGCAGGCCTGATATTATGTATAGTGTTTGTGTTTGTGCTAGGTACCAAGCTTGACCCAAAGAATCTCATTTGAATGCAGTCAAGAGAATCATAAGATATGTGGCTGGTACAACTGATCTTGGTATATGGTATACCAAAGACACAAGCAGTGCACTTGTTGGATATAGTGATGCTGATTGGGCTGGAGATATTGATGATAGGAAAAGCACGAGTGGTGGTTGTTTTTACATGGGTAACAATTTGATTTCATGGCATAGTAGAAATCAGAATTGTGTATCACAATCTACTGCAGAGTCTGAGTACATTGCAGCAGGTAGTTGCTGTACACAACTTCTTTGGTTGAGTAAAATGTTTAGTGATTATGGTTTAGAGAGTGACACTTTAACTGTATTTTGTGATAACACTAGTGCTATCAACATTTCAAAAAATCAAGTTCAACACTCACTTACTAAACACATAAGTATTAGACATCATTTCATAAGGGATCTTGTAGAAAAGAATATTGTGAAGTTAGAATATATACCCACTGAAAATCAATTTGCTGATGTGTTTACTAAAGCATTAGACCATGAGAGATTCTCATTCTTGAGGAAATCTCTTGGTATGTGCACAATCTGAGTAACTGAGAGGCGGATGTTGTTATGTTTGTTAAAACATCTATAACAACATCAGGGTATTTGCATGTTCTAATTAAAGCCTGTTCTTGTATTTTGATTCTTAATTCCTTTGTAAAATAAATCTGGACTAAGTATGTTTGTTGTGTAAAAATAAAGAGGAATCACTCTTCTCAAACGCATAATAAGTTTTTGGAAAAAGCACATCAAGATGTAACTAATTCACTGAGTAACTATGGAGCACGGAGTTCGCTACTACGATGTCTTCTTTTCAAAAGGTGATTAGTAAAACATCAATATGTCACAAATCCATTGAGTAATTATGGGGCACGGAGTTCGCTGCTACGATGCATTCTCTTGAAAAGATGGATCAATGTGAATAAAAAGTGCTAAAAAGTGTTTGATTATAAGTGCGACATTGGATATTAAAACCGATGTTGAAGTGTGTGTTCCAATTTTGAATACAACATCATATGCAGTTCGTATTTATTTTTCTAAGTTAAGTTATGGACCGATTTTTCAGGAATTTGTTTTTAATTTCCACATGCATAAACCCACGTTTTCAATTTATTCAAGTAGTACATAATTTAGTGTGTTTAATTAATTAAATTTCGGATTTTTTAATCATGAAATAACCCACGATCTCTTATGGGGGAGTGGGTAGTTTCAACTTCTTAAAAATTCCAGAATATTCATTTTCATGGGTAATTAAAATAACTTCCGTACTTTCTTCTATATATATCCTTTAGGTCTTATGTTTAATTCTTAGTGTTCAGCATATGAGTGAAATTCATATTTTTCGTATAAGTGTTGAAAATTGTGTGTTCACATCTTAGGGTTTTAGTGTTATTTCTTTTAAATTTTATTTTTGCTTAATTTTACTATCTACTTAATGGCTGGAAATCAAAAGAAGACTTCTCACAGTTCAAAATCTCGCGCAAACCCTTCAACTCCTCCACACTCAAATCTGAACCTTCTTGCAGAAATGGCCTCAAGCCAAAACCAAATGCTGCCTCTGTTGCTCCATCATCGAGCACAACACCTCCTACTACTCTAACACCTGTTCAAGCTTTTCCCGTAAACATCTACATACCAAATGAGGCCACTGTCGATCAGCTTGAGACGATCGCACGCGGCATTGCACAAAGCCTTCAAGGAAGCCCTGTGGTTCCCAAGCTAACCATTGGCTCTATTGAAGTAGATGTTGCATCCTACCTGAACCAAACTCAAAACCCTTCTCCTACTATTCATGTCGAAGGCCCTTCTTCGACTGTACAATCAGAAAATCCTAAATCCTCTAGCCAAGCCAAAAGCCCTACTACTAATGTTTTAAAGAGTGTTGAAACAGGTGATCAGGCTACAAAGGAGACTCCCATTGTCAAGGAGACTGTTGCTGAAGAAAATAGGGAGAAAAGCCCTAATGCTGAAGTCCCTGATGTTGAAATGTCAGAGGAGGACAAAAGAGAATCACCCAAAACTGATTCTTCAATGTCTGAGGATTCTGAGCCTGCTCCAATAGCCAAAGCTGTGAAGAAAAAGGGTGGCAAGAGGAAAATGAGCCCTGTTCAATCAAGGAGGAGACCAGGTAGAGCAAAGAAAAGGGTGAACTATTCTGAAACCGCAAGGAAGAAGAAGGATGATGAAGGAGATGTTGCTACTCGACCTATTCGAGTGTTTTCAGAATCTGAAAAGAAGTCAAGCTCCAAAGACTCGTATGAGAAAGAGACTGATCAATCTGAAAGCCAGGAGAAAGAAGAAACTGATGAGAGTGATGTACCTATTTTTGAACTGAGGAGGAGAGCAAGAGTTGAGATGAGGACTAAGAGAAAGTTTGAAAATGCTACTAGTGGTGCTGGAACAAGTGCAGCAGCACCAGAACCTAAAGCTGATGACAATAGTTCTAAAAGTAGCTCAGACAGAACCAAAACTGATTCTGATCAAGGTAATGCATCTGAACACTCTGTTGAGCATGTTAGTTCTGGTAATGATGATGATGAATCTTTAGACCAAAAGTTGGAAAGGTTAAGGAAGAGAAATCTGTTAATTGAAAGAAAAATTAACATTGATGAGTTTGAATCCAAGGGTCTAGTTAGATTTTTAGAAGAAAGAAGTTCAATGCATGCTGTTACTTTTGCTGATGCATTTGTTACTGATTGGGTGTATGAGTTTTATGCTTTTCTGAGAAAGAACCAGGCTAGAAGGAATTCTAGGTGGTATGGTGCTGTAAGGTTTAGAAATAGGAGTGTTCCTTTTACTCCTAAGTTAATTAACCAGTTTCTGCATGTTGAGGATGTTGAGGAGGAAGATGTTCCTCATATGGATGAAATCATTACTGTTCTGACTGGGGGAAGAGTTAACAAATGGAAGAAGAATATGTTGGCTGCCTCATTGACCTCTCTGTATTCAGTATTACATAAGCTGGTAGTGTATAACTGGATACCCTCTACAAACTCCACAAAGATGACCAGGGATCAAGCTGTACTGATGTACAGAATTGGTGTGATGAAATTTTTTAACCTGGGCCTGGTTATTTTTCATCACATGATGAAGTTTGCTGGGAAGATCTCTGAGAAAGGCAACCTGTCTTACCCTGTGCTGATTTATGGATATTTGAGGAGTCACAACTTTGTTCACAAAAGGAATGAGTTGTTGAGGGGGAGAGTTCATCTGATGGGTATATCTCATTATTTACTGTCTGGAAATAGAGTGTTAGACTTACCCCTGCAGGATAATGCTGAAGAAGAAGATGCAGAACCACACCAACCTGTTCCTGACCCTGCTCCTGCACAAGATGCTGCACAGAATGCTGGGAACATACCTAGCAACATTCCAGCTCCCACAACCTATTCTCTGAATATCTCACCTGAGTTTATTCAAACTCAACTAAAGCACTTACAGGACTCAATTGATGAACTTCAATTCCTGAAGAACTACTGGGAGAACCTCCTTTCTGCCATAACAGGGGGAGTACCAGTTGCTGCTGCTGCTGCCAGGGGAGTTGAAATTCATGAAGTGAATGCTGATGAGCCTGTTGCTGAGGAAGGTGGTGCAACTGGACCTGATGAGACTGGAGGAAGTGCAGATGCTGCTGCAGATGTTGTTGCAAACTTTGCAACATTTGATATCCAGGAGGAAGATGAACTATATGGTGATCTGCCTGACATCTCAGCTAAGGTTTGAAGATATCTTAGAGACTGGAGGAAGCACAATTTATGGGGGAGCTTAGTGCAAGATGCTTGAAGCTGCAGCTGTATATTTTATACAGTGATATCAAGTTCCTCTTTTGTGAATGCCTCTAAGTACTCTTGATTGTTTTGTGTTTTTAAATTATTATTGCTCTAATAGGATGTTTTTAATTTCTGAAAAGACAATATTATATTAGTTATTAGGTTATTATTATATTAGAATTGTTAGGGTTATTTCAGTTAATTTTATTTTGAAGTTGTAATTTGAATGGGTAAACATTATGTTACTCATTCTGTTGATTTTGATGAGCATATATGATGATGTTCATTCTGTTTTGGTGAAATTAACTTAGTGTTATTTCATCTTGTTTTTGGTGGTTCAACTTACAGTTGATCATCTTGTTTTTTGGCTATTTTTGCTACACAAGGTTGAAAAGATAAGTGTACAATACGATGTTGATCTCTATTGTACATACATCACTGACTTATATATTGAAAAAATATATACATCAGGTGTGTTGTAGCAGAAAGGTCAAATTGGGGGAGATTGTTGATGTTGTTGGTAGTGAAGTATTCACTATTTACTTTTGAACAACATGAATTTGCCCTTTCTTCTCATTAACCAACACTTTATGATCAAATGTTGTCTTAGATGTTTTAACATGCAGGATGAAGATCTAGAAGGATCTACAAAGTTCTGGAATTATCAATGTTGCAGTGAATGTTGCATAACATTGGTAGCAACATGAGCGGTTACGGGTTCCAGAAGGATCTACAAGGATCTGCAAGGGCCTATACGATCCAGACTTATCCAGGACATTTTAGAACTATCTAGATCAGGCGGTTGCATCAAGAAGCATGAGGAATAAAGAAAGAGACGTGGGACAACATGAAGATCATGGAAGCGGTTACATAGAGAAGTTATTTTTGGATTGAAGACTTCTGCCTATAAATAGTGGCCGAATCTTTCAGTACCAAGTGTGGAGTAAACGAGTACACCTACTCTAGTGTTGATCCTGAGTTTAAAGGTGATAGAGCAGTTATTCCAACATTTATGTTATGCCTTGAAATAGAGTTTTTCACGCATAGCTTGTGATCGAACTTATATCCATAGATAGTGAGATCATCGATATAGAGTGAGATCAATTTTGACGGTGTATTATGTTATACACTTAGCCAATTTAGATTTGATAGGTGATATCGAGTCTTGTTTCCATTGTGAACGATTATACTCTTCACACAACTTTTGTATCACTAATCTCTTTATAGTGAACCTTTCGCCATGAGGCTGGCATAAGCTATTTATGATAGTTTGTGTTAAAAAGTATTCCATTTTACAATTGTGTGTTTAAGTCTTCCGCTGTACACGTTTTATATTCTGATTTTCCAGATTGTTGTAATAGTTGCTTTAACATTTGTTACAACATCTGCACTTTATAACACACGCACATTTTCATTCACCATTTTGGAGGTACTTGATTATTGATATCGCCAATCATCTTTTTCCATTTCTTCCTCAACCTGGTTAATTTTATAATTTTTGGTTGATGGTTGAGTATTCTTGTTATTGTGAATTTGGATAATTCTGTTGGTCCAGTGTTGGTCACCAGGTGGGCATATGCGTCTGCCTGCGTATTGTTGTCTCTTGGCACTTTTTCAATGTATATTTGTTCGAACATTGAGGCCAAGTGAGCAACAATTTTCTGATACAGGGCTATGTTTTCATCTTTTGCTTCGTATTCGCCCCGGACTTGATTGTCAATCAATTGTGAGTCCCCAAAAATCTGTAACCTTCATTCTCCAACAGCCAGTGTCAACCGGAGTCCAGCAATCAGTGCCTCATACTCGCTCCGTTATTTGTTGTCATGAACTCAAAATAAATAGCTGAGGTGAATACTTGCCTATCCGGACTTATTAGAACAATTCCCGCCCTCGATGTTGTATTGGTTGATGAACTATCAACGTACATGTGCCAGGGATGGTTATGTCCTCTTGTCGGATCTTGAGGTGAAGGTTAGCTCAACTATGAAGTCGGCCAATGCTTGCCCTTTGATCGCTATTCAAGGAGCATAAGATATTCCGAATTGGATTTTTTCCAGAGACCATTTCAGGAGGCGACCAACTGTGTCTGTGTTTTTCCGGGGGCATCATTTGTTGCTTCGTGTGATGTGAATGTAATGGTGGTGTGTCGCTCATGTGCAGGCTTAATCAAGGCAATACTGTTGATAGGCAAGCTATAATACATTCGAGGCGAACATGTTTAAGAAAATTAACTACACCAAAGACAAGATTAAGCAAGCCAAACTGAGCCAGGCCGAGCTGGAATAAACAGGCGAGCTACTCCAGCTAGGCGAGCTTCAGCCAGCCGAGCTACTTGAGAGCAAAGGCCATCCGAATACAAATAAGACCTTGGCGAGCTACTCTAGCCAAAGCACCAAGGCGGAAGAGAAGTCGACCACCAAGATCAAGCTAATGACTCCTCAAGGACAAGTCCCAAGAGACGAAATGCTCTTTAATACGAGCTAATCCAGTTTAGAGGATAGAAATTAGTTTAGATAAGATCAAATAAGTCAACTCCCCATGTGTCAAGCATGCACACATGGGAGAACAAAGGTCAGGCCACCTCCTATTTGGAGGACTTGTATAAATACCTTGATTTTTAATAAATAAAACAAGCACAAATTCATAAATACAACCTACTTTGACTACACATACAAAAGCACCTCAACTTGCACATACGAACCAAATACATAATCAATACACATATTAATCTTTTCTTAACCTGAATAATCGTATTCACTATTTACGGTAGTGATTAATCACACGTAATTTTTTTATGATCTAATTAGCAACTAAAAATAGCCACTAATCTTCGAGATTAGAAATGATCATCAACAAATTGGCACTAGAAGTAGGGAGATCGAACCTCCGATTAAGTGTGATTAGCAAGAACTTCAGGTTTAAAACTTGAAGGATTGAAGAAGATATTGAGTTTCCTTTGAAAACTCAAGCAAGAGTGTTCTTGGTGTTCTTCACTTGAAGATTTGAACATTCTAAGATTCATACCAACACCTTAACTAAGGATGCCTCAGTCTCGGGAAACGCAACACTTCCACCTTTCTAGGAGGGCCTCACCTACCAGGGGCTCCTCAGCTGGCCGACGAGCTCAAACAGCTCGGCCTGTGGAGAATAACAGGCCACCAACTGGTCAACTCATGCCCCCGGAGCTAGAAATTCTAGCTCGCAATCCAGATGACCTAGCTCGCACAATAGCAATGCTTCAAGCATTGCAAAAGCAGCAGGGGCAGCCTGGTCCTCATGTCAGAGCGAGGCACAACCCAACAAGAGCTCATATGCATGAGAAGGTACAGGATGACCAGCCTAATGAGGCGGACAGTGCCCAAGCCCAGAAAGAAAAGGGCAAGACAAAGCAGCTGGAGGAGCTCGCCAGCCATGGAGAGTCAACCCCAAGCCAGGTTGTAGGGGTTAGCCACGGGACTACGCGCCAGAGCGTGCTGGACAGGCTTGGTCGACCAGGCCCCGATAAGAAAGTAGCTCGACCTAGAGCTGAAGTAGCTCGACCAGCTCATAATCTAGCTCGCTAGTCTGTGCACGAGAGATTGACCAGGTCGGCTTTTTGGTCGCCTGAGTCCGAATGGGGCTGAGAACCCCAGAAAGCCAGCCCATGAGATTCCCCCTCCAAACGAGGGACTGCGACGAACTGACGGCCATGCACCGTTATTTGTTGAATGACCTCCAAGTCACGGGGGATCTCTTGATGAGCTGGTGTCAATGAGGAAGACCATTGAGAGCATGCAAGGCCAGCTGGACTTGCAAAGGAATTTTGGGGCAACTACCCTTCCTTCTTCTCCATTATCTTCGATAATTCTGAAGGCCCCGATTCAGAAGAAAATACAGTTCCCTGCTAGCATACAATACGAGGGAACGACGGATCCCCGGGTGCATCTAACCAAGTATTTCGACTACATCATTTCTATGGGAGAAAGTGACGCTACACAATATCAAAAATTTCCCCTAACCCTGGGGGATCGTGAACATAAATAGTTTTCGGCTCTGCCGCCTGCTTCCATTCATTGTTTGCCCAGCTAGGCAAAGAGTTCTTATCCCACTTCCCCACGGCTGGGTCTTATCTATCCCAGAGGTATCAGTTATCCAATCTGAAGCAAGCCGATGACGAATTAGACCGATCGTACTTGGAAAGATTTGACAAGGTCTTACTGGAGGGGGAATCAGTAAGCGAGGACACCAAGATTGTGGTTGTCCTAGCTGGGTTGAAGGAGGGCACTGAACTTTGGAAATAAGTACATCTTAAATGCCCAAAAACTTATGCCGAGTTCCACAATCGGGCGGGAGTCTTCATCTCCATGCATGAGTGATTAGGCGTGAAATTGTCATGATTCGTCACTCGAAATGCCCTAGTTTTGGTTGATTTTGTTGAGTATTTAGAGTCTTTTGCGTATCATTTTCATAAACTAATGAATTTATCTCTTTGATGCTCATAGATGAATAGAGGGCGAAAAGAGGAGTTCGTAGGACTTTGAATCGACTCAAACGGATGCCCGGATGAGAAGATATAAAAGAAATACGAAAAGTACTAGTTCGAGGGAGCAAAAGTATCATTGGAGTGCACAAGCAAGGAGTACTCGTGCAAGGGTGCATGAGCGGCCGTGCAAGGCGCACGAGAGGATGCAAGTCGTGCACTAGTGCACGAGCACTCGTGCAGAGTGCACGAGCAGACGCAAGTCGTGCACTAGTGCACGAGCACTCGTGCAGAGTGCACGAGCAGACGTGAGTCGTGCACAAGTGCACGGGCAAAGGGAGGTCGAGCACTTTTTGCTCTCTGGAAGCGAGCAAGCGCATTTTTTGGCCCATACGTTCCCGATTCGGCCCGTTGCTTATATATACTCATCCCAAGCTCGTTTTTGGGGACCACCACTTACCACCACTAGATTTAAGAGCGTTTTAGAGAGTTAATTTTTGGGGAAGAAGGAACGAGCAAGTTTACTTTACGTTTTTTAGGTTTTCTTACGAATTCACATCATGATTTTACTTTTTAGTTTCGTTTCTTCATATCTTTGTTCTTGAACACGTTGAGACTTCGTTCTATTGATTTAATTTAAGTTTATTCCTTTATTTCTTGAAACCCTAGTTTATGATTGATCTTTTCTTCGTTATAATTATCATGTTCATGTTCGTTATTTATTCAATTGTTCTTGTTCACGGAAAAACTATGTCTAGCTAAAACCCTTGCATGCTTGGGGTAGGATGAACTCATAGAAGTAGGTTGTGGGTACATGATTAGGGTAATGACTTGAAGCGAATAAACTAACTTCTACTAATCGCTCACCTGCAAGCGGACGGGTTCACTGTAGTAAGAGTAAGTATACTGGCCAAGTATTATCGAACCCACGAGATGGAGTGTATGCGAATAGATCCATGAAGATCTACGCGTCGTAGTTAATATGAGTGTGTTGTTTTTGGATTTTTGGAAAGATTAATTAAAAGACTAAAATAAACTAAGTAAACTAAAATACTAAAGAAATCAAATTAACTAAGGGTTGTGTTCTAATGAGAGATGGTGATGCTCAGGATAGGAATCCCTACGTATACTAACGGAGCAGGTACATAATCAGAATAACTGTGACACACAAGAAATAACCTAAGTAAAAGAATGCAAGGTGAAAGCTCAAGATTCTAAACGCTAATACTTTACCCTAACACTCGACTTCACTAATCTACTAACAAGTTAATAGATTGTGCTTAATTAATGAGACCCTAATTTAACTAAGGTGATGCGGTCGTCCTCCTTCGCTAAACTGGTAGATGAATTAACTCTTCCTAAACCCTCTCGTTAAGTCTACTCGTTGTTAAAGAGTGATACGGTCGTCCTCTCTCTAACACTTTTCGAACGAAATTCAAAGGCAAAGTCTAGATTGATTTTAAGTATTCATTAATCAAGAGAATTAAAACCTAACGTCACACGTTACCCTAATTACGTACCCACAACCTACTTATACGAGTTCATCCTACCCCAAGCATGCAAGGGTTCTAGCCTAACATGGTGGTTTGAATAATATAAGCAATCACAAGAACAATAATCATATGCATAATTAAATTAACGAAAGAAATCAAGAACATAAACGAAAGAATAAATTAAAGTCTCTAAAGAAATATATATAAATCTGAAAAACTAGGGTTTATCGTCTCAAAGAATAAAGAAAGAAAGAATTAATCTAATACGTTCAAAAGAAATACTAAAACTAAGAATTCGTAAATTAAAACCTCGATTACAACGTATAAAACTCTTCCAATCTTCTTCCCAAGCTTTCTCCTCGCTCAAAATATGTAAAAATATGTGTTGGTATGTGTTGATATGCTTGGAAAAAGGTATAAATAGGCTTGGGATCGAATTTGGGTGTTCATGGGCCAAAATACGCGTCGAGATCGAGTATAGGTCGAGTAAAACTACTCAACCTGTTGCAGCTCGAGTGCACTACTCGAGTGCCCGAGTAGTGACTACTCGAGCGACTCAGCTCGAGTACTTTTCGGCAGCTGTACACATGTTCGTAAAATCTTCATATCTCCTCAACCAGGAGTCCGTTTTGGCCGATTCAAAGTCATACGAACTCCTCTTTTCACCCTCTATCCATATATGAAAACCAAAGAGACAAATTCATCAGTTTATAAAAATGATACTCAAATGAGTCCAAACTCTCATAAAAAACACTCAAAACATGGGCAAATCGGGCACCAAAACATAACAATTTCACGCCTAATCAATCCCCCCAAACTTACCATGTTGCTTGTCCTCAAGCAACAAAATAATAAGTCAAGTGAAATTGTTAGGAATGAGTCAAAAAAATCAAATCATGCAAGCAAATGAACTCGAGCTTCAAAGATCAATCACACGTATACTCACTCACCTTCCTTCATCATACTCATGCAACAACAACAAGAACCACCAAGATCAAACATGGATGTGCACTCAACGATGTGTTTCACTCCCTCACAAGTGTATATCAATAATAAAGGGCACACTCAATCAATCAATCACTCAAATCAGCAGCCATAGGCTTGTAAGCACTCTCAACTCCGACCATACTCTAGAAATCAATGCCGAATCAAAAAGGACTTTTCTCAAGGTTGTAATGTAGGCTCTTTGGACAGGTGGGATAACAATATAGGGTAAAGTGACTAACGTGAATGGAGAATAGAAAATCAAACTTTGGCACTTCGAGATTAGGAACAGACTACTTCAAACATATTCAATCAACACACTTTCAATTCCAATTCTCTCAACACTTCAAATTTTTTTTTCTTTCTCACTCTTTCACCTTTTTTTTTTCAATCATTTTTTTTTCTCTTTTTTCGCACAAACACATGAGCTCATTTTTTCCTTTTGCTCATTCTCAATTTTCTTTCTCTTTTTCCCACATCTCATAACTTCATCACTCATTCTTCTCATATTCACTCAACAAACAACCTTTTCCTTTTTCAACTCAATTCAATCCATTCACATTCACACTTTTCCTATTCTCCACTCAAATTTGGACAAAAAGGCTTAGGAATTGGAATAGTGTTCATATGTGCTAGCAAATAAAATAGGCTTTAGGCTCAAAGGGGCTAACAAGGGATCAATGTCATTGGTAAGGAAAATTTTGGCTAAGTGACTCAATTAAATCAAAGATGGCCTAAGATCACATTCGGCATATCAAACTAGACATAATCAAGAAGTAAGAGCACACACAAGTTCTAGCATCCTCTAAGGTGACGATTCACTCACAAACGAAGAGATTAATTAATATATCAAAATCTCATAAGGCTCAAGTCTCACGGCTTTCACATCCATGCTAGTCCTAGTGCATTCTCACTCTCATCACACAAGCACTCAAAAAGAAAACTTATAAACATACGAGTTCTCTCTCAAATCAACTCTAACTCAAACACTCACACAATAAAACTCCTAACTCAACCTCACAACTCAACTCTACTCATCAAATCATACTCAAAGATAGCAATCAACAAGCATAAGATGGTTGATAGGCATGAAATATGCAATACCGAGTCAAATCAAAATCACCCCAAGGAGTATCTCAACAAACCAATAATCAATCAAACTCAACTCAAAGATAAGGGGTGCATGCATGTGCAAAGTAATCATAAAACAAATAAAAAAAACTCCACCCTCAAACTTCGACCTTGCTAGAGGTCTAAGTTTGGGGTTGTGGGTTACCTCAACCAAATAATTCAATTTCTCTCAATAGCTTTGCACACTCCCTTGTCTCAAGTTGGTTCCTTCAATCTCCACTTCTTTGGCACTCCATCGAGACAAGCCTACAAAATAACACTCTCAAGTACAAGATTAAACATACGACTCAACAACATCCTAGTAACATAAAAGAAAAATAACTAAAAACACTCAAAAGCAAATAAAAATGGGTTGCCTCCCATTCAGCGCTATTTTTAAGGTCCTCATGCCGGACCAAGCTCAAAGGAGCTTAAGGAACATCATACTCAAATTTACCTCCCTTACTCTCATAAGAGTGGTGTTTGAACTCCTTTCCTTGATGCCCTTCCATCATGAGTTCCTTTGCTTCCTTCCCCACCTCAAGTGGTTTAGGTCTCAACTCCTTCTCACCTTTATCTGGAGGAGTCTTACTAAACAATTTCTTGCGCTTGGACTTTTTCTTCTTAACTCCTCCTTTTCCCTCCAATTGGACCACGTCCACTCTTTTCACCTCTTCATCCTTCAACTTTTTCACTTTATCCCTATCAAAGTAATCACGATCATAATGCACATGAGTTAAATCATCAAGTGAAGGATTATAAAATTCATGAATATGAGAAGGATTAGGGATAGAAGGTGTGTCTTCAACACTAGGGTCAATGGCATCCATGCAATACAAACTCTCATCCTCCTTCGGGTGCTTCATGGCTTCATATAGGGAAATCTTCACTTCTTGATCATCAACCTTCAATGTAATCTTCCCATTTGCCACGTCTAGCACCATCCCCGCCGTAGCTAAGAACGGTCTTCCCAAGATCAGGGGCACGTGCTCATCTTCGTCCATCTCTAGCACTACAAAGTCGGCTGGAAAAATGTGATCTCCAACTTTCACGAGGACGTCTTCAACCATACCTTGAGGTCGAGTAATAGACCGGTCGGCAAGTTGAAGCGTCATCATTGTGGGTTGAAGTTCACCACCTTCCAACTTCTTGAAAAGCGACAAAGGCATCAAATTAATGCTCGCCCCGAGGTCGCACAACACTCCCTTCTTGATCCCGTTTCCGATATCACAAAGAATAGTGAAGCTCCCGGGATCCTTCAGCTTCGGTGGAAGCGCCTTGTGCACTAATGCACTCACCTCGTGGTTCAGCTGCACCAACTTCGGCTCATCCACTCGCCGTCTTTTCGCAATCAAGTCCTTCAGAAACTTTGCATAATGCGGCATCTGTTCCAAAGCATCATAAAAAGGAATGTTAATGTGAAGTTGTTTAAAAACATCAAGAAATTTTGCAAATTTTTCATCAAGCTTCTTTTTCATGAAGCGCTGTGGATACGGGACGGGTATCACAGATTTGGGTACCCCCCCCCCATTCATCTCTTTCTGTTTCTTTCACTTTCTCCCTTGCTTCCTTTGCCTTCTTCCACTTAGGAACTCTCTCACCCTTTTCAAGGCCTTCCTCTTCAAGCTCTTTGCTCTGATGAGGCTCATCCACATCTTTATGCTTCTCAATCTTTTCACTTGCAATCCCTTTCTCAACTCCTACCTCCTCAATCTCATCTCTATCTTGAGGCGTCTCAGAATCAGCAGGCATCTGCGTACCTTCATAGTTGGTTCCACTTCTAAGTTGGATCGCCTTGCAATGCTCTTTCGGGTTCCCCTCCGGCATTCTATTCACTGACTTTGCAATCCGGCTCATCTGGAACTCTATAGAAGTGAACCTTCGATTGTTCTCTTGTTGAGTTCTAGTCCACTCAACGTTCATCTTCTGGAGCTCATGATCACGTTGATCACCCTTTTTATGCAACTCTTTCACATCATACTCCAAGGATGACAACCTCTTACTTCCTTCCTCCACCTTCTGTAGAATCGCTCTCAACATCTCCTCGGTTGAGGCACCGCCTTCTCCACCCGGAGGCTTTGAACCTGGGTCAACACCTGCAGGAACAGTAATACCAGCTTTTGGGTTAGCATATGAGAAATTCTCATTCTTTCTCCATGTGTTTTGAGGAGGCTGCTGGCCTCCTTGAACTCCTTGTGTGTTCCTCCATTGATTTTGAGGCGGCTGTGGGCCTGGAGGTACAAATGGTTGGCCATAAGGCGGCCTTCCATATAATTGGCTACCTCTTGCTGCCCACTTGGATGGTCTACTCTATCATTCTCTGCTGCATGCTCTCCAACCAAATTCTTCCCCAACTCGAGCTTGTTGATCTTTTCCATCATGGCCATCAACAGCCGTCTCGTTCCTTCACCTTCTTTCTCCTCCAACTTGCAAACTCTCTGAAACTCGGGATCCTCGTTCCATGCACCGGCATTCGTGATAATGTTGTCCACGATCTCTCTACATCTCGCTATCCCTTGGTTCAGAAACGCTCCACTCGCGCATGCATCTAAATGGGCTTGGCCAGCCTTGCTGGCTCCACTATAGAAGAACACCATTATATCTCCCTCATTGTACCCGTGCTGCGGGCACTCTATCAACATATTTGAGTATCTCTCCCATGCAACAGCGCCATTGACTTGAAGCGAATAAACTAACTTCTACTAATCGCTCACCCGCAAGCGGACGGGTTCACTGTAGTAAGAGTAAGTATACTGGCCAAGTATTATCGAACCCACGAGATGGAGTGTATGCGAATAGATCCATGAAGATCTACGCGTCGTAGTTAATATGAGTGTGTTGATTTTGGATTTTTGGAAAGATTAATTAAAAGACTAAAATAAACTAAGTAAACTAAAATACTAAAGAAATCAAATTAACTAAGGGTTGTGTTCTAATGAGAGATGGTGATGCTCAGGATAGGAATCCCTACGTATACTAACGGAGCATGTACATAATCAGAATAACTGTGACACACAAGAAATAACCTAAGTAAAAGAATGCAAGGTGAAAGCTCAAGATTCTAAACCCTAATACTTTACCCTAACACTCGACTTCACTAATCTACTAACAAGTTAATAGATTGTGCTTAATTAATGAGACCCTAATTTAACTAAGGTGATGCGGTCGTCCTCCTTCGCTAAACTGGTAGATAAATTAACCCTTCCTAAACCCTCTCGTTAAGTCTACTCGTTGTTAAAGAGTGATACGGTCGTCCTCTCTCTAACACTTTTCGAACGAAATTCAAAGGCAAAGTCTAGATTGATTTTAAGTATTCATTAATCAAGAGAATTAAAACCTAACGTCACACGTTACCCTAATTACGTACCCACAACCTACTTATACGAGTTCATCCTACCCCAAGCATGCAAGGGTTCTAGCCTAACATGGTGGTTTGAATAATATAAGCAATCACAAGAACAATAATCATATGCATAATTAAATTAACGAAAGAAATCAAGAACATAAACGAAAGAATGAATTAAAGTTTCTAAAGAAATATATATAAATCTGAAAAACTAGGGTTTATCGTCTCAAAGAATAAAGAAAGAAAGAATTAATCTAATACGTTCAAAAGAAATACTAAAACTAAGAATTCGTAAATTAAAACCTCGATTACAACGTATAAAACTCTTCCAATCTTCTTCCCAAGCTTTCTCCTCGCTCAAAATATGTAAAAATATGTGTTGGTATGTGTTGATATGCTTGGAAAAAGGTATAAATAGGCTTGGGATCGAATTTGGGTGTTCATGGGCCAAAATACGCGTCGAGATCGAGTATAGGTTGAGTAAAACTACTCAACCTGTTGCAGCTCGAGTGCACTACTCGAGTGCCCGAGTAGTGACTACTCGAGCGACTCAGCTCGAGTACTTTTCGACAGTTGTACACATGTTCGTAAAATCTTCATATCTCCTCAACCGGGAGTCCGTTTTGGCCGATTCAAAGTCCTACGAACTCCTCTTTTCACTCTCTATCCATCTATGAAAACCAAAGAGACAAATTCATCAGTTTATAAAAATGATACTCAAATGACTCCAAACTCTCATAAAAAACACTCAAAATATGGGCAAATCGGGCACCAAAACATAACAATTTCACGCCTAATCAGGTAACTTGTGACATTAGGATTTAATTCTCTTAATTAATGAATTCTTAAAATTAATCTTAACTTTACTTTTGAATTTCGTTCGAAAAGTGTTAGAGAGAGGACGGCCGTATCGCTCTTTAACAACGAGTAGCCTTAACGAGAGGGTTTAGAAAGGGATAATTCATCTACCAATTTAGCGAAGGAGGACGACCGCATCACCTTAGTTAAATTAGGGTCTCATTAATCAAGCACAATCTATTAACTTGTTAGTGGATTAGTGAAGTCGAGTGTTAGGGTAAAGTATTAGGGTTTAAAATCTTGAGCTTTCATCTTGCATTCTTTTACTTAGGTTATGTCTTGCACGTCACGGTTATTTTGATTATGTACCTGCTCCGTTAGTATACGTAGGGATTCCTATCCTAAGCATCACCATCCCTCATTTGAATACAACCCTTAGTTAATTCGTCTTCTTTAGTATTTTAGTTTAATTAGTTTATTTTAGTTTTAATTAATCCTTCCAAATAATCCAGAAACATACACTCATATTAACTACGACGCGTAGATCTTCAGGGATCTATTCGCATACACACTTTCCCTTGGGTTCGATAATACTTGGTCATTTTACTTACTCATACTATAGTGAACCTGTACGCTTGCGGGGAATCTACTAGTAGAAGTTAGTATTTTCGCATCAAGTCAATGAGGCACTGCAAAAAGACATGGGAGACAACCAAGCCGACTCGAAGGAAAACACAAAAAAAATCCGGCGAAACCGGCTACAGGGTCCCCAAGAACATGAAAACTTTTAACGAGTGGACGGAATTGAAGGACAAGCTTAACCAGGTGCTGACCATATCAATTGATACGATATACAATAACGTGAAGGAGAAGGAGCTACTTGCCCCACCAAGGAAGATTCGCCAGGATACTAGCAAGTTGAGCCCGAACAAGTATTGTACCTACCATCAGAGTGTAGGGCACTTTACTAGTGAGTGCAGAGATTTGATAAAGCAGCTCTGGCGATTCTACGAGGAGGGTAAGCTGTCCAACTTTGTCAAAAAGACAGCCTGGAAAGAAGCCTCGAGCGAACAATCCCCAAAGCTCCGATGAGAATGAAGACGAACAACCCCTCAAGAGCAACAAAAGGGGGCAGCCTAATCCAGCTGCTGCGGCTGGACCTCCAGCATAGATTTTAATGATGGAGTCATCAGGGCCTGTAGGGGGCTGCTCAAATTGGCGACCTCCAATTTCAAATAGAAAGAGGAAGGCTGAGCTACACGCCGTAGCTCATGTACAAGAAATGGGGGTTAACCCATACATTCTACAAACATCGGAGTTGACTTTCACTGAAAAGGACCTGGACCGAATCATAACTTCCCATAATGATTCCCTCGTAATATGTGCCAAAATAATGGGGACCAAAGTACACCGTCTACTGGTGGATACCGGAGCCTACACCAACATCCTCTTCAAGAAAATACTTGACCAACTGGGAGACCATGCGAGCTACATTGAAGACTCTAATCACCGAATTTTAAGCTTCGGTAATACTGTAACAGTCCCAATAGGGATAATTAGGTTGTCTGTACAACTTGTATTGACCAAGGACCCCGAGAAAAATATAACTAGAATGGTGGAGTTTTTGGTTGTAGATCAAGAATCCACCTACAATGGGTTCATCGGCTGATCGTTTTTAAATGAATTCAAAGCTGCAAGTTTAACCTATTACTATTGTGTCAAGTTCCCTACTACAAGTGGAGCTGGGACGTTGAAGGGAGACCAAAGAAAAACTCGAGAGTGTCTCCTTCAACTGCAATCAAATGAAAGACGGGTGTTAATGATGGAAGCATCCACCAGTCATCCCGCAGATGAACCTTCCGTCCTTGATGACATCCTAGAATCTCAGGATGACCAAATGGAGATCGACAAACAGCTCCAGCCCTCAGGCGAACTACTCTTGCCTGAGGGAGAACTACTCCTACCAATGGGGGAACCCTCTATGGCTATTGACGAGCTAACATTGAATACTAGCCTGGAAAACCCTTACCCGGCGAACATCATTAATCTAGGGCCAGTTGAAGATATCGAACCCCGCCTGGGAGTTGACCCGATGGACATCCAGGATGAGTTGAATCCTGAGGGACTAATCATTGATCCACGATGGAAGGGACAAAAACGACGAGCAACTCCAGTCGAAGAACTGGAAGCTCTCAAAGTTAACCCTAACCGTGACGATCTCGAACTTTACATCGGATTCGAGCTCCCTGAGCCTTATAGGACCCGGATGGCAGAGTTCCTCAAAGCTAACCTTGATGTTTTCACTTGGTCACATGCTGACATGGTGGGGATCGACCATAGGCTGAACATTGACCAGGCCCGGAGACCAGTCTATAATAAAAAGATGAAAATATGGGCCAGATAAGTATCAAGCACTCACTGAGGAAGTGAAAAAGCTGCTTGATAACGACCTGATCCGGCAGGCGTTGTGTCCTCAATGGGTGGCAAATCCGGTGTTGGTGCGGAAACCAAACGGAACCTGGAGGTTATGTATAGACTTCATCGACTTAAACGCAGCCTGTCCCAAAGACAATTTTCCACTTCCGCACATTGATCAACTGGTGTATAGCACAGCAGGGCACGAAATGTTCACTTTCATGGATGTATTTTCCGGCTACCATCAGATTCCAATGAACCCAGATGACCATGAAGACACAACTTTCTATACAAATAAAAATTTACTATGCTGGAAAAGAATGTCGTTCGGACTAATCAATGCAGGGACAACCTACCAGAGGCTCGTAAATAAAATGTTCGACAAACACATCGAAGAGACGGTGGAGGTGTATGTTGACGACATAGTCGTAAAAAGTGCCAGAAAAGAAGACCACCTCCAACATCTCACCCAGGTGTTTGACATCCTTCGAAGATACAATATGAAGCTAAACCCGAAGAAAAGCAGCTTCGGGGTACATTTGGGGAAGTTTTTGGGCCATCTAGTCAGTAAACGGGGTATTGAAGCCAACCATGTGAAAGTTAAAGCTATCGTGGATATGGAGTCCCCGCGTTCGATTAAAGAAGTACAAAGACTGACGGGGTGCCTAGCTATTTTAAATCGGTTCATATCCCGATCGGGAGATAAGTGCTGTCCATTCTTTGAAGCCATTAAAAAGGCAATTTTCTATGGATGAGCAGCTGCCAGAGTGCTTTCGAAAAGCTCAGGGACTATCTGGGGAACGTAAAAATTCTATCAAAACCGACCCTAGGAGAGAAGCTATACTTATACCTGGCAGCATCGGAGGTGGCCATCAGCTCTGTTTTGGTTCGGGCCGACGGGAAGTTCCATCAGCCCATCTACTATGTCAGCCAGGCTCTACACGAAGCCGAGGTGAAATATTCACCCACTGAAAAGCTGGCATACGCACTGGTCATGAGTGTTAGAAAGTTAAGACCGTACTTCTTCGATCATCAAGTCGAAGTGCTAACAACCTTTCCACTCAGGTAAATTCTACACCGACCTGACACAGCTGGCCGCCTATTAAAATGGTCCATAGAGATTAGCCAGTTTGGAGTGACTTGTGCACCTCGAACAGCGATCAAGGGTCAGGAATTAATCGACTTTATAGTCGAACTAACCTTTCCCCAAGATCCGACGGGAGGGCTAGATCACCCATGACACCTCTATGTGGACGGTTCATCTAAAACACGGCCTCAGGGGCAGGAATAGTCCTCATCATCCCCGACAGACAAGTATTCACCTCGACAGTCAGATTCGAGTTTATGGCCACCAACAATGAAGCTGAGTACGAAGCCCTCATAGCAGGTCTCCATTTATCACCTGCTGTTGGAGTTAGATGACTCCAAATCTTTGGAGACTCTCAACTCATTATAAACCAAGTGTGAGGTGAATAAGAAGCCAAGGATGAACATATGAATAAAAAAAATAGTTGCTCACCTGATATCAATGCTAGATCAAGTATACATTCAACAAGTACCTCGGGCGAGCAACACACAAGCTGATACACTAGCTAGACTGGCTACCAGTGAAGGGCCAACATAATTGACAGACATCATCATCACCAGAAGGGCCAATCCATCCACCTCAGATTATAGGGTCAACCAGATGGGCGAACTACTGGATGATGATGACTGGCGAGCTCCTTTAGCCAAATACTTGAAAGACGGTGAACTGCTAAGCAATCATTTTGAAGCTGCCAAAATAACAAAATGAGCAGCCAGGTATACCCTGGTGGGCGAGCAACTTTACAAAAGGGGTTTTTCAATTCCACTTCTCAAGTGTTTGTCTAGGGGGCAGGGGCGAGCTACTTTGGAGGCCATACATGCAGGGGTTTGTGGAATTCATGTTGGGGGGCAAGCTCTAGCCTATGAAACAATAAGGCAAGGCTACTATTGGCCAACCTTACGAAAAGATGTAATACAGATGGCCAAAGCTTGTCACCGGTGTCAAATTTTTGCCCCGGGCATCCATACACCAGCCCAAGAGCTCGTCTCGGTTTTTAGTCCTTGGCCATTTGCACGATGGGGGATAGACATCATTGGACCCTTCCCACCTGGAAAGAAAAATGTACGGTTTGTCGTCGTGGTTGTGGATTATTATACCAAGTGGGCATAGACAGAGGCCTTAGTTAAGGTTACCCGAGAAAAAATGATCGACTTCGTCTGGAAGAACATTATCTGTCGATTTGGAGTTCCTCAAACAATTGTGAAAGACAATGGTCCTTAGTTTGATGGAAATAAGCTAAGGGATTTCTGCACCAAGTGGGGTATCATAAAACATTATTCGACCCCTTATCATCCACAGTCGCATGGTCAAGTAGAAGCCGTCAATAAAATAATCAAACATGTTTTCAAAATACGATTGACGAAAAGTAAAGGAAAGTGGTCTTTAGAACTCCCGGATGTTTTGTGGGCTTACAGAGTTTCTCCCAGGTTTAGCACCGGAGAAACACCTTTTGCACTAGCATTTGGAACTGAAGCAGTTGTTCCTGTTGAACTAAAGACCAAGACTTTAAGAACTGCCAACTTTGAAGAAGAGGCGAACAACTCTGCCTTATCAGTCGAACTGGACTTGCTCGAAAAAAAAAAGGAATTATAGCCGAGCTAAAAAATGCAACATACAAGCAAAAGACAGAGCGTTATTACAATTCTCATGTCAAGTTAAGGGAATTCGAAGCTGGCGATCTCGTCTTAAGAAAGAAGCTCGCCCTACCTCCAAGTGTATTTGGACCGACTTGGGAGGGCCCATACAGGGTAACAGACAGGTTACCCAATGGTGCTTATGATATTGAAGACCTAGAAGACAATTCGGCCCAATACTCCTGGAATGCAGCTAACTTGAAGAAATACTTTCAATAGACGAGCTACTTTGTCAAAAGGGAATAGTAGTACTACCCTTATACTGAGCGAACTACTATGACAGAAGGACCAGCTGAAGCTGCATATGTGCAAGTAAGGCCCAAAAAACTTGCCTAATTTTTTGAAAATTTTACTAAGTGTTGGTAGTCGAACAAGTTTAGTT
The DNA here is from genome assembly GCA_947034835.1 of Ballota nigra. Lineage (NCBI taxonomy): Eukaryota > Viridiplantae > Streptophyta > Magnoliopsida > Lamiales > Lamiaceae > Ballota > Ballota nigra. Next base: position 36,577,717 of record OX344725.1, read on the forward strand.
GGTCGAGCTACTTTAGACTAGCTACTTGTTTATGCTTATATAGTTTTGATTTTTAACAAGTCTATAATGTTGGGGAAATTGGGGTGTCCGGATCTATTCGGGATGAAATTTAAATACGAATTTAAAATTCTATTATTAAGATTAATTCAAATAATAATTATCCAACAACAAATAATTCATGCATATGAATAACCTCACGTAAAAACCTATAGCGGAAAATTTAGGAGTTTGCGCGATTACGTACCTCTTGAAGCGACGACTGTTGAGAAGAACGGGACAAGCTAATTGATCATATCAACCAAAAGACCTTCTCAAATATTCCCCTTTAGCCTTGTTTGTTCACCGGTGGGAAGTGCTTAACGAACAATTTAATAAAATAAGGAATAAAGAAAAAAATTATTGTTGTTGATTTTTTCCAACACATGGAACTGTAAAGTGGGGATGAAAGTATCACCCCCTATTTATAAGAGTGAATTTCGAAATTTTCATGTGGAAAAGGGCAAGCGAAAATCTTTTCTTGACCTCCAAGAAATCTTGAATATATCTCATATATTCTTTTCTCCATAATAAAATATTCCACAAAAATCTCATCCTCCTATTATTATGGATGAATTTCGAAAATTAAGAGATGAAATCCAAGATTTGAATCTTCTTGAATTTATGAGATAATCTTGTATTCCAAGAATACATATCTTCCATAATATCTTTTCAATTTAAATCAACAAAAAAAATTTCTTCTCGTTAATCATCAAATTTCGAATTTATCAAATAAAATGTCAAGTAGGAGATTTCTTGAATTAATGAGATAATCTTGTATTCCAAGAATACTTATCTTCATTCCATAACAAAATCCAAAGAAAAACTTTTTCCCCTATATTTTATTAATTTTGAAATTTATGAGGAAAAATAAGCAACAATATTTTTCTTTTATTTTAATCACCTTATTATTATTGGGCTAATTATTGGGCTACTTGAGGGGCCTTTAGGAGAATTAAGATTGGACCTCCAATGGGCTGCTGAATTATAATATTGAGCCCTAATATTATTCAGCCCATTAATATTAATTAGTACCACTAATAATTTAATATTGCACTATCCATCTTACTATATATTACGATAATATAGGCTCCCGGTTATTATTTCCCGTGTTTAAAATTATCTAGTCCATTAATTAAATGAGCTTCTGAATAGCTCTAAATTAATTAATATATTTTACCTTGGAGTAAAGACAGCTCAACATTATTATCCGTACCGAAGAAACTAATTCTTCACTTGCAAGATTTGGTACGATAAAACTTTTGAGCCCACCAAGGGGACAAATCACATGAGCCGTACTCGCACACGTTTCTCCGTATTAAATCTTAGCAACCGTCGTATGATTAATATTACTGCCCAAAATACATGGTTTGAAGTCACGATGATTCTTACCCAACATGAATCAAAGCAATAACTATTAACCACACACGGTCCTATTTAAGTGATGGAGATTAAGAAATCAATGACCACTGAGGTCTACTTCTCCACATTTCAGAACATAAGAATTTATCCTCGTTGTAGGTCCTCTTCAACACATACTAAATGTGCTAGTGCAATCTCTTGGTCAAGACAGACCAATATGAGAATTACACTTTGACCTTTCATGGCGGATTGTTCAATTCCACCTGGGTCGTGAATTGTATGTTTTGTTACAAGTAACTGTCATCATGATCTTCTGTGTATCACCACATTAACTACAATGCAACACATACTATATATTGAACGGGTTACAATAAATATTTAAAATTCATTCATATTTAGAGCAAATGTGATAAAAGAATTATTCTCATAAACAAGTGTTTAATACATGAGTTATACAAAGTAAAAGCACACTTTCACGTATAACTCCAACATATAGTTGTTTGACAAAATGTATAGATGTCGAACTACTTTGACTTGGTTTGTGAACCATATATTTTGACAAGTTAAAGGGATTGTTTGACAAAATGTATAAAGGTCGAACTACTTTGACTTGCTTTGTGAACCATATATTTTGACAAGTTAAAGGGGTTGTATGACAAAGTGTATAGTAGCCGAACTACTTTAGCTTGGTTTGTAAAGTCCTGTAAAGTAGGTCGTCATCCATACTTGTAATTTTTTAGCAAGTTCAATCACTAGTTGTTCGTTCTAAGGAGAAAATCCAAGCTCAAGGCACAAGTTTGTTATATGATCAAGCCCATTAAAGGTCGTTCGTTTTTAATGAACATAGTCTAAGGCCAAGGCCTTTATTCCATTTTTAAAGGCAGAGTTCTTTAGAACAAAGCCCAACTATATGCATTAAGATTGTGAAGCATAAATATAAATGCAAAGACAATTAATGTGTGGATAACAAGACGAGCAAAAGTGAAGTTCATTAATGACGAGGCAGTTCGCCCAAAAAAGATTACATTAACTCCATCAAGGAGCGAACAAAAATTACAAAAATGGAAGAAAATTATAAAAGACCTACGAGCTACCTAATCTAGGTTCCTTGACCCCCAGACGCGGGAAGATCGTCATCATGGGGGTCGGACAAGGGGGAACCTGCAGCAGCGGGGTCCAAAGGAACATCTTCAGTCAGCTCCGCAATAAGCCCTTCAGCATCAACTCGTTCCTTTTGAGCCCTTTCATCCTGACCGGCAGGCACATCTTACCCGCCTTCGATGAACTCCTCTTGATCATTCTCAGGAGGATGTGTGATTTCTATCCTGGGGTCGAGGAAGTCAATCTTGACCCCGTACTCTGGTAGGTCGCCAATTTGAAGAGAGGTCCTTGGGGCTGGAGGATTGCTCTCGAGAAAGGTCCAGAATTCCTTGCCGATCTCAGCTACAATATAGGGCACGTCAAACTCATTAACGGCCCTAATGCACTCGGCATAGGCACTCACAAAGCTCAGAATCGAGCTTCTCTCCATCTTGGGCAGCAACTCTTCATTTGGAATGGAGTTGGCGAGCTGCCCTTCCAGGTCGGCAACCTTGGCGGTGACTTCCGTCGCAAACTTCTCTGCCGTCTCTTTTTGTTTTCGCACTTGGGCGAGCTCGACACGAAGTTTTTCATTCTCGACCTCCTTCTGTTTTAGCTCAGCAGCTACCTTTTGATGGAGCTCCACAACGCTCAGCTCAGCTTCCTGGTGGGCCTTCACTTTATTTTAGAGGTCGCCCACTAGTTTCTTGGCCTCCTCCTTGGCGTCATCCCTCTCATTGGAGATGCATCGAACTGTGACAACGTGCTGCCGAGCATCTCTTTGGAGATGCAGCAAACTATTGAAGGCCTCGATTAGGGTTGTAAATGAATCAAATAATTTTGGTTCGATTTGGTATTTGTATTCGAAATTCGGTATTCGTATTCAAAATTTTATAATTCGAATTCGAGTACAAATAATTTTTTTATTTGATTAGTTATCAAATACAAATACAAACACTATGATATTTGATTTGATATTCGTAAATATTCGATTAAATATTCGGTTAAATATATAATTACATAATTATATAATAATATTAATAATAAATAATTATTTATAAATTCAAGTCCATTATAATTATTTTAAGGACCTTTATAACTTCATCCAATAAGTGGGCTTTTAGGCAATTCTTAATTAAATATTTTAATTAAAAAAATATTTAATGTAATTTAATTATTAAAAAACTTAACAAATTAAAAAAGAATTGCAGGTCAATACTCTTAATTTGATTATTATAGTGTTTTTCCATAAATTTGATAATTAATATTTTTTCATGTACTTACTTGATTATGTTATGCAAATTTTTAAGTTTATAGCTTGTTTGTGAATTCAAACAATGACAATTTTGAAATGAATATTTGAATATTGACAATGTGAATAATACTCACGATAACTATTACCGTGAACAACAAATTACTAATATCTGACGAAGTGGTATAACTCAAGTGGTTAAAATCCCACTAACTATGATACAAAGGTCATGGATTCGAGTCATAATTTTATCGATAAAAAATAATAATACATTTAGTGGGAATAACTAATACTACTTCAACTAATACTTTTAATAAAAACAACTAAATGCCCTTTGGAGCTGATAACTTTAGTTCAATTCACTGATACTTTCAGTTTAATTTACTAATACCCTTGATTAGGCGTGAAATTGTTAGATTTTAGAGCTTGAAATGCCCGTGTTTTGATTGATTTCGTTGAGTATTTAGAGTCAATTGAGTTCTATTTTCATGAACTAATGAATTTACCTCTTTGATGCTCATTGATGGATAGAGGGCAAAAAATGGAGTTCGTAGGAATTTAAATCGACTCAAACGGATGCTCGGATGAGAAGATATGAAAGAAATACGAAAAGTATTAGTTCGAGGGAGCAAAAGTATTACTGGAGTGCTCAAGCAAGAAGAACTCGTGCACTCAGTGCACGAGTGAAGCTGGGTCGTGCACTCAGTGCACGAGTGCTCGTGTACTGTGCACGAGTGAAGCTGGATCATGCACTCAGTGCACGAGTGCTCGTGTACTGTGCATGAGCTGACTCAGGTCGTGCACTAAGTGCACGAGCTCCTCTGGTCGTGCACTTTTTGAGTTCTGGAAGTTTTGGTGCACTTGAGTTGCACTTGCTTGTGCACTTAGTGCTCGAGCTCTACTCGAGCTTACGTGATTTTGAGCCCATTAATTCCCGATTCGACCCGTTGCCTATTTATACCCCTTCCGAACACGTTTTTGGGAACCACTTCACGCATATAGTTAGATTTTCAAGAGAGAAGAGTACCAAGAGTTCGAGCAAGCATAGTTTACTTTTGATCGAGGTTTTACATTACGAATTCGTAGTTTAGATTTGGATTTTGATTATTTTGATCTTTCATTCTTTGAAACTTGATACTTGAGACTTATTATTTTCCTTTTAATCTGATTTTATTCCTAGACTTCAATTATTTCTTAAACCCTTGTTTATGTTCGTGAGTTATTTAATTAGATTAATTATGTTTTCATTCGTTGTTTGCTTATTTACTTTCGTTATCGTTAAAACCATGTTAGGCTAAAACCCTTGTATGCTTGGGGTAGGATGAACTCGTAGAAGTAGGACGCTGGTACATAATTAGGGTAACCTGTGATGTTTAGTTTTAATTATCTTAATAAATGAACGCTTAAAATAAATTCTGGATTTACCTTTGAATTTCGTACGAAAATTGTTAGAGAGAGGACGACCTTATCACTCTTTAATAACTATTAGGCTTAACGAGAGGGTTTAGACGGGGTTAATTCATCTACCGGTTTATCTAGGGAGGACGATCGCATCACCTTAGTTAAATTAGGGTCTCTTTAATTAAGCACAATCTATTAACTTGTTTGGTGGATTAGTGAAGTCGATTGATAGGATAAAGTATTAGGGTTTAATTCTTGAGCTTTTCATCTTTCAATCTTATACTCAGTTCATTTCTTGCACATCACAGTTATTTTGATTATGAACCGGCTCCGTTAGTATACGTAGGAATTCCTATCCTGAGCATTACCCTTTTATATTTGAGACAAAACCCTTAGATAATTAATTTATTTCTTTCTTTTGCTTTAGTAGAGTAAAATAGTTTAGATTTAATAATTTTCAATCCCCAAACATACACTCATATTAACTACGATGCGTAGATCTCCAGGGATCTATTCGCATACATTCCTTCCCTTGGGTTCGATAATACTTGGTCCCTATACTTGTCCATACTATAGTGAACCCATACTCTTGTGGGGTAACTACTAGTAAAAGCTAGTCAAGTTTGGTTCAAGTCAACCCTTCAAACAAGTTTCATTGTGAATATTGTTCACATAATACCTTCACTTGAATATTATTTGTTAGGAACATGCTTGAGAAAAAAAATCGATTCGAATATTCGACTCAAGTATTCGTATATTTTCTAATAATTCGATATGAGTTTTAAATCAAATATAAATCACATTTACTATTCGAAATAATTTCACAAATACGAATTCAAACACAGTATTATTCGACTCGATTCGATTCATTTACATCCCTAGCCTCGATTATGCAAAGGCAGCCATTATCACGAGGAGCCTGAGTCTTGACTGCTTCCTCCAGGTTTTTGGTCCAAGAGCGAGCTATAGACTCGGTAGCTCGCCGAACGTGTGAGTCTGGAATCTCTCAGAAGGAGGTCGGTACCCTCGAGCAAGAATACTGGTGCACCATGTTGGAGCGACCAGGGAAGTCATTAGTTGATACCTATAAGAAAGAAACACAAAGAAAAGTGTTAAAAAAAGATACAAGAAAGAAGAGTAAGGAAACCTACACGCCGTAGCGGCCCTTGTCCCAACCAAGGTAGGTCGCATCGTGAGGATGGTGGGCCCCTCCTTCTTGAGCAGTAGCGACCACACGCTGCTTGGTGTGAAGCTCCATCGATGGAGTCCGCCCAGTTTCCAACTCGACAGGGTGAGCTGCGGCGACACTACTCCCTTGGGCTCCTTTACTCTTCTTCGGGGCCCTCTCATCTTCGGAGATGGGAGTGCCATCTTCACGAAGAAGTCTCTCCATTTTTGGAGTGCTAGTCGTCGGTGGACTAGTTGCAGGGGCGGGCTGCTTTGCCGAGCTCGACCCCCCAGCCTGGCGAAGGTCATCCTTACCCTTCTTCGCCGCCAAGACGATCATCTTCATCAACGGGTACCCTTTCTTCCTCCCCCTCTTGGTCGGCATTTCCCAGACGTATTGATCAAGTACGTGGAAAGAGGGGTGAAGAGCTACTGTGACGAGCTGGTCTGCATAAGGGCGAACTACAAAAGTTAGAAAAATAAAACACAAAAGCTACAAGTAAAGTAGTTCGCCAATTGAAAGAATGTTACCGTCAGGGACTTGGGCTTGAGCCTCAAGATGATGAAGATAGGTGGTGAGTCGAGCAACACTACGAATCTCTTCTAAGAAAAGGTGTTGAACGGTGCGATCTGCTTGGTTTCTTAGGGCGATCTGGCTCACGATGAACAGAAATAGATCGTCGGCTTCGTCCTTAGCACTCCCCCACTTGAGAATTTTGGGACCTTAAACGAAAGTAAAGAGATTAAAATTAACCTTACTTCTTCAAATAAAACAAAGAAGCAAAACTCTTGCTTTAAAATCCCAAACTCCGTCGGTGTGTTTATCTTCTCTCGCCACCGTATGGGCGAGTTGAAGCACGTCAGTCCCCACCGATATAGAACCAGTTGTGCTTCCAATCCCGAACCTTCCCTGGGACATCTTCAACTACCTTGAGGCTAGGACAGGCCTTAAGGTAGTATCAGCCCGCCTCATCCCAGTGCATACTGTGGGCGCCATGAGGTAGTTCACCTCTTCGGCGGATAACTTGTTAGGATATACCTCAAGGGCGCATAGCAACATAAGGGACATCAAGTTCATCCATCCTACTAGAGTTAGTTGGCTGATCACCAAATTCATCTGCTCCAAGAAGCGGCCTATCAATGGATGAAGGGGCAGTGTGACCCCAATATTTAGAATCGCCAGGTTAATCGCCGTGAGCCCGCGGGATGGACGATCTGCTCTGTCGTCTTGCAAGGGAGCGTACATGTGAATATCAAAAGGGATCTTTTAATCCCTTCTGATCTTGGGCAGATCCTCCTCAGTGATGGCGGACACAATGTAGCTCGCCGCAAAGTTATTCGTCTTCAATCTTCACTTCCCGCGAGCTGGAATATTGAATCGGTTGGACCACTCCCTCTCTTAAGCATTCCAATCAACTTGGTGAGCTATGATGACTGGAACTTGGTCTTTGATCGGGTTCGGCATGGGATAGTTAATACTCTTCAAGTACTCCCACATTAGTTCGTCAGTGGGGGCGACCCGCTGCACCTCGCCCTCACCCTCTTCGTCGGAGTGTAGATCGGAATTGGTCTCTTCCGGGATGTCGTGGGCAGGATTCACCTCGGCGACCTCTTCCCTAGATGGGCGAGCTCCCGAATCTATAGATCGGATGACTGAGGCCGCTTCAGGATCTGAGTCAAGGTTTACTCGAGAATGTGGTTTGAGGTTTCGCCTATGGGACGTTTCTTTGGATTTCGAGGAGGATTAGAATCGATTCATGAATGGGAGGACATTTGAAAGAGATTTCGTGAAAAAGATTATCGGAGAAGCTTAAAACGGCCGTCAATGGCATTTTCCGGCGAGGGAGATGAACGGGCGGCGGCGTTTGGAGCAATTTACGGCGAAGTTTGGGAAATTTTTACCACACGAAGATGAAATCGAAGAAATATGAGAAGATATCACAAAAAACTTACCTTAGAAACTTGGAAAATGAAGAATTGACGTCGGAAATGGTGGTGGTTGCCGGAAAATTCGAAAGAAAAGGAGGAAGGTTTTTGGCGCTGGGAATTTGGAAGAAGAAAAGTATGAAAATGGGAGATTTTTCCTTTTATAGCAAACAAAAAAGGGGTATTGGACGAGAAAAGCAAAAACTTGGAGGGCTTTTGTGTAATTGTCAGGCGCGTGCCGCCCTACTCCGAGAAAATAGGGGGATCGTCGCCTCGATTTCGTGCGCACGTGGGCGGCGGCAATCATGCCGCCCACGTCACACCTCGAAGTATGCAAGGCACCTCGGTATTCCAACCGTCGCCCATCCAGAGCAGCTCGTCCAAGGTAGTCCGTTCCGGCTGATGCAATTCGCCCCTGATAATGCAGCTCGTCCTCGACACCCAAGGTCATAACCAGCCCATTAGTAGTTCTCCCCTATGTTGATAGGCGAACATCATCCATTGTGGTGTGAACAAGAATTAAATAATTAGCAAGAAAGATCTAGGTGGGTGTGCACTAATCAACCTGGAAAGTGCATAAAGTGACGAACAGCTCTAGTGACGAACAACATACCGGCAAACAGGTTTTAGGACCCGAGACCAGATATGAACATTCCACCAAGTCACTGATGACGAGCAACATTAATGAAAGGTGGTGTATTTACCAACCTAAGAGGTGTATGCACACGAACAAAGAACCAAGATTCCAAAGCTCAGCTCAACAAGGAATATCGGCAAACAACTCTGAAGCCATACCCTCAAAAGGCGAGCAACTTTTATGAAGAATCCATGTTGGATCGAATAAGCCGACCTAGACGAACAACAATGAATCCGAGATAAGACCAAAGAAGACTTTGTAACTAAGATTCAGCTTAGATAAGGTCAAACAAAGGTCAAAGGACACATGTCTAGCATGCAAGCTAGGAAGCCCAAGAGTCTTGGACACCTCATGCTTGCTAGTTTCTATAAATAGTTGTTCTCCAGTCAAGAAATACAAGTTCAAATTCACAAATGCTCCTAAAAACACACACTTAAACACCTAAACGCACACATATACGAAACTAATACGATTTCGACTTTTGTAACTACGATTTCGTAACCCAAGCTCTCAATTTACCATTTACGGTGGTAATCAATCACACGAAATTGATTGGTGATCTTAAAATCGAACTAAAACAGTCACTAATCCACCCGATTAAATTTTATCACCAACAAATTGACACTAGAAGGAGGGTTCGAACCTCCTATTTAGTGTGATTAGTTAAGAACTTCAAGTTGAAAACTTGAAGATTTGAAGAAAACCTCAAGAAACATTTGAAGATTCAAGCAAAAGTGTGTTGGAGTTATACGTGAAAGTATGTTTTTACTTTGTATAACTCGTGTATCAAACACTTGTTTATGAGAATAATTCTTTTATCACATTTGCTTTAGATATGATTGAATGTTGAATATTTATTGCAAACTGTTCAATATATGGTACATGTTACATTGTAGTTAATGTGGTGATACCCGATCACGGAAGACAGCATTAACAGTTTACTTGTAACTAAACGTACATGTTCACGACCTAGGTGGAATTGAACAATCCGCCGTGAAAGGTTGATATGTAAGGCTCAGATTGGTCTGTCTTGGCTAAGAGATTGCACTAGCACATTTAGTATGTGTTGAAGAGGACCTACAGCGAGGATAAATTCTTCTGTTCTGAAAGGTGAAGAATTAGACCTCAGTGGTTGTTGATTTCTTAATCTCCGTCACTTAAATAGGACCGTGTGTACTTAATGGTTACTGCTTTGATTCATGTTGGGTGAGAATCATTGTGACTTCGAACTTTGTGTCTTGGGCAGTAATATTAATCATACGACGGTTGCTAAGATTTAATACGGAGAAACGCGTGCGAGTACGGCTCGTGTGATTAGTCCCCTTGGTGGGCTCAGAAGTTTTATTGTACCAAATCTTGCAAGTGAAGAATTAGTTTCTTCGGTACGAATAATAATGTTGAGCTGTCTTTACTCCAAGGTGAAATATATTAATTAATTTAGAGCTATTCAGAAGCTTAATTAATTAATGGACTTGATAATCTTAAACGCGGGAAATAATAACCGGGAGCCCATATTATCATAATATGGATTAAGATGGATAGTGCAATATTAATTTATTAGTGGTAATAATTAATATTAATGGATTGAATTATATTGGGGCTCAATATTGAAATTCAGAAGTCCATTACGAGGTCCAATCTTAATTCTCCTTAAAGGCCCCTCAAGTAGCCCAATAATGATAAGGTGATTAAAATAAAAAGAAAATATATTGCTGATTTTCCATGTAATTTTCAAAAATTTGAAATCAAGAAGAAAGAAGATTTTGTTGATTTTCTTGGAAAGATATTATGGAAGATATGTATTCTTGGAATACAAGAATATCTCATATATTCAAGAAGATCCAAATCTTTGGATCTCCTCTTGTGATTTTCGAAAATATCAAGCCTTAATAGGAGAGTGATATTTTTGTGGAATATTTTATTGTGGAGAAAAGAATATATGAGATATATTCAAGATTTCTTAGAGACTAAGAAAAGATTTTCTCCAAGCCCAAATAAGCCTAAAAAATTCGGTCACTTCACTATTATAAATAGGGGATGATTATTTCATCCCCAAGTACATAATTCCATGTGTTGGAAAAATCAAGAGCATATATATTTTTTTTCCTTAGTTATTTAAATTACTTGAAAGCATCTCCCACCGGTGATCAAGTAAGGCGAAAGGGAAATACTTGAGAAGGTTTTTGGGTTGATAAAGCGAGATCGTGATTGTCCCGTTTATTCAAAGGCCAAGTCTACAAGAGGTACGTAAGTCACATAAATTCTTGTTTATTCCGCCTAGATTTTATGTGAATTAATTCAACGTGCATGATGATAAATTAGTTGTTGGAATTATTATTTGAATTAATTAGGATTAATTCATGCTAGTAATAATTGTATTTAAATTCGTATTTAAATTTCATCCCGAATAGTTCCCGGGCACCCCTATTTTCCCAACAACTGGTATCAGAGCCACGGTTTCGGGCTCTGATCTTTAAATTGGAATTTAAATTGTTAAAAATTAAATTGAAATTGGATAGTAGAATTGCTAGATCTTTTTTGCAGGTATCCAATTGTCATGGTTTTAATGTTGTTAATATTTCATGCGTGTGAATTAATTGTTTTAATTCGATTTGTTCGAATTCGTTTTTCTCGTGAGAAAATCCACGAGTAGATTAGTTATTTTTATTTTGATTCGATCATTGTAATAGACTAGTCTAGATCTAGTATTTTTTTTGTAAAATAAATTGTAACCGGATCGAGACGAAGAACGAAGAATTAAAGACGTCGTACCTGGACGACGCATGCATGCGCGGAGCATGCATGGACGTAAAATCGTGCATGGGGTGAAGAAAATGAGAATGAACGTCAAAACCCGGCGCACAGGGTGCGCAAGGCGCACGACCCGCGCGCGACGGGTGGCCGACGCCGCGCAAGCACGCGCGCCTATGCGCTTGGCTTGCAGCGCCTCGGCGCTCGGCGTGCGGCGCTTTGGTGCTCGGCATGCAGCGCCTCGGCTGCTTGGCCGAGAGGTGCGCGGGCCCACTCCGTGGGCTGACGCGCGCCGTGAAATTTTTTCGGTTCTTTTTTTTTCTTTTGTGTGATTTTAAACGTCGTCCCAAACCCCAAACGATGCTGTTTTTGATAGAGTTTTGCTGTTCAAGTGGGAGCGTGTCGAGACGAACGACGGAAAGCAACAAGGACGATTTTTCGCATCAAGACGTGAAGAAATTAAACCGTGACAATTGGATTCGAGTGCTCCAATGTGTTTAATTTTGTTTTGATGGATGCTTTATTTCGTGCACTTATTATTATTTGTTAATATGTGTTTGCATGAATTTAATTGTCCAAGAAAAACCTTACTTTCGAAAATTACTAAGTATGTTTATTTAATCGCAATTTTATTCCGGATATTAAAATTGGATTAATTTGACCTCCATAATTTATTTATTTGTGAAGTTCTTTTGGAATACATTTCCCCCTCGGATCGGCCAAAAGAACGGATTTCACATGAATAAATTCCGAAAGGATGATTGTGGATTATTGCTAGTGGCGGTATTGACCCTCACCACGAGTGGCTTGCTCAAAGCGAAATAATAATCCTGTATTTAATTATGGTTATTACTTAGGCATAGGAAATTGATATTAACTTACTCCCCTCGGAGTCCCTGTCAATTTCTATGTGGTCAAAGTGGGAGCCAACTATTAATTTTGAATTAAGGATTTGTAACTTTTAAGTTTGTGATCCGCTTGAATGTATTTAAATGTATAGACCACCCCTCGTGGCGCATTTAAATTGTTTCGAGATGTTGGCTGATGCATGATTATATTGTTTTAAGGTTTCAATATAATTGATGTGATCGAATTATGTGATAATTTCGTATTTTTCTAGATATTGATATGAATGTATGTTTTATTCTCAGTTCATCATGTCGCAACCTTTTAATCCACTGTTTAATATACTTAAAGTTAATAAACCTTTTGGAGTGAATTATGTTGATTGGAAACGTAACATGAATATGGTCCTACCTGCGCAAGGACACTATTGGATATTTAGCGTTGACGTATCCAAGAAACCTAATGATAAGTCAAGTAATGGGGAAAGGGCGGTATTCGATGATTGGAAGCATTCCAATGAGCACATGAAGCACATCATCTTGACATTTATGTCTGAAGATTTGAAACGCATTCATGAAGGCATTGAAGCGGCTGTTGATATCATGAATAGCCTTGAAGAGATGTTTCAACATCAGAACCCCATGGCGAATCTGTTCACCATTCGTGAGAAGCTCACGAAGCAAATGGTGAAGGGAACACCTGTAAAGGATCATGTTCTCAATTTTAGGCGTGAGTTTGAGAAACTCGAGTTTCTTGGTGTCGGACAAAGTGAAGAAAGTCAAATCGATTCCATACTCCTAAAGCTATCGAGTATTTTTTATGGGTTCTTTTGGGAATACGTGTTATCGGAACACAAGTTCACTTTAGATACCCTGCTCAAAGCTCTGATAACGGTAGAGTCATACTTAGGGAGTAAGGATGAGGCTTTGGTGATCAAGAGCTTTTTCTCGAAATCTAGGCCAATGGAAGGTAAGATTGAGGAGAAGGGGATTGATCGGAACCAAACCAGTAGACTCACTCTTGGTGGCAAAGAAAGAGCTTTCAAGCCGTACGGCGTTAAGGTATCCGGTAAGAGTAAGTGCTTCAACTGCGGGGAGAAAGGACATTGGAGGTCTACCTGTTCTAAGCCTAAGAAGACGGTAAAGAAAGGTAAGTCTCATGCTTTAGTCGTTGAAACATATGTTGCGGCGTATGCTGCCCACGTTTGGGTAGTGGATACCGGGGCAACTGATCATATTTGTTTCACTCTTCAGGGGTTCCAGCTAACCCGGCGACTTAGCAAGAATGAGATCACCATCACTTTGGGCGATGCTACGAGAGTGGCAGCCGAAGCAGTGGGAGTCGTGCACCTATCTTTTGAAGATAGAGTTTTAATTTTAAGAGATGTTTTATACGTTCCGAACTTTAGGAAGAATTTAATTTCAGTTTCTAAGTTGTTTTTTGATGGATATTCAGTTACTTTTAATAAAGTTGTTACTGTTTCTTTTAAGAATAATACTATCTGTCATGGAACGTTGGTAAACAATCTCTATATGATTAAGTGTGCACACCACTCAAATAATGAATCTAATAACACGTCGATCATTTTGAGTAATAAAAGAAAGCGTTTTTCGGAGATGAACGAAACACTTCTATGGCATCTAAGACTAGGTCATATTAATCTAAAGCAGATAGAGAGATTGGTGAAAGACGGATCCTTGGAATCATTCCAAGTCGAGCCGTTTCCAACTTGTGAATCCTGTTTAGAGGGTAAGATAACCAAGATGGCATTTGGAGCCAAGGGGAGTAGAGCCACGGAAGTGTTAGAACTCGTTCATACCGATGTGTGTGGTCCAATGACGATCAAAGCGAGAATGGGGTATGAGTATTTCGTCACCTTCATTGACGATTACTCAAGATACGGGTACATTTACCTTATGAGGCATAAGTCTGAAACTTTTGATAAGTTCAAGGAGTTTAAGGCCGAAGCCGAGAAACATAGGGAAAAGAGTATCAAGTTTCTACGATCAGATCGTGGAGGCGAATACCTCAGCGATGAATTCTTGAACTACTTATCGGATGAAGGGATCATATCCCAGTTAACCGCACCGGGAACCCCTCAACAGAACGGTGTAGCGGAACGAAGAAACCGGACTCTTTTAGAGATGGTCAGATCCATGATGAGTTATTCGGATTTACCCAAGTCGTTTTGGGGTAATGCCTTGGAAACGGCGGCTTACATTCTAAACTTGGTGCCATCCAAATCTGTTCCTAAAACCCCAATGGAATTGTGGACCGGGCGCAAGCCCAGTCTAAGACATTTGTGGATTTAGGGTTGTCCGGCATACGTGCTAGACAAGGAAGCCGGTAAGTTGGATCCACATTCAGAATTAAGGCTGTTTATAGGATACCCTGCGGGAACGAAAGGGTGTATGTTCTATAGTCCCAAGGATCTAAAGACCGTGATTAGTACACACTTTAAATTCTTGGAGGAAGACTATATGAACAATCGGAAACCTAAAAGTGAAATTACTGTTGGAGTTATACGTGAAAGTATGCTTTTACTTTGTATAACTCGTGTATCAAACACTCGTTTTATGAGAATAATTCTTTTATCGCATTTGCTTTAGTTATGATTGAATGTTGAATTTCTATTGCAAACCGTTCAATATATAGTACGTGTTACATGGTAGTTAATGTGGTGATACCCGATCACGGAAGACGACATTAACAGTTTACTTGTAACTAAACGTACATTTTCACGACCTAGGTGGAATTGAACAAACCGCCGTGAAAGGTCGATGTGTAAGGCTCAGATTGGTCTGTCTTGACTAAGAGATTGCACTAGCACATTTAGTATGTGTTGAAGAGGTCCTACAGCGAGGACAAATTCTTCTGTTCTGAAAGGTGAAGAATTAGACCTCAGTGGTTGTTGATTTCTTAATCTCCGTCACTTAAATAGGACCGTGTGTGCTTAATAGTTACTGCTTTGATTCATGTTGGGTGAGAATCATTGCGACTTCGAACTTTGTGTCTTGGGCAGTAATATTAATCATACGACGGTTGCTAAGATTTAATACGGAGAAACGCGTGCGAGTACGGCTCGTGTGATTAGTTCCCTTGGTGGGCCCAGAAGTTTTATTGTACCAAATCTTGCAAGTGAAGAATTAGTTTCTTCGGTACGAATAATAATGTTGAGCTGTCTTTACTCCAAGGTGAAAGATGTTAATTAATTTGGAGCTATTCGGAAGCTTGATTAATTAATGGACTTGATAATCTTAAACGCGGGAAATAATAACCGGGAGCCCATATTATCGTAATATGGATTAAGATGGATAGTGCAATATTAATTTATTAGTGGTAATAATTAATATTAATGGGCTGAATTATATTGGGGCTCAATATTGAAATTCAAAAGTCCATTAGGAGGTCCAATCTTAATTCTCCTTAAGGCCCCTCAAGTAGCCCAATAATGATAAGGTGATTAAAATAAAAAGAAAATAATTTTGCTGATTTTTCCTTTATTTTTTTCGAAAATTTGGTTATTGGAGGAGATTAGATTTTGTTGATTTTCTTGGAAAGATATTATGGAGGATAAGTATTCTTGAAATACAAAATTATCTCATATATTCAAGAAGATCCAAATCTTGGATTCTTCTTCATAGAATTTTCGAAAATTAGCCCCCTAAATATGTAGGGTGAGATTTTTGTGGAATATTTTATTTTGGAGAAAAGAATATATGAGATATATTCAAGATTTCTTAGAGACTAAGAAAAGATTTTTTCCAAGCCCAAATATCACAAAAATTTCGGCCCTTACATATTATAAATAGGGGATGATTATTTCATCCCCAAGTACATAATTCCATGTGTTGGAAAAATCAAGAAGCATAGATATTTTTCTTTTTCCTTAGTTATTAAATTACTTGAAAGCGTCTCCCACCGGCGATCAAGTGAGGTGAAAAGGGAAATACTTGAGAAGGCTTTGGGTTGATAGAGCGAGATTACAAGTGTCCCGTATATCCAAAGGCCATTACTACGAGAGGTACGTTAATCGCATATTTACTTGTTTAATTCCGCCTAGTTAAATATGTGAAATTAATTTAACATGTATGATGATAATTAGTTGTTGGAATTATTATTTGAATTAATTAGGATTAATTCATGCTAGTAATAATTGTATTTAAATTCGTATTTAAATTTCATCCCTAATAGATTCCGGTCACCCATATTTTCCCAACAACTGGTATCAGAGCCACGGTTTCGGGCTCTGAATTTTAAATTGGAATTTAAATTATTGAACATTAAATTGAAATTGGATAGTAGAATTGTTAGATCTTTTTTGCAGGTATCCAATTGTCATGGTTTTAATGTTGTTAATTTCATGCGTGTAAATTAATTGTTTTAATTCGATTCGTTCGAATTCGTTTTTCTCGTGAGAAAATCCACGAGTAGATTAGTTGTTTTTATTTTGATTCGATCATTGTAATAGACTAGTCTAGATCTAGTATTTATTTTTTTTGTAAAAATAAATTGTAACCGGATCGTGACGAAGAACGAAGAATTAAAAACGGCGTACCCGGACGACGCATACAAGCGTGGCGCGTGTATGGAGGTAAAATCATGCAAGGGGTGAAGAAAACGAGGATGAACGGCGAAAAAAAATGGCACACGGGGGTGCACGGCGCACGCCGTGCGCGACGGAGGCCGGCGCCGCGCGCGCCTCGGGCGCGGGCTGCAGCGCCTCGGGGCGCTCCGGGCGGCGCCTCGGCGCGCCTCCGTGCAGCGCTTCGGGTGCGCCTCGGCCGCGCCTCGGGCGTTTTTCCAGCGCTTCTCGGGCCGGGAAGCGCACGGGCCCACTTCGTGGGCCGACGCGCGCTGTATCTCAGGCCGTGGAATTTTTTCGGTTCGTGTTTTTTTTTTCCGTGTGATTTTAAACGTCGTCCCGAACCCCAAACGGTGCTGTTTTGAAGAAGTGTTGTTGTTCGAGTGGGAGCACGTCGAGACGAACGTCGGAAAGCAACAAGGACGATTTTTTCGCATCAAGATGTGAAGAAATTAAACCGTGACAATTGGATTCGAGTGCTCCAATGTGTTTAATTTTGTTTTGATGGATGTTTTATTTCGTGCAATTTTTATTATTTGTTAATATGTGTTTGCATGAATTTAATTGTCCAAGAAAAACCTTACTTTCTAAAATTACTAAGTATGTTTTTATAATCGCAATTTTATTCCGGATATTAAAATTGGATTATTTTGACCTCCATAATTTATTTATTTGTGAAGTTCTTTTGGAATACATTTCCCCCTCGGATCGGCCAAAAGAACGGATTTCACATGAATAAATTCCGAAAGGATGATTGTGGATTATTACTAGTGGCGGTATTGACCCTCACCACGAGTGGCTTGCTCAAAGCAAAATAATAATCCTGTATTTAATTATGGTTATTACTTAGGCATAGGAAATTGATATTAACTTACTCCCCTCGGAGTCCCTGTCAATTTCTATGTGGTCAAAGTGGGAGCCAACTATTAATTTTGAATTAAGGATTTGTAACTTTTAAGTTTGTGATCCGCTTGAATGTATTTAAATGTATAGACCACCCCTCGTGGCGCATTTAAATTGTTTCGAGATGTTGGCTGATGCATGATTATATTGTTTTAAGGTTTCAATATAATTGATGTGATCGAATTATGTGATAATTTCGTATTTTTCTAGATATTGATATGAATGTATGTTTTATTCTCATTTCATCATGTCGCAACCTTTTAATCCACTGTTTAATATACTTAAAGTTAATAAACCTTTTGGAGTGAATTATATCGATTGGAAATATTTTTTTTAAAATTTGTCCTTACTGCACGAAAACACAATTGAGTTATTTATGTTAATATACCCGGCAAGCCTAATGATAAGTCAAGCAATGGGAAGATGCAGTTTATGATCGGAAGCGTGACAATGAATGAAGTGCATCATCTTGACATTTCTGTCTGAGGATTTGAGGCGCGTTCATGAAGACATTGTATCCGCTGTTGAAATCATGGAACACCTTGAAGAGATGTGTTGGTCCCGGTACAAGACTGAGGAATACGTGTATGGGGGGGGGGGAATACACGTATACCAATTTTCAAACTTAAAACTGACTGAGTCCCCTTCACTCAGAGTGGTAAAGAACTAGGAGCTGATAATACACCCACTGACTACACTTGGTGCGGGTCAGTTGGCTAACTATCAGTTCAAGTTCAGTGCGGAAATGTTTGAGCCCTGATAGTTTAAAGTCTTGTTTAGTTTGCTTTCTGAAAACTTGTTTTACTCAAAACTTAGAAGTGTTTAGTAGGGCAGTGTTCTTTTGAAGATCAGGTTGATTGATTCAGACCTGATAAACTTGAATGCAATGAATGAACAGGTAATATGGCAAGTATGCACAATGTCAAAGCAGTAAGAACACAAGGAGTTTAACGTGGTTCAGAGTCTCAAGCTCCTACGTCCACGGCCTGACTTAACAGGAAATCCACTCAAGGGATTCTTGTTTTTAACGTGCCAAGGTGCACCAAGACCAGTTACCTCACTGATCTATACAAACTCCTCTTACTATCACACTAACTGACTTACTCCCAACAAGCCTAACTTAGGGTTTTGGTTTCAGTTTGGATTCCAACTAAGTTGAGATTATCCTTACAAGGCAAAGTTATGCTAAGGATTGGATAATCTCTCTAAGCTTAAGATAATTCTAATTAGCTCTTGGAATACAGAATAACTCTCAGTTGCTAAGAAACACTTGGGAAATTTAGAAGGTTTCGAGTGTTTCTCTTAAAGGCTGAATGCTTTGATTGCTTGAGAGTTTGAGTAATTTCTGGCTTGGAAATTTCCCTTAACCTTGAATGGGTTCAAGGCCTTCTGTATTTATAGGTGGTTTGAAAAACTATCCGTTGGAGAGATAGCCTTCTAGCCATCTATGTAGAGGGGCTTCAAACGGACATATCTCTATGCAGCAGCCGCCTTTGCATGGATTTGGTATTTGCATTTAATGCACATTAAATGCTTGCCCGTTGAATATGCAGTCTGAATTCAGTCTATATGTCAGGTTCCGTACGTGCGTGTCCTCCTCGGATTGGTCCACGTCATCAGGTTGGTGAGAATGTCAGAACTTATTCCTGAGCTTCAGGCTTGTCTTATTAAGTTCATTTTGTCTTGAGCTCACCGGTCTTGTCCTGACGCTGAAATTCCTTTTGCATTGCTTGGCTCTACTCCAAGTCTTCCCATTTACTCAGTGACAACCTGTTCCCTCCAGGACTGAGTTAGTAATGACCTCAGGGTCATACTCTTCATCACTGACACTTACTCAGCCAGCTTAGAAGACTGCCATAAGTTCAGGATGGTGCTCTTCGTCTTCAGGCTCTGAGTCTTGATTGTCTCCAGTGAGTTCTCCTCTCACTGAGTACCTGTGAAGTGTAAAATGACTAAGTACTAATCCTAACCAAGACTAGCCTGATAAAGACAGATTAAGGCAATCATCTTTTCAGGGGCTTTGGGATCTAAATCAAAACTGACAATGTCCCAACAATTTCCCCCTTTTTGATGATGCCAAAACACTAAAAAGATCCTCAAAACACTTAGAGGAAATAAGACAAACCTATCTATAAGATAAGACAGTGTTAGAGCAATTCTTGATAAAGTACAGAATTTAAATTAGCCAAAAAGACAATGAGTTTTTGTCTGTGGGCAAAAGTAATAGATTTCATTGATAGATGTGGAAATGATTACAATGAATCTAATCTATTACAAAGAAGCCTGTGAACACCTAGACTAATCTCATTTCAGGCTTGAGTCCATATCCTGCATAAACTCTTGCCTTTAGCTCGTCAAGTCTTCCAGGTTGGTTCACATAACCTTCAGTTCTGGCTATCTTCAAGACTTCCATCATTATGGCCTTAGTGTCATGCTTTTGAGTTCCAGGAATCAAGGGAGGAGCTCGAATGATGAACTCAGGAGCCTTCACTTGGACTTTAGCTGCCTCAGCCTCCTCCAAGATCTTCTGGAATAGCTCAGGATGATTGTCCATCATATAGTCAGTGAAGTGGGCATCAATATCGTCAGTGTCGCCCCACTTCTTCACAACAAACCATAGCCTGACAAATTCATCCCTTGCATCAGTCCAAAACTCCTTCAAAGTCTCTGAGACGAACTCATCAACAAAAGCTTCCCTTGCTCCTGATTCTGGCCTACTGACTTGAAGAATTGTTGCCTTCCTAACTGTTGGCTTCTTTCTGTACTTCCTTGGCTCAGGCTTCGCCTTCTTCCTTCTTAGCAAGCTGATCACTGCATCATCTAGTTCACGTTGTTGAAGCTCAGTGATATCCGTCAGCTTCTCAACCTTCTTCTCCAAAATGCGCATCTTCTCCTTCTGAGCAATTTCAGCTCTGCGCATAGCCTCAGTCTTTTCAGGTTGATCTCCCCATGCTTCAGCACATAGCTCCGCAACTAACTCACCTGAGTAAGTGATGGGATTCTTCCTTGAGCTCATGGGTGATGATCTTTGGACTGGCTCAGGTTGTTGCTTTGAAGGTTCATTAGCCTTTGCCTTTGTTGCCTCCTCCCTCAGCTTGGCAACTAATTGTTCTCCTTCCTTCTCCACGGCCGCTAACCTAGCTGACTTCCTTACCCTTAGAATATTTCCATCAGGATTGGCTTCAGGATCAGCTAGGACGGTCTCTCCTTGACTAACTGCCTCAGATGCCTCAGGGCGGGATCTTTTCTTCTTCTTTTCCCCCTTTTTGGCATCATCATTGGCCTCAGATGGAAATGCGTCAGATCCGCTGTTGATTACGAAGGAGGCTAGGGAATGGACATCGTTGATTCCCTCCTTCAATAACTCAACTCCCATTGAAATCCCAGTCCCTGCAAAGGATACGGAACTGATGGCAGCATTTACTTTCTTCTCAAAGACCTCCATAGAGAGTTGGAGACTTTGTTCAGCCTTGGTGATCCTTTCTTCCACCTTCAAGGACTCACCGCTGACTCTGCTAACCTCAGTCAGTATCTTCGCAGACTCCTCAGTGGCCTTAGCCAAAATGTCCGCCACTGATTGAGATGTGCGATCCAGCTTCCCTGACTCCAGCTCCAACTTGGACGCTGAGTCCTTCAAGGCCTGAGTGACAATAGCTCCAGTCTGAACTGCAAGCCTGTCCACTACCTGATTCATCTTTTCGTCCCTGATCGCATCCCTCTCTTCAAGCTTCTTGAGAGTGTTTCTGAGCATCTTCTTTGTGCGCTTCCTCTCATTCTTCACTGACTTGGCCGTGTCAGTCATTGAGCGCTTTAACAAGCTCAGCTCCCTGTTAGCAAGGGTGTTGTAAGCTGACTTTGTCCACCTGATGTGTTTCGCCAGGGCCTTGGAGTCTTCATCTTTTTCAGCACGTAGCCTCATTACTTCCTCCTGAAGTTCAGCTAGATTTTCCGAGGTTTTCTCCTGTTTGACCTCCACTATGCTTGTAAACTCAGCACGGCCGACCCCGGTGATGACCACATCTTCATCATCAGCGGCCTCATCAGTGATTGGCTGCTTTCCCTTGTCAGCCCCTGCAGCATCAGTCCCTTCTTCAAGGTACACTGAAGGCAGTTGTGAAGTAGTCATAGCCGCCTCCTCAGGCTCAGCTAAGCTAACTTGAACCTTAGGAACTTGTCCTTCGGAACTGAGAGTCTCCTTGAATGCCTCAACATCATCCTCTCGTGTCTCAGGGCAGGGAATCCCTTCATCGACAGATGTCTCATTGGCAGCTGAGATGTTCACAACATCCTCAGCCACTGGTCCACCCTTGGCACCAGTGTTCTTATCACCTTCCCCCTGAGCCTGAGGCTCAGAGTCCATCTCATCAACTTCCCTTGCAGTCTCCTCCACTGCCTTTTCCACAGCTCCACCTTGAGCGTCATCATCCTCCTCATCATCCTCCTTCTCTTCAACGGAGAGAAGATCAGCCTTGCTTTTGGCCATCATTTCAGCCACAAGCTTCTTCAGGTTGTCGAAGTTCAATAGTTGAAGCCAGCTTGTCAGGCCAAAGAATGAGCAGATCTTGGCCTCCTCCGTCTCCCAATGCTCCCAGCCGCGTGCGTCTACCAGCATATGTTGCTCCTGCATGTTTGATTGTTTGAAGTCCAACCAAACTTTGAGCTCCACCACATATGCCAGCAATTCAGTGTATTTGTACAGCCCAGGCCAGCACTTTCCTGCCCACTCCGTGGCATTCCCCCTGAGCGTATTCTCCAGTATACCTCCCGCCATGTGCTCATCCAGCTCCTCCTCCTCTATTTCAAGGAACACATCCTCTTCTGTTGAAATAGATTTGGGACAGTCTTTGGGGTTGGGGTATGAGGGAAAGTCTGAGGGGTTGGGAAGGTTTGGCTCGGCTAACTGGTCAGGCTCAATTGTAAGTGAGGTTGATGGCACTGACTCAGTAGGGTAATTTGGCTCTGAAGGTTGGGGGAGTTGGGGAGTTTGAGGTGTGGGGTCAGGGATGGAAGGTGTTTGGGTTTCAGGATGTGGGGGTGTTTGTGTGGGTGCTGTCTCAGGCTGCAATGACTCAGCCGTCTCGACAGTCTTTCTCACCTCCTCTAAGTCAGAGGCTCTGACTTGAAGCGACTATACTAGCTTCTACTAGTAGCTACCCCGCAAGAGTACGGGTTCACTGTAGTATGGGCAAGTATAGGGACCAAGTATTATCGAACCCAAGGGATGGTATATATGCGAATAGATCCCTGAAGATCTACGCGTCGTAGTTAATATGAGTGTAATGTTTTTGGATTTTTGAAAGATTAATTAAAAGACTAAAGTAAACTAATTAAACTAAAGAACGTAAGAAACGAATTAACTAAGGTTGTTTTCTAATGGGAGATGGTGATGCTTAGGATAGGAATCCCTACGTATACTAACGGAGCAGGTACATAATCAAAGTAATCGTGACAAACAAGAATTAACCTAAGTAAAAGATCGTAGAATGAAAGCTCAAGATTTCTTACCCTAATACTTTATCCTAGCAATCGACTTCACTAATCCACTAACAAGTTAATGAATTGTGCTTAATTAATGAGACCCTAATTTAACTAAGGTGATGCGGTCGTCCTCCTTCGCTAAACCGGTACATGAATTAACCTTTTCTAAACCCTCTCGTTAAGACTACTAATTGTTATTGAGTGATGCGGTCGTCCTCTCTCTAACACTTTCGTACAAAATTCAAAGGTAGAGTTAAGATTAATTATATGAATTCATTAATTAAGAGAATTAAAACTAACGTCACCAATTACCTTAATTACGTACCCACATCCTACTTCTACGAGTTCATCATAACCTAAGCACGCAAGGGTTTTAGCCGGACATGGTTTTAACATAAATAAAAGCAACAGAAGAAACAACGAACATAAACATGATGAATTGAACGAAGAAAATAAGAAACATGAACTGGGGTTTAAAAAGAAAATAAATACGAAGAACTGAAATTGAATTAACTAAAACGAAGTTTAAAACGTTTAAAGTAATCAAGCTAATGAAAAGAAACTAAGAAACGAAAAGAAAACTAAGAATTCGTATGAAAAACCTCAACAACGTAAAAGTAAAGCTTGCTCGTTCTTCTCCTCTTCCTCTCTCTAAAAATTAAGTCTAAAGTGATTTCTAAAGTTGGGGATCCTTCAAAACGTGTTTGGAAGAGGTATATATAGGCACCGGGTCGAAACGGGAGTTAATAGGCCGAAAATACGCATCCGGAGGCGAAAATACGTGCGCGCTCGAGCAAAACGCTCGAGCGGTGGCGCTCGAGTGATTTGCTCGAGCGCCAAAACTGTTCTGTAAGTTTTTGGCCGCTCGAGTGATTCGCTCGAGCGCTGGCTGCTGTGCACTCGTTCGTAAAATCTTCATATCTCCTCAACCGGGAGTCCGTTTTGGCCGATTCAAAGTCCTACGAACTCCTCTTTTCGCCCTCTATCCATCTATGAAAACCAAAGAGACAAATTAATAATTTTATAAAAATGATACTCATTTGACTCCAAGCACTCATCGAAAACACTCAAAACATGAGTAAATCGGGCACCAAAACATAACAATTTCACGCCTAATCAACCCCCCCAAACTTACCATGTTGCTTGTCCTCAAGCAACGAAATAATAAGTCAAGTGAAATTGTTAGGAATGAATCAAGAATCAAATCATGCAAGTAATTGAACTCGAGCTTCAAAGATCAATCACCCGTATACTCACTCACTTTCGTTTATCGTACTCATGCAACAATAACAAGAAACACCAAGATCAAGCATGGATGTGCACTCAAAGGTGTGTTTCACTCCCTCACAAGTGTATAACAGTGTTTAAGGGACTCACTCAATCAATCAATCACACATATTGGCAGCCATAGGCTTGTAAGCACTCTCACCTCCGACCATACTCTAGAAATCAATGCCGAATCAAAAATGACTTTTCTCAAGGTTGTAATGTAGGCTCTTTGGACAGGTGGGATAACAATATGGGTAAAGTGACTCAAGTGAATGGAGAATAGAAATTCAAAACTTCGGTACTTCGATATTAAGAACGAACTACTTCAAATGTATTCAATCAATACACTTTCGCTTTCAATTCTCTCAACACTTCAATTTTTTCTAACTCTTTTCACTTTTTTTTTTCAATCACTTCATTTTTTTTTTCGCACAAACACATGAGCTCATTTTTTCTTTTGCTCATTCTCAAATTTTTTGTTCTTTCCCACAACTCAAATCTCATCACTCCTTCTTCTCATATTCACTCAACAAAAAACCTTTTCCTTTTTCAACTCAATTCACTCCCTTCATATTCACACTTTCCTATTCTCCACTCAAATTGGGACAAAAAGGCTTAGGAATTGGAATAGTGTTCATATGTGCTAGCAAATAAAATAGGCTCTAGGCTCAAAGGGGCTAACAAGGGATCAATGTCATTGGTAAGGAAAATTTTGGCTAAGTGACTCAATTAAATCAAAGATGGCCTAAGATCACATTCGGCATATCAAACTAGACACAATCAAGAAGCAAGAGCACATGCAAGTTCTAGCATCCTCTAAGGTGACGATCCACTCACAAACGAAGAGATTAAATCATGCATTTAAATCTCATAAGGCTCAAAAGCTCACGGCTTTCACATCCATGCTAGTCCTAGTGAATTCTCACTCTTGTTACACAAGTACTCAAAAGAAAAATTTACAAGCATACAAGTTCTTTCTCAACTCAGCTCAAACTCAAACACTCACACAAAAGAATTTCTAACTCACCCCTTACAACTCAACCTACTCATCAAATCATACTCAAAGATAGCAATCAACAAGCATAAGGTGATTGATAGGCATAAAATATTGAGTAACAAAACAAATTAATAATAGCCCAAGGAGCATCTCAAGGCACCAAATAACTAACTCAACTCAAAGATAAGGGTGTGCATGCATGTGCAATGTTACAAGAAACATAAAAAACTCCACCCCCCCAAACTTCGACCTTGCTAGAGGTCTAAGTTTGGGGTTGTGGGTTACCTCAACCAAATAATTCCGTTTCTCTCACTAGCTTTGCACACTCCCTTGTCTCAAGTGGGTTCCTTCAATCTGAATAACTCCATGATACCTTTACTCCTTTAGAGACAAGCCTACAAAATAAAACTCTCAAGTACGAGGTTAAACATACGACTCAACAACATCCTAGTAACATAAAAAGAAAATAACTAAAAAACACTCAAAAGCAAATAAAAATGGGTTGCCTCCCATTCAGCGCTATTTTAAGGTCCTCATGCCGGACCAAGCTCAAAGGAGCTTATGGGACATCATACTCAAATTTACCTCCCTCACTCTCATAAGAGTGGTGTTTGAACTCCTTTCCTTGATGCCCCTCCATCATGAGCCCCTTTGCTCTCTTCTCATCCCCAAGTGTTATGGACTTCTTCTTCTTAACTCCTCCTTTCCCTTCTAACTGGACCACGTCCACTTTCTTCACTTCTTCATCCTTCAACTTCTTCACTTTATCCCTATCAACATATTCAAGAACATAATGCTCATGGGTTAAATTATCAAGTGAAGAATTATAAAATTCATGAATATGAGAAGGATTAGGGATAGAAGGCGTGTCTTCAACACGAGGATCAATTGCATCCATGCAATACAAGCTCTCATCCTCCTTCGGGTGCTTCATGGCTTCATATAGGGAGATCTTCACTTCTTGATCATCAACCTTCAATGTAATCTTCCCATTTGCCACGTCTAGCACCATCCCCGCCGTAGCTAAGAACGGTCTTCCCAAGATCAGGGGTACGTGCTCATCTTCCTCCATCTCTAGCACTACAAAGTCAGCTGGAAAAATGTGATCTCCAACTCTCACTAGAACGTCTTCAACAACACCTTGAGGTCTAGTAATAGACCGATCGGCTAGTTGAAGCGTCATCATTGTGGGTTGAAGTTCACCACCTTCCAACTTCTTGAAAAGCGACAAGGGCATCAAATTAATGCTCGCCCCGAGGTCGCACAACGCTCCTTTCTTGATCCCGTTCCCAATGTCACATAGGATCGTGAAGCTCTCGGGATCCTTCAGCTTTGGTGGGAGCGCCTTGTGCACTAATGCACTCACCTCGTGGTTCAGCTGCACCAACTTCGGCTCATCCACTCGCCGTCTTTTCGCAATCAAGTCCTTCAGAAACTTTGCATAATGCGGCATCTGTTCCAAAGCATCATAAAAAGGAATGTTAATGTGAAGTTGTTTAAAAACATCAAGAAATTTTGCAAATTTTTCATCAAGCTTCTTTTTCATGAAGCGCTGTGGATATGGGACGGGTATCACAGATTTGGGTACCCCCCATTCATCTCTTTCTGTTTCTTTCACTTTCTCCCTTGCTTCCTTTGCCTTCTTCCACTTAGGAACTCTCTCACCCTCCTTACTTTCCTTGCCCTTCTGGGACTCATCCATGTCTTCATGCTTCTCAATCCCTTTACTTTCACTCCCCTTCTCAACTTCATCTCCTTTAGGCTCAATCTCTTCTTGGGGCGTCTCAGAATCAGCAGGCATCTGAGGACCTTCATAATTGGTTCCACTTCTAAGCTGGATCGCCTTGCACTGCTCTTTCGAGTTCCCCTCCGGCATTCTATTCACTGACTTTGCAATTTGGCTCATCTGGAGCTCTAAAGAAGTGAACCTTCGATTGTTCTCTTGTTGAGTTCTAGTCCACTCAACGTTCATCTTCTGGAGCTCTTGATCACGATGATCACCCTTCTTATGCAACTCCTTCACATCATACTCCAAGGATGACAACCGCTTGCTCCCTTCCTCCACCTTCTGAAGAATCGCTCTCAACATCTCTTCGGTTGAGGCACCGCCTTCTCCACCCGGAGGCTTTGAACCCGGATCAACACCTGCAGGAACAGTAACACCAGCTTTTGGGTTAGCATAAGAAAAATTATCATTTTTCCTCCATGTGTTTTGAGGAGGCTGCTGGCCTCCTTGAACTCCATGTGTGTTCCTCCATTGATTTTGAGGCAGCTGTGAGCCTGGAAGTACAAATGGTTGGCCATAAGAAGGCCTTCCATACTGATTACCACCTTGGTAGCCATTCTGATTGTAATACGGACCTCCCATGTAATTGGCTACCTCTTGCTGTCCACTTGGTTGGTCTACTCTCTCATTCTCTACTGCATGCTCTCCAACCAAACTCTTCCCCAACTCGAGGTTGTTGATCTTTTCCATCATGGCCATCAGCAGCCTTCTCGTTCCTTCTCCCTCCTCAACCTGATGCACTCTTTGCAAATCTGCATCCGCACTCCAAGCACCGGCATTCGTGACAATGTTGTCAACGATCTCTCTACACCTCTCTATGCCTTGGTTCAGGAATGCTCCGCCCGCACAA
Source organism: Ballota nigra (assembly GCA_947034835.1). NCBI lineage: Eukaryota > Viridiplantae > Streptophyta > Magnoliopsida > Lamiales > Lamiaceae > Ballota > Ballota nigra. Next base: position 36,606,043 of record OX344725.1, read on the forward strand.
GCATCTAAATGGTCTTGCCCCGCCTTGTTGGCACCACTGTAGAAGAATGCCATAATATCCCCCTCATTGTACCCGTGCTGCGGGCACTCTATCAGCATGTTTGAGTATCTCTCCCACGCTTGGCGTAAATCCTCTCCAGACTTCTGGCGAAAGGACGAGATCTCAATTCTAGCCTTGATCGTCCTAGATGGAGGGTAGAATCGCTCGAGGAACAGACGCTCGAGCTCGGCCCAAGTGGTAATACCTCCCCGCGGGAGCGTATTATCGTACCACTCCTTAGCTATTCCCGTCAGTGAGAATGGGAACAGCCTAAGCCTCTTGGCATCTTCAGACATGCCATTGTAATTGAATGTTGAGGCTATCATGAGAAAGCTCCTCAAGTGTGTATGAGGATTCTCCTTCCCGATCACCCCCTTGAACTGATTCTCTGTAAGCAGCTTTACAATCCCCGGGGATATCGAAAAGTTGTTCGCCTCAACAGGAGGCAAAGCCACTCCATCATAGTACCGCTGTGGCTGCGCTGCAAACCTCCCTCGAATAGCAATATTGTGATCTACGTTCATAGGAACGTGTTGAGGATTAGCAGCAGGTACTGGTACTTGTTGGGGTGGTGGTGGGTAAACAGGTGGTTGATTATAGACTGGGGGTGGAGGATACGGGTATGGTGGGTAAGGATAAGGTGGGTATGGGTAATGTTGGTATACTGGGTTGTTGAAAGGGTTATTTGGGTTTTGTGGGTAAGCAGAGTTTTGGTTCTGACTTTGGGGTTGTGTTTGTGCAGAGTTGATTGAGTTTTGCGGGTTTGGGAGTTGGTTCTGCGGTTCCCCTATGGGTATTTGCTGGTTACTGCTCTCAACTCCAACCGCCTGCTCCACTAAAACAGTATACTCTGCAGCTATTTTGTCTAAGTCCCCATCTCCATCCAGATTCATGTTGTCTTTGTCTCCAGCAGTAGTCATTTTTCTCAAGAAGGCTCGGTTCCTTCTAGCTATTGTCTCAGGATCTGCAGGTAATCTCTCTTCGCTCGTATTGCCTTGTGAGCGTGTTTTCATAAACCTGAAACACTAGCAAAAGGATCAAAACGCAACTGCTGAACAAATAAAAATAAACAGAAAATAAGTCACTCACTACTAACTACTAAGCTATCTACAAGTCCTATTCAAAAAGCATACAACGCCATCCCCGGCAACGGCGCCATTGACTTGAAGCGACTATACTAGCTTCTACTAGTAGCTACCCCGCAAGAGTACGGGTTCACTGTAGTATGGGCAAGTATAGGGACCAAGTATTATCGAACCCAAGGGATGGTATATATGCGAATAGATCCCTGAAGATCTACGCGTCGTAGTTAATATGAGTGTAATGTTTTTGGATTTTTGAAAGATTAATTAAAAGACTAAAGTAAACTAATTAAACTAAAGAACGTAAGAAACGAATTAACTAAGGTTGTTTTCTAATGGGAGATGGTGATGCTTAGGATAGGAATCCCTACGTATACTAACGGAGCAGGTACATAATCAAAGTAATCGTGACAAACAAGAATTAACCTAAGTAAAAGATCGTAGAATGAAAGCTCAAGATTTCTTACCCTAATACTTTATCCTAGCAATCGACTTCACTAATCCACTAACAAGTTAATGAATTGTGCTTAATTAATGAGACCCTAATTTAACTAAGGTGATGCGGTCGTCCTCCTTCGCTAAACCGGTACATGAATTAACCTTTTCTAAACCCTCTCGTTAAGACTACTAATTGTTATTGAGTGATGCGGTCGTCCTCTCTCTAACACTTTCGTACGAAATTCAAAGGTAGAGTTAAGATTAATTATATGAATTCATTAATTAAGAGAATTAAAACTAACGTCACCAATTACCTTAATTACGTACCCACATCCTACTTCTACGAGTTCATCCTAACCTAAGCACGCAAGGGTTTTAGCCGGACATGGTTTTAACATAAATAAAAGCAACAGAAGAAACAACGAACATAAACATGATGAATTGAACGAAGAAAATAAGAAACATGAACTGGAGTTTAAAAAGAAAATAAATACGAAGAACTGAAATTGAATTAACTAAAACGAAGTTTAAAACGTTTAAAGTAATCAAGCTAATGAAAAGAAACTAAGAAACGAAAAGAAAACTAAGAATTCGTATGAAAAACCTCAACAACGTAAAAGTAAAGCTTGCTCGTTCTTCTCCTCTTCCTCTCTCTAAAAATTAAGTCTAAAGTGATTTCTAAAGTTGGGGATCCTTCAAAACGTGTTTGGAAGAGGTATATATAGGCACCGGGTCGAAACGGGAGTTAATGGGCCGAAAATACGCATCCGGAGGCGAAAATACGTGCGCGCTCGAGCAAAACGCTCGAGCGGTGGCGCTCGAGTGATTCGCTCGAGCGCCAAAACTGTTCTGTAAGTTTTTGGCCGCTCGAGTGATTCGCTCGAGCGCCGGCGCTCGAGCAAATCGCTCGAGCGCTGGCTGCTGTGCACTCGTTCGTAAAATCTTCATATCTCCTCAACCGGGAGTCCGTTTTGGCCGATTCAAAGTCCTACGAACTCCTCTTTTCGCCCTCTATCCATCTATGAAAACCAAAGAGACAAATTAATAATTTTATAAAAATGATACTCATTTGACTCCAAGCACTCATCGAAAACACTCAAAACATGAGTAAATCGGGCACCAAAACATAACAATTTCACGCCTAATCAGGCTCCAGGAGAGCTTGACTTCTCCCTCTCACTTAATTCAGGAAGTTTCTTAGCAGGAGACTTCTTTACTCCCCTCCTAAGTCTCTTCAGGGGCCTCTTTCCCTGAGCGCCCTCCTTACTGACGTCATCATCAGTTCCCTCAGCCTCAGTCCCGGCCTTCTTGGGATCTGACTCAGTCCCTGACTTCGTGCTCTTCCCTGACAGCACGATTTTCACCCTCCTCTCCTTCTTCTCAGCCACGCCCACCTCAGGTTGCTCCACCTCTTCAGCAACAGCCTTCTCAGCCTCCTTACTCCTCTCAAGGAGCTCATCCACCTTTTCAATGAGGCTGGTTGCCACTCTCTTGGCCGTCCCAGCTGGCTTTCTGGCCTGACCCTTTGCTTTCGCATTGGGATCAGTCAGCCCTAGCACTGAATAGGTGTCACTCAGTGAGGAAAACATTACCTTCTTTGAGGAAAGGTTGTCTTTAAAGTCAAAAGTGTACCCATGGCACGCATGAGCAATCAGCATGGACAATCTTGTGCCAAATGGCAAGATGGCACTGACTGATATGTGCTTCTTCTCCTTGTCACGCGTGATCTTGTCCAATCCCGCCTGATGGAGTTGATCGAGGAAGAACTGCTCCCAGTTCGCTTCCACTCCATCAGCGATTGCTCCCATGAGCCTCAGCTTGGGCAGACTCAACTGCTCGTGAGAGCCAGTTGCTCCCATCACCATCTTGGACACCAAGTCCACCAGAGCCCTGTACTCCGGCTTCAGAGTGCTCTTGTTCTGACGGGCCCTGAACTCCGAAGACCCTGACTTGGTCCATTTCCCAAGGAATTCTCCCTCCGAGTTTTCCTTGTAAGTCCTGGGGTTGATGCCAGAGGATGGCAGCTTGAAGACTTCCCTCACCGCCTGCCTGAGATCGATGGTGACCACCTCCGAGTCGTAGAGAGGCTCTCCGTCGCTGTTCTTTTCCCCCGTCGGCTTTAGCGCAGTCACCTTGGTGAAGACTTCACCCTTCCGCAAGAACATGTTCAAATAAGCTTCCACCACTGTTCTTGGGAGCACAGAAGAGGGGCGGGTGGTGAAGTATGTTTCCAACCCGGCGTCGGAAATCCATTTAAAAACGGGTTTGATTTCCTCAACCGTTAGACAGATACCTTCCATGGAGATGACTTGCTCCATGTGTACCAGCTTCTTCTCAACAACATCGACGATCTTGTCGGTTGTCCAGTCGGAATCAAGGAATGCCATTGTGTTTTGAGAAAGAGGTTTTTAGAAATTCTGTGTTTGAGCAAGAGAAAACTCAGTGTGCAAATTGTGCATTGTGTTTGCGTAAAGACCTCAAATGACACCCTTGATTGATAAGACTAAGTCAGTTACTCAAACGTGGGGTTGAGATTGATTCCTGAATTCGAAAGGTTTTGAAATGAGAGGCCAGGATTAATCTCAGTTTTAATTAAAACCCCAAGTCAGTCACATTCCGTATAAAACGGACACGTATATGAAAAAGTAAATGTGGCATTAAATGCTCCGTGCGCGTGGGTTTAAATATAAAAAGGCGCGCTTTTAATGATAACGGAATGCATTTAATAAAGATTTTCAGGACGAATGACTCAGGGAGACGCTTGAGATTCACAAGGGTCAGGTTAGAACCCATACCTGTCAGGGAGACATTGTAGCACCCTGATACCTCGCTGAGTCGAGTCTGGCCTGAGTTCCCCCTAGAACCCTACACTGACTGCTCTCCCGGATCTAAGAGTCCCAATTCCACTGACAGTTCCATAAACCTTGCTTCAGCCAAGGGCTTAGTCAAGATGTCAGCTCTTTGCCTATCAGTGTGAATCTTTTCCATCCTAATATCTTTCTTTTCCACATGATCTCGAATGAAGTGGTGTCTAATATCCACATGCTTGCACCTTGTGTGAAGCACTGGGTTCTGAGTGATTGCTATTGCACTATTGTTATCACAATAGATTGGAACCTGATTAGCAAATACTTGGTAGTCCCTCAACTGTTGCCTCAACCATAGGATCTGAGCACAACAACTCCCTGCAGCCATATACTCAGCCTCAGTTGTGGATGTTGCCACTGAATTCTGCTTCTTACTAAACCACGAGATCAACTTACTTCCCAAAAACTGACATGTCCCTGAGGTTGATTTCCTATCAATCCTACAACCTCCATAATCTGCATCTGAATACCCTGTCAGTTCAAGGTTGTCATCTGAAGGATACCATAGTCCCATATTAACTGTCCTTTTCAAATACTTAAGTATCCTCTTAGCAGCCTCCAAATGACTTCTCTTGGGATCAGACTGATACCTAGCACACACACCAACTGCAAACGTAATGTCAGGCCTACTTGCAGTCAGGTACAGTAAAGAACCTATCAGCCCACGATACTCAGTCTGATTCACTGAAGTCCCTTCAGTGTCAGGATCCATCTTCCAATTTGTGTTCATTGGGATCCTGGCTGGATTGCTGTTCTGAACACCAAACTTATGAATCAAGTCTCTTGTATACTTGGCCTGATTAATAAATATACCTTGATCAGTCTGCTTGACCTGCAATCCTAAGAAGAAGTTCATCTCTCCCATCATTGACATCTCAAATTTACCAGTCATCAGTTTAGAGAATTTCTCACATAACTGCTGATTTGGTGATCCAAATATTATGTCATCCACATAAATTTGGACCAAGAGAATGTCATCACCTTCAGTGATCCTGAACAAGGTCCTATCCACTGTTCCCTTCTTGAACCCATGATCAGTCAGGAATTGAGAGAGGGTATCATACCAAGCTCTTGGTGCTTGCTTAAGTCCATAGAGTGCTTTCTTCAAATGGTATACTCTATCTCCAACCTCAAACCCGGGAGGTTGTTCAACATATACCTCTTCATTGAGTACACCATTCAAGAATGCACTCTTGACATCCATTTGATACACCTTGAACTTCTTATATATCGCATAGGCAAGGAACAACCTGATAGCTTCCAATCTAGCCACTGGAGCAAAAGTCTCATCATAGTCTATTCCTTCAGACTGACAATACCCTTTTGCAACCAGTCTAGCCTTGTTCCTTACCACAACACCATTCTCATCCTTCTTGTTCTTAAAGACCCACTTGGTACCAATCACACCTTGATGCCTAGATCTATCTACCAGTTCCCAAACCTGATTCCTTGTGAACTGATTCAACTCCTCTTGCATGGCAATGATCCAGTTCGAGTCAGTGAGAGCTTCTTCAATGTTCTGAGGCTCTTGCTCAGAGAGAAAGCAACAGAACAATGCACTCTCACCATGAAACCGTCTGGTCCTGACTCCCTCAGTTGGATCACCAATAATTTGATCAATGGGATGATCTTCTAACCATGTTCTTTTGCCAGGAGTTGTTCCTGAGGTACCTGCAATGTTAGTGTCTACAGGCTCATAAAATTCAGGAAATTGAACAGAAGGGGATGATCCTGAGTCTATGCCGAAGGGATTAACAAGCTCAATGTCAGGGACATTGATTCCCCCTTGATGAGGTGACTCAGGAGCCGTCTCAGCTGCAACAGCATCTTCATAGATGGTACTTACCTCAGGTTGAGCCTGTTCCTCTGTCTGAGGCTCAACAATCCCTGATGTGCTGGGTTTAGGAGTGGCACTTGGTTCATCATCCTGATCGTCATCATCATCCCATCTGGGGATTGGCACAGTCTCGATCTTGGGATCAGGTTGACTCTTCAAGCTCAGCCTTGTCACACTCCTCGTGACCTCCTCAGTGTCAGGATTCAGCACCTTTGCCCTAGACTCATTAGCAGATTCATCAAAGACAACATGAGGTGATTCTTCCACAACAAGGGTCCTACAATTGTAAACCCTGAAGGCTTTGCTAATTTCAGAATATCCCAAGAATATTCCTTCATCAGATTTGCTATCAAAGGCTTTCAACTGGGTCTTCCCATTGTTGAGGATGAAGCACTTACAACCAAACACATGAAAGTAAGAAATACGAGGTTTTCTTTTGTTCCATGTCTCATATGGGGTCTGAGCATGTTGCTTGTTCAGCATGGATCTGTTCTGAGTGTAGCATGCAGTGTTGATTGCCTCAGCCCAAAACTTCTTGGGCAATCCTGACTCAGCCAGCATGGTCCTTGCAGCTTCCTTCAGTGTCCGATTCCTCCTTTCAGCGACACCATTCTGTTGTGGGGTTCTAGCTGCAGAAGTCTCATGAGCTATACCAAGTTCATTACAAAAGTCAGAAATATATGAATTTATAAATTCAGTGCCCTTGTCAGATCTGATCTTTGTAATGGACTGATTTTTCTCATTGCTGAGTCTTCTGAGCAACTCTGGAAGCTTCACCTGTGTTTCCTTCTTATTTAACAAGAAAATGACCCAAGTATATCTAGAATAATCATCAATAACCACAAGGGTATATTTTCTACCATTCATACTCACAGGTGTTATGGGACCAAATAGATCCATGTGCAGGAGCTGAAGTATCCTGTCAGTGGAGTAGGAAGCCTTTTCTTTGAATGACGCTCTGACTTGCTTCCCTTCCTGACAAGCTTTGCACACGTGATCTTTGCTAAAAACTTCATTAGGTAGACCATCAACAAGTGACTGTCTAGAAATTTTGTTAAGAATCTTGAAGTTCAGGTGGCTTAATCTTTTATGCCATAACCAACTGAGCTCTAGAGAGCTTTTAGCAACAAGACAAGTATTAGGAATAGTGCTGCTCCAATCAGCGAGATAAACGTTACCTTTCCTTATACCTGATAGAAGCACTTGTGTTGATTTGTCCTTGACTGAACATTTATTCGATGAGAACTCAACACTGAACCCTTTGTCACAGAATTGACTTACTGACAGCAGGTTATGCTTCAGTCCTTCCACAAAGGACACATTTTCCACTCTGACTGTACCTATAATTAGAACACCAAAACCCTTAGTAACACCTTTTGAGTTATCACCAAAGGTTACCTGTGGACCATCTTTAGCCTGATATTCTTGGAGAAGACTCTTCATTCCAGTCATGTGCCTTGAGCAACCACTGTCTAGGTACCAAACAGCTTTGATTGAGTCTTCTCTCCTCTTAGTTTCCTGCAGTCTGGAGAAATCAACCATCAATTGATCAAGACAGATCTGAAGGTTCATTTCTCTAACTGACTCTGAGCTGAGCTCAGGATTTTGACCAGTGTAAGAAGCACAAACAGAATTTGATGTTACCTCAGGCTCATCCCTAGCCATTAGGCAGACATCATCGTACTCATCATCCGAGAAGAGTTCAGGTGACCTTTCAGTGGGGCCATCAGAGTCTGTTGCATCCTCAGCCACCATAGCCCTCCGATCAGCAGATCTTAGATCCCTCGTGGCTCTCCTTTCCTCTCTCTCCCTAGCACTCAGCTCCGGGCAATCGTACTGATAGTGACCAATCTTGTTACAGTTGTAACATGCTACCTGCTCACTTATTCTTTCTTTTCTCGGTTCAGGGTTCCTCCTTGAGTCAGGTTCCCTGGTTCTCGGTGAGCTTTCAGCCTTGGTTGGATATCTATCATCGCGAGTACGTCTCTGTTCGTCTCTTCTTTCAGGTTTTGGTTCAGAATATCTCCTTTCATCACCACGTTCTCTCCTCTGGTCAGTGTTTCTTCGCTCCTCATATCTCCTCGAGCTTTGGTGGGTTCCTTCAGGTTTCCTGTCACGTGAGTCCTGATAAAACTTTTTATAACGACCAAACCTGGAATTGAGCTTGTCAAATCGTCTGGCCATCAGGCTGTACTCCTCAGCGAGTTCTTCCCTGCTCATCTCCATCAGTGACTTTGATGAAGAATTTGATGAGGGCTCAACAGGTTCAGACCTGGCCTTGAACGCCACACTTTTCTCAGGAGTTTTCTCCTTCCCTTCCTCTTCTGACTGAACTTTCTTCTTTCTTTTGTTAAGATCAAATTCAAGCGCTTTTAGCTCTGAAAAAAGTAAAGCAGAAGTTATGTTACTCATATCCTGAGTGTTCTTAAGCATAATTACACTGTTGTCCCATCTCTCAGGAAGGGCATTCAGGATCTTTGAAGCAACATCTCTCCTTGGGACATCCTTGTCCAACATCACCAACTCATTCATCAACTTGATGAATCTAGACTCCATCTGATCTATGCTCTCATCAGGCAGCATCTCGAACGCTTCGAATTTCTGAATGGCAATATTCCTCTTGTTCTCCTTTATCTTTTCTGACCCTTCGCACATCCTGGTCAGCTCATCCCAAACCTCCTTTGCCGTCTTTAGGTTCATCAGCCTGGCTGACTCCTCGAAAGGCACCGTATGCAAGATGATGTTTCTGGCGACGTTGTCAAGCCCCACCATCTTGATTTCATCGTTGGTCATGTCTTTCCTCTCCTTAGGAACCTGCACGCCAATCGCAAGATCATCGTATCCCAGTCCTCTGACGTTAGGAATAGTGATCTTGATCGGTCCTTCCCTGAGCACACGCGGCATCTGGTCATGGATGGCATCTAGATGTGCCTCTAATCTGAACTTCCAATAGACAAAGTTAGATACAGAGAATTCAGGTAACGAAGCTTCAAGTCTCCTCGAAGTCATGATGATGATGCAAGTTTTGTGAAAAGCAAACTCAGATCTGTTCAGTGACCACCAACAGTTTCTCCTCTGAAACTATTAGTATTCAAAGTCAGTGGTCTTTCGAACCACTGCTCTGATACCACTTGTTGGTCCCGGTACAAGACTGAGGAATACGTGTATGGGGGGGGGGGAATACACGTATACCAATTTTCAAACTTAAAACTGACTGAGTCCCCTTCACTCAGAGTGGTAAAGAACTAGGAGCTGATAATACACCCACTGACTACACTTGGTGCGGGTCAGTTGGCTAACTATCAGTTCAAGTTCAGTGCGGAAATGTTTGAGCCCTGATAGTTTAAAGTCTTGTTTAGTTTGCTTTCTGAAAACTTGTTTTACTCAAAACTTAGAAGTGTTTAGTAGGGCAGTGTTCTTTTGAAGATCAGGTTGATTGATTCAGACCTGATAAACTTGAATGCAATGAATGAACAGGTAATATGGCAAGTATGCACAATGTCAAAGCAGTAAGAACACAAGGAGTTTAACGTGGTTCAGAGTCTCAAGCTCCTACGTCCACGGCCTGACTTAACAGGAAATCCACTAAAGGGATTCTTGTTTTTAACGTGCCAAGGTGCACCAAGACCAGTTACCTCACTGATCTATACAAACTCCTCTTACTATCACACTAACTGACTTACTCCCAACAAGCCTAACTTAGGGTTTTGGTTTCAGTTTGGATTCCAACTAAGTTGAGATTATCCTTACAAGGCAAAGCTATGCTAAGGATTGGATAATCTCTCTAAGCTTAAGATAATTCTAATTAGCTCTTGGAATACAGAATAACTCTCAGTTGCTAAGAAACACTTGGGAAATTTAGAAGGTTTCGAGTGTTTCTCTTAAAGGCTGAATGCTTTGATTGCTTGAGAGTTTGAGTAATTTCTGGCTTGGAAATTTCCCGTAACCTTGAATGGGTTCAAGGCCTTCTGTATTTATAGGTGGTTTGAAAAACTATCCGTTGGAGAGATAGCCTTCTAGCCATCTATGTAGAGGGGCTTCAAACGGACATATCTCTATGCAGCAGCCGCCTTTGCATGGATTTGGTATTTGCATTTAATGCACATTAAATGCTTGCCCGTTGAATATGCAGTCTGAATTCAGTCTATATGTCAGGTTCCGTACGTGCGTGTCCTCCTCGGATTGGTCCACGTCATCAGGTTGGTGAGAATGTCAGAACTTATTCCTGAGCTTCAGGCTTGTCTTATTAAGTTCATTTTGTCTTGAGCTCACCGGTCTTGTCCTGACGCTGAAATTCCTTTTGCATTGCTTGGCTCTACTCCAAGTCTTCCCATTTACTCAGTGACAACCTGTTCCCTTCAGGACTGAGTTAGTAATGACCTCAGGGTCATACTCTTCATCACTGACACTTACTCAGCCAGCTTAGAAGACTGCCATAAGTTCAGGATGGTGCTCTTCGTCTTCAGGCTCTGAGTCTTGATTGTCTCCAGTGAGTTCTCCTCTCACTGAGTACCTGTGAAGTGTAAAATGACTAAGTACTAATCCTAACCAAGACTAGCCTGATAAAGACAGATTAAGGCAATCATCTTTTCAGGGGCTTTGGGATCTAAATCAAAACTGACAATGTCCCAACAAGATGTTTTCACATCAGAATCCCATGGCTAATCAGTTCACCAAACATGACTCGGTCAAGTTGGAAATGGTGGAAGGAACGCCCGTGAGGGAGCACGTTCTCGAGATAATGGCATACCTTAACAAGTTGGAAGTACTTGGTGCGGATTTTGATTGATTTCATATACCATTCCCTACCGAGAAGCTTTGAGTAGTTTCATCTGAACTGTCAGATGAATGAACGGACAAGTCGTTTGCCCGAGCTCTTGCAAGCTTTAGTTTCGGTGGAGGTAATAATGGAGCACCAGTCTAGTGCTATGGTGGCTAATGGTTCGTCTACCTCTTTTGGTCCCAAGGAAGGAAAAAAGAGGAAGAGAACCAAAGGCCGGATCCAAGCAAATCCAATTGTTGCGAAAGGCAAATGCAAAGGCAAGCATCGAAGGGGAAGTGTTTTAGTTGCGGTGAGAGAGGACAATGGAGGTCTGCCTGTTCCAAGCCTAAAAGGCTAGGAAAGTTAGGTAATTCACACACCTTAGTCATCGAAACTTGTGAAGTGGCGTATGCTGTCTATTCGTGGATAGTGGATACGAGAGCTGCTGATCACATTTGTTTCATGGGTTTAAGCTAACCCGACGACTTAACGGAAGTGAGATCCCCATCACATTGGGCAATGCTACGAGAGTGGCAGCTGAAGCAGTGGGAGAAGTGCGCCTATCTTGTGAAGATAGAGTTATGGTCTTGAGAGACGTTCCTCATGTTCCTAGTTTAGAAAGAACTCAACCTTCAGTTTCTAAACTGTTTTGAATAGATACTCAGTTTCTTTTAATAAGGATGTTATTATTGCTTGAAACGATGAGTTTATCTGTTCCGGAACTTCAATGGATGATCTTTATACCATTATTTGGGCACACCACTTACAAAATTGAATCTAATAACACATCGATTATTTCGAGTAATAAAAGAAAGCGTTCTTCGGAGATGAACGAAACACTTCTATGGCATCTTAAACTAGGTCATATTAATCTAAAATGGATAGAGAGATTGGTGAAAGACGGATCCTTGGAATCATTCCAAGTCGAATCGTTTCCAACTTGTGAATCCTGTTTAGAGGGTAAAATGACCGAGAGGGCATTTGGAGCCAAGGGGAATAGAGTCACGGAAGTGTTAGAACTTGTTCATACCGATATGTGTGGTTCAATGACGATCATAGCAAGAAGGGGTATGAGTAAATTATCTTTTTCAATGATTACTCGAGATATGGATACATCTACCTTATGATGCATAGGGAAAGAAGTATCAAGTCTCTACGATTTGTTCGTGGAGGCGAATACCTTAGCAATGAATTCTTGAACTACCTATCGGAAGAAGGGATTGTATCCCTGTTGACCACATCGGGAACCCCTCAATATAACGGTGTGGTGGAACGAAGGAGCCAGACTCTTTTAGAAATAGTCAGATCCATGATGAGTTATTCGGATTTACCCAAGTCGTTTTGGGGTAACGCCTTGGAAACAATGACTTATATTCTAAACTTGGTGCCATCCAAATCGGTTCCTAAAACCCCAATGGAATTGTGGACCGGGGCGCAAGCCCAGTCTAAGACACTTGCAGATTTGGGGTTGTCCGGCATACGTGCTAGACAAGGAAGCCGGTAAATTCGATCCATGTTCGGAATTAAGGTTGTTTATAGGATATCCCATGGGAACGAAAGGGTGTATGTTCTATAGTCTCAAGGATTGAAAGACCGTGATTAGTTCGCACTTTAAATTCTTGGAGGAAAACTATATGAACAAAAGAAAGCCCAGAAGTGAGATTACCTTAGACGAGTTAAGAGGGCAAACTCCTATACCAAGTATACAAGATGATATACCACACCTCATACCTTCACAACCGGAACCCCGTCGTAGTGGGAGGATTGCAAGGCAACCCGAGAGATTCATGGGAATTAGAGAATCTTCGGATTTGATTCCCGGCGATGAATCAGACCCATGAACGTACGACGAGGCAATCCAAGACAAAGACGCGGAAGTGTGGCAAACCGCAATGGAAACCGAGGTGGGTTCGATGGATTATGATCAAGTGTGGGAGTTGGTTGATCCACCTAATGGGGTAGAGCCCATTGGATGCAAGTAGGTGTACAAGAGGAAAAGAGGACCGGACGGAAGGGTAGAGACCTTCAAAGCAAGGCTTGTGGCCTGTGGCCTGTAGCTATGCTTAAGTCCATCCGTATTCTCTTGTCGATCGCTGCGCACTTAGATTACGAAATCTGGCAAATGGATGTCAAGACAGCTTTCCTTAACGGAAGTCTTGATGGGATCTATATGCAACAACCCAAAGGTTTCGTTGAAAAAGGCCAAGAGCACCTCGTATGCAAGCTTAAGAGATCCATTTTATGGACTTAAGCAAGCGTCGCATACTTGGAACCAGTGTTTTGATCAAGTTATTAAGTCTTATGGGTTTGTGATCAAAACAAGTTCGAAAGTTGTGTGTATAAAAGGTGTGACGGAACTGCGGTGGTATTCTTAGTATTATACGTAGACGATATTCTGCTCATTGGAAACAATGTAAAGGTATTTTCAGACGTAAGGGTATGGCTGTCAAATCAGTTTGATATGAAGGACTTAGGGAAAGCCGGTCACATCCTTGGGATCAAGTTCACTCGAGATCCAAGAGGAGGATGTTGGGTTTATCGCAAGTTTCATACAAAGCCACTGTTTTGAAGCATTTCAGCATGCAAGATTCCAACAAAAGGTTTTGTACCTTTTAGGCACGGAATCCATCTATCTAAAGAAATATGCCCTAAGACGCAAGTGGAGATAGATGACATGAAAGACGTTCTGTACGTTTCGGACGTAGGAAGCCTTATGTATGCAATGTTGTGTACGAGACCGGATATCTGCTTTGTCGTGGGCATGATGGCAAGATATCAAAGTAACCCCGGGAAAGCACATTAGATTGCAATTAAATGCGTTCTTTAGTTTCTGAAAAGAACTTAGTATGGAATGCTGATTTAACAATCAGACAATCTAATTCCCATGGGATACACAGACTCAAATTTCCAATCAGACATAGACTCCAAAATACCTACCTCGGGTAGTGTGTTTTGCATGGGAGAAGGAGCCATGACATGGAGAAGCGATTTGAAGAAATGCATCGCAGATTCGACCATGGAAACCGAATAAGTAGTTGCTTGTGAAGTAGCGAAAGAAGCGGTTTGGCTCAAGTACTTCTTAGTGGACTTGGACGTTGTTCCGAATTTGCCCGACAAGATAACTGTCTTTTGTGACAATGCCGGAGCAGTTGCAAATTCAAAGGAACCGAGAGCCCACAAGGCCAGCAAACACATAGAAAGAAAATACCATCTGATACGAGAAATCGTTAAGAGAGGAGATATAGAGGTGGCAAAGATAGCGTCGGGTGACAACCTAGCTGATCCATTCACAAAGGGTCTGCCTCAGAGTACATTCGAGAGACATCTGGATGGAATGGGAGTCAAGACGATTGCCAATCTGCTTTAAGTATAAGTGGGAGGAATTATTAGGTTAGTGTAGGTTGACATGAGATGTCACGGAGAGCTACTACACTAAGACATGTGTGATGTATACTAAAAGCAGACTTTAAGTATAAGTGGGAGATTGTTGGAGTTATACGTGAAAGTATGCTTTTACTTTGTATAACTCGTGTATCAAACACTCGTTTTATGAGAATAATTCTTTTATCGCATTTGCTTTAGTTATGATTGAATGTTGAATTTCTATTGCAAACCGTTCAATATATAGTACGTGTTACATGGTAGTTAATGTGGTGATACCCGATCACGGAAGACGACATTAACAGTTTACTTGTAACTAAACGTACATTTTCACGACCTGGGTGGAATTGAACAAACCGCCGTGAAAGGTCGATGTGTAAGGCTCAGATTGGTCTGTCTTGACTAAGAGATTGCACTAGCACATTTAGTATGTGTTGAAGAGGTCCTACAGCGAGGACAAATTCTTCTGTTCTGAAAGGTGAAGAATTAGACCTCAGTGGTTGTTGATTTCTTAATCTCCGTCACTTAAATAGGACCGTGTGTGCTTAATAGTTACTGCTTTGATTCATGTTGGGTGAGAATCATTGCGACTTCGAACTTTGTATCTTGGGCAGTAATATTAATCATACGACGATTGCTAAGATTTAATACGGAGAAACGCGTGCGAGTACGGCTCGTGTGATTAGTTCCCTTGGTGGGCCCAGAAGTTTTATTGTACCAAATCTTGCAAGTGAAGAATTAGTTTCTTCGGTACGAATAATAATGTTGAGCTGTCTTTACTCCAAGGTGAAAGATGTTAATTAATTTGGAGCTATTCGGAAGCTTGATTAATTAATGGACTTGATAATCTTAAACGCGGGAAATAATAACCGGGAGCCCATATTATCGTAATATGGATTAAGATGGATAGTGCAATATTAATTTATTAGTGGTAATAATTAATATTAATGGGCTGAATTATATTGGGGCTCAATATTGAAATTCAGAAGTCCATTAGGAGGTCCAATCTTAATTCTCCTTAAGGCCCCTCAAGTAGCCCATTAAGTAGCCCAATAATGATAAGGTGATTAAAATAAAAAGAAAATAATTTTGCTGATTTTTCCTTTATTTTTTTCGAAAATTTGGTTATTGGAGGAGAATAGATTTTGTTGATTTTCTTGGAAAGATATTATGGAGGATAAGTATTCTTTAAATACAAGATTATCTCATATATTCAAGAAGATCCAAATCTTGGATTCTTCTTCATAGAATTTTCGAAAATTAGCCCCCTAAATATGTAGGGTGAGATTTTTGTGGAATATTTTATTTTGGAGAAAAGAATATATGAGATATATTCAAGATTTCTTAGAGACTAAGAAAAGATTTTTTCCAAGCCCAAATATCACAAAAATTTCGGCCCTTACATATTATAAATAGGGGATGATTATTTCATCCCCAAGTACATAATTCCATGTGTTGGAAAAATCAAGAAGCATAGATATTTTTCTTTTTCCTTAGTTATTAAATTACTTGAAAGCGTCTCCCACCGGCGATCAAGTGAGGTGAAAAGGGAAATACTTGAGAAGGCTTTGGGTTGATAGAGCGAGATTACAAGTGTCCCGTATATCCAAAGGCCATTACTACGAGAGGTATGTTAATCGCATATTTACTTGTTTAATTCCGCCTAGTTAAATATGTGAAATTAATTTAACATGCATGATGATAATTAGTTGTTGGAATTATTATTTGAATTAATTAGGATTAATTCATGCTAGTAATAATTGTATTTAAATTCATATTTAAATTTCATCCCGAATAGATTCCGGGCACCCATATTTTCCCAACAATTACCTTAGAAGAATTGAGAGGTCAAACCTCGATGCCAAGTATACAAGATGATGTACCACACGTCACATCTTCACAACCGGAACCCCGTCGTAGTGGGAGGATTGCAAGGCAACCCAAGAGATTCATGGGAATTGGAGAATCTTTGGATTTGATTCTCGGCGATGAATCAGACCCATGGACGTACGACGAGGCAATCCAAGACAAAGACGCGGAGGCGTGGCAAACCGCAATGGAAACCGAGATGGGTTCGATGGATCATAATCAAGTGTGGGAGTTGGTCGAACCACCCAATGGGGTAGAACCCATTGGATGCAAGTGGGTGTACAAGAGGAAAAGAGGACCGGACGGAAGGGTTGAGACCTTCAAAACGAGGCTTGTGGCCAAAGGGTATACTCAGAAAGAAGGGATCGATTATGAGGAGACCTTTTTGCCTGTAGCTATGCTTAAGTCCATCCGTATTCTCTTGTCGATCGATGCGCACCTAGATTACGAGATCTGGCAAATGGATGTCAAGACGGCTTTCCTTAAGGGAAGTCTTGACGGGATAGATATCTATATGCAACAGCCCAAAGGTTTTATTGAAAAAGGCCAAGAACACCTCGTTTGCAAGCTTAAGAGATCCATTTATGGACTTAAGCAAGCATCGCGTACTTGGAACCAGTGTTTTGATCAAGTGATTAAGTCTTATGGGTTTGATCAAAACGAGTTCGAAAGTTTTGTGTATAAGAAGCGTGACGGAACTGCGGTGGTATTCTTAGTATTATACGTAGACGATATTCTGCTCATTGGAAACAATGTAAAGGTATTGTCAGACGTAAAGGTATGGCTGTCAAAACAATTTGATATGAAGGACTTAGGGGAAGCCGGTCACATCCTTGGGATCAAGATCACTCGCGATCGCAAGAAGAGGATGTTGGGCTTATCGCAAGCTTCATACATTGACACTGTTTTGAAGCGTTTCAGCATGCAAGATTCTAAGAAAGGTTTTGTACCTTTTAGACACGGAATCCATCTATCGAAAGAAATGAGCCCTAAGACGCAAGCGGAGATAGATGACATGAAAGGTGTTCCGTACGCTTCAGTCGTAGGAAGCCTTATGTATGCAATGCTATGTACGAGACCGGATATCTGCTTTGCCGTGGGCATGGTGGCAAGGTATCAAAGTAATCCCGGGAAAGACCATTGGACTGCCGTAAAGTGCATCTTGAGGTATCTGAAAAGAACTCGTGAGCGGATGCTGATTTACCAGTCAGATAGTCTTGTTCCCGTGGGATACACGGACTCGGATTTCCAATCAGACATAGACTCAAGAAAGTCAACCTCGGGTAGTGTGTTTTGCATGGGAGGAGGAGCCATTTCATGGAGAAGCGTTAAGCAGAAATGCATCGCCAATTCGACCATGGAAGCCGAGTATGTAGCTGCTTGTGAAGCAGTGAAAGAGGCAGTTTGGCTCAAGAACTTCTTAGTGGACTTGGACGTTGTTCCGAATTTGCCCGACAAGATAACTGTCTTTTGTGACAATGCCGGAGCAGTTGCAAATTCAAAGGAACCGAGAGCCCACAAGGCCAGCAAACACATAGAAAGAAAATACCATCTTATACGAGAAATCGTTAATAGAGGAAAATATAGAGGTGGCAAAGATAGCGTCGGGTGACAACCTAGCTGATCCATTCACAAAGGGTCTGCCTCAGAGTACATTCGAGAGACATGTGGATGGAATGGGAGTCAAGACTATTGCCAATCTGCTTTAAGTATAAGTGGGAGGAATTATAAGGTTAGTGTAGGTTGACATGAGATGTCACGTAGAGCTACTACACTAAGACTTGCATGATGTATACTAAAAAGCAGACTTTAAGTATAAGTGGGAGATTGTTAGAGTTATATGTGAAAGTATGCTTTTACTTTGTATAACTCGTGTATCAAACACTTGTTTATGAGAATAATTCTTTTATCACATTTGCTTTAGATATGATTGAATGTTGAATATTTATTGCAAACCGTTCAATATATGGTACATGTTACATTGTAGTTAATGTGGTGATACCCGATCACGGAAGACAACATTAACAGTTTATATGTAACTAAACGTACATGTTCACGACCTAGGTGGAATTGAATAATCCGCCGTGAAAGGTCGATGTGTAAGGCTCAGATTGGTCTGTCTTGACTAAGAGATTGCACTAGCACATTTAGTATGTGTTGAAGGACCTACAGCGAGGATAAATTCTTCTGTTCTGAAATGTGAAGAATTAGACCTCAGTGGTTGTTGATTTCTTAATCTCCGTCACTTAAATAGGACCGTGTGTGCTTAATGGTTACTGCTTTGATTCATGTTGGGTGAGAATCATTGTGACTTCGAACTTTGTGTCTTGGGCAGTAATATTAATCATACGACGGTTGCTAAGATTTAATACGGAGAAACGCGTGCGAGTACGGCTCGTGTGATTAGTCCCCTTGGTGGGCTCAGAAGTTTTATTGTACCAAATCTTGCAAGTGAAGAATTAGTTTCTTCGGTACGAATAATAATGTTGAGCTGTCTTTACTCCAAGGTGAAATATATTAATTAATTTAGAGCTATTCAGAAGCTTAATTAATTAATGGACTTGATAATCTTAAACGCGGGAAATAATAACCGGGAGCCCATATTATCGTAATATGGATTAAGATGGATAGTGCAATATTAATTTATTAGTGGTAATAATTAATATTAATGGATTGAATTATATTGGGGCTCAATATTGAAATTCAGAAGTCCATTAGGAGGTCCAATCTTAATTCTCCTTAAAGGCCCCTCAAGTAGCCCATTAAGTAGCCCAATAATGATAAGGTGATTAAAATAAAAAGAAAATATATTGCTGATTTTCCATGTAATTTTCAAAAATTTGAAATCAAGAAGAAAGAAGATTTTGTTGATTTTCTTGGAAAGATATTATGGAAGACATGTATTCTTGGAATACAAGAATATCTCATATATTCAAGAAGATCCAAATCTTTGGATTTTCTCTTGTGATTTTCGAAAATATCAAGCCTTAATAGGAGAGTGAGATTTTTGTGGAATATTTTATTGTGGAGAAAAGAATATATGAGATATATTCAAAATTTCTTAGAGGCTAAGAAAAGATTTTCTCCAAGCCCAAATAAGCCTAAAAAATTCGGCCACTTCATTATTATAAATAGGGGATGATTATTTCATCCCCAAGTACATAATTCCATGTGTTGGAAAAATCAAGAGCATAAATATTTTTCTTTTTCCTTAGTTATTTAAATTACTTGAAAGCATCTCCCACCAGTGATCAAGTAAGGCGAAAGGGAAATACTTGAGAAGGTTTTTGGGTTGATAAAGCGAGATCGTGATTGTCCCGTTTATTCAAAGGCCAAGTCTACAAGAGGTACGTAAGTCACATAAATTCTTGTTTATTCCGCCTAGATTTTATGTGAATTAATTCAACGTGCATGATGATAAATTAGTTGTTGGAATTATTATTTGAATTAATTAGGATTAATTCATGCTAGTAATAATTGTATTTAAATTCGTATTTAAATTTCATCCCGAATAGTTCCCGGGCACCCCTATTTTCCCAACAAAGTGTTCTTGGTGTTCTTGGTGTTCTTCATCATAAAAATTAAGAGAATTTAATTTGAAATGCCTCAATCCAAAGAAACACAAGGTTCGCGCTTATCAAGGAGAGCATCTCCTACCCGAGCTTCGTCGGCTGACCACCAGGATCGTAATCCCAGGCATGCGAACAGATCACAGCACGCTGCTATAACTCATAATCTCCCGCCCGAAATGGAGGCCCTAGCGAACAACCCTAACGAACTGGCCAAGACCATTGCTGCTCTCCAAGCTCTATAGAGACAGCAAGAACAAAATAGGCCTTCACAAGCAAGGCCTAAGGATAGACCCCTGGAGGTTGTTAGGGCCAGATCAGTTAGGGGCGAACAACACGAAGTAAACAGTGCCCAGGTCAGGCGGGATAAGGGCAAAGCCAAGATGGTCGAGCCAAGAGAGGGCCAGGCTGAATCTGCTCGTGGGCGAACAACAATTTCGAGCCATGGAAGAACTCGTTCCAGTGCTCAGGACAGGCTTGGCCAACCCCAGCAACAGGAGAAAGTTGTTCGCCAGGAAGTAGAGCATGGGCGAGCAACATTTGAACAGCCTCGCCCATCAGTTCATGAAAGACTTTCCCAGTCTGCCTTCAGGCGTCTAGGGCCAAATGCGGTGAGCAACCCTAGAAAGCAACTCCATGACATGCCCACCCCAAGTGAGGGACTGCGACGAGCAGAAAGGTTTGTACCTTTGCTCGCCGAACAGCCTCCGAGCCAGGGGGCATCTTTGGATGAGCTATCAAGCCTGAGGAGGGCAGTAGAGAGCATGCAGGGACAATTGGACCAACAAAGAGGAGTGGGGACGACCAGCTTACCATCCTCACCATTATCATCCCTCATTCTGAAAGCCCCGATTCAGAAGAAAGTCCAATTTCCAGCAAGTATCCAATACGATGGCCTTGCTGATCCCAGGGTTCATTTAACAAAGTACTCAGATTATATGGTCTCGGTGGGAGCCAGCGATGCCACCCAATGCCGAAACTTCTCATTAACTTTGGGGGACCGGGTGCATAAGTGGTTTTCGGCACTGCCACCAGCATCTATCCACTCGTTCATTCAACTAAGCCGAGAGTTCCTTTCCCATTTCTCAATGGCGGGATCATATTTGTCCCAAAAGCACCGATTGTCAGACCTAAAACAAAATGACAACGAGTCAGATTGGGCATTCATGGAAAGGTTCGACAAGGTGCTGTTTGAAGGTGAACCCGTCAGCGAGGACACAAAAATTGTTTCCGTTATGGCCGGGTTGAAAAAAGGATCAAAGCTATGGAAAGAGGTACGTCTGAAGTGCCCAAGAAGTTATGCCGAATTCAGAAATCAAGCCAGCATATTCGTGTCCATGCATGAGGCTTTGCAATCAAACTTGAGGGAGAACAAAACTGATCCCAAGGAGAACAGCAAGAAACCTGGCGGAACAGGCTACTGAGTCCCGAAGAACATGAAGGCATTCAATGAAGGGACCGAGCTTAAGGAAAAGTTGAACCAGGTGCTAACAGTGTCAGTTGATACTGTTTATGAAAATGTGAAAGAAAAAGAGTTGCTCTCCCCTCCGCGGAAAATCCGTCAAGACACCGGCAAACTCAACCCCAATAAGTATTGTGCCTACCATCAAAGCGTGGGGCATTTTACGAGCGAGTGTAGAGATTTGCTCAAGCAGCTTTGGCGGTTCTACGAGGAGGGGAAGCTCTCCGACTTTGTTAAGAGACAACCTGGAAAGAGAGTCCGGGAGAACAACTCTGAGGATGAGGATGATCAACCTCAGAAGAACAATAAACCAGGACGACCAGTTCCTACCATTCCTGCTCGTACATTGGAGGACTTATACATGATGGAACCCGCAGGCCCCGCAGGAGGGTGTTCTGATGGACGACCGCCAATCTCCAACCGAAAGAGCTTACGAGCGATCGATCAAGTCCAAGAAATAGGGGTTAAACCGTCTATCATGCAGACAGCAGAATTGACCTTCACCAAAAAAGACTTGGAAGGAATATTAACTCCGCACAGCGATTCGCTCATAATCTGCGCAAAGATTATGGGAACACGAGTCCACAGATTGTTGGTGGACACTGGAGCCTACACCAACATCCTATTCAAAAAGACGCTCGATCACCTTGGAGATTATTCGGGCTATATCCGGGATTCAACTCACAGAATTGTAGGCTTCGGGAATGCTGTAACAGTCCCATTGGGAATAGTTACTTTGGAAGTACAACTTATAACGGCCAACGAACCCGAGAAAAATATTACAAGAATGGTTGACTTCTTGGTTGTAGACCAGGATTCAACTTACAACGGGTTTCTTGGTCGACCCTTTTTAAATGAATTCAAAGCTGCATGTTCCACTTATCACTATTGTTTGAAATTCCCAACAGCAAGTGGAGCAAGCACTATCAAAGGAGACCAAAGGAAAGCTCGGGAATGTCTCTTACAGCTGCAAGCTAAACACGCTCAAGTATCCATGATGGAAGCCACCACAAGCTACCCCGTCGATGAACCATCAATACTGGAAAACATGATAGACACGGATGACCACATGGATACAGACGAACAACACTTGGACGAGCAAGTGTTGGACGAACAACTTGTTACCACCCACGAAGGACATCCATCTGACGAACAACAAACGGGTGGTGACGAGCAACATTTAATTGGTGACTTGGAGGGCCAGGTGTTGACTAATAACAACGAGTCAGAGCTAGCAGACGATCTAGAGCCCCGCCTGGGAGCATAGCCCATGAGCATCGAAAATGATGTCAACCCTGAGGAACCAATACTTGATCCCCGTTGGAAAGGACAAAAACGACGAGCAACTCCGGTTGAAGAACTTGAGGCGTTCAAAATCAATCCTGAAAACGAGGATCTAAAGTTATATATAGGATCTGAGCTCCCTGAGCCACACAGATCCCGTATGAAAGAGTTCCTTAGCAAGAATCTAGATGTTTTTGCATGGTCTCATGCAGACATGGTGGGGATAGATCCGAGGCATGCTTACCATAAGCTCAACATCAATCAAGCAAAAAGGCATGTCCATAAAAAAACAAAGAAAATATGGCCCAGATAAGTATCAGGCTTTGAATGAAGAAGTAAAGAAGTTGTTAGACAACGACTTGATCCGGCAGGCACTTTGTCCACAATGGGTAGCAAATCCCGTCCTTGTGAGGAAACTAAATGGAATCTGGAGGCTATGCATAGATTTTACTGATCTGAATGCAGCATGCCCGAAGGACAACTTTCCTCTTCCTCATATTGATTAATTGGTGGATAGTACTGCAGGTCATGAAATGCTAACGTTCATGGATGCCTTCGTCGGGTACCACCAAATCCCAATGCATCCGGATGATCAAGAAAATACAGCATTTTACACGAACAAAAACTTGCTGTGTTGGAAAAGAATGTCATTCGGCCTCATCAACGCCGGAGCAACATACCAGAGATTGGTGAACAAGATGTTCGATAAACAAATCGACGATATGGTAGAAGTCTATGTAGACGATATCGTAGTCAAAAGCCCCCGAAAGGAAGATCATCTTCAGCATTTGACCCAGGTATTCGATATTCTTCGACATTACAATATGAAGCTGAACCCGAAGAAAAAAAGTTTCGGAGTCCATTCCGGAAAGTTCCTGGGCCATCTTGTTAGTCAACGAGGGATTGAAGCCAATCCAATAAAAGTCAAAGTTGTCGTGGACATGCAACCACCGCGTTCAATAAAAGAAGTGCAAAGGCTCACGGGATGCCTAGCAGCATTGAATCGATTCATATCCAGATCAGGGGACAAATACCGTCCATTCTTTGAAGCCATCAAGAAAGGACAGTTCACATGGACTAACAACTGTCAAAAGGCGTTCGACCAACTTAAAGACTACCTGGGAGATGTTAAAATCCTATCAAAACCCGTCCCAGGAGAAAAGTTATACTTGTACTTGCAGCATCAGAAGTGGCAATCAGCTCTGTTCTGGTACGGGAAGACGACAAATTCCACCAACCAATCTACTACGTCAGCCAAGCTTTGCATGAGGGGGAGATCAAATACTCCCCAACCCAAAAACTGGCGTACGCACTTGTCATGAGTGTGAGGAAGTTACGACCATACTTCTTTGATCATCAAGTTGAAGTGCTAACAACTTTCCCACTCAGACAAATTCTCCATCGCCCCGACACAGCTGGTCGCCTATTAAAATGGTCACTGGAGATTAGCCAGTTTGGGGTAACCTATGCTCCTCGAACAGCGATCAAAGGGCAAGCGTTAGCCGACTTTATAGTCGAACTAACCTTCCCATCAGATCCGACGAGAGGACTTGATCACCCTTGGCACTTTATGTTGACGGATCTTCAACAAACATAGCCTCGGGGGCAGGGGTGGTTCTGATCAGTCCGGACAGACAAGTATTCACCTCAGCAATCAGATTTGGTTTCATGGCAACCAACAACGAAGCTGAGTATGAAGCTCTCATTGCTGGTCTCCACCTATCTCTTGCAGTAGGTGTTAGACGCCTACAAATATTTGGCGATTCTCAATTGATTGTAAACCAAGTCCGAGGTGAATACGAGGCGAAAGACGATCACATGATCGAGTATCAGCGAATTGTTGCTTACCTGATGTCCTTGTTAGAACAAG
Organism: Ballota nigra; assembly: GCA_947034835.1. Classification (NCBI taxonomy): domain Eukaryota; kingdom Viridiplantae; phylum Streptophyta; class Magnoliopsida; order Lamiales; family Lamiaceae; genus Ballota; species Ballota nigra. Next base: position 36,630,503 of record OX344725.1, read on the forward strand.
TCTTCATTGAACAAATTCCAAGGACAAGCAACACGCAAGCAGATGCGTTGGCCCGACTAGCAACAAGCGAAGGACCTGCGGAGTTGACAGACATTATAATTACAAAGATGAATGATCCATCAACAAGAAGTTATAATGTCAACCAACTTGACGAACAAGCAAGCGAAGAAGAAGACTGGAGAACAAGTATAGTCAAATACTTGAAAAGTGGGGAAAAACCAAACAACCCTTTTGAAGCTGCCAAGCTAACAAAGCAAGCCGCCAGATACACTCTGGTGGGCGAGCAGCTTTACAAAAGGGGAATATCAATCCCACTTCTCAAATGTTTGCCTAGGGGGCAAGGACGAGCAATACTCGAAGAAATACACGCCAGAGTATGTGGAAATCACACTGGGGGGCAAGCCTCGGCGTACAAAACTATCAGACAAGGCTATTATTGGCCAACTTTACGTCAAGACGCAATCAAGAAAGCAAAAATATGCCATCAATGCCAAATTTTTGCCCCAAACATTCATACCTCGGCCCAACAACTCGTATCAGTTTATAGCCCGTGGCCATTTGCAAGATGGGAGATGGACATTACTGGTCCCTTCCCAGCATGAGTTGGAAATGTTCGATTTGCCATCGTGGTAGTCGACTATTATACGAAATGGGCGGAAGCAGAGGCCATGGTAAAGATCACGCAGCAGAAAATGATCAACTTCATTTGGAAGAACATTGTATGTCGTTTTGGAGTTCCACAAACCATCGTGACGGACAATGGTCCGCAGTTTGATGGAAAAGAGTTGAGAGATTTCTGTATAAAGTGGGGAATCAAAAAACATTACTCTACGCCCTATCATCCCCAGTCGAATGGACAAGTCGAAGCCGTGAACAAGATAAGCAAGCATACAATAAAAGTACGGCTAGCGGAGAGCAAAAGCAGTTGGTCTGAAGAACTTCCGGAAGTGCTGTGGGCATATAGAGTTTCTCCCAGGTCCAGCACCGGAGAAACACCTTTTGCAATGGCTTTCGGAACAGAAGCTGTAATACCAATCGAGTTAAAGACCAACACATTCAGAATGACCAACTTTGATGAGCAGGCAAACAACTCTGTTCTGGCTACTGAGATGAATTTGCTCGAAGAAAAAAGATTAAGTGTCGAGCTAAAAAATGCTACCTACAAGCAGCGAGCAGAACGATATTACAATTCCCATGTTAAAATCAGGGAATTCAGAGTTGGAGATTTGGTTCTAAGAAAGTTGCTCGCCCAACCTCCAGGTGTATTGGGACCAACTTGGGAGGGCCCGTATCGTATAACGGAAAAATTCGTTAATGGTGTATACGATATCGAAGATATGGAAGGCAAGCCGGCCCAATACTCCTGGAATGTTGTACATCTGAAGAAGTACTATCAATGAGGCGAACAAGTTCTTGATTGGGCGAACAAATGTCTTGGGGGGCCAGTGAACCAAGTGAGGCAAACCAAAAACTTGCCTAATTTTTTGAAAATTTTGCTAAGTATAGGATGAAAATTTGTTCGGCACATTGTATAGTCTAATGCTCCTTCATCTTTTTTAATTTTAGACAAAGTTGCTCGGCAAAAATATTATAAGCGAGCATGTTTTTAGTTAGTGTTCAAAGTTGTTCGTTAGGTTGTATATGTTAGTGACGAGCAGTCTTACAACACTTGTAAATTTTTTACATTATGATACATAGTTGTTCGTTAAAAGAAAAGTCCAAAAGCTCGAGGTACAAGTTCATTCTGAGGACCAAAGCCAATTAAAGGTTGTTCGTTTTTTAAGATGAGCAGAACCTAAGGCTAAACCCAAATTCTATTAAGGCAAAGTTCAAATCGAACAAAGCCCAAAATTATATGTTATAATTGCAAAAGCATTAATAAAAATATAAAGGCAATTAACATATAAAGAAAATGAGCGAACAAAAGAAAGACATTCATTAAGTCAAAAAGGCTTTGAAGCCTAAAAAATAGTACAAGTCAGGTACTACAAAAGACGAACAGCTATTACAAAAGGAAGACTAAAAAAATCTAAGTCCTAAAACTATTACTGCTCGGCGGGAGGAAGATCTTGAGTCTGGTCGGCGGGAGGATCAACAATCATGTCCCTAGCCATGTCCTCAGCTGCCTTTTGTTCCATTTCCTTAGCGGTTTGCTCGTCCGCAGCAGCTAGCTCTTCCTCTTGGTTGCCCTCATCGGCGGGGACGGGAGGGCGAGTAACAACGATGCTAGGGTCAAGTTTATCAATTTTGACCCCCAACTCAGCCACATCCGCCAGCTGGATCTCGATGTTGTTCAGCGGCGGATAATGCTCGATAAATTCAGTCAAGTCCTTGCCCATCTCTTCTATCATGTCTTTGTAATCGTAAGCATCGGCCATACGGATACAATCCGCGTAGGCACAAATGTATCCCAGGTTGGAGATGGGGGCAGACCGAACTTGAACCTCGACTTCGAGTTGCTCGCGTGTAAAGAGTTGGCTTCTACCTCCAGCAGACGAGCAATCTCCGCTTCGAGCTTAGCATTTTTTTGCTCTTCCGCGAGCAACTTCTTCTCCGCTTCGCCGAGCAAGGTTTCTTTACTCTTCAACTCAACAGAATAACCTTGAATATCATCAAGATATTTCTTTTCGGCGTCAAGGGAGAGGGAGAGTTGGTTGTTGAGATGAGCAATCTTGGCCTCATAAGTTTGGATCATCGATTCCTTCTCCTCTGTTAGTTACCGAGCAGTGCTGGCATATCGACGAACGGTCTCCTCTTGCTCGGCCATTTGGGCCATTGCCTTCTGCGCAATCACTAGGCCGTTCGCATGGTGCATCATGGACAAATGGAAGTTGTCCGCTAACCCATGTATGGAGATGGTCTTCTCCATGGGTCGTGTCCAGGACCGGGCGATCAACTCGGTTGTCCGGCGAACATGATCGCCTGGAATCTCCCTTATGTTGACGGGAGTCTTCGAGCAAGCATACTGATGAACAACACTTGCTCGTCCAGGGTGGTCATCGGCCCGGTATTCGCGAACAAAAAAGTGATCAACACTTAAGAAAAATTGTAGGAGCAAAATACAAATCTTGTTCGGCAGAAGAGAGTAACTACTTACTCGGCAAACTTCCGTTCGTCCCAGCCCAAAAGAGTAATATCTTCTGGACCTCGGGGTGGGGCCACGTTCTTGCTCGCCTTACCCAACCTCTCTGCAGGCTCAGCAGAGGAACGGCGAACAACATCCTCCTCAGGGCGAGCATGGCTCCTGCCCATTTTTTCTTTCCCCTTGCCGCCGCCGGGAACGTCTTGGGCCAAAGGAGTTCCATCGGCCTTTTTTAATCATTTCCCCCCATGAGGAGGGGAAATTGGGGAAGCAGGTCGAGCTTTACTCGATGGTGCCGCCTGCCGAGGGACTTTGGCCCCCTCGGGTTTGTTCGTTAATGCGAGCACCTTGGTTGGGGGGTCCCCTTTCACCTTTCTTCCTTTTGGCGGGGGCATCTCGTGTACCCTCTGCTCCAGAAGCCCAAAGCAAGGTGGAACCGCAACAGTAACTTGTTTGGCTACAAAAAAAAAAGAGTTAAGGCGAGCAAGTTTTTATAGCAAATAACGAGCAAACTTATGAAGGAAGAAAGGAATTATCTGTACCTAGGGGCACCTCCGCTTGAGCTTCAAGGTGGTGAGGGTAGGAGAATAAACGAGCAGCTCTCTGGCACTTCTCGTCGCTTAAATATTGAATGGTCCTGTCCGCCCTGTTGCGTAGGCCGACCAGACAAGAGGTGAATAAGAACTCGGAGCCAATTTCCTCCTCCTCCGAGTTCCACTTGAGCAATCGAGGGCCTGCGAACAAACAAGAAAAGTTAAATTAGAACAATACAGTTCAAAGACGAACAAGAAATAAACTTACGCTTAATTTTTCCATAAGCGGCAGGGGAGTTTATTCGCCCAACACCACCGCGCGGACCAGAAGATGCTCGCCAGTCGCCCCCAATAAAAAAGAAGTGCTCCTTCTAGTCACGGATTTTGTTCGGCACCCCTTCCACTATTTTCAACCCAGTCCTAGCCTTGAGATAATAATAACCCTCCTCTCCAAGGGGGCACCTGGTGATGGTCATGAGGTAGTTGATCTCCTCTGCGGTGATACGATCAACGTACCCCTCCAGGGCGAACAAACACATCTACCCCAGTAAATTCATCCACCCAATTGGAGTAATTTGGGTGATGGCAAGATTGATCACTTCTAGAAAACGACCAACAACGGGTGGAAGAGGCAGCTTTAAACCGGCGATCAAAGTGTGAATGTTGATCGCCGTGCATCCTGGAGGGGGCCTATCAGCTCTCTCCTTCCTCCGGGGAGCCCACATATGAATATCATATGGGATCTTGTAGGTCTCCCGAATTGAGTCCAAGTCTTCCTTGTGAACAACACTCTTGATCTTGCTCGCCTGGAACTCGGTTCTCACCAAATCCATCACTTGTCTTTCCGGGCGAGAGAAGTTGTTCGCGTATTCCTCAGCATATGCTCGCCATTCGAAAGGCCGAGCAATTCCGACTGGAATCTCATTTTCCAACATCTTGGGAGATGGAAAGTGTATCCCCTCTAAAAATTCGCGAGTTAGTTCGTCAAACTCGGGATCCTCTTCCGATTCACCACTAGACGAAGAACATTCGTCGGAATCCCTGCTCGCAATAGTCACTACTTCCCTCCCGGATGGGCGAGCACCAGTATCCTCCACTGAACGAACAACAGAGTCAACGTGGGGGTTTGACGCCGAAGAAACTTCAAAGGGAGGTTGATCGACGTGAGCCACGATTGGGAAAAGGGCATCAAGGGTTTCCTCAGATTTGTTGCTCGAATGTGAAGACATAGGAGGAAAAAGAAGAGGAAAACCAGACGGCGGCGGTAGAAGTTGCAGATGGCGGTGGTTCCCTAGGGAAGACGGTGGCGCAAGATCTCACATAGCGGCGATGGGGTTTTGGAGTGGAAAAAGAAGATAAAATCGAAATTTAACAGAAAGAAAGCGAAAATACTACCTCGGATTTGCACTGGAAGCTCTGGATCGGAATAGTCGCCGGAGAAAACTCGAAATCGCCGGAAGCAAATGGAAGAAGACGGAGCACTGTAGCAAGAAAAAAAAAGTGGGAAAATTTTCGTTTCCCTGTTCAATTTATAGCATTCGAAAAAATGGGGTAAAACCCGTAATTTCCCCAAAAATTGGGGGCTAAAATGACAAAAACGGGGTCCATTTACGAATTCGAGGAAAAATTGAAGGACTTACGAACAAATATCGAAGCGCGTGACCTCGGGATTGATCGCGCGTGGGCGGCGCGCAATCATGCCGCCCACGTCATCTTCGTACAACCCCCAGGCCTTGGGGAGACGGAACGACGAACCCTTTATTGCTCGTCAGGACCAATGATGTTCGTCTCGATCCTCATCAGCTTAATATCCTAACTATTATTGCTCGCTCAAAGATGCTCGTCAATAGCAACACCTAGTCGGGATAGGGGGCAATTATTGATAGGCGAACATCATCCATTGTGGTGCGAACAAGAATTAAATAATTAGCAAGAAAGATCTAGGTGGGTGTGCACTAATCAACCTGGAAAGTACATAAAGTGACGAACAGCTCTAGTGACGAACAACATACCGGCGAACAGGTTTTAGGACCCGAGACCAGATATGAACATTCCACCAAGTCACTGATGACGAGCAACATTAATGAAAAATGGTGTATTTACCAACCTAAGAGGTGTATGCACACGAACAAAGAACCAAGATTCCAAAGCTCAGCTCAACAAGGAATATAGGTGAACAACTCTGAAGCCATACCCTCAAAAGGCGAGCAACTTTTATGAAGAATCCATGTTGGATCGAATAAGCCGACCTAGACGAACAACAATGAATCCGAGATAAGACCAAAGAAGACTTTGTAACTAAGATTCAACTTAGATAAGGTCAAACAAAGGTCAAAGGACACATGTCTAGCATGCAAGCTAGGAAGCCCAAGAGTCTTGGACACCTCATGTTTGCTAGTTTCTATAAATAGTTGTTCTCCAGTCAAGAAATACAAGTTCAAATTCACAAATGCTCCTAAAAACACACACTTAAACACCTAAACGCACACATATATGAAACTAATACGATTTCGACTTTCGTAACTACGATTTCGTAACTCAAGCTTTTGATTTACCATTTACGGTGGTAATCAATCACACGAAATTGATTGGTGATCTTAAAACCGAACTAAACAGTCACTAATCCACCCGATTAAATTTGATCACCAACACCCTAGTCTTCACAACATAAAGGCAGGCTAGGGGAAAATTGTTGATAGGCGAGTTATAATACAATCGAGACGAACATGTTTAAGCAAATTAACTACACCAAAGACAAGATTAAGCAAGCCAAACTGAGCCTGGCCGAGCTGGAATAGACAGGCGAGCTACTCTAGCTAGGCGAGCTACTTGAGAGCAAATATCATCCGAATACAAATAAGACATTGGCGAGCTACTCTAGCCAAAGCACCAAGGCGGAAGAGAAGTCGACCACCAAGATCAAGCTAATGACCCCTCAAGGACAAGTCCCAAGAGACGAACTGCTCTTTAATACGAGCTAATCCAGTTTAGAGGATAGAAATTAGTTTAGATAAGGTCAAATAAGTCAAGTTCCCATGTGTCAAGTATGCATACATGGGAGAGCAAAGGTCAGACCACCTCCTACTTGGAGGACTTGTATAAATACCTTGATTTTTAATAAATAAAACAAGCACAAATTCATTAATACAAAACTAGTTTGACTACACATATAAAAGCACCTCAACTTACACATATACGTAATCAATACACATATTAATATTTCCTTAACCCGAATAATCGTATTCACTATTTACGGTAGTGATCAATCACACGTAATTGTTTGATGATCTAATTAGCAACTAAAAACAGCCACTAATCCTCGAGATTAAAAACGATCGTCAACAAACACCTCTTTATATGCAAAGAAGTCCTCAAAATTTATGATCTTCCATATTGTACTTAGTCTCATATTGGTGGTTGTTTGTCCATTGGAGGGGTTTTAATACCTCTGAGGTGATCAACTTTTTTTTGTTGATTGCTCTTCCTTTATTTGGCTATGTTCGTATAAAACTCTGCCTTTATTTGGGCTCTGTTCGTATAGAACTCTGCCTTTATTTGTGCTCTGTTCGTATAGAACTCTGCCTTTATTTGGGTTATGTTCGTATAGAACTCTGCCTTTATTTGGGCTCTGTTCGTATAGAACTCTGCTTTCATTGGATCAATATTGAGTTTATGGCAGGCATGCTCGGGGCTAATGCCTACCACATCTATGTGCGACCATGCGAATACATCGAGATTGGCTTTAAGAAACTCCTCCATCTTGGATATGTATGGCTCTGGGAGCTCAGATCCGATGAAGAGTTCTAAGTCTTCTCGGTTCGGGTCGACTTTTATTGCTTCCAATTCTTCAACTGGGGTTGCTCTTTACTTTTACCCTTTCCAGCGGGGATCTATGACCGGCCCATCTAGATTTAGCTCATTTTCTATCTCCTTTGGCTCGACACCCAACCGAGGCTCCATATCCTCTAATTCATTGTTAGATGGTATTGCGCTTCTAACTTCGTTGTTAGCTAGTGTCGTTTCTTCATTTCTTTTCCTGCTCAGTTGTTCGTCTCCACGATTCTGCTCATCCTTGCACACCTGCTCGTTAACTTTCATCATCTCTGTGTCAATGGACTCCATGATCTCATCAAGGATGACATGTTCACCTTCAGCACTGCTGCTCGTCCATCATGGAGACCCTTTGCTATTTTGATTGTAATTGAAGGATGCATTCGCGAGCTTTCTTTTGGTCCTCCTTAACTGTACATAATTGCCTAGCTGATCCAACGTCTTTTTGAACACGATGTTGGTGTAAGTGCCTGTGTTGATGAGCAGACGGTGCACTTTAGTTACCATGTTGTTTGCGTAGATGACCAACGAGTCATTGTGGGGAGTTAGGATTCCATCCAAGTCCTTTTTTTAGAAAGTTAAATTCACAGTTTGCTTGGTTGATAGATTTACTCCCACTTTCTTTACTTGCGCGACTGCCCTGAGTTCCGCATTTCTTTTCCTTTTCGATAGAGATGGCCTTCCATCCAAGCATCCACTAACTTGCCCGGTTGACTTCTAGCATCAAAATCTCACGGTCTGGCTCTGCAGGGGCTGTGGGGACTTTCCTCCCTTGTTTGTTCGCCCTGCTCGACTGTTCGTTGCTATCATCATCGTCTGAGCTGGATGGTGCTGCTGCTCGAGTCCTTTTCCCTGGTGCTCTCTTTACAAACTCTGAGAGCTTGCCTTCTTCGAAAAACCTCCAAAGCTGCTTCAACCGGCCTCAGCATTCACTTGTAAAATGTCCAATATTCTGGTGATAAGCACAATATTTGTTCGGGTTCAATTTTCTTCTCTTTTGTCTAATCTCCCAGCTCCTTTTGCAAGGCCTCTTGCATGGATACGTGAACTCCTGCCTGTGCCTGAACTCCGCATACGTCTTTGGGCACGTCAGTTGCATTTCCTTCCAGAGATCTGTTCCTTTCTTTAATTCGGCCATGACTGCCATGATCTTGGTGTCTTTATTCACCATCTCGCCCTCCAATAGGACCTTGTCAAATCTCTCTAAAACCCTCTTGTCCGACTCCTCGTCTCCTTGCTTGATATCTTCCAACCGGTACCTTTGTGTTAAATAAGATACGGCAGTTGAGAAATGTGAGGAATTCCTTGCTTAGTTGTGCAAACAAGCTGATGGACTCGAGAGTTAATGCGGAGAACCATTTATGAGGTCCTTCTCCAAGGGTGAGTGGGAAGTTTCGGCACTGAGTAGCATCTCTAGCCTCCATTGAGATCATGAAGTCCAAGTACTTTGTTAGATGGACTTTGGGATCCAACGTTCCCTCATATAAGCTGATGGCCAGGAATTGGATCTTCTTTTGTACAGGTGCATTCAAGATTGATGAGGCCAATGGTGAAGATGGGAGAACAGTTGATCCAGCTCCTTTTTGTGACTCCAACTGTTTTTGCGATTCTTTGATCGCCTTTTTCACGACTTGCAACTCGTCTGGAGAAGTCCTCCCGTTGGAAGGCTATTCATCATGATATAGTTACATGACTCTTTCTTGATGCAGTCCCTCACCAACGGGATGTTTCTCTTGAGTTGCCCTCTTGGCAACATTGCTAGTTCCATTTGGTCCCAGACAATCAAAAGTTGACCTCCGTATCCTATTGTGGACTGAGGGGCGAGCATCTGTGCATGCTCGCTCCTCTTTCACCGGGCTTGTTTCTCTTCCATTTTTATTTCTTGTGCCCAACCTCTCTAGGGCACTGGTGCTTGGGGTCGATTCTCCTCGGCTTCCCAGTTGTTCACTTGCAGGGGCATTCCCTTTGTTTCTACGGACTTCGGTACTGTCTGCTTCATCCTGTTGCATATCCTCTCTCCTCTTGCTTCGCTGCTCGCCTGCATGGTTGGTCGTCTCCAGAGCTCCTAATGGTCCAGCTCTTTCTTGCCGTCTTTGCAACGATTGGAGCACGACTATTATTTTCGCCAACTCTTTGGGATTTTGGGCAAGGGCTTCAATTTCCTGAGGGAGCGTATCGATGGTAACTTGGACATTCCTCCTAGAGGTTGCCCAGACCATTCTTGCGTGTCCACTTGTTGACGAAATCCTAGTTCGAGGGTTACAACTCGGTTGTGTACTAGATGATCGAGCCTCTTGTGATCTTGCCATTCTTATTGCTTGGGTGTTTGTTGGGGAAGATTTGTATTCAATACTACCAATTCTAAGAGCATTGTTTATAACCCCTAGTTCATATATGCATGCATTCAAGCTTCTTGAGACTAGTGTATGAATATCACAAATTGTCTCAAAAATCCACCAAAATGCAGTTTCCGGTGACTCTTACCCAAATTCCGGCCAACAAACCCAGTTTCCGGTGAATTTGCACAAATTCTAACCGGAATCTTCAACCAACGGAGGTTCGGAGACCCTTCTTCTAGCGCCAATTGTTGATGACCTTGATTCGAATTAAATAATTGGTGGTTGTTTAACAATTAAGAAGGTCACCAAACAAGATTACAAGTGATGAATTTGGATAAGTGAAGATCAAGAAATGAAATTGCAAGAGTTTAGCTACTTTTTTTAATATTTGGAACTTATATTTTTCTTCATACAAGGGAGTATTTATAGGCACCTAAGCAAGTAGGAGGTGTCATCTCCTTAGCCACTCTAATTTACACATTGACAAGTGTTAGGACACTTGTTTATCTCTAAACTACTGTATTTTATACACTGACAAATGTTAAGACACTTGTCTATTTCTAATACAATGTTTAATTAGTGGGATTTGTGGCAACTTTTTGGGATGCTCAACTGCTCGCCTGTATGCCTACATGGTGGGTACTTGGACCTTCTCCTTCTTAGCTGCTCGCTCAGCTGTTCTTAGGTCTTGACCAGCTGTTCGTCTGAGTGATTGACACTTTGACCAGCTGCTCATCTGAGTGATTGACACTTTGACCAACTGCTCGTCTTTTCATTAATTGACCAGACACTTAATTGCCCAGTTGCTCGCCTCTTTGGCTTAATTATCATAGGTATTATTTCTTTGTCTTAATCTTCTTACTCAGTTGCTCATTCAGTGTATTTGACCCTTGTCCAGCTGTTCGCCGGAATGGTCAACACTTGACATGTTGACTCAGCTTTCTCAACTGCTCGTTGATTACTCAGTTGCTCGCTCTTTTCCAGCTGCTCGTTGATTGACTTGGACGGAGTTTTTCGAAAAATATTTTCTTACTCCCCCGCAAGAGTACGGGATCGTCGTAGTAGTGAAAGTAGACTTGGACCAAGTAGTTATCAAACCCAAAGGATTTAGGAATGCAGTGGAGCCCCAAAGTTGTGCGTCGGCATGGTACTATAGTGACGAGCAAGTTGACATTCAAATATTAAACTAATGCAAAAATTAAATCTAGAAAGCAATTAAATAACTAAACTAACTTTCAATTAAGAAAGTGCAAGAGAGAGAAATGATTCGAGTGTCTTCACAATGTAATCCACTAGTGTGTGACAAATCTACAACCTATTATTGCCTTTTTCTAAATGTTTGCTAAGAGCGATCACGAAAGTGTGTAGACCAATCCCTTTTGAGGCCTAGGTGAACAACGTGGACTAACTAGCAACTCCTAATTATGCCCCATAAGCTCCTAAGATCGTGAATATCTAAAAACACGCGATGCATCTCTAGAATTCCCCCTTCACTAAGTACCCGAATATTCAAATTAAGATACCTAATGTCTAATGATGGGGGATCTAGCAACCGACCCCCTCTCGGGCAACCGATTACTATTTAACTCAAATTAATTAGTCAAAACTTTCACCTAAATACCAATCATGCATACCCAACTCTCGTTGCAATACACAAAATTAAATACATAAGCTAATCAAATCAACTAATTAATTGAGACATACAAAGCCCATCAATAGAAATATTCACATCAAGAAATAAGCATAATCAAAGCTATAAATCCATCAACACACTAATTTCATACATTGATTCAACACTCAAAGCAAAGAAAATTAGTCCATGGTTCTAGAAGAGACACCCATGGCTAATAAGCTAAAATAACAAATAAAAATAAATTAACCATTAAAACTTGAGATTAAAGAAAAATATCACCTCTAATGATCTTCAAAGCATAAATCCTTACAAGAAATTGAAATTACCCACTAATTCTAATCTAAGAAAACATTAAAACTATCTAATGTGTGAAGGAGTGTGTGTGGGGAGAGGGGCTCTCCCCAATAGAATGCCCTAGAAAATATATGTGCCCCCTTTCTAAAATCTGATAAAATGGTATATATAGTGTGGGAATAAGGGCTTGAGACGAATTTGCAATTAAATCCCTGAAAAATGATGAAAATCTGAATTTTTACCCAAAATCAGCTGAGTCGACCCGGTCAACTCGGTCAACTCGTCCGAGTTGACCAACTCGAGCTGGCCTCCCGGTCGAGTACGGCCAATCTTCATCTCAACGTTCTGTGAAAACCGACATCGGCTCGCACGAGTTGGGTGGCTCGACCGTGTTGATGCTGAAAAGCGCTTTTGTTATTTGAACTAAAATTGCTGAAGCTTTCTTCTTTCTCAACTGAAATTCAGCAATGTATAAGGTGGGCCCCCCAACTTCTCTACCTCTTCTTCATCGAAGCATCAGCAGCGGCTAGCTCGAGGTTTTCCGGCGAATGGATGGCTTGAATTCCTAGTGGATTGAGCTTCGTATTTCCGGCCAAGTATGCGTTCTTTTCGGCGTCGAGGAGCTTGCAGCTTCCAGCTTTCCGGCGAAGTTTGCAGCAGCGGCGCGAAGCTCTGCGAGAACTAAACTTCTTCCTTCATCCATGGTGGTGGGAGCTTCTGGGTTTTCGAATTTCCGGCGATTTCCATTAATGTAGGCAATGCAAGTTCTTCATTTCCCAGCACGAATTCTGGCGACGTGCTTTAACTCCTACGCGGCTCTGTAATTCCGGTTCTTCTGGTGTGACGGCGAGGCTTCCGGTGCGGAGCTCTGCAATTCCGACGTGGTGGAGCTTTACCGACATGAATTCTGGTGTGAATTGTTTCAATTCCAGCCAACAATGGTGTATACCCAGCTTTCACTCTCTACGATTTTGAATATGTCTGCACATTACTTCCAAGGAATAAATCAAACTTTGACTCTTTCCAATCTTAGACGTGGGGTCCGCATGGCATGGCTGCCTCTTTTTCTTTCTTCCTTCACGTGGGTATGCAGCTTATGAAAATTTCCATTCTCATCTCAAAGTAGTAGCTGGGCCTCTTTTTCATTCAAATGGGCTGTGCATTTAATTAAATGGGCTTTTAATTTTCTCTTTGAATTGGGCCGCAAATTGGCCTCTATTTGGGCCGCAAGATTTAATTTCAAATGACTCATAAAATTGGGCTTCCATCTTGGTCCCCGTTTTTCCTTTCTTCTCGATTTATTCTCGACTCATTCCTCCGATCATCTTCACAAAATTAGAGGCAAGTGTTTTCTTCTAAAATACTCAATTTCCTGCAAAATTAAGCACAAATACCTTTCTCGACAATTAAGCACAAATAATCAAATTAATGTAATAAATGCAAGAAATTCAATTAAAATAGGCAAATTAAATGCATGAATTTCAAGCAATTTTCACACTAATCACCCCCCCCCCAAACTTAAAGTGTTGCTCGTCCCCGAGCAACGAAAAAATAAGAACAAGTGGGAGGATTGCGAGAAATGAGTATCAAAAAGATAAGATGCAATTGTCAAGTTAGTTCAATCTAGTCAAGCTCTTAAGTACAAAAATCAACTAGCAAGTTCACAAGTTATGTTCAAATCAATGCAAGATCAAGGCTCAATCCACAATTTCCTCTCAAGTAAGTGTATCACTCATCACTCAAAAGTGTATCAAGGAATGTATGCTCTCAATAATCAATTCACACAAGTGCACTACCATAAGCTTGCCAAAATTCTAAGTTCTCCACCACTTGCTAAGTGATCAATTCAAGAATCAATGAGGACTTGCATTTGGTTGTAATGTTGGGCTCTTTGGTTAAGGTGGGAAAAATTTGGATAAAGTGACTCGTAAACTAGTGGAGCGATAAATAAAAACGCATAGACACATCTCAAAAATCTCAAGACAAAGTTGCAATTGACCGATCACAACTCAAAAACTCATACTCCAACAATCTACTATGTCTCATTTTTCAAGCACATTCTTCACCATCAACCATCAAACATCTCTTTTGAACTTGTAACTCTACCAAATTCTTGTACACAAGAGAGTTTTCTTTTCAAATTTTTCTTCTTTTCACAAATCAACTCAATCTTTTCTTGTACAATTTTTTTCACTCATCTTTTTCTTTTTTTTTCAAACTTTTCACTATCACACAAACTCATCCACCAAATTCACATTAACGCTCAACTCAACCTCACTATCCATGTTCAAGCTCCACTAGCTCATAGGAAAAATTAGGCTCACAAAATGGATAATTTAGCTAAATTTGTAGGTTGCCAAGAAAATAGGTCAATAAGCTCAAAAGGGCTAACTACGGAAAAATTTCATTTGGTATGGAAAATTTGGCTAAGTGACTATTCAAATCAAAGATGGCCTCATATCACTTTCAAAGATTTAACACTCAATGTAGCCTCAAACAAGACAATTGGCAAGTTCTAGAGCACACAAGCATGAACGATACTCACAAGAAAGAAATTAGACCAAAATATATGCAAGTCTAAAGGCTCTAAAGCTCGCGGGCTTGTCTAATCATGGATCGAGCACAAAATCAAGCATAATCGTCACATGAACAAGTAAGCAAGCAAGTCTCAATCAATACCATCAAGCTCAACTAAATCTCAAAAACCAAACAATCACCATCTATTGATTCTTCGACACCAAGCCACACAATCTCAACTCCAAAGAATATACTAAAAAATATTCAATAAGCCCACAATTAAGCACAAATTTTAAAAAAAATTAGCAAAGTAAGTTGGTGCAAAAGGAATTGTAAAACGAACATACCCCCCCCCCCCCCCCCCAAACTTTTTCATTGCTAAGCAATTAAAAGTTTGGAAAAATAGTGTCACAGTGAGATTTGCAACCAACTACTCACCAAGCAATTCACCATATTTAGCAAGCCACTCAAAAAAATTCGACAATTCAAAGCATCTCAAAACCCCTTATAAAGCCTTTCACCCTCAAATCTCAACACGTATATCAAATACTAGAATAAGCAAAACTCTACAAAAATGAGGCGTGCGCCTGTGCAATGTACAAGTGAAGCCTCACGTGCGCCGGTGCATTGGAAAATATGAAAAACAAAAAAAAACAACCCCCCAAACTTAGACATTGCTAAGCAATTCTAAGTTTGGGGTGTACTACCTCCAATTAGCACCAAGCACCTTCTTCTTCTTCAAAACACGATCACCTCACGTTAAGCTCCTTGAGTATGCTCACATTTTCCTATCAAGCACTTCTCTTGAAAGACATCACACCCTCGAGTCTTCATATGCCAAGACAAAACTCATGTACAAGTATATGTTATCAATTAAATCCAAAATTCCCAACAAAAATGATCATCAATAAGCTCTAATCAAATGGGGGTGTATCGGTGCAATTAAAAATTATGCATGAAAAAACTAACACCCCCCCAAACTTAGACTTTGCATAGCATGTCTAAGTTTAGGTAAAGGTGTTTGTACCTCAAGCTTCCTTCAAGCACGTATCCTTCCATAGAGCTCGAAATCCTCACCGAGCCTCAACACACGACCCCAACACCTAGACAAAATAAAACACAAAATGAAATTAAAAGAACAAGGCAAAAATAAAAGAAAACAAGTAAAAATGGGTTGCCTCCCATTAAGCGCTAGGTTTAATGTCCTATGCCGGACTTATTAATGGAATTCAAACTTCACTCATCGAAATGGCCATGGATATTTGTCATTATTCCCATTATATCTCAATCTTTGAGCTTCAAGATCAAGGAGTCTCTCATGAAAAGTAGACTCATCACCCACATCCTTCTTACACGAATTTTCCTCACCGAAGCTTTCCATCTTCTCTTTCCACTCTCTTCTTCTTTTCCCAAGGATGCCCAAGCTTTTCTCTACTTCTTGCCTATGATTAAAAGTCTCAAGAGGTAAAACAAATTCAATAGAAGCATGAATATCAAGTAAAGTGCAAATTGGAGAGTTTAAAAGTTTAGAAATGCTCATTTCACTCTTCTACTCTTCTTTCGATGTTTCTTGACTTTCTTGCTCAAGGTTGCTCGAGTCCATCAATGGACATTTCTCTTGATCACTTTCGACGATGGAATTGTCGCCTTCATCATTCTCCTCACTTGGGTCCTTTTCTTCTCTTTCCTCTTCTTCAATCGTCACTTCTTGGGTCTCTTCCACAATTTCCTCTTCGATTTCTTCTTCATCCTCATATCCTCGATCAAATTCATTCTCCACCTCAAATCCTTCTTCTTCTTGACATTCACTATCCACATCCTCTTCTAATACGTTTTCCAAGAAGATGGCAAATTCCTCCCAATGAAGTTTGAAGAATTCAAGCCTTGCATTCATCATATCACTTTCTTCCATTTCCTTCCACATGGCTACCATCATCTCTTTGTATCGGACTCGGTTTTCTTTGGACAAAGAAGACACGACCTCGTCATACCATTGTAGATATTGACATTCATAGCTTGAGTCGTCAAAGACCAAGTCTCGTTGTTTCCCCACTCTTGATAACGAGATGAAGCTTGTTGCACTTGAGAATTGTACTCAAAGCTCTTCTCATTATCATGGCCATATTCTTGTTGTTGTGGTGGATAAGAATAAAAATAAGGATATGAGTTTTGTGGAGGAATGTGATATGGGTATTGTGAATATTGTTGATATGGGGGAGGTTGTTGTGGTGGATAAGAGTATGGGTAGGGATATGGATATGGGTTAGGGTGTGGAGGAGAATCCAGAGGATAAACCGGGTTAGATTGGTAATGACCCGTCTTCAACAAATATATTTGATATGCATCCATCTTTTCCATTCAAAGCACACCTACAAAAACGAGAAATATCAAATTCAAACAAAAACAAAACAAAAAAAAAAATGTCACTACTAGTACCACTCAACTAACTCTAAGTCCCACTTAAGGCACTCAACTAAATCCCCGGCAACGGCGCCATTGACTTGGTCGGAGTTTTTCGAAAAATATTTTCTTACTCCCCCGCAAGAGTACGGGATCGTCGTAGTAGTGAAAGTAGACTTGGACCAAGTAGTTATCGAACCCAAAAGATTTAGGAATGCAGTGGAGCCCCAAAGTTGTGCGTCGGCATGGTACTATAGTGACGAGCAAGTTGACATTCAAATATTAAACTAATGCAAAAATTAAATCTAGAAAGCAATTAAACAACTAAACTAACTTTCAATTAAGAAAGTGCAAGAGAGAGAAATGTTTCGAGTGTTTTCACAATGTAATCCACTAGTGTGTGACAAATCTACAACCTATAATTGCCTTTTTCTAGATGTTTGCTAAGAGCGATCACGAAAGTGTGTAGACCAATCCCTTTTGAGGCCTAGGTGAACAACGTGGACTAACTAGCAACTCCTAATTATGCCCCATAAGCTCCTAAGATCGTGAATATCTAAAAACACGCGATGCATCTCTATAATTCCCCCTTCACTAAGTACCCGAATATTCAAATTAAGATATCTAATGTCTAATGATGGTGGATCTAGCAACCGACCCCCTCTCGGGCAACCGATTACTATTTAACTCAAATTAATTAGTCAAAACTTTCACCTAAATACCAATCATGCATACCCAACTCTCGTTGCAATACACAAAATTAAATACATAAGCTAATCAAATCAACTAATTAATTGAGACATACAAAGTCCATCAATAGAAACATTCACATCAAGAAATAAGCATAATCAAAGCTATAAATCCATCAACACACTAATTTCATACATTGATTCAACACTCAAAGCAAAGAAAATTAGCTCATGGTTCTAGAAGAGACACCCATGGCTAATAAGCTAAAATAACAAATAAAAATGAAATTAACCATTAAAACTTGAGATTAAAGAAAGATATCACCTCTAATGATCTTCAAAGCATAAATCCTTACAAGAAATTGAAATTACCCACTAATTCTAATCTAAGAAAACATTAAAACTATCTAATGTGTGAAGGAGTGTGTGTGGGGAGAGGTGCTCTCCCCAATAGAATACCCTAGAAAATATATGTGCCCCCTTTCTAAAATCTGATAAAAGGGTATATATAGTGTGGGAATGAGGGCTTGAGACGAATTTGCAATTAAATCCCTGAAAAATGATGAAAGTCTGAATTTTTACCCAAAATCAGCTGAGTTGACCCGGTCAACTCGGTCAACTCGACCGAGTTGACCCACTCGAGCTGGCCTCCCGGTCGAGTATGGCCAATCTTCATCTCAACGTTCTGTGAAAACCGACATCGGCTCGCACGAGTTGGGTGGCTCGACCGTGTTGATGCTGAAAAGCGCTTTTGTTATTTGAACTAAAATTGCTGAAGCTTTCTTCTTTCTCAACTGAAATTCAGCAATGTATAAGGTGGGCCCCCCCAACTTCTCTACCTCTTCTTCATCGAAGCATCAGCAGCGGCTAGCTCGAGGTTTTCCGGCGAATGGATGGCTTGAATTCCTAGTGGATTGAGCTTCGTATTTCCGGCCAAGTCTGCGTTCTTTCCGGCGTCGAGGAGCTTGCAGCTTCCAGCTTTCCGGCGAAGTTTGCAGCAGCGGCGCGAAGCTCTGCGAGAACTAAACTTCTTCCTTCATCCATGGTGGTGGGAGCTTCTGGGTTTTCGAATTTCCGGCGATTTCCATTAATGTAGGCAATGCAAGTTCTTCATTTCCCAGCACGAATTCTGGCGACGTGCTTTAACTCCTACGCGGCTCTGTAATTCCGGTTCTTCTGGTGTGACGGCGAGGCTTCCGGTGCGGAGCTCTGCAATTCCGACGTGGTGGAGCTTTTCCGACATGAATTCTGGTGTGAATTGTTTCAATTCCAGCCAACAATGGTGTATACCCAGCTTTCTCTCTCTACGATCTTGAATATGTCTGCACATTACTTCCAAGGAATAAAGCAAACTTTGACTCTTTCCAATATTAGACGTGGGGTCCGCATGGCATGGCTGCCTCTTTTTCTTTCTTCCTTCACGTGGGTATGCAGCTTATGAAAATTTCCATTCTCATCTCAAAGTAGTAGCTGGACCTCTTTTTCATTCAAATGGGCTGTGCATTTAATTAAATGGGCTTTTAATTTTCCTCTTTGAATTGGGCCGCAAATTGGCCTCTATTTGGGCCGCAAGATTTAATTCCAAATGGCTCATAAAATTGGGCTTCCATCTTTGTCCCCGTTTTTCCTTTCTTCTCGATTTATTCTCGACTCATTCCTCCGATCATCTTCACAAAATTAGAGACACGTGTTTTCTTCTAAAAATACTCAATTTCCTGCAAAATTAAGCACAAATATCTTTCTCGACAATTAAGCACAAATAATCAAATTAATGTAATAAATGCAAGAAATTCAATTAAAATATGCAAATTAAATGCATGAATTTCGAGCAATTTTCACACTAATCATTGATACCCAGCTGCTCGTTCCTACCCAGCTGCTCGTTCATTACTCAGCTGTTTGCTCCATTATCCCCTGCCTTAAACATCCTTTCTTTTGGTTAATCTTAGTCCAACTGTTCGCATATCAACAAAAATGAAATGATCAATAATTATACAAATATATATTAATAATAATAACTCTCCCATCGATAATTATTATTAATAGTATATTAATAAAAATTATCAATAATAATATGCAAAAAATTATATGAGACCATCTCATAGTATAAGATAACACAAATTAACATTCACCCTCTACCAAAGTGTTAATACGCCAATGCCCAAGTTAAATTTCATCTCATTGTCTCGTGTCATGAGACGGTCTCACACAAGACCTACTCATAATATTATTATTATTAAATAATAATTATTACAACTTATAATATTAATAACTTAAAATCAATTTAAATAATACAATATTCTATTCATAGTCAATACGAATTATAAAAATAATCATTCTTATGTTATTCCATTCAAACCTTCATTTCATTTATGAGTTCATTACACTACAAAAAAAACACTGTTTTGCGACGGACATTGGCGACGGAAAATCCGTCGCAAACAGTGTTTTGCGACGGGATCTGCGACGGACAGGTATCCGTACCTAAAACAGCCGTAGCAAATTTTTGCGACGGATTCAGCCATCCGTCGCAAATTAACGACGGACAAATCCGTCGCAAAATCGGCGGGTCAGATCCGGCCGGGTCACACAGAATTTGCGACGGACAGTAGTCCGTCGCAAACTTTTCGGGTCAGACCCGATCGGGTCAACAACATTTGCGACGGCTAAATTCCGTCGCAAATGTTTTTATATATTTTTTATACTTTTTTGTGTTATAATTTGCGACGGGCTGTTTTCCGTCGCAAAATTAAATATTTGCGACGGAATATGGCCGTCGCAAATTACCGAGCCTATACAAAAAAAAAAGTGGCTCGCGTGGTTCGAGCCCGAGCACCCGAGGCGGCCGGGGCGGGCGCGGACCACTGGGCCACTCGGCCCATTGCTTAATATATGCGGCCCACCTTCTATATTAGTCTTATTAGGCCTTGAACAATTAATCCATTTTTGCGTCCAAGGGGAATCGAACACGGGACCTCTTGTGCAAGAGGAGGGGGCGCGCGCCACTAGGGCACAAGCTACTTTCGTTTATTTTTATGCAATTAATTGTATATGTATTCAAATTAAGTCATTTTTTTTATAATTCACCAAATTAATTTCTTTTCGTATCTAAGTTGTTTATTAAAATATTTTGCCCAACTCTTTTTTTTATTTTGTAAAATTATTTATTTCGACTCCCGCTTAAATTTATAATTCGTTCATTTGTACGCAATTAATTGTATATGTATCCAATTGACTCATTTTTTTTTCTACAATTCACCAAATTAATTCATTTTCGTTTCTAACTTGTTTTTATAAATATTGGGGCCATTTAATTTTTATTATTTCTGTAAAACTATTTATTTCGACTCCCGCTTAAATTTATAATTCGTTCATTTGTACGCAATTAATTGTATATGTATCCAAATTGACTCATTTTTTTTTCTACAATTCACCAAATTAATTCATTTTCGTTTCTAACTTGTTTTTATAAATATTGGGGCCATTTAATTTTTATTATTTCTGTAAAACTATTTATTTCGACTCCCGCTTAAATTTATAATTCGTTCATTTGTACGCAATTAATTGTATATGTATCCAAATTGACTCTTTTTTTTTTCTACAATTCACCAAATTAATTCATTTTCGTTTCTAACTTGTTTTTATAAATATTGGGGCCATTTAATTTTTATTATTTCTGTAAAACTATTTATTTCGACTCCCGCTTAAATTTATAATTCGTTCATTTGTACGCAATTAATTGTATATGTATCCAAATTGACTCTTTTTTTTTCTACAATTCACCAAATTAATTCATTTTCGTTTCTAACTTGTTTT
This sequence comes from Ballota nigra, assembly GCA_947034835.1. NCBI lineage: Eukaryota > Viridiplantae > Streptophyta > Magnoliopsida > Lamiales > Lamiaceae > Ballota > Ballota nigra. The sequence continues at coordinate 36,651,637 of OX344725.1, forward strand.
TATAAATATTGGGGCCATTTAATTTTTATTATTTCTGTAAAACTATTTATTTCGACTCCCGCTTAAATTTATAATTCGTTCATTTGTACGCAATTAATTGTATATGTATCCAAATTGACTCATTTTTTTTTCTACAATTCACCAAATTAATTCATTTTCGTTTCTAACTTGTTTTTATAAATATTGGGGCCATTTAATTTTTATTATTTCTGTAAAACTATTTATTTCGACTCCCGCTTAAATTTATAATTCGTTCATTTGCTTAAATTTTTTTTTCATAATTCACCAAATTAATTCATTTTCGTTTTTCACTTGTTTTTATAAATGTTGTGTCCATTAAATAAAAGTAAATTCAAACTAATAAATTCACAAAATTATAAATTAAGGTAACAATTCAAAAATTAAATTAAAGTAGCAATTCAAACTAAAAAAAAAAAAATTGTACTTCATAGTTATTAAAAATCAAATTTTTTTAACAATCGGAATTAAATCCGTCTTCCTCTTCATCCTCGCCCAGGTTAACAATCGGCGACATCGATGGCTGGGTCGGCGGGATCGGCGGCATCGATGGCTGGGTCGGCGGGATCGGCGGCATCGGTGGCGCAGGCATTTGCGCTCGTGGCATTGAATCAGAGGCGAATATCTGCCACCACGCCTGCATGGCGGCTGTATACTCCTGCACCTCGACCCGATACTGCTCCATCTCGGATGTATACCGGTCGTGCGCCTCTCGCTGCTGCCTCTCATACTCTTCCTTCTCTCGCTGCTGCCTCTGCATGTTCTTCATCTGCTCCACCACCGTGGCAAGCTGCCTCTCGACCTCACTGGGATGAGAGTCGATGGAAGACTGAGAGGAGGATGAGCCTGAGCCACGAGGTCGGAAAAAGTTCTTTCCGAAGCTGCCCAATCCAGCGAACCGCCCCTTTTTAGCCTTGACGTTCTTGAAGTACAATTCATTTTGAACGTCAACAGAAGGCTGTGTGGGGGGCATCGACCCCGACCCCGACCCCGACCCCTCTGCCGTTTCCTCAGGCTGAGGCTGAGAGGCAAGATCCTCGAGCATCTTTCTCTGCAAATTAATTATACAAAAAATTAAATAAATTGAACACAAAATATAAAAAATACTTTTAATATTAAAAATTTAAATAATACTATTAATATTGAAATAATACTTACGTGGATCTCGGTGGTACGGCCGTAGGTAGACTTCCCAGTCTCCTCGACGAATGGGTGGGCGAGCTGCAATCTCTCAAAATGAGAGGGCTCGCGTCCTTGCTCCGCCGCCTAATTAGAAAAAAAGATAGTAAAAATTAACAACACTCATAAAAATTAGGAAAAAAATAATAAATTCAAAAACTACAAAATTGAAGACGAAACTTACAAATCTCAACCCGTGCTCATAAATGGACCGAGAACCGGCCCGATGTCTTGTCATCCCTTCTCCATCAGGGTCACTACGCCGATTCGCCTTGTTTTTCGCCGACTTCTCTTGGAATTCAGGGGAATCCCAGTAGCGGAGGAATTGGTCCCAAATCGACCGTCTTTCACTGTCAAGCCCCAAGTCGGTGGCCTCTCCCTTCTTGTACCACTTCTCCCTCATTCTGTAAAGGAGGTCTCTGTACCTTTCCTTTCCATATTTATCGAAATTCCTCCACATCTGGTCATCGTGCTCCGGTGCCCAGACACATTCTTTCTGCAATTACAATTTAAATGTAAATATATGTTTATATATTTGATATTAATAAACGGTGAATTAATAAATTAAATTAATACCTTAAACTCCTCGAAGTATGTCTTTTTTCTTGCATCGGACACTAACCTCCAACTGTAAGCGGTGGGCTCGAATCCACCGCGAAGGATGGAGTCGGAAACCTGATTAGCAGCCTCATGACCTGGAATCCAACTGTAAAATTAAAATTTCAAAGTTAGTAAAATAATTAGGTTTTAATTAATAAAAAAATTGAGTATAAAATATTATCCCTTACATATGACCACATGGCTTAACAGGCATCCGTCCTTCAACAACCGGATGCTGGCGGGAGGAGGATGAGCCCTCAGCAGTCTGCTGTGAGGAGGAGGAGGAGCCCGCACCAGGCTGTGAAGAGGTCTCTGATAGAGACCTCGGCCTGAAAATAGGTGGAACCACGGGTCTTAGTGAGGGCCGTCGTCTCCTCCCTCCTCGTCCTCCTCGACTCGCCTCCTCATCCCTCGGAGGCTGCTGACTGTCGTTGTCACTGCCTTGTCCGCTCATCTATAACAAATTTCACGAATTATTCATTCAACTAAATTAAAATCAATCAACTAATAATATTATTTTATAAATTATATATTAAACTAAAATCAAACAACTAATATTATTTAAAATCAAACAACTAATATTATTTAAAATCAATTAACAACCTACTCAACTAAATTCATTCAACTAAATTAAAATCAATCATCAACTAATATTATTTTGTAAAATTATTAAACTTAAATCAAGCAACTAAAATTATTTTGTAATATTATTTAAACATGCTTAACAATTAAAAATTAACAAATTACTAAAATAATTCAACTAAAATCAAACAACTCAGCTAAAATCAATTCTAAACTTAACAAATTCAACTATTTCTAAACATGCTTTAAAATTAAATTAAAATTCGATCAACTAATTAAATTATAATTCAACTAATTCAACTAAAATCAATTCATTTCTAATATAATTCAAACAATTCAACTAATTCAATTCTAAACTTAACAAAAATTAAACATACTTTAAATTAAAATTCGATCAACTAATTAAATTATAATTCAACTAATTCAACTAAAATCAATTTATTTTTAATATAATTCAAACAATTCAACTAATTCAATTCTAAACTTAAAAAAAATTAAACATGCTTTAATTAAATTAAAATTCGATCAACTAAAATCAATTCATTACTAATATAATTCAAATAATTCAACTAAAATCAATTCTCTAAACATGCTTTAAAATTAAATTTTAAACGGTAAAAATGAAGAAAACTTACGGTTTATTTGTAGAAGATGACGAAACGAGAACTCGGTGGGGACGGATTGGCTCTACAGCGACGGCACCCGACTTCTCCTTCCTTTTCCTCTCTTTTTCCACTTCTTCTTCTTCTTTTCTCTCTTTCTCCGTCTGCAACGCGGCGGGCCTGTCCGTCGCAAATTTTGCCCGTCAAACGCAAAACGACGCCGTTTCTTACTGATTTGCGACGGAAAAGCCGTCGCAAATCAGTCAACGCACCGTTTCCCGATAAGACGCGTAAAACGGCTCGAATTTGCGACGGACATTCCGTCGCAAATCAGTCAATGGGCCGTTTCCCGAGAGGTCGCGAATATAAATGTAAGCATTGCGACGGCTTTCGTCCGTCGCAATTACAAAGTTTAAAATTGCGACGGCTTCTTCCGTCGCAAATCAGTCAAACGGGTCGCTTCCCGAACAATCACCTTTAAACGGGTATGTTTTGCGACGGAATTGACCGTCGCAAACTCAAAATTGAAATTTGCGACGACCTTTCCGTCGCAAATGTAGCCGGTTCAAGACCAAGTCGGTGGGCCCTAGATTTTGCGACGGCTTATCCGTCGCAAATTACTATCATTTGCGACGGACTTCCTAAGTCGTCGCAAATTTTCATTTTTTGCGACGACTTACAAAAATCCGTCGCAAATGATAGTAATTTGCGACGGATATTCTTGCCGTCGCAAAATTCCCGTCGCTAAACTCCATCTTTTTCGTAGTGTTACATTCAACCATAATTTTATCCAATCATATCAATCTTACCTTAGTATCAAGTTAATAAAAAAAAATTGCAAAACAATGGAAAAGAAAAAAAAAAAGACTAAAAAAGAAAGAAAGACAGAGAAAAAAAATTCAATAACAGGGCAAAAACCAGGATTCAAAACCTGGTGTTTAGAGAGTGGACGATTTTGGCATTACCTTGACAACCAAGTCCAACAGGGTTGGATGTAGGTTTTGCTTATATTTCCAAAAATATATTATATTACCGAATTTAAAGTGTAAAATCCAAGTAAATACTGTACAACTAAGTGCATATTGAAATTTACCTATTTTTAATCTATATATGTGTATTATGTATAAAATGGAAAGTCAAATTTTAATCTGTATATGTATTATGTATAAAATGGAAAGTCATTAACTTTTCTACAAATATCGCATTTTTTAACGAACAATGTATATTATGTTATTTAATTTAACATCACTAATACTTGAAAAAAAAATGTTACATAGAATTAAATATCAATAATACTTGAAGAAAAATGTTTACATAGATTCGGATTCATAATTTTATTTATTTATTTTTCCCCTAAAGGAAAATGGACGCGGTTATTAGTCATTATCAATAATGAGGCACTCCAGTTGAAAGTTCATACAAATGCACAATAGAAACGCAGTCTTACACGGTTCTTTGTTGGGTCCGCCGCCCCCAATTTATTTATAGTCATTTTTGAGACCGGCGACCACCGCCTCGAATGTTGGTATTAATTTCTTCTAGTACTCCCTTCGTCCACCATGAAGTTTTCCACTTCTTTTTTTGAATGATTTAAGAAAGTATTTTTGTTTATTAATATATGGTGGACCACATGTTGACTTTTGGAATAAAGTAATGAATAGTGTTGAAAAGTAAATTGAATGAATGATATCTTTGATAATATTGTGTGAGTTTGAAGGTTAAAATTTATATATAGTAGAGTGTTGTTTTTTTCATTTATGGAATGAAAAACTTATTGGGGGACGTCCCGAAAAGAAAAGTGGGAAGTTTACTCAGGGACGGAGAGAGTATCATTTTGAGTTACCAAATTGCATTATATAATTTTGACAAAAATAATTCAATTAAATTGTTTAATTCTTTTTCTTCGCGAATTATAAAAAGAAAAAAACTAGTACTAGCTCATTAAAAAAAAATGTATATTGAAAAGGTGCTATTATTATTTAGCCTATAAACTATTTTCTTATAAACTAATAGTAATACTTTTTATTATTAGTTGAGACAAGTAATACTTTTCGTTATACATTTCAATTCTTCTTCGTGGAAGTTTTGCAGTTCTTTTATTCTTTTAGATTGGTTTTTATTCTCATTATCTTGTTTTATCCTTTTTTTTTCTTTTTTTCAAAATTCTTGTAGGTTAATTATGGAAAAAAAAAAAAGTAGAAAATTATAAAGATTCACGCGTTCACAAGTTTTTGTTATTGGAATTGTTTATAAAAATTACTGATCGATTAAAAGTTTACATAGTATACATAATACAATTAAATTCATATTTCTATACACGCTTTTCTAGTCTCCATCTCCATGTATATTTATTTAAGGGTAGTTAAGTGTGCACTTAAATTTTAAAAAAATTATTCCAAAAAATAATCCGTAAAGTTATACCCCAATTGTAACAAAAATATACAGTTCAACGTATTAGTGTGTGTTTTAAAAAAATCAAATTTGAGTTTAAAATTCAAATACATGCTAGAATTTGTGTTTATTTAAATCATAAATTACAAAATATAGTACGATAGTTATTCATTTGGGCATGACAAAAATTTATATTAGACAACCTCATATATAATAAGTGATATCACTACAACATAAGTGATATTATGTAACACCTAAAAAATGTTACATAATGTGTATAAAGTGGTACCTATGTACAATAAGTAACACTTTTAAGGGCGTTGCAGTTGCTGTGTTTATTTAAATCATAAATTACAAAATATAGTACGATAGTTATTCATTTGGGCATGACAAAAATTTATATTAGACAGCCTCATATATAATAAGTGATATCACTACAACATAAGTGATATTATGTAACACCTAAAAAATATTACATAATGTGTATAAAGTGTTACCTATGTACAATAAGTAACACTTTTAAGGGCATTGCAGTTGCTGACGCAGCCTAAAGTCTAATGCAACTTTTTTTTATAATATATGTAAAACTTTAAAAAAATGTTACATATATATGTATCACCTATATAAAAACTTTAGGTAACACTTGTGTAAATAAATAAATAATGAACAAAGGAAAAAAATGTAGTCTCTGGATAGAGAACCTAGACCTCTTGTGCAGGAAACAAAGAACTTACCATCTAGGCTACTTATAACATTTTACACATTTTGGATTTCAATATTATTTAACTTATTAACATTTTTTTTTCTTTATTCTTTTTTTCTTTTTCTTTTTTAATAGTAGAACAATGGTAATATTAATTCACATTAATAATTAAAATTACTAATTTTTAATGGACCAAACAATTTTCTACCTACTTTATAAAATAATATATGCGTATATATATATATATATATATATATATATATATATATATATATATATATATATATATATATTTGTGTGTGTGTTTGTATACATATAATATAAATTCATAAATAGTATAATTGTATTATTTAATAATTTTAAATAAAAAATATAAATTATTTTGTACGTATGTAATTAATATATTTTTTAATTAATAAATTGATTTAAATGATAAATAAATTTTATGCTTATTAATAATTTTTTTTAAATCATATGCATATTATATATATATATATATATATATATATATATATATATATATATATCGAACTAATAATATTATTTTTATTGATAATGTATGATTATATATATGCTGAATTTAAATCACCACAACATAAGTGATATTATGTAACACCTAAAAAATGTTACATAATATGTATAAAGTGTTACCTATGTACAATAAGTAACACTTTTATGGGCGTTGCAGCTGCTGGCGTAGACTAAAGTCTAAAGCAACACTTTTTTATAATATATGTAACACTTTGAAAAATGTTACATATATGTGTAACACCTATATAAAAGCTTTAGGTAACACTTGTGTAAATAAATAACGAATATATAAGGGAAAAATATGTAGTCTCTAGGTATTGAACCTAGGAATGGCAAAACGGCCCGCCCCGAGGTCGCCCCGCCCTGCCCCGCCCCGGTTGGGCCAGGTCCGCCCCGCCCCGTCCTGAAAATGGGGTAGGTCCGCCCCGCCCCACACGTGGGGCAGATCGGGTATGGGTATATATATTGCCCTGCCCCGCTCCGCCCCGCCCTGCCCCGCAATCTATATAATATATACATATAAATATATCTCTATTAAATATTATATATATATATATATAAAGGTCTCTCATAAATATATCAACAAACGTGCATATTAATTATTGACTCAATTGATTCAATTCTATCATTCAAATGAACATAATCACATCAATAAATTAATATATTATTTATTAATATATATTAAACCCTAAGCTTACAATTAATTATGACATTCACATATATATTTTGTTAAATTTGGTCTCGTAATTATCTTGAATTTGTTGATTAGACTTATTGTCATTTTTTTACTTGAGATTGTGATGAATTTGTGGTTTCATGGTTATGTTTATTGTATAATTTAATTGTGAATTTAATTTTATAATATACATGTGTTTATATTTTAAAATATATATATATTTTTCTTGAGATAAGAATGGGGCGGGGCGGGGCGGGCATGGGGCACAAAATGCCGCCCCGTAGTGGGGCACGGGGCGGGGCGGGTCGACTGGGGATAGGCGCGGGGCGGGTTTGGGTACTTAGGTACCCGCCCTGCCCCGCCCCATTGCCATCCCTAATTGAACCATAGGCTTCTTGTGCAGGAAACAAGGTACTTACCATCTAAGCTACTTATAACACTTTACACTTTTTAGATTTTAATATTATTTAACTTATTAACATTTTTTTCTTTATACCTTTTTTTTTATAGTAGAACAATGGTAATATTAACACACATTAATAATTAAAATTACTATTTTTTAATGGACCAAATAATTTTCTACCTACTTTATAAAATAATATATGCATGTATATACATATATATTTATGTGTGTGTTTGTATACATATAATATAAATTCATAAATAGTATAATTGTATTATTTAATAATTTTAAATGAAAAATATAAATTATTTTGTACGTATGTAATAAATATATATTTTAAATAATAAATTGATTTAAATGATAAATAAATTTTATGCATATAAATAATCTTTTTTTAAAATCATATGGATATTATATATATATATATATATATATATATATATATATATATATATATATATATATATATATATATATATATATATCTTGAACTAATAATATTATTATTAATGATAATGTATGATTATATATATGCTGAATTTAAATATTTATTATAAAGTGTTACCAAAATATGTTACCTATATAAAAATGTTACCTGAAAGGTGTTACTTATGTTAAAGTGTTACCTTTGTAAAAGCGTTACTAAAAAAGTGTTACATATATAAAAGTGTTACCTAAAAAGCGTTACCTACTATAAAGTGTTACCTAAAAGTGTTACTTATTTAAAAGTGTTGCATATAAGTGTTGCATATTAACAAAGTGTTACATAAAGTGTTACATAATATATAAACTAAAATAAGTGTTACCATAATGTGTTATATAAACTAAATGTGTTACAATAAGATGTTACTTAAAGTCAATTATGTTGTAGTGAATATTTATTATAAAGTGTTACCAAAATATGTTACCTATATAAAAGTGTTACCTGAAAGGTGTTACTTATGTTAAAGTGTTACTAAAAAGTGTTACCTTTGTAAAAGCGTTACTAAAAAAGTGTTACATATATAAAAGTGTTACCTAAAAAGCGTTACCTACTATAAAGTGTTACATAAAAGCGTTACTTATTTAAAAGTGTTGCATATTAACAAAGTGTTACATGAAGTGTTACATAATATATAAACTAAAATAAGTGTTATCATAATGTGTTACATAAACTAAATGTGTTACAATAAGATGTTACTTAAAGTCAATTATGTTTATCTATGATAATGTATGAATCAATTCCATGATCTTTTTGGGCGAGAATTCTATGACACTGATACCATAAAAAAATTCAGTTCATCTAAAAATTCAAACTTGTAGAGTGATGTGCAATCAATTCATTTTCTTTCGTGCATTGGTGCCACGTTCATGAGTATGTATAGTGTGAAATTGGTTTATACATAAATCACTTTGTAATACTTTTTAGTGTAACCAACTAATACTCTTTAATATAACTAATTAATACCCTTAGTTAAACAACTAATATTTTTCGTACCCTTAAAATAATTACCTCCAGAACTAATGCCCTTCGGTGGAAACAATTGATACCTTTTAGTGAAAACAACTAATACCCTTCCAGTGGTATATACTTTGCCTATATTCATTATTTTGTTGGTTTATTTGTGTATATATTTTGTTGTTTATATATATATATATATATATATATATATATATATATATATGTGTGTGTGTGTGTGTGTGTGTATGTATGTATGTATGTATGTATGTATATAAGTATTTTTCATTTTTGAAAGTATAGATTATAGAATGAAAATGGTTCATACATGAATTATAGAAAATTATTAATTATTTTCACTAAATAGTGTTAATTGTTTTCACTGAAGATTATTGGTTGTTTACTGAAAAAAGTCTAAAACACTTCAGTGAAAACAACTAATATTTGTTTAGCAAAAATAACTAATACTCTTTAGTGAAACAATTAATATCCTTCAATAATTTTATGTATGTACCAATTTTTCTCTATACATAGTCATGGTTCTTATAATCTCTTATTCTAATTATTTTGTTTTGTTCCTTTCTTCTTCTTCAAAGTATGTGGTCGATTAATAAGAGTTTACATATTGTACATAATACTATTAAATTTGTACTTCCTTCGTACCATATTTATTTTTTACTTTATTGTTTGTATAAATTTTAAGAAAATAGTTATTTAGTAGTAAAGTAAATGTTTTTTATTAGAAGTATACCAAAAATATAATATTAAAAAGTTTTTTTTTATTTGTTAAAAATAAATACGCATGAGACGAATTTTTTTGGGAATGCAGCAACCAGACGGAAGTGTAGAAAGATATGGCCATGTGCTGGTCAAGGTTGTGCTGCCTCATGTGCCCCGCCGGCAGGACACCTATTTCATCAGTATAATGCTTTTATTCGATATATGAGATAGTGACAAAGAATACAGTCAAGTTGTTTATATATGAATAGTTTTGTATGAGTTGTTTCATAGGGTATAAATTGTTTCTATGCAAAAATTATAAATTGTTTCTATAAAGAATATTAAAAGTATGAATTAATCTACTAAAAATATATTATAAGATAATTTATGTATCAAACAAATTATGCACTATGCATAATTGATTCAAAAGGGAGTTACTATGCATTAATAGTGAATTGAAATTGTACAGTTTCATCATTTTATGGTAAATTACCTTTTACATATTTGTTCTTAACTATCCCCTATTAGTATAATAGGGAGTTTAATATGATGATGTGTCGTTTTTATATTCATTTGGATGATGTGTCGTCTTCTCATCAAGTTTGAAATTTTTCTAGATGACGTGTTATTGTCCTATTGGATTGTTTTCCATATGTGCATACATGTAGCATTTTAATGTAAGTTCTAAAAAAATAAATTATTAACATATGTTTGAACCTTACATCTCTCTTATAACTTCTATGTTACTTAGACACTATGTCAATTTGTAAATCATTAAAGATGTTAAACTATTTAACTTAAGTCTATAAATCTATCAACTTATGTATCATATTATATTTAAAAAAAAAAATCATATTTTAGGGTTTATCAATTTGTGAATATTTCAAACAAGAGAATTAAATTTAATGATTATTTTGATGAATTGGTAACTTATTTTAACAATTCTAATTATTTGAAACTTAATATTTGCTTAACTTATTCGTATTTACTTATTTGGTTTTTTTATTCTCACTATATTTGAGAAATTCGTGTATTTATGATTCCAATTACCATTAATTAAATTAAACAATATAATTATACAAGATAATATATATATATATATATATATATATATTAGTTTGATATATTTATTATATAATTATATTATTATTTGATTAAAAAATTAATTTATATATATGTAATATTGTTGTAATGTTAAATTTAACAGAAAATTCCGCTTAATACGCGGGATCTCATCTAGTATCAAATATTGTTCAATTATTATCAAATTTTTGTGCCAAAAAAGGATGAGAAACTTTTTCTAAAATGGAGATAGTAGTATGAATATTTGGAACATTCATATCGACCAAAAAAACGTTGGATTCATTAATTCACGTTCATATTGAAGTTTTAGCTTTACCATAACGGCTACACAAACTTCTCATGTAACTTGTTCATAGTATAAAATTAATACATTTAAATATGTCATTATATGCATTTGTGGATACTATTATATTTATAAACTTATTTCATAGTATAAATGTTATGTATCCGTACATATAAATAATAATAGCAGTTTTATATCATGAACAAGTTTTACATGAAAGTAATTCATAAATACAATTAAATAACTCGGCTCAAGACGAGTATAAAGAACAATTGGGCTAGTAAATACAATTCAAATCTACTTTATAGATGTTACACCCGATATTTACTGCCCGACCCATCGGGTATCGGACATGAACCCACTTACTAAAGCGGGCTTGGATAAGAGTAGTCCGCCGTCTGGTCAGACAGACGGGTGGGGACCTAGAGGCTACCCGACGCGAGCCTCTGTGAGCTGCCGGGCAGGGTACTTATAACCCACAGGCCAGGGTGTCAGGCGGCCAGCGACGAGCTACGGGGTAGACGCCCTACCCTCCTGCCCGTAAATGAGACACCATGGTACTCTCGTCCATACCTGTCTCCCGGTATCCGAGTACCCGTCTGCCCGACCCTAGGCTGCGCCAGCTGTGAGGGGACGTCGGGTGCCATCAGTCTAGAGGATGTGACAGGGTCAAAGAGAGCAGTTGGTGCTGAGTCCCATCACCTCAGGGAAGACAGTGCCACGTGTCGCCTCCTCGTTGGCTCGTAGGGGAGGTTGTAGCCACTCATTACCTTCCAGCTAGGAGTAGGGGGGGACCCACCGGTCCACCAACCAAACATGGGGAAACCCATCTTGTACTCTATAAATAGGGCTTTTAATGCCCAAATGTAACACACATCACATTTATTGCAAATACACTCTTGAGAGCTCACTTACTCTCACATTTACTACTTCTTGTTATCATTAATATTGAATCCTACCCTTTAGGAACTCGGCAGCGAGATCCGATATAAATCGTTGTCAACATTTTGGCGCTAGAAGAAGGGTGACTAATATCGAAGTACACTCGGTTTCGTTCATCTAGTCACCTCGAACAAAACCCCACCCACTTTCATTCAAAAAATGACCACTTCGAAGGCCACACGAACCCAGCAGCAAGTCGAGGACATCGGCGAAACCGCCACCCCGGCTTCGGCCACGGCGGAAACCCTCCGGGTCCCTTCGAGTTCTTGTCGGCCATAAGAACTCCGGAGGACCTCCAGGCCGCCAAGGCCATGATCGAACGCCGTCAGGATTAGATCGATGCCGCTCCTGTCCGCACTCATAGACCCGGAAAGGAGCCAGCCCGGTCCAGGGCCACCAGCCAGCCACAGCAGGAGCAGGAGGCAGCCAGGCGGGCCGCCAGTAACCCGCGGCCTCAGAACCTAAAGAGGCGCCTCGACGAGGAGGCCGACTCACAACGGGTTTCTCGCCTGACCCGCGGGGTCAGTTTTCTCTCGGTTGGGTTCCCAGGCTCGGGGAGCTGCCCGACCCTGTGAGTCCAACGCCAGCTCCAGGCCCCGGGAGCGAGAACAGGCGCGCTCTCCCAGGCGTCACAACGACGCGGCCCCGAGGCCGTCGGTCCGTGACCGCTTGGGAGACAACCCTCGTCCCCGTTCTCCCCCCGCGGCCGACAACGCAATGGCCGCCATCTTAAAGAAAGTCACGGACCTCGAGGCCAAGCTCGAGAGGCGGGACGGGCAACATCATGTCCCCTACATGCCCAACTCGCCCCTCGCAGACATCTTGGTACGGGCCCCTGCCCAACCAAAAATCAACGTGGCCGCCGTGGGCCAATATGACGGGGAGACGGACCCCGTCACCCACCTCAGCAAATACTCTACTTACATGATATCCATGGGGGCCACTGACGCGACCCAGTGTCGGATGTTTCCATTAACCCTCGGTGACCGAGCACACTGATGGTACTCCTCGCTGCCCGCGTGGAAGGTGGTTTCGTTTCACCAGTTGGGGGAGCTGTTCCTTGAACATTTCTCCTCGATGGCGCCACGACTGGTCGGCGCCAATCGCATGGCCAACCTGGCTCAAGGGAAGGACGAGACGGACCGGGTGTACATCGACCGGGTCGACCAGATCATCATGGAAGGCGAGCCCGTCGGGGACGAGGTCAAGCTCGTCGGCGTCATAGGCGGGCTCCGCCTAAGAACAAAATTATGGAGGTCCATGAACAAGGACTATCCCAAATCCTACTCGGAGTTCAGGCAGCGAGCGGGGAAGATCATCTACAACGCCGACATTTTGGCGCAGCGGCTGGGCGACAGCACGCCGGCCGAGAAGGAGAAGCCTCGCGGCACGCCGTCCCGAAGAAACTTTTCTTATCGGGCCTCCCAACCGTTCAAACCCTTCGACTCCCTCGAAGTGAAACTGGCCGAAAGATTGTCGGCCACCCCGGAGTACGTCTATGTGCAGATCCGGGACAAAAATATGATGCCCAAGGCGCGGCCATGGGTTCACAAACCGGGGGTACAGATCAACCCCAACAAGTACTGCCACTACCACCAGACCGTCGGGCACAACACAAGCGAGTGCCGCGACCTCCTGAAACAACTCTGGCGACTCTTCGAGGAGGGGGAAGCTGGAGGAGTTCGTGAAGAGACCGGCGGCCAGGCCGGAAGCTCAAGCCGCTGCCCGCCCCGCAGAGCCGAACCGGGAGGCAGCCCTAGTATGCCCGCCAATTCCGGAAAACCAAGCCCGTCGAGCCGTAAACATGCTCTCCCCGGTGGGAGGCTTCGCGCCCACCACCTCGCTGTCCAACCGCAGGCAGAAGAGCGAGCTGCGGGCAATGGACAACGTCCACCAGATCACAATGCCGGTCAACATGACGGCAAGAGAGACAGACCTCCTCGCCTTCAAGGAGGAGGATCGCACCGGAGTCATCTACCCGAACCACGATGCCTTGGTCGTATCCGTCAACATCATGGGCATCACCGTCCATCGCATGCTGGTCGACAACGGAGCATACTGCAACATTCTCTTCAAGACCGCGTTCGACCAGCTGGACAGCTCCTTTGAAAAGTATGTAGAGCCGTGCGACCAGGTCATCAAGGGCTTCGGCGACGCCACAGTGAAACCCTACGGGATAGTTAGGATAGCCGTAGAATTAGTTTCTAGTATAGACGTTGAGGTTAAGGCTTCGAAACAGCTCGACTTTATTATTGTCGACCAGCCGTCAACCTATAACGGGTTTCTCGGCAGGCCATTCGAGCACGAGTTCGAAGCCGCCGCCTCAATATTCTATTATTGTATCAAGTTCCCAACCCCCTCCGGGAAGGTTGGGACTGTTAAGGGAAATCAAAAAATGGCACGCGGATGTTTGGCGTATATCGATGTTGTTTCAAATTTTGCAAATCTAGATTATATCTGCACAATCGGGGAGGGAGACATGGAAATAGACAAAGAAATCCCACCCACTACCCGCCCGATGGAAGAAGATTCACAAGCTTTTGAAAACATCCAAGTCGACCTGGAGCCAAGGCTCGGGTACGAACCCATGGAGATTGACAAAACCCTAACGGGGCAGATCGACGACCCACGCTACGGCGAGTGGGGAGCCAGTCCGATCGAAAAGCTGATTTCGGTCACAATGAAGAATAGGCCGGAAGTAAGTGTTCAACTCGGTTCGTCGATGTCCGACGAGATACGGGCAACGATGACCGCATTTTTAGAAATGAATTTAGACGTGTTCGCCTGGTCCCACGAAGACATGGTCGGGATCGATCCAGCCGTATGTTCACACCAATTGCACATTGATCCATCCCGCAAGCCAATCTCACATAAAAGAAGGAAATTCGGCCCAGACAAATACGCAGTCATTGCCTCCGAAGTCAAAAAGCTGCTCGACAACAAGCTAATCGGGATGGTCGACCCCGACGACAAGCCTCAATGGGTATCCAACGCTGTACTCGTCAAGAAGAGCAACAACACATGGCGGTTGTGCATCGATTTCACGGACCTAAACAAAGCTTGCCCAAAAGATCACTTCCCGATGCCACACATCGACCACCTGGTGGACAGCACGGCCGGGCACGAGATGCTAACTTTCATGGACGCATTTGCCGGCTACCACCAGATCCCGATGGCCGCAGACGACCAGAAGCACACCACCTTCCTCACCGAGAAAAACATGTACTTCTGGAAGCGGATGCCATTCGGGCTCATGAACGCAGGGGCAACCTACCAAAGGCTGGTCAACCACATGTTTCACGACCAGATCGGGGCGACCATGGAGGTATATATCGACGACATCGTCGTTAAAAGCGAGAAGAGGGAAGACCACCTCACGCACCTAGCCGAAACATTCGAGATCTTGAGAAAGTATCGGATGAGGCTCAACCCGAAAAAGTGCAGTTTCGGCGTCGAGTCGGGCAAGTTCTTGGGGCACATGGTTAGCCAGCGAGGAATCGAGGCAAACCCGACCAAGGTGCAGGCGATCCTCGACATGAGCCCTCCCCGCACGGTGAAAGAGGTGCAGAGATTGACGGGCAGCCTGGCCGCTCTCAGCCGTTTCATCTCCCGCATGGGGGACCGATGCAAGCCTTTATTCGACAGCATGCGGAAGGGGAAACTAAACTGGACCCCCCAGAGTCAGCTCGCTTTCGATAACTTGAAAGCATACTTGTCAAACGCCCAGGTGCTGGCCAAACCCGTCCCCGGCGAGAAGCTTTTCCTATACTTGGCGGCTTCAGACTCAGCTCTCAGCGCCGTGCTAGTGCGGGCTGAGGGGCAGGCACATCTGCCAATCTACTATGTCAGCCAGACACTTCACGACGCCGAGCTACGGTACCCACCCCTAGAAAAACTAGCCTACGCTCTAGTAATGAGTGTACGCAAGTTGCGCCCATACTTTTTCGATCACCAAGTAGAAGTACTAACCACAATGCCACTCCGCCAAGTTCTACATCGACCAGATACGGCGGGCAGATGCCTCAAGTGGGCAGTTGAAATCGGGCAGTTCGGAGTCACGTACGCTCCCCGAACCTCCATCAAGGGCCAAGCCATGACCGATTTCATAGTTGAGCTCACTTACCCGGAGGCGATGTCTAAAATCGAGCAGCCACCGTGGAAAATGTACGTTGACGGATCGTCCACAACTTTGCGGGCAGGCGCCGGAATTGTCCTTCTCAGCCCGACCGGCCAATCGTTCACAACAACCATCAGATTCGGTTTCCACGCGACCAACAATGAGGCCGAATACGAAGCATTAATTAACGGCCTGGAAATGGCCATGGCCATGGGAGTGAAGAGACTCCAGGTCTACAGCGACTCACAACTCGTTACATGCCAAATCTCAGGAGAATACGAGGCGCACAGCGATAGGATGTTGGCCTACCAGGGATTAGCCAAGAACCTCCTCGAAAAGTTCGATCAAGTTTGCATAGAGGTGGTACCCCGACTCGGCAATACTCAAGCAGACGCACTTGCCCGCCTCGCAACATCCGAGGGGGCAGCCGACATGTCGCAGATAACAGTCACTTACCTGACCGCCCCTTCGAGCTCGAACCAACGGGTGACCAATCTGGGGCAAGAGGAGGACAGTTGGATGACTCCCATCCTGAAGTACCTCCGCGACGGCCAACTCCCAGTCGATCGGGTAGCGGCAAGACAGTTGCAGCTTCGGGCGGCCCGGTACACTATCATCGGGGACCAGTTATACAAGTGAGGCTTCGCCCTACCCCTCCTAAAATGCATAACTCAGGGGCAGGGAAGGAAGATCTTGGTAGAAGTCCACGAAGGACGCTGCGGGAACCACGCCGGCGGTCAGGTGCTTGCCCAGAAGGTTATCCGGCAGGGATATTTCTGGCCCACTCTAAAGAGGGACGCGATCAACTACGTGCGGGCATGCCACAAATGCCAAGTCTATTCGCCAGCTATCCACCAGGCTCCAACTGAGCTCGCCTCAATCCTGAGCCCGTGGCCGTTCACAAAGTGGGGGATCGATCTCATTGGTCTTTTACCTACGGCCCCGGGCAGCGTCAAGTATGCAATTGTCGCCGTGGACTACTTCACCAAATGGGCGGAGGCAGAATCACTGAAAACGATCGACCAGGAGCATGTTATCAGGTTCATCTGGCGCAACATAATCTGTCGATTCGGCCTCCCACAAATTATCATTTCGGACAACGGGAAACAATTCGACGGGTTGGATATGGAGAGGTTCTGCCAGAAGCACAAAATCAAGAGGCTGTTCTCGTCACCCTACCACCCCCAATCAAACGGGCAGGTAGAGGCAGTAAACAAAATAATCAAGCACACGCTGAAGGCAAGGCTGGAAGAGAGCAAGGGAACATGGGCGAGCAAGCTACCCGAAGTGTTATGGTCATACAGAACAACCTGTCGCACTGCAACCGGGGAGACTCCCTTCGCTCTAGCCTTCGGAACGGAGGCAGTCATCCCGGCTGAGGTCATCATCCCAAGCCTCCGCACCTCGCAACCCGTGGGGACCGAGAACGACCAAGCCATGTTAAACGAATTGGACCTGCTGGAGGAGAGAAGGCTGTCCGCCGAGCAAAGAAACATAGCTTACAAACGGCGGGCTGAGAAATACTTCAACTCGAAAATCAAAATCAGAGAGTTCGAAGCCGGCGACCTAGTACTTCGACGGACGGTCGGACAACCGAAATGGGCATTTGGCCCGAATTGGGAGGGACCCCTAAAGATCTCCAAGCGCCTAGCCAACGGAGCCTACGAGCTAGAAAGCCTTGAGGGCAACCCGACCCAATACCCCTGGAACGCTTCTCTACTCAAAAAATACTATCAGTGACGACGAAATAATTTACCCCGCATCATCACGACGGGCGACCTCAATGTAATCGCTCTTCGAGCGCAAAAGTTGTAATCAATATAAGCGATTGTTAATTCGATCCCATCTTCGTGAAGTCGCTGCCCGTCAATCGGCTAAAGCACTTCACTAATTAATTTTTTGGTTAATTTTATAAGCGATTGTGAATTCAATCCCATCTTCGTGAAGTCGCTGCCCGTCAATCGGCTAAAGCACTTCACTAATTAATCTGTTGGTTAATTTTATAAGCGATTGTGAATTCAATCCCATCTTCGTGAAGTCGCTGCCCGTCAATCGGCTAAAGCACTTCACTAATTAATCTGTTGGTTAATTTTATAAGCGATTGTGAATTCAATCCCATCTTCGTGAAGTCGCTGCCCGTCAATCGGCTAAAGCACTTCACTAATTAATCTGTTGGTTAATTTTATAAGCGATTGTGAATTCAATCCCATCTTCGTGAAGTCGCTGCCCGTCAATCGGCTAAAGCACTTCACTAATTAATCTGTTGGTTAATTTTATAAGCGATTGTGAATTCAATCCCATCTTCGTGAAAGTCGCTGCCCGTCAATCGGCTAAAGCACTTCACTAATTAATCTGTTGATTAATCCTTTAATCGATTGTTAACTCAATCTTGTATTAACTCGATCCAATGCCGTTATTAGCTCGATCGTCAAACCAAGTTCAAGGAGACAAGAATGAAAGCGAAATAAAAAGCGAAGGAAATTTCATTAAAAAAGGTTCCCGAAAGGGAAAAGTACAAACGGCCAGCGGCCAACAAACTAAACAAAACAACAAAGAAAAAGAAAAGAGTTCACGGGGCCGCTGCGTCCACCACGCCCGGGTCCTCATTCGCCTCCTCGTCAGCCAGTGGGTAGACGAAGGTTGTCGGGTCGCCGAGAAACGACAGATCCAGCCCGCGGTCGACCAGGTCCTTCAGAGTGATATCATAGTCCGGGGAGGGAGGATTGGACTCGACATAACTCCTCAGATCAGCCAAAGGTCCGGAATAGTCGGCCGCGGGATCCCGACGGAGCAGAGAGCGGATCGAGTCTGCGTAGGCATTAATGTACACCATGGAGCCGGCCGACTCGTTCTCAGCGGCCAATCGGGCACGCTCGGCTTCCAGGCGCGTTTTCGCCTTCGCCGCGAGAGCCTCCATGGCTTGGCGGACTTCTTCAGCCATCCTCGCCTCAGCTTCGGTGCGCGCTTTCCTCTCTCCCTCGCAAATACCCTCCAGTTCTACCCGACTCGCTCGGGCGGCCTCCAGCTCCTCCCGGAGCTTCTGGTTCTCCTCTTCCAGGCGGGTGGCTTCGTCCCTCTTCGTCTGGAAGGCTGCCCTGTAGGAGGAGGCAGTCCGCATCTCCTGATCGAACTCGAGCATGATGCCCTCCATGGCAATGGCGTTGCGGGAGGAGCGAATGGCAGCCGCCCTCATCCGGTCGGCGAGCGAGACGGTCCTCGTGGCCTTCTGGCAGTTCAGGGTCCAGGACCGAGGAAGATTCAGCACGGCGCGGCGAAGGTCCTCCGGCCAAGACTCCGGCACGGCCTCCGAGTACGGAGGACTCTGCGAGCGCAGGAATTGAAGGACCTCGGGCGGGGGCAGAGGATCAAGCCTGCAAAACGACGGCAAGAAAAATTGTGTTAAACGAGCTACATGCGAAGTCGACCAGGAAACTTGGAAAAAGAAACAAAATACTTACGTGAGGTGATTGCCCCAGCCCAGGAAGGAGAAGTCGCTGCGATCACGAGCAGGGGAGGCAGGGCTCCCTATAGTCGCCTCGACGGTGCCGGCCACAAGCCCACCCGTCGCCGGGTCCAAGTTGACCGTCACCATGGCCGGGTCGACAGACGTCTGGCCTTCAACCCGTGCCTGTTTCGATGGACGCTGGCCGTCCGTCGGGGAGGAGGATGTCGGGGGCACCGAGGTCGCAGGTGGACCGCGGATCGTCACACCAGCAGCGCGAACGGCTCCCCGCTTCGCCAACTTCGCCAGTGCGCTCTTTTTAGGAGCCATATCAACGGTCTCCTCGGAGGATTCTACGTTGACGACCGGGATGGCTGCCTGACCGGCCTCGGGTACTGCCCTCGGGGAGGCTGCCGGGGAAGTAGACGACGTGGAGGATTCGGCCGGGAAGCGCTGCGCTGCAAGAGGAATAACATGTTAAAAATCGGGAAGGCTTGAGCGAGCATGAAAAAGTAATAGTCGGGGAGAGTCTTACCGCCAAAATCCAGATGGCGCGGGAAGGTTTGGAGCCCGGACAACCTTCTGTACTCGTTGTCGTTGAGGAGGTCGACGTCACGATTATCCGCGCTCTCAGACTTCACCAACTCAAGTGCCTGAGCCTGGTTTGGAGCCACGCAGCCTGCACAGTGAAAGAAGAATTAGATCAGTACTAAGGAATGAATGAGGAATTTAGTATTTACCTCGGCGATTGCGATCCCGATACTCCCGGGGAACCGGGATAATTTGCCCGTCGATGCCGACACTCTCCCATGCGCCGCCGACCCACCACCACTTCTCTTGCCAGTGCGTCACCTTCGACGAAATGCCGAAGACGATGGCGTCGCCGCCCCGGGGCTTCACAGAGTAGCACCCATGGTTCATCCGACCGACCGAGGCTACGGTATAATACAAGTAGTTGATCTCGGTCGGGGTCGGCATCCGGTGCAGCCCGCGGCGACCGAGAGCAACCATCGCTCCCAGAATGTAGCTCCACCCGTTTGGAGTGATCTGGGTGATCGATAGATTCCACGCAGCAAGCAGCTTAGAAATGGCTGGGTGGAGCGGGAAGCGGAGCCCGGCATGGAGCGTATCCGAGTTGATGGCAATGAGGCCCTCCGGAGGTTGGTCAGCCCGTTCGTCCTCCCGGGGGGCATAGAAGAAGACGTCGGAAGGCGCCTGGAAGGTCCAATAGAGCTCCTTCAGATCGGCATCCGGAGGCAGGCAGCTAGGGCGACGAGAAGCCCCAAATTCGGTTTCCTGGGCCTCAAGGTATGCACGGGCGGAGCGCTTCCGCACAAACCGGCTCATATATTTCGAGTGGTCGAACCCGATTAGCCGGCTGTCCGCGTAGTCTATTTGGTCGGGCACAGCTTCCTGCTCGAACAAAAAGTCTTCGGCTCTGGGCGGGTAGGCTGAGACCGGGAAAACACTTAGGGCTTCCCCCTCTCGTTGGGGGCTCATCCCCTCCAAATCTTCAGCGAAGGCATCCACACCCGTGGAATTGCCCTCGCCCTCCCTGGCGGCGGTGGCACGGGAAGTTCCTTCCCCGGCCGGATGGAGAGGCCTCTCGGCGTCGGCGGCGGCGCGGCGACGGAAGTGGTAGGCATCGACTGCCCCAATGCTTTCGACGGAATCACTCATGGCGAATGGGGGGTAGAGAGAAGAGAGTTTTGAAGAAGAAAACAAGAAAATTACCTCGGAAGTCGAAAAAGTCGCCGGAATCTGGGAAACTCGCCGGAAAACTTGAATCTTGCTCAAGGGGGCGCGAGATTGCAAAAGAGTGAAAATGGTATAGTGGGCCGAGAGCCCCTATTTATAGGAGAAATGAGAGGGACCAAATTGCAAAAAACGGGGTAAAAAATGGAATAAAACAAAATTCTTGGGGGCGCGTGGGGGCCACGCGCGCAACGGTTGGGGAGCAGGTTCGGCGGACGTGACCCCTGGACTTCTGCGCATCAGTCACGCCATCACGTGACGTCAGCAGGCGCAGCATACGAGGCGCCATCTCGGAAACTGAAACGTCACCCCAAAATTCAAATTCAAATTCAAATCCAAAGTCTGCAGTTCAACCAGCCCGCCACCCGACGACTGCGGCCCCCCGATGTCGGGCTGGTGGGGCAATTGTTACACCCGATATTTACTGCCCGACTCATCGGGTATCGGACATGAACCCACTTACTAAAGCGGGCTCGGATAAGAGTAGTCCGCCGTCTGGTCAGACAGACGGGTGGGGACCTAGAGGCTACCCGACGCGAGCCTCTGTGAGCTGCCGGGCAGGGTACTTATAACCCACAGGCCAGGGTGTCAGGCGGCCAGCGACGAGCTACGGGGTAGACGCCCTACCCGCCTGCCCGTAAATGAGACACCATGGTACTCTCGTCCATACCCATCTCCCGGTACCCGAGTACCCGTCTGCTCGACCCTAGGCTGCGCCAGCTGTGAGGGGACGTCGGGTGCCATCAGTCCAGAGGATGTGACAGGGTCAAAGAGGGCAGTTGGGGCTGAGTCCCATCACCTCAAGGAAGACAGTGCCACGTGTCGCCTCCTCGTTGGCTCGTAGGGGAGGTTGTAGCCACTCATTACCTTCCAGCTGGGAGTAGGGGGGGACCCACCGGTCCACCAACCAAACATGGGGAAACCCATCTTGTACTCTATAAATAGGGCTTTTAATGCCCAAATGTAACACACATCACATTTATTGCAAATACACTCTTGAGAGCTCACTTACTCTCACATTTACTACTTCTTGTTATCATTAATATCGAATCCTACCCGTTAGGAACTCGGCAGCGAGATCCGATATAAATCGCTGGTAACAATAGACTCCCCAACTTCAACTTTGTTAGTTAAAGTCAAAAATGACAAAACGAAAACTATTCAATATGACAAAAATGTATTACCGTAAAAAAAAAAAATGACAAAAATGTATTAATACAAAAAGGATAATTTTGCAGTCAAGGAGATAAGAAAATTAGTTAGTCCCACTAATCTTTATAGAGTATCTACAGGGTGAAATTGGTTTATATATGAATCAATGAAGGGTATTAGTTGTTTTCACTGAAGAGTATTAGTTGTTTTTACTGAAGAGTATCACTGGTTTACACTGAAGAGTCTTCATTTTCACCGAACAACTAAGACTTTTTAGTGTAAATCGGTAATACTCTTCAGTAAAAACAACTAATATTTTTCAGTGAAAACAACTAATACCCTTCACGGATTTATGTATAAACTAGTTTCACTCTATACTTTGTCTTTATATATAATGTGATGGATGGATAAAGGAGCAAAGTGTAGGGAGCGGAAGCATGAATAATGATTCATCCCCATCGGACGAAGAAGCATGTGCATTCGCCATGAAGCTGGTTACCGCTTCTGTACTCCCGGCAGCCCTCAAAACAGCTATTGACCTGGACCTGCTGGAGCTCATCAAGAAAGCCGGCTTCGTTTCCCCGGCCGAACTCGCCGCCCAAATCTCGGCCACCAACCCCGACGCCCCGGCCATGGTGGACAGGATCCTCTGCCTCCTCGCTTCCAACAATATTCTTGATTGCAAACTCACAACTCTCTCTCACGGCCGCGTTGACCGCCTCTATTCACTCTCCCCGAATTCCAAGTTCTTGACTAAGAACAAGGATGGCGTTTCCTTGGCTCCTCTCTTGCTCATAGCCCAAGACAAGGTCTTCATGGAAACTTGGTAATTCATCGTCTTCAAATTTCTTTACTTATTATTTCTATATAAATTTATTATTATTATTGAAAGAATTTAATTTCAATTACAATTTTGAATTTATAGAATTTGAAAATTAATTCGTTTACATTATTTCTCTGTGCCAAACTATTCATCCTACACCACTTATACTATAACTTATAATAACTAATATTATTCTTTGTAAAACTAGTACTATTGTTTGTAAGAACTAGAATAAGTTTAATATTTGTGACACACGGTACACAAGATGTACATAATATCTTCACTCGTTGAATTCACGCCTCTCCCCTCTTTGGGTATGAGGCCCAATGGGTGGAGAATTTAATATGCATATAGTTGCTTCCCACGGAAATAGTATCTACCACGTATGTGTGAGTCAATAAGAATCTCATTTTGTTGAAAAGGCCGAAATTACAGAAATATATATAGAATTAATTAGCTTAAATTAGTTTCCTAACAATTATTATTTATATGTGTATGTAGGCAGCATCTAAAAGATGCGGTTGTTGAGGGAGGAGTCCCGTTTGACAGAGCATACGGTATGACTGCATTCGAGTACCCGGCTACGGATCCGAGGCTGAACGAGGTTTTTAACCGAGGTATGTCTGAACAATCCACCATTTTTATGGAGAGAATTGTTGAAATGTACAAAGGATTTGAAGGCATCAAATCATTGGTGGATGTTGGGGGTGGAATCGGGACTTCGCTTAAGATGATTACATCCAAATATCCATCCATTAAGGGCATCAATTTTGATTTGGCCCATGTCATCCAAGAGGCTCCATCTATTCCAGGTATAACCAACTCCTATTTTTATTTTTATTATTACAAATAGTGTAATATTTGTGTGAATCATAATTGATTTTCAAGTGCACTTGTATTATTCATACGTCGCATAATTGTGTGTACGTCCAAAAAAAAGAAAATCATTTCATAAAATCTCATCTTGACAATATATACATATTTGCACAAAATGTTATTACTTTTTGGACCCACACTATACAACACTCAATTCAATCAACTTTGCTACTTTATATATAAATATTTATCTAATTACTTTCTCAAAATTAACTTCACTCATTACACTTTTTTTAATTAAAAAATGTGTCTATTTTAGAGTACAAACATTTGTGGGATGGACGTAGTACTTTTTAATGGTAGTATTATCATATTAATAAATTATAATTAAATAACTAATACGGTTCATAATACATCTAAAATGTAAAGTAATTTCATCGTAAAAGCTAAAACTAATTTACACAAAACACGGCCAGTTACTAAAGAGTGAATCAGTCTGAAAGTTTAAACTTGGGCTTCTATATAAACTTGGTTTTAATTATTAGCAAATTACGCTCACGTGTAGGGGCGGAGCACGTCAGTGGAGACATGTTTGTTAAAGTGCCCTCCGGAGATGCCATTTTCATGAAGGTAACCCACCCAACTATTATTTTCCTTTATAGTTTTTATCTTTTTTATTACATATATATGTGATTTCTAAATTATACTATAATTATCTCATTATATATAGTAAAATAATATGTAGCTGATTTTCTACCATCTTATATATCCGCAGTGGATTCCTCATGATTGGGGCGATGCTCAATGCTTGACACTCTTGAAAAATTGTCACGAAGCCCTTCCAGATAATGGAAAACTGATTATTGCTGATCGAATTCTTCCAGAAATTCCAGAAAAGACCTTATTGGCTTCCAACGACTTTGCTGTTGACTTGATTATGTTAGCTTATTACACAGGTGGTAAAGAAAGGACAGAAAGGGAATTTCAAACCCTTGCAAAAGCTTCCGGTTTCAAGGAATTTCGCAAAGTTTGTTCTTGTTTCAACATTTGGATAATGGAACTCTACAAATAGATCAGATTAATGATATAATTCAAATGGTTAGAACTTCATTCAAGCCATTATATTTTCAATTAAAAAATAAACTCTACAAATAAGCACTTATAGTTGTATTGGCTTTTATTTTTCATAAATTTTAGTATACACTTGGTGCATAGTATGCATTTTAAATTTAAATTTTATTTTAAGAATGTTTTCCGACAATATTAATTATTGGGGATATAAACTAAATTCGTCCTCTATTATTTCGCCTTTATTGAAATAGTCCTCTAATTATTTATTTAATCAATTTAGTCATGCATCTATTCAGGTTTCACCAATTAGGTCCTAATTGACCGGAATATGCATGAATCACCACTGTTTTGGTCCTCTATTTATTTGATTTATTAATTTAGTCCCGTATATATTCAAATTCCACCAACTATGTCCAATTTGGACAAAAATGCACAAAATACCACCGTTTTGGTCACAATCTTATCCAATTATTTATTTTAAAATAAAATTCAATAATCAACTCATTTAATCAATCCAAATACGTGCATATATACAAAATTATTTTGTAAACTTTAAAAAACTGCCAATTAGCATGTCACATGTAAAAAACGGACCATCAGCCATGTAATCACCAACTGCTAGAAAACATAAACACATGGCCGAAACTGTGTCATTTTGTGCATTTTTCAGCCAATAAGGACCTGGTTAGCAAAATTTAAATAGATATAGGACTAAATGGATTAAACAAATAAACTGAGGACCAAAACGGTGGCGTTTTATGCACTTTTTGTCAATTAAAACCTAATTGGGAAAATTAAAACCTAAATTGATAAAGTAAATAAATAGAGAATTATTTCAATAAAAAAAAAATAGATGACGGATTTAGTTTAAATCCCTAATTATTGCCCTGTAGCCCTTTAAGTCTTCCTCCACAGATCAGGTTCGAGCCCTCGTGCTTGTAATGTTTTTTTTTCCTTTGACACTATTTTTTTTTCTTTTTATTTTCAGTTTTAATTTTTTTTTTTGTCATTTATTTTCTTTTTCCTTTTTCAATTCTTTCCTTTTGTACTTTGACATTTTTTTTGTCTTTTTTATTGTTTTGACATTTTTTTTTCCATTTTTTTCCTTTCTCATACTATATTTACTTTTTTTCTATTTGGATTTCAAGCAAAAATATGTTAATTTATTTAGTTAGAGTATGTATAGAGTGAGATTGGTTCATACATGATTCGTTGAAGTGTATTAGTTGTTTTCACTAAAAAGTATTTGTTTTTCACTGAAAAGTTTTAGTTTATTTTCAGTTAACAACTATACTCTTCAGTAAAAACAACTACTACTCTTTAGTAAAAATAAATAATACACTTTACTGATTCATGTATGAATCATTTTCCTTCAATACTTTGTCATTTAATTATTGTTTTTCAATAATCAATGGTGATGGTGTTTAAAGATATGTGTATTTGATATTAAGATTATGATTATTTTGTTATTATAATTACATTTTTCTTTTTCAATATTAGCAGGAAAGATTTTAATTATGTTATTTATTTTTAATTTGGTTATTGATATTATTGTTTGAGATATTGTTGATTATTTTTTTTGTATTGTTCATTATTGTTTGGGGTATTATATTTTTTTGTTTAGGATATTGCTAATTATTGTTTTGAGTATTATTGAATACTGTGTGGGGTATTACTTATTATTGCTTGAGGTATTGCTAATTATTGTTTGAGGTATTATTATTCATGGCTTAGGGTATTATTGATTCATAATCCAAATATTCCTTATTATTGTTTTGGACATTATTTATTATTGATTATGGTATTATTGATTATTGTTTTGGGTATTGTTGATTATTGATTCAGATATTACTTATTATTGTTTGGGGTATTACTGATAATTGTTTAGGGTATTGTTTATTGTTGATTATTGTTTGGGGTATTCTTGGTTATTGTTAAAGTATTGGTGATTATTGTTTGGGGTATTGATAATTATTGATTTAGGTATTACTTATTATTGTATGTGGTATTGTTGATTATTACTTGAAGTATTATTGATTATTGATTATTGATTAGAGTACCGCTGATTATTATTTGAGGTATTGTTGATTATCGTTTTGGATATTGTTAATTATTATTTGGGTATTGATATATATATATTTTTTTTTTGGTATTGCTGATTATTTTTTGAGGTATAATTTAGTATTGTTTAGGATATTGGTGATAATTTGGACATTATTTATTAATAGTCATGGAGTATTACTTATTTATTGTCGATGATATTGTAAGTTGTATTACTTATTATTGCATTGAGTTTTGCTTATTGTTCCTATTTATGATTTATGATACTAATAAAATAATTTGATAATGCTGGTGCATATGATATGTGTTTGATCATATTTTGAATTTTGAGTAGTTTTAGTGTGCACTTGAATCATGGTATGTATTTGAACTTTGAAAAAAATAATTTGTGATACTCCAAAAAGTAGTTAGTAATATCTCAAGAAGTAATTATTAATACTCCAACTGAAAAAAAACACAGTTCGGTGTGTTTGTAAGTAAAAATGAGCTTAAAATCCAAGTTCATAGCACTTGAGTGCATGCTAGAATTTGTGTTGAAATTTATATTCACATATATAATATTACTTATTATTGCTTATGAATAAATATTTGAGTCGCAGACTAATAATAAAAAAAATTGAAGAAGAAATTTTCAATTAAAATAAGTAAAGAATATTTAAGAAAAACATATATTGTAAAGAGTGCAAAATAATGAAAAGAAAATTTTCAATTAAAAAAAAGGTAACACAATTTGTTTAAAAAATATTTTAATAAAAGAACAAAATATGGAAAACCAATTTTTGCAAATAAAAAAAGTTTTTTTCTGAAGTAAAAGATATTGACAAAGACTTTTTCAAAGATGATATTTCTTGTAGTATTAAAAGAATTTAATAGATTTTATTTAAAAAAAAAAATTCCAATTAAAAAGAGTTAAAATTAAATGGTCAAAAAAATTGGGCTATAGGGAATTGAACCTACGGGTTTTCACAGCATCACCACTAGATCATCATTTGCCCTTTTGTCAAGTTCTCGCCGTTGATGTATTTACCTGATTTGAGCACCATTTTTTTTAATTGATTAAAAATTAAAATTGAGTCAAATAACATTCAAAATTTCAAGCACATAATATTCCCTCTATGCACATTAAAATTATTTTTTATTTTATAATACTAAAAGGGGAGTCGTATTGTCCCATGAGGCCACGAAATAAGCTACGTCGTTTTCGTAAATTGACAACTTAGATTTATATTTTTTTTAATAAATATTTATTTAGCTGAGTTTATAAGCTCATTAAAACTAAATTTAAAAGTTTATAAACACCTTCAAAGTGTTTAGCAAAATACGAATATAAAATGCTTAATAGCTTATATGATAAAAAAAAATCAAGTAAGTTTTATAGAAAAATGGTTAATGATAAGTTTAATATGAAATTGTTTTAAAATATCGAATATTTGACCATAAATATTGATAATTTCATTAGGAGTTTCATTAATTTAAGTTCAACTTTTTTTTTACAACAATTACAATATAATACCGCTAATCCAAATTAATGATACTCCTGGTGAAATTTTTATACCCTTAGTGAAATTATCGATTCTTTAATATAGTTTCATGATAAACTTATCATAAACTATTTTCATATAATATTTTACCTAAAAAAATAAGCTTTTAATGATTATAAGCGGTAAAAAAATAAATCGAAATTTCTCAACTTATTTTCCTAATCATCACCACCCACAATCAGCAATCCCACCATGCATGGATCCACCCTACTCTTTCCCACCCTTAGACGCCTTTAATTCAACATAATAAACAAAAAAATAGAATTATTTTTATATTAAAATTAAAATTTAAAAAATATTTTTTATGAAAGATCTTATAGTTTGTATTAGCTAAATATTTTAACAATTTATCTTTTATGTTTAAAAAAATAACAGTGCATTACTTAATTACATATACACAGAGTAAAAAAAATTATATATTATAAGTGCTTAAAACAATTTATAAAATATTAAAACTTATAAAATGTTTAAATAAGTTTAGCTACTACTTTTTCAAATTTCTGCAGCCATTGTTGATTGATGAGTACCAAGGCATCTTTGGATTTCAATCTTCTCTTTTCTCGTTTCAGTACTTTTGTTGCCATTGCAAGTATTGTCTGCAATCAATATTATCTTTTTAATTTATATAAGAAATTAGAACTTTAATGGATCAATTAATTTATTTTCACATATGTATTTCTAATCAATGATTTTCACATAATTTAAAATTTAAATAATATAGTTGTAGCCATGTCCGAGCTATATTCATCTACGGTTCCTACTTCTTTGAGAACAAAGTGTTATACAAAAAAATAATTTATAACAAATTTATTATAAAACTATTTAAAAATTTAAGGTATCAAATATTTGATTAAAAGTATTAAAGAACCTATTAAAAGCATGGTTTCATATTATTGTTAAAAATATTGGCACAATTTATTTTTTTATTGTTTACATAATTTATTCTTGTACACTTGATGCATGGTACATTCACTCAACTATTAAAGTTGTTTACACTAAAAAATGTAATCTAATTACATTAAATAGTGTGAGTTGATAATACTAAAAAAATTAGTATGATCAACCTATATTTTCAGTGTAATCAGTTTTTACACTTTTCAATGTATACAATTTTAATTGTTAAGTGGGTGCACCGTAGACCAAGTGTACATAAGACCTTGACATAAAAATATGCATTTTTTTATATTTAAAAATGTATATATATTTTTTTGTTGGGGGGTATGGGGTGGGGCCGACCTGCACCATGCACGGCGGATATGAAGCTTAAAATTCTGAGCGGAGCAGGGCGGCTAGGCATATGCACGTGGCGGCTACTCATTCCTTTCTATAAATATGATTGGATTTGGGTCTTTGTATATAGGTACATGGACCATCTAGACTACTTTTTACCAATATAATTTTCAAGATATCAAATCATTCGAGAGCTACTTTAATTGTTTAATAAATTTGTCTACCAATATAGAACTTAGAAGTGTACTAATCGTTTTTCAAACTTGATGCTCGATTATTTTATTTGTACAGTGTACAGTTGATTTGTATGGGTTATTTTTTTTAGGGGGAAGGGTCAAATAAACCCCTCATTTTATTGGTGGAGATCAAATAAGCCCTTCAACTATTTTTTTTTTTGTATATCTATACTCTTTATCTTTTTATTGGAGATCAAATAGGTCCCTCAACCAATTAAAATCAAACAATCAAACCCTTTCCATCATATTAAAACAAAATCCTGCACTCTCACATGTATTAACTACAAATTATAAACTATATAATTTTCTAAATCCCCAATTCTGCGTTGTAACTATCGAAAGAAGAACAGTTCTTGTGAATTAGAGGGAAAGCACGAAGAATATTCTTCTTGGCAAGAAGCACTCAAAGAACACGGATTTATTCATGAAACCTGCATCTAAGCCGAGCACGAAAAATACACCTCACGTTTAGACAAAAATTATTTGACACTCTCTTCACAAATCTGCACCCTTTTCACTATAGTGCAGAGTGTTCTTCCCGTAAGTCCCGATTTAGTTTTTAAAGAATAGATTGATGAATTTTCAATAGCAGCAAGGCCCGGTTCTAGCTAGTATGGTCGTAGGCAGTTTTGGTTTTGTGATGTTTTTGGGTTAATATTCGTGACAATGCAAGATTATGTGCATTTTAGATATTAGGCAAAACAGGTTTTGTCTTAATTTTGATGAAAAATGTTTGATTGTTTGATTTTATTAAGATGAGGGGTTTATTTGATCTCAATATAAACAATAAAGGGTTTAGATTAACAAAATAATAGTTGAGGGGCTTCTTTGATCCTCATCAATAAGATAAGGGGTTTATTTGATCATTTACCCTATTTTTTATGCATTCAAGTGTATAATATGCACTTAGTTTTTAAAAATTAACTGCAAAAAATATAGAGTTTGGTGTATAATATGTGTTTTGAATCATTAATATCTCAATCAGAAATACCTCAAGAAATTTTCAGTTATACCCCAAAATGCAAAAAAAAAAAAAAAAAAAAAAAAAAAAAAACAGTTCGATTTTTACTGTGTAATTTGACAGTAATACTTTAAACAGTAATTAGTAATACCAAAGAAATAATAAGTAGTACTCTAACTTTTTTTTTTTATTATATATTTCTAATTGAAAAAATCAAAATTGAAGTCGAATTGAACTTAAAATTCAAATGCATATCATACACTTGAATATATATCAGAATATATGTATTTCTATATATTTTACACTCCTAAATTTAGTCACTTGTAGAGGAAAAATCAGCTTTGAACTCTAACTCGTTCCAAATTACAAATCAACCTACTTCGCGAGCTTGAAGATTTTTTGGTCAAAAACGAAGAAAAACGAGGCAGAAGAACGCACCTCTTTTCTCCTTTTCCAAATTTGAACTCCATATGTTTAATTTCGAAATGTGGAATAAAATCGGAATTATTTTTTAGATAAGAAAAGTGAGAACTACCAAATACAGTTTTAAAAAGTATATATATATATATATATATATATATGATAAACACCAATTTATATATTTACTAGATTAGATCGGATCAGGGGGTGGGAGCCCTGGGAGCGAGGGTTTCGCCTTTTTTTTTTTAGCTACAAGATTAGTGTCCCACGTTTTTCACGGGTTGTTTGCAAAGTTAATTTAAAAATTCATATTTTATTGACGCATCATCTCATTATTAATTCAATCTATTTTAATACACACACATATTGTACGCTGATTTTTTTTTTTAAAATTAATTGCGTATGCATTATATATATACTTAAATAAATTTGATCATCATAAAATACTATAATTATATTATATAATAAACATATTTAAATAATATGTACGCATGAAAATATTGGTTAATTTTTTAGTAACCCACGACTTTTAGGCTCAATCTCAATTTAAATACAATTTTCAATATTTTTATTAAAAAATTCACTTATATTTTTTTTTTGTTTCAATTTGATAATTATGATATATTTTTCTCAACTATACATCACATACATCTCCTTGCCTCCCTAAGACGATTTCCTCGATGTAAGGAGATTTTTAACCCAAACAATAACACACACTCATGCATCATTTTTTTTTTCTTAAAAGTGCAAGTCATATATCTGATTGAAAAACTAAACATTGATGAATTTCTATAACATTATTGAAAGTCATAATTAAATTGAGATTGAGCTTAATAATTATGAACTAATATTGAATTAATCATATTTTTTAATACTTACATTTTAAAGATTTATTTTTTCAAATATGTTAAATCTCTAAATTATATAAATATTATATTGTACATGTAAAAAATATTATTTATATATATATATATGTGTGTGTGTGTGTGTGTCATTTAAATTATATAATATTAAATAAACTAATAAGCATTTCAGAATTAAAAAAAAATTAGTAATATAAATTTATTAGTGAGTTATAAAATGAATTTTTTATTTAAAAATAAATAAAAATATTTATATATGTATGTAAGATTCAAATCCATGTAATTGCATTTCTTTTAATTAGAGACAACATTATTACATAAACATAATGTCACATGTTAAACACAATTAAACCAATAGAAATTGACATATCAAATTTGATTTAAGATATACAAAATCAAATAATTATAATATTGGTTTAATATGTATTCTAGACAATAAATTTTATCAATTAAATGATAAAATTTCAAATAATAAGATTTTAAAAAAAAAATTAATTATTTAATCGATAGAGTAAATTTAAATTGTTTAATATTCTTAATTCCATTAATTAATTTTTTACAAATAAAAAATTTCTAAATAGGATATTCTCAAATACATTGAGAATATAAAAATAAGTTAATTGAACATTAACATTTCACATAATTAGAATTTTTTAAATTTATTAATCATTTAGTAATAATAGTTTAGAATTAAATATACTTAAGCTATTTGTTTGAATTATTAATACATTAAGATTTTTATATATAAGATATCCTCAAATGTAGTTAAATAAAATGTAAATTAGTACGTAATTTCTTATACACTCAAGTTATATACAATAAATATTCAAATTTCATAAAAATTTGTAGGATGGCTAAACTGGTAAACATTATAACAATAACTCATGAGGTGTAGGAATCAAAACTATTTGCATGCTCATTTTTTTATTATTATTAGATTCCTTAGTATATAAGGCCACATAGATGACACATAAGCAACACATAGACGAAATAGATGACACGTAAGCATTCGATACATAGACGAAATTAACCCCAGGACGACACATAGGCGAAATTAACCTAAAGGCGACACATAAGCATATTGTTTAATATAGGATTAGATACTAGATTAGGATAAGTATGTATTGAGAAGATGAAATTGCAAGGGTTTGTGCTAATTTTTTTAATAAAAGAACTTATTTTTCCTTTCTCATGAGGGGTATTTATAGGGTACAAGCAAGCATGAGGTGTCACCTCCATAATCATCATAATTTATACATTGACAAGTGTTTAGACACTTGTTTTGCTCCTAAGCTATTACATTTTATACAATGACAAGTGTTAAGACACTTGTTTGCTTCTAATGTAATGCCTAATTATTGAGATTCTTGATCATTCTCTGAGGTACCTTATTGCTCGTCTGCTCGTCCTTAAAGCCCATTCTTGAGTCTTCTTACTAGAGTTGCTCGCTCACCTTTGTGTATTTGTGATCAGCTGTTCGTTTGACCAGCTGCTCGTTTTATTGAGATTCTTAATACTTGTACCCTGCTGGTCGCCTCTTTTGATCTTTTCATTCTTAATGACTTTCTAACTTGTTTACTTATTCTTAATTAGTATAACCCTGTTGCTCGGCTGATCGCCTATCAACAATGCCCCCTAGTTTGACTTATTAGGATGAGAATCGACTAATTTAGGTCAAACTATAATTGTCGAATGATATCCTGTTATCATAGGCGAGCAACAGGGATTTAAAATTTCTTATGAGCGGGAACATTTGGGCGAACAGCTGGGGTCCGACTCTTGAGTTGGTGGCGGTTCGTTTCCCATTTTGCGCGTGGGCAGTTCCGACGTCAGCCGTCGCCCACGCCTATTTCCCATTTTGCGCATAGGGGCTTCAATTTTTTATTAATTTTGATTTTTGCCCCCATTTTATTTTCTTATAAATACCCATTTCCTTCTTCTTTTTCTTCTTTTTGCATCTTCATACGAGTTCTGCCATTGTTATACCTTTGAAGCTTTTCTTTGCTTCTAATTCATTCTGATTCCTGCCGATTTGCTCAATTTTGAGGTAGATTCATCATCTCTGTGGTTTGAATTCTTTCTTCATACTCGCATTTCTAGTTTTTCTCGATTTCTCGCACTTAATTCCGATTGTCACCGCACTTAAACACCATCACAGCTGCTTCTCCGTCTCTTTCGTCGCCGCATTCCCTTTGGCATTGCTGTATTTTCCATTTAGTTTCTTCGCACCGGTAATCCCCCATCGAGAAACCCTTACTTTCATCCCCATGGCATCTCCGTCTTCGAGTAAGACTATTTCCGATAAACACTTTGGCCGGAATCCGGAGAAACGGCCGATGGAAGTTGAAGAGGTGCCCCCTGCTCCTCGTTGTTCCCTTCGCCAAGCCATTGCTCGTAATTCTCGCACTTTACTTATTGACGAAGATACTGGTTTAGAGGTGAGCTCTGTTGCTCGCTCCATCGACGTTTATTATGCCGTGGATAGCTCGGGCGAGCAGGACGTCGACTAGCCAGTTGCTCACCCGGACAATGAAAGAAATACCTCGTCCGATCTAGGAGAAGACTCGGGGGAGGTCGCTGCTGAAATTGATGAAATGAGTAGACCTGAAGCTGTTGGAGCGAGCAGCGAGCGGGTGGATGAGACAAGGGGCGACCAACAGGGCCAATCATCTCGTGGGGTGACTTGGGAGTTTCTTAAGGAAATTAACTTTCCTATCTCCAGACCAACTCCCGAGTCTCAGATACCAGAAAGGGTAGCACATACCCAAGAGTGGGCTGACTATGCTGCTCGCCACCATGATTCCTTCCCGACTCCTAGAAGAACCATCATGACGGCTCAAAAGACTAGATATACAGTGAGCAGGGTCCCAAGTTTGATCACAGAGGATGACTTGGTGCGTATTCGGTCCGCTTATCGGATCCCTTATAATATTTTTCTATATGCTCCACAAAAGGGGGAGACAACTGATCGCCCACCTCCCGGTTGTACGGCGATTAATCTCGACGTTTTGAACACTGGATTCCCATTGCCTCTCCACCCCGTGATCGGCCGTTTCCTCGAAGATACCAATTTGGCGATCACCCAAATTACTCCCAACGGGTGGAGCAACTTACTTACTTTTATAACTCTCTTCGGGCACAAGGGCTATAAAAATAAGATAAGCACCATTGAGATCCACTACGTGATGACCATCTCTTCGGCTGCCAAGGAGGAGGGAGAAGGGTGGTATTACATTAAAGCCCAAAGTGGCGTAAAGTTGATTGAAGGAATGCCTAATAAAGTGAAGAGCTGGCACATGCAATTCCTCTTCATCGAGGGAGATTAGCGAGCGTCTTCTGATTTTTCTGGTGGACCTGGCCGTATTAACTCACCAGAAGGCTCCGGCGAAATAAGGCGCAGGTTTCACATTTATCTTTCGATGACCAGGATGAAACTAATTTTAATTTTTTTTCTCTTTTGTTGTTTTTCAGGTCCCCGCATCTTGAGATGGGGACATCCTGAATTGAGTGAAGAATTTATATACGTCCTCACTATGGTTACTCTTCGGAACATAAGCAATCGCAGCATTGGGCATATCTCCAAACCACACTGTCGAAAGCTCGCCTTATTGACTACAAGTGCGCATCACTTGAAAGCTCAAGTTGTTATCCCAGAAGGTAACTTAGACATTTTGCATTATCTTGCGTCAGTGTCTTTCTGGTCGCTTGGTCGCCTACTTGTTATATAACCATTTTATTTTTTATTTATTTTTTTAGATCAAAGAGTAACAGTTGATGTCCCTGAGATCCCAGAGTGCTATCACTTGCTCGCCCGTCGTGTTAAACAAATGGCCTCTAAAGACCCCTCAAAGAAGAAGGAGTATGACCCTCCAACTTCACTCATAAAACTGCGAGCTGGGGAAGAAGTAGAGCTCCCACCGGCGAAGAGCCTTGCTCCTCGCCCTTCTCCTCGTTCCTCGCCGCCCTCGGTGCATAAAGATATTAATCGGGGCAAGAGAAAGTTGACTAAAGAGGTTGCCCCCGCTCGTAAGGAAGATGACCGTTCAAAATGGTCCAAAGGTCTATCCCAAGCGAGCAAGAGGGATGCGCCGCGCTCCTCATCTGTGGAAGAAGTGAGCGAGCAGCAAGTAGTTGGCGCTGTCGTGGCGAGCAGGAGGAGAGGATCTTCTCCGGACAACTCGTATTTGGGTTATGACCTCGTTAAGCTGAAGGAGTAAATCTTGTTCCTCACTGCTCGGCTGATCGCCACCTATTCACTTTTATTAACTTCATCGCTTGTCTTTTCCTTGTAGGTACAAACCCGAGGAGTACCCCGGTCGGGCAAAGGTACTCAATCAACTTAGCTGTGTCAAATCCTCCCCTCCTTATCAAGATATCCCTAACTCACATGTTAGGCGAGCAACTGAGCTCATCCCTCACTCGTGGACAAAACTGTGTGGGGAGATCGTTCAAAACCAGAGCCTGAGTAACAATGCCCCTTAAGCTAAAGGAGTAAGTCTTGTTCCTCACTGCTCGGCTGATCGCCACCTTATTCACTTTTATTAACTTCATCACTTGTCTTTTCCTTGTAGGTACAAACCCGAGGAGTACCCTGGTCGAGCAAAGGTACTCCATCAACTTAGTTGTGTCAAATCCGCCTCTTCTTATCAAGATATCCCTGACTCACATGTTAGGCGAGCAACTGAGCTCATCCCTCGCTCGTGGACAAAATTGTATGAGGAGATCGTTCAAAACCAGAGCCTGGGTGACAATGCCCACTTGTTGAGCTATAATGCTAGTCACCAGGCTGTGTCTTCTCAGGGATTCCTTGACCAAGCCATAGCATTGGAAAGGACAAATCGGAGCTTGGGGCGCCGGATTGATCAGTTCGAGGTAGAGAAAGCCGCTGCCTTAAAGAGGAAGGACGATGAGCTGGCCAAGCTGAAGAGTAAGTTTAAGAAGGCCAAGCTCAACTGGGAACGGGGTTTGAAAGCTGCAGAAGACCGGGAGAAGGTCGCTCTAAACACCTCTGAAAATTGAGGTTAGACTTGGGGGTTGCCACTGATCGCCTCCACGTCTTGGAAACTGAGCGTACAGGTCTGGTGGAGAGGGTTGAGTCCTTAAAGGTTCATGTCACCCGGCTGGAGACGGAGGGTAAAAATGCCATTTCTTATACCAACTACGTGCATAATGTAACTGATACACCAACTTCGGTTATATCTGCGCGTATGCTGATTGTGTGAGATCTGTGAAGTACGCGCTTGACAACGGCCTTGACATCATGACTTCGGTAATGAAGGACTTCACAGACTACGTTGTAGAGAACCCTCCGACCGCCGGCTTTGATGTTCCAGTTGTCGATTTAGGGGAGATGGGTGTGAACTTGGTCATCTTCAAGGATGATGTCCGGGTAATCGCCCCAAGGCTAAGGACTGAGGAAGTAAACAAAGATGCCTCAGTTTTTTTATGCTTTAAGCCTCCTTTTCTCGGCCCCCTTGGACGGAGTGGGCACCTCGGCTGCAGCTGGTGAATAGCAGGTCTCTGAGCCGACCACCACCGATATTGCTCCTTCAACTGAAGCACCATCTGCTCCCCCAGCTCCTCAAGGATGAAGACTTGTTTTTACTTTTTAAACCTAGCTTTGTAGTAGGTCCTTGCCTTGTTCTCTCATTTTGGTTGTACTCCTTTATCTTTTATTAATGCAATGAACTTGTTCTTTTCCGTAGCTTGTTTGTGTTATTACTCTTGTATTAACCTTCATTAATTGGGCTACTGTTCGTCCTCTTGTATTATGCTTCATATTTTTGCTTAAGTACTTCTCTTTTATTTTTTAAGAGTAAAGTACTTTTTGTTTGCAAATTTGCATGTATACCTTTGTATTGGTCTTTTTGGTTCTCACAGAATTTAACCTTCATTAATTAGGCTTTTCGTGGTCCTTATTGGACTTAACCTTTATTATTATCTACATTTGAGCCTTGCTGGTCGCCGTATGTTGAGCTTGTGCTTAGTACGCTTTGCTTCGAGCCAGCAGTTGGGCTTTATGGGCGAACAGGTGGGCATTTGTGCCTTTATAACTTAAACTTAACATAACATACAATACATCAAATAACCATTTTTGTTTCTCACATTTGATAATATTATACACTTACTAGATTACTTCTATTTACATAGCATCCTAAACTAAAAAATTAAAATTTACACCCAAATTTATAACGTACAATAGTGATATGCAAAATTTACATCGACTCTTGACTATTGATAATACTTCTTCAATAAGACAGCATTCCAGGAGTATTGGACTAAGTTGCCTTTCATATCTTCAAGGTCATACGTGCCATTATACCATTTGTGAGTTATCCTGAATGGGCCCTCCCAAGTCGGTCCAAATACTCCTAGTGGTGGTGCTAACATTTTTCGAAGCACTAGATCTCCGACTTTGAATTCTCTGATTTTTACTTGCGAATTGTAATATTTTGCGATTCTTTTCTTGTATATCGCATTCTTCATTTCTGCCGAAATTCTTTTTTCATCGATCAGGTCCATTTCTGCAGCTAAAGTCATGTTTTTTGACTGCTCGTCGAACCCTGTTGTTCGCTCCATTGGTACCTTAAGCTCTATAGGTATAACTGCTTCTGTGCCAAATGTCATGGTGAAGGGAGTTTCCCCGGTGCTCGTCCTATATGATACCCTGCAGGCCCATAGCACTTCTGGCAACTCTTCTGACCATTTCCCTTTCTTGTCAACTAGGTGAATTTTCAAAATATATTTTATTATTATATTAACTGCTTCGACTTGGCCGTTGGATTGGGGATGATAAGGAGTTGAAAAATATTTTTTGATCCCCCATTTCTTACAAAAGTCTCTTATCTTCTTGCCTTCGAACTGCTTCCCGTTATCTGTTAAGATTGCTTGTGGGACTCCGAATCGGCACACGATGTTTTTCCAAATAAAGCTAATCATTTTTTCTTGCGTGATCGTCATGAGTGCCTCTGCTTCGGCCTACTTTGTGTAATAGTCCCCGACCACTACCAAAAAATTTACATTCCCCTTTCCGGTTGGGAAAGGTCATATGATGTCTATTCCCCACTTTGTGAATGTCCATGGACTATTTGCAAATATTAGTTCAGTTGGTGGCCTATGAATGCTGGGGGCGAACAACTGGCACCTATGACATGCTTTTGCAACTTTTATTGCATCTTGCAGTAGAGTTAACCAATAGTATCCTTGTCTCACTGTTTTGTATGACAATGCTTGCACTCCTGTATGATTTCCACACACGCCTTCGTGAATTTCTTTTAAGACTTCTTGGCCTTGCCCCCTTACCAAACATTTTAATAAGGGCAGTGAAAATCCTCTCTTGAAAAGTTATCCATCCATGATAATGAACCTTGTTGCTCGCCTGGTCGTCTTGGCTGCTTCTTGTGGGTCTTCGGGTACTTCACCATCCCTGAGGTACTTGAATATTGGTGTTCGCCAGTCATCTTCTTCAAATTCCTCCTGAACTTGATTAATTTTGTAATCACTGGTTGATGGATGAAGTGTTTTGGTTATCGTAACTTCTGAAAGTTCTGCTGGTCCTGTGCTGGTAGCCAGGCGAGTAAGTGCATTTGCTTGGGTATTATTGTCTTTTGGCACTTGTTCAATATAAATTTGTTCGAATAAGGAAGCTAAATGAGCAATAATTTTCTGATACAAGGCCATGTTTTCATCTTTCGCTTCATATTCTCCTCGGACTTGGTTGACTATCAACTGCGAGTCTCCATATATTTGTAATCTTCGTACCCCCACAGCTAATGCTAACCGAAGTACGATAATCAGGGCTTCATACTCAGCTTCGTTGTTCGTTGCCATGAACTCAAACCGGACAGCTGAGATAAAAACATGTCTGGACTGATCAACACTATTCCGGCCCCTGATGCTGTGTTAGTTGATGATCCGTCAACATACATATGCCATGGATGATTATGACCTCTCGTCCGATCTTGAGGAAAGGTCAGTTCGACTATGAAGTCGGCTAATGCTTGTCCTTTGATCGCTGTTCGCGGTGCATAAGATATTCTGAACTGGCTTATTTTGAGGGACCATTTGAGGAGGCGACCAGCAGTGTCAGGTCTTTGCAAAATTTGTCTCAAAGGAAATGTTGTCAACACTTCTACCTGATGGTCAAAGAAGTATGGTCGTAGCTTTCTTACACTCATTACAAGTGCGTAGGCTAACTTCTCCATCGGTGAATATTTGATTTCTGCTTCGTGTAGGGCCTGACTCACATAGTAGATTGGTAAGTGAAATTTCCCTTCTGCATGAAATAAGACCGAGCTAATCGCCACTTCTGAGGCAGCCAGATACAGGTACAACTTTTCTCCTGAGATAGGCTTTGACAGGATCTTGGTGTCGCCGAGGTAGTCTTTCAGTTGCTCAAACGCTTGTTGGCAGTTGCTTGTCCATTGAAATTTCCCTTTCTTGATAGCATCAAAGAAAGGTCGACACCCGTCATCGGATCTTGAGATAAATCTATTCAAGGCTGCTAAACATCCAGTGAGCCGTTGGACCTCCTTGACTGATCTGGGTGGCTGCATGTCCATGATTGCTTTTACCTTTGAGGGATTTGCTTCTATGACTCGCTGACTAACCAGGTGTCCCAGGATTTTTCCTGAGTGAACTCCGAAACTGCTTTTTTTTTTATTCAGTTTCATGTTGTAAGCTCGAAGTATTTCAAATGCTTGTGATAAGTGCTCTAGATGGTCTTCCTTCCTTGGACTTTTAATAATTATATCATCCACGTATACTTCCATCGTCTTGACAATGTGTTCATCGAACATCTTATTAACAAGTCTTTGGTACGTGGCTCCCGCGTTAATTAATCCAAACGGCATCCTCTTCCAACACAACAAATTTTTGTTGGTGTAGAATGTTGTATGTTCCTGGTCATTTGGGTGCATTGGGATTTGGTGGTAGCCTGCGAACGCATCCATGGATATGAGGAGCTCGTGCCCGGCTGTGTTGTCTACCAGCTGGTCAATATGTGGAAGTGGAAAGTTATCCTTTGGGCAAGCAGAATTCAAGTCGGTGAAGTCGATGCATAATCTCCATGTTCCATTTGGTTTCCGGACTAACACCGGGTTTGCCACCCATTTAGGACATAGAGCTGTCTGATTAGATCGTTGTCTAATAGCTTATTCACTTCCACATCAAGTGCTTCGTATTTATCGGGCCCAAATTTCCTTCTTTTTTATTTTACCGACTTCCTTCTTCCTTGTTGGATCGATATTCAGCTTATGGCAAGCATGCTCGGGGCTAATGCCTACCATATCGGCATGTGACCATGCGAATACATCGAGATTGGACTTAAGGAATTGTTTCATTCTAGATCTGTATGGCACAGGGAGCTCAAATCCAATGAAAAGTTCCAGGTCTTCTTAGTTCGGGTCAACTCTTATTGCCTCCAATTCTTCAACCGGCGTTGCTATTCTCTTTTGGCTTTTCCAGCGAGGATCGATTATGGGTCCTTCTAAGTTAAGCTCATCTTCAATTATCATCGGTTCCACTCCTAGCCGCGGCTCGATATCCTCAACTTCGTTTAGAACAGGTACATCCTCCTCTTCTTGTTGCTCGTTTTGGACCTCCTGCTCGCCCTCACCCTGCTGCTCATCTACTTCCATCCTTTCCGTGTCTATGGATTCCATGATTTCGTCTAAGATGGAAGGTTCATCTTCAACCCTGCTGCTCGGCTGTTCGTCCGTGACGGACACTTTGTTGTATTTTGGTTGTAGTTGCAGGAGGCATTCTCGAGCTCTCTTTTGATCACCTTTCACCGTACTTGAACCTTTTGAAGTTGGAAACTTAAGACAATAGTAGTACGTTGAAACGGCTGCTTTGAATTCATTTATAAAAGGGCAATCGAAAAACCCGTTACAGGCAGATTGTTGGTCTACAACCAAAAATTCTACCATTCTAGTCAACCTCCTATCAGGGTTCTCGGTCGATACAAATTCAACCGATAACGTAACTACACCTTAGGGAATGGTTACAGCTTCTCCTGTTAGGATAAATGTTGTATAGTTTTGATGAGTTAAAACAAACCAGAAGATGTAATAGGACCATCTGGACCTATTAGCCAGATGAGGAACTAGATTAGGACTTAGTCTAGGGGGAACTGCTAGACCAGAAGGCTTCACCAGAAGAGTCACCAGAAGACCTACCAGAAGACCTTCCAAAGGACTTCACCAGAGGACTCCACCAGAAGACTTCACCAGATGAGACTGACCAGAGGCAGATGACCTTCCCCAGACCAGACGAGTCTGTTGAAACAAAAGATGCTCAGAATCATCTCCTGATTCTCCTGAGTAATATGTTTCTTAACCAACTCTGGACCAGAAGACATTGAGGTTGTCTGGTGTCTGGTCCTGCCTTCTCTGGAGAGAATCAAAGTTAGGTATTGGAAGCATTTGACCGTTGGTGATTTAAATCAAGTCAACAAGATCAGATTGAAAAGTTTTGAAGTCAATCAATCCAAAGATCCCACCAACCCAATCAATTAATTAGGGAATTGATTGAATGAAAGCTTCCTTGAATAGAGATCTGATTATATTAGCTCTCCAACGGCTAAACCCTAATCACCTCTATAAATACAAGAGTGCAGACTCAAAGAAAGGTTCTAGAATCTCACACGCACGAAGTCATATTCCAAGACTTAGTCTTATCACGCACATAACACTCTTATTTGTTCATACTTTGATATTTACTCATAAAGGAGTAGTTGGATCTCAACCTGTTCATCTCTAAGAAAAGGTTGAAGGCTGTAGACTTTAGATCTAAGTTAGATCTAAAGGGTTTGTAAGAAGGAACTGGTACTTCACAATTCCAGTACGCAAGTAGTTTGTTGGTTGGTTAGTAAGGCCCCTTTGATAAGAAGGGAGAGTGGACGTAGGATCTTCTAATCCGAACTACTATAAATCTGGTCTTTTTACTGCTTTCTTTAATTACTGTCTTGTTTTATTTATTGTGCTCTTATAAAAGACTTTGCTAAAGACATATCCTTTAAAGCTTCTGCGATATATCTACTTAGTGGGACCAACAAGTGGTATCAGAGCAGTGTGTCCAACGACCACTGCTTTGTAAAGCTTTTTGGTGGTCACCGGGCAGTCCATTGCTCTTTATTGTGTTTGGTTAATTTCTTGTTAAAATTTTTTTAAGTTTAGTAAAAATGTCTTCAAAATCTTCATATAAGAGCCGTAAGTTACCAGAATTCTCCTTTGAGGATTACAGCCACTGGAGCTTCATGATGAGTAATCATCTTGGAGCTATCCACCACCGCATGT
The DNA here is from genome assembly GCA_947034835.1 of Ballota nigra. Classification (NCBI taxonomy): domain Eukaryota; kingdom Viridiplantae; phylum Streptophyta; class Magnoliopsida; order Lamiales; family Lamiaceae; genus Ballota; species Ballota nigra. The sequence goes on from OX344725.1 coordinate 36,695,573, forward strand.
TAGATGTGGTAGAAAGTGGCCCAATCAAATTTTACTGGACTCCTATTGACGATGGCAGGTCTGAGTCCAGGGCAGAAACAAGTGAATCTGCAGAGGAGAGAACTGGTGACCAAGTCGCTAGACAGAGGATACTAAAGAAGCGAGATGAGCTTGACAACGATGAGAGAAAACTCTACAACTTGGACCAGGTGGCAAGGACTGAAATCATCAACACACTCACAAAGGAGGTGATTGAAAATGTCAGAACATGTGCCACTGCCAAGGAGATGTGGGATAAACTAGCACTGCTCTGTGAGGGAATAGGGAAGATCAAGGACAACAAACTCCAAGTTGTTTAACACTCGTTTGACACCTTCAAGATGAAACCAGACGAGACCATTAACCAGCTGGATATGCGTCTCACAAATCTCCTCAACAAGGCTAGTGCCTTAGGTAAGACTTATTCAGAGAAAGAAATCAATAGTAAAATTTTGCATTCACTAACCAGCAGGTGGAGAATCAAAGTGACCGTGATTAAAGACAACAAGGATCGCTACACTCTGGATCATCATCTTCTGTTGTCTGATCTCAAAGCTTACGAGTATGATCTTCAAGAGGAGGATCAAACAGAAGAGGTTTCCTCTTCTGGCCAGAAATGAGTTGCCTTTTCCTCAACTATCAAGACTGATGATAAGCCAAAGGAGTCTACTGCAGATGACTTGAGTCTCAAGGAGCAGGTAGCACTTCTAACCAGTAAACTTGATAAAATGAGTTCTAAATATGGCAGGTATAAAAAGCATTGGAAGGAATCTACTTGAGATAGGAAGACTTCTTTCAAAGCTGCAGATAATGAGAAGTCATCTGGAGACTCTAGGGAGACCAGATTCAGAACTCCAGAGAGGAGAAGAGATGGCAGTTCTTGGAGATCAGATTACCAGAGGAGGGATGGCAGTTCTAGTAGACCTGACTACCAAAGGAGAGAAAGTAGTCCAGCCAGAACAGATTACAACCAGAGGAGGAGAGACCCAAGTCCCAGTCCCAGAGGAGACAACACATACTACACCTGCAATAAGCCTGGCCACTACAACTATGATTGTCCTCAGTTGACTCCTAGAGAAAGAGAAGAGAAAAGACTCAAGAGAGATAGGAGATATGCAGACAAGAGAGCACTACTGGCAGAAGCAGAGGAGGAGGATACTAGTTCCAGTTCTTCTTCTTCTTCTGATTTCGGATCTGATGATGATGTATGTCTTATGGCAGACATCACTGAGGTAAATGAAACTACCCTATGCTTATCTAATTCCAAATATACTGAATCCTCCCATTCATCTGGTGCTTCCAGAGAGTCTGATATGCAGCAAATGCTATCAGATCTCCAAAACTGTGTTCAACTTTGCCAAAAGCTTGAAAAAGAAAATGGTAGGCTAAGAGCTGAAGTTCAGTCTCTATCAAATGAGCAAAAATCTGCCAGAGAACTCATGAAAGACCATTCTAAAGAAGTCATTGAACTTCAAGAAAAGGTCACAAAAAGAGATACTCTAGTAGACCAGCTCATGAAAGAGAAGAACTCTCAGGCAGAAGAGTTCAATGAGCTTAAGGCCAAATACCAATATCTTATCAAGGGTAAGCAAGTTGAACAACCTATCATGGAAGTACCTAAGACCAGAGAAGCTCCAACTGTTGTATCCATAATACAAGGATCTTCTCAAAGGTTAAATGATAAGAGTGGTTTAGGATATTCTGGAATTACAACCAGATCTACTAAATTTTTATGCAATAGAGGCAAGATGTCTGAAAGATCTGGTGAAGTGGTAGAAATCTGGGATGAAAAGGTTTCTAATGGAAAAGGTTACAGAGTAGTTAAAAATCCTAATTGGAATAAAGACTGCTCTACTGACCATATAGATGATGTTCCCAATGAGTTCACTGAACTGGAAGAGGAAATCTTAGAGCATAAACGCCAGATAGGAGAACTTATGAGGATTGATGGTTCTGTTCAGATGCCTAACCAGATTAGGAAATCTCAGAGGAAATCTAAAAGAGTGGAACCTAAGCAAATTAGGGGACCTCAGAAGGGAAACTCTAAGAGGAAACCTAATCAGAATATGAGATATCAAAGGAGATATACTGAACCAGAGAACCTCAATCAGATTCAGGGATCTCAAAGGAGGTATGCTCAAAGAAGATTCCAGAACAGGAATACTCAGAAGGAATTTAATCATCAGAATAGATCCAATTTTCAGAACCAGAGGAGGTCTTTCAGACCCATCTATAGAAACCCAACTAATCTGGGTAGTTATGACACCAGAGATGGTTCTTCTAGGATGTACCCTTACAACCAGACCTTTAAGACCATGTCTTTAAGGCAGGCCATTCCAAAGGCCAAATTTGAGAAAAGATACACCAGACCTGTTTATAGGAAAGGTATTCTGATCAGACCAGTAGCTCAATATGTCATTGTTAGAGGACATGTGCTGGTAGATAGATTTGGAAGGAAGATAAGATCTCCTCATCCAGCAAGGGATGATCTTTATTTTTGGATTCCTACAACACCTGCAACTAACCAATCAAGACCCAGCTCTAGTAGGGGACCTAATTGATTTCTCTGCAGGAGGACAAGAGCCCATTGGAGAAAGGACTTTCAAGCAAACATGTGTGGTACATTGATAGTGGATGTTCCAAGCACATGACATTCCAGAAAGATCATCTCCAGGATTTCAAGCCATTGAATGGGCCAAGAGTGATGTTTGGTGACAACAACTATGGAGTCACCAGAGGTGTTGGAAAGTTGACCTTTAATAGTGTATCTGTAGATGAAGTCTACTATGTTGAAGGACTCAAGAATAATCTGCTTTCAGTATCCCAATTTTGTGACAAGGGATACTCAGTGAAGTTTTCTAGTAATTCTTGCACTGTCTTTTCTTCTGATTATAATGATATCTTTCTTATAGGCTTGAGGAAGGGTAACATTTATCTTGCAGATTTTAGCAGTTGCCCAAGAAATGCTTGCCTGGTTGCTAAAGGATCTGCAGAAGACAGCTGGTTATGGCACAAGAGATTGAGCCATATTAACTTCAAAATACTGAACAAGATTGCCAGAAAAGGTCTAATTTGAGGTCTTCCTAATGAGGTGTTTAAGAAGGATCAGGTTTGTGGTTCATGCCATAAGGGTAAGCAACCCAAGACCTCCTTTAAGGATGTCCAGAGCACAACCACAACCAGAGTACTTCAACTACTTCACATGGACCTGTTTCTCCTCTTAGTTTCAGTGGAAGGAAGTACACCTTGGTGATAGTAGATGACTTTTCAAGATACACTTGGGTAGTGTTCTTGTTTAAGAAAAATAAAACTATCACTAAGCTGCCAGAATTCTTCAAGCAGATTCAAAATGAGCAGAACCAGAGCATAGTCAGGATCAGAAGTGACAAAGGGACAAAGTTTTTGAATTCACACATTGCAGAGTATTGCAAGGAACATGTAATTTTTCATGAGACATCTGCTGCCAGAACACCCCAACAGAATGGAGTAGCAGAAATGAGGAATAGAACCCTTAAGGAAGCTGCAAGAACTCTTCTAGCAGAGTACAACACACCACAGAGATTTTGGGCAGAAGCTATCAACACAGCCTGTTATACTCAGAACAGATGCCTAATTGCCCAGAGACATAGTAAGACTCCATATGAGGTATGGAAAGGTAAAACCCCATTTGTTTCATATTTTCATGTTTTTGGATGTAAGTGTTTCATTCATGACAATGGGAAATCCAAATTAAAAACTTTTGATGCTAAAGTGGCAGATGGAATATTCTTAGGATATTCCAGCACAAGTAAAGCATTCAGAGTCTTTAATAGGAATTCACTTTGTGTGGAGGAAACACCTCATGTTGTTTTTGATGAATCTGCTTTTGAGTGCAAGGTGGACTTAAAGTCTTCAGAAGAGACACAGAATCAGACTACTCCCAGAGTAATCAAGGTCAATCCACATATTCTTGATTCAGATTCAGATTTAGATTCAGATGATGGCCCATCTTCTGGTTCTCTGAAGGAGAAGTCTTCACAAGGAGCATAACCAGAAGAGGTTGGAACTCCTGTAGGGGGAATCTCTCCTGTAGTTGGTGATAATCACCAAGGTACTGCAGCAGATGGTCTACCAAGCAAGGCCACGGGAAGGAGGACCCTGGTTGATCACCCTAATGACCTGATAATTGGAGATCCAGCTAAGGGTGTCCAGACTAGGAGAACTCTTAACTTAGCTGCCTTATTCAGTTGCTATGTGTCCTTTCTTGAGCCCAAAAACATCAAGGAGGCACTGAAAGATTCAAATTGGATTGTTTCTATGCAAGAGGAGTTGAATCAATTCACCAGACAGGATGTTTGGGAGCTGGTAGACAGACCAAGACATCAAAAGGTGATAGGCACTAAGTGGGTTTTCAAGAATAAGAAAGATGAGAATGATGTCATTACTAGGAACAAGGCAAGACTAGTGGCCCAGGGTTAGTCTCAGTCTGAAGGAATAGACTATGATGAGACATTTGCTCCTGTTGCCAGACAAGAAGCCATTAGATTGTTTCTAGCATATGCTGCTCACATGAAGTTCAAAGTATACCAGATGGATGTGAAATCTGCCTTTCTTAATGGGATTCTCATTGAGGAAGTGTATGTGGAACAACCTCCTGGTTTTGAACAAGGTTACAAGGTATTTAAGCTTAAGAAAGCTCTTTATGGGCTGAAGCAGGCACCAGAGCATGGTATGACACTCTATCTCAGTTTCTTCTGGACAATGGTTTTACCAAGGGTAATATTGATAGGACCTTGTTTAGGAAAGAAGAAGGAAAGGACATCCTTCTGGTCCAAATATATGTTGATGACATTATATTTGGATCCCCTAACAAGAAGATGTGTGAGAAGTTTGGTGAACTCATGTAGAGCCAATTTGAGATGTCTATGATGGGTGAGATGAATTATTTCTTAGGTTTGCAGGTAAAGCAATCAGAGAAGGGAATTTTCATCAATCAGGCTAAGTACATCAGAAACATGTTAGAGAAATTTGGAGTAGGATCTAGCAAAGCTGCCAAGATCCCTATGATGACAAATTTCAACATGGATCCAGATGAGTCTGGAGAGAGGGTGGACCAGACTCAGTACAGGGCACTTATTGGTTCTCTTCTGTACTTGACTGCAAGCAGACCAGATATAACCTTTGATGTTGGTGTGTGTGCCAGATTTCAAGCTAATCCTAAGAAAAATCACTTGGAAGCAGCTAGGAAGATATTGAAGTATCTTAAAGGGACAGTGGATTTGGGGTTATGGTATCCTGCAGATGACAACTTAGAGTTAAGTGGATATTCGGATTTAGATTATGGTGGGTGCAGAATAGATAGGAAGTCTACAAGTGGAACATGCCAATTTTTAGGGAATAAATTGGTATCTTGGTTTTCAAAGAAGCAGACTTCAGTTGCTACATCAACAACAGAAGCAGAGTATATGGCCACAGGTAGCTGTTGCTCACAACTACTCTGGATTAGTCAGCAGCTAAGGGACTACCAGATTAGAGCTAAGGATATTCCAATCTTCTGTGATAGTAATAGTGCAATAGCAATCACCCAGAATCCAGTTCTTCATACCAGATGCAAACATGTTGATATAAGGCATCATTTTATCAGAGACCATGTTGAGAAGGGAGATATAAGGATGGAAAAGATTGCAACAGAGAAGCAGAGAGCAGATATTCTGACTAAGCCTTTGGCTGAAACCAGATTCAGAGAGTTAGCTTTTGAGTTAGGATTATTAGATCCAGAGACAGATTTAGTTTAGGGGGAACATCAGAGAAGTATCCTTTGTTTCATTTTATTACATATTTTATTATGTCTTCAAACTAACATGCCTACAGGTTAGATATACCAGGGATGTTACATCTCCGGATGAGGTATGTACCAGATAAGGTCTGTACCAGGTGAGGTACATCCCAGATAAGGTGCAGAGACTGATTCCAGAGAAATCAGGAGTCTAATCTGACCAGAACCAGATGGGTTTTCATCAGATGAGATGTAACACCAGACTAACCATGGTATTATCTGGTTACAATACCAGGTGACATGTATGTATTTACTTCTCTGGCCTCTGATCATTGGAATACACTTTTTAAATTAGTAAATGCACTCCAAACATTTCATCTTCAGAGTGTATTTAAGACTAGGGTAGAGGGCCTAGGCAATCATTTCGCTTTTTCTCTTGACTACCACAAAACCCCCTCGATCCCAGTCCCAATGACCATGCCCACACACTATATTAAATCTGTAACTTACCTTTTAATCGTGGCCGTCAGATTTAACAACAGTGCAAGATGTCAATCAATTCAAAAATTGATTTTGTTCCCTAATTTAAATTTGGGTTTTTACACGCGTTCACACTTCATTAATTGTTCAAGCCACGCGCCTTGCCCTATTTAAACCAAAACTTTTTCAATCTGTCCTTTCATGTTTTCTTACTCTCAAACCCTAATCTTTCTCTGCAAGTTTCTCTCTCTCTCTCTCTCTCTCTCTCAAATTTCTCTTACAGACATGGCTCCCTTGTGCAACTTTGATCACGATTATGTGATGAAAAAGATGAAGTCTGAGATGGTGGTTGACTTCTACACCACCAAGAACCCGACGACGTTGGCCATTCTGGAATTACTCTAGAGAGCAGGAGTGGAGAAGCTTATCTCAACTGTTCCAAAGAATTTCAGGACTTTGGATGGATATGCGGCCCAGTTCCTGGTTCGTATGAAGATCCACGATGATCATATTTCCTCCAAGATCGACAAGGAGGATGTGGTGTTTTCGAAGCATGATTTTTGCTGGTTGTTCGAGAATATCTCTGATGAAGGTGTAGATCCGTTGACTTATAAGGAAGATGAGGCGTTGGAATCTTTCAAGCTTTTTGCCAGAAATTCATGCCAGAATTTGACTAAGGGGATTTTGGATAAGCACTTGAGACAGAAATACAAGGTCTTATTTGATATTGTGGTCAAGATCTTGATGTGTAAGAGCCATAGCATGGATGCCATTTTCACTGGCAGACTCTGTGTTATGAGGGCCTTGTTTGATGGTGTGAAGTGTAATTGGGCGGAGTTTTTCTGGGGAGTATTGAGAAAGAACAGGGCGAAGGTGAAGAAGGGGGAATGCCCTTCAAAGCTGTTGATAGGCGAACATCAATCATTGCTAGGCGAACAAGGATTAAAGCCTTAAAAAGGATTATGAAGTACCAACTCCAAATCAAAGATGATTAACAAAGAAAATCAAGTCAAGGTGCCTAAACCAATCCAAGGAGTGTATAAATTGACGAACAACTCTACCGACGAACAACATGTTGGCGAACAGGTCTAGAGACCCGAAGCCAAATATGGACTCTCCACTAAGTCAATAATGACGAACAACATTATGAAAGATGGTGCGTCTACCAGCTTAAGAGGTGTATGGAAACGAACAAAGGACCAAGATCCCAAAGCCAATCTGTGTAAAACACAAAGACGAACAACTTCTGAGCCATAACCTCAAAAGGCGAATAACTTCTATGAAAAAACCATTCTGGATCAACTAAACCGACCTAGACGAACAACAATGAAGTCCGAGATGAGACCAAAGAAGACTTTGTAACTAAGATTCAGCTTAGATAAGGTCAATAAGACACTTGTCAAGCATGCAGGCTAGGGAGACCAAGAGTCATAGACACCTCATGCTTGCTAGTCTCTATAAATAGTTGCTCTCCAGCTAAGAAATACAAGTTCAAATTCACAAATGCTCCAAAAACACACACTTAAACACCTAAACGCACACATATACGAAATTAATACGATTTCGACTTACGTAATTACGATTTCGTAACCCAAGCTTTCGATTTATCATTTACGGTGATAATCAATCACACGAAATTGATTGGTGATCTTAAACCGAACTAAAATAGTCACTAATCCACCCGATTAAATTTGATCACCAACAAATTGGCGCTAGAAGGAGGGTTCGAACCTTCGGTTTAGTGTGATTAGTCAAGAACTTCAAGTTAATAACTTGAAGATTTGAAGAAAACCTCAAGAAACATTTGAAGAATCAAGCAAAAGTGTTCTTGGTGTTCTTAGTGTTCTTCATCATAAGAATTAAGACAAATTAATTTGGAATGCCTCAATCCAAGGAAACACAAGGATCACGCTTGTCAAGGAGAGCATCTCCTACTCGAGCTTCATCGGCCGACCACCAAGATCGTAATCCCAGGCATGCGAACAGATTGCAGCATACGGCCGTAACTCATAACCTCCCACCTGAAATGGAGGCCCTGGCGAACAACCCTAACGAACTGGCCAAAACCATTGCTACTCTCCAAGCTCTACAGAGACAGCAAGAACAAAATAGGCCCTCACAAGCAAGACCCAAGGATAAACCCCTGGAAGTTGTTAGGGTCAGGTCAGTTAGGGGCGAACAACTTGAGGTGAACAGTGCCCAGATCAGGCGGGACAAGGGCAAAGCCAAGATGGTCGAGCCAGGAGAGGGCCAAGCTGAGTCTGCTCGCGGGGCGAACAACAATGTCGAGCCATGGAACAACTCGTTCCAGTGCCCAGGACAGACTTAGACAACCCCAGCAACAGGAGAAAGTTTCTCGTTAAGAAGTAGAGCGTGGGCGAGCAACATTTGAACAACCTCGCCCATCAGTTCATGAGAGACTCTCCCAATCTGCCTTCAGGCGTCTGGGGCCAAATGCGGCGAGCAACCCTAAAAAGCAGCTCCAGGATTTGCCCACTCCGAGTGAGGGACTGCGACGAGCAGAAAGGCTTGTACCTTTGCTCGCCGAACAGCCTCCAAGCCAGGGGGCATCTTTGGATGAGCTATCAAGCCTGAGAAGGGCAGTGGAGAGCATGCAAGGACAATTGGACCAACAGAGAGGAGTGGGGACGACCAGTCTACCATCTTCACCTTTATCATCCCTTATTCTAAAAGCCCCGATTCAGAAGAAGGTCCAATTCCCAGCAAGTATCCAGTACGATGGCCTTGCTGATCCCAGGGTTCATCTAACAAAGTATTCAGATTACATGGTCTCGGTGGGAGCCAGCAATGCCACCCAATGCCGAAATTTCCCATTAACTTTGGGGGACCGGGTACATAAGTGGTTTTCGGCACTGCCACCAGCATCCATCCACTCGTTCATTCAACTGAGCTGAGAGTTCCTTTCCCATTTCTCAACGATGGGGTCATATTTATCCCAAAAACACCGACTGTCGGACCTAAAGCAAAATGACGACGAGTCGGATCGGGCATTCATGGAAAGGTTCGACAAGGTGCTGTTAGAAGGTGAACCCGTCAGTGAGGACACGAAAATCGTTGATGTTATGGCCGGGTTGAAGAAAGGATCGAAGCTATGGAAAGAGGTATGTCTGAAGTGCCCAAGAAGTTATGCCGAATTCAGAAATCAAGCCGGTATATTCGTTTCCATGCACGGGGCCTTGCAATCAAACTTGGGGGAGAACAAAGTTGATCCCAAGGAGAATAACAAAAAACCTGGCGTAACAAGCTATCGAGTCCCGAAAAACATGAAGGCGTTCACTGAAGGGACGGAGCTTAAGGAAAAGTTGAATCAAGTGCTAACAGTGTCAGTCGATACTGTTTATGAAAATGTGAAGGATAAGGAGTTGCTCTCCCCTCCCCGGAAAATCCATCAAGACACCGGCAAACTCAACCCTAACAAGTATTGTGCCTACCATCAAAGCGTGGGGCACTTTACGAGTGAATGTAGAGATTTGCTCAAGCAGCTTTGGCGGTTCTACAAGGAGGGGAAACTTTCTGACTTTGTTAAAAGACAACCCGGAAAGAGAGTCTGGGAGAACAAATCTGAGGATGAAGATGATCAACCTCAGAAAAACAATAAACCAGGACGACCAGTTCCTACCATTCCTGCTCGTCCGTTGGAAGATTTATACATGATGGAACCCGCAGGCCCCGCAGAAGGGTGTTCTGATGGACGACCACCAATCTCCAACCGAAAGAGAAAGGCTGAGTTACGAGCGATCGATCAAGTCCAAGAAATGGGGGTTAAACCGTCTACCATGCAAACAGTAGAATTGACCTTCACCGAAAATGACTTGGAGGAATATTAACTCCGCACAACAATTCACTCGTAATCTGCGCAAAGATTATGGGAACACGAGTCCACAGATTGTTGATAGACACTGGAGCCTACACTAACATCCTATTCAAAAAAACGCTCGATCATCTTGAAGATTATTCGGGCTATATCCGGGATTCAACCCATAGAATAGTAGGCTTCGGGAATGTTGTAACAGTGCCGTTGGGAATAATTACTTTAGCAGTACAACTTGTAACGGCCAACGAACCCGAGAAAAATATCACAAGAATGGTTGACTTCTTTGTTGTAGACCAGGATTCAACTTATAACGGGTTTCTTGGTCGACCCTTTTTAAATGAATTCAAAGATGCATGTTCCACTTATCACTATTGTTTGAAATTCCCAACAGCAAGTGGAGCAGGCACTATCAAAGGAGATCAAAGAAAGGCCAGGGAATGTCTCTTACAGTTGCAGGTCAAACATGCACTAGTATCCATGGTGGAAGTCACAACTAGCTATCCTGCTGATGAACCGTCAATACTGGAAAACATGATGGACATAGAGGAGGACCACATGGGTACTGACGAGCAACATTCTGACGAACAAATGTTGGATGAACAACTCATCACCACCCATGGGGAACTCCCATCTGACGAACAACAAAGGGGTGATGATGAGCAACATTCATCAGATGACTTGGAGGGCCAGGTGTTGACTAACAACAATGAATCAGGACCAACAGACGATCTAGATCCTCGCCTGGGGGCAAAACCAATGAACATCGAAAATGATTTTAACTCTGAGGGACCAATACTTGATCCTCGGTGGAAAGGACAGAAACGACGAGCAACTCCAGTTGAAGAACTGGAGGCGTTCAAAGTTAATCCTGGAAACCAGGATTTCGAGTTATACATAGGATCTGAGCTCCCTGAGCCTTACAGATCCCGAATGAAAGAGTTCCTCAGCAAAAATCTAGATATTTTTCCTTGGTCTCATGCAGACATGGTAGGGATAGATCCAAAACATGCTTGCCATAAGCTTAACATCAATCAAGCAAAAAGGCCTGTCCATCAAAAACGAAGAAAATATGGCCCAGACAAGTATCAGGCTTTGAATGAAGAAGTAAAGAAGTTGTTGGACAACGACTTGATTCGACAAGCACTCTGTCCACAATGGGTAGCAAACCCAGTCCTTGTGAGGAAACCAAATGGGACCTGGAGGCTATGCATAGACTTTACAGATCTGAATGCAGCATGCCCGAAGGACAACTTTCCTCTCCCTCACATTGACCAGTTGGTGGACAGCACTGCAGGTCACGAAATGCTAACATTCATGGATGCTTTTGCCGGGTACCATCAAATCCCAATGCATCCGGATGATCAAGAGAACACAGCATTTTATACAAATAAAAACTTGTTGTGTTGGAAGAGAATGCCTTTCGGCCTTATCAACGCCGGAGCAACATACCAGAGGTTGGTGAACAAGATGTTCGATGAACAAATCGGAGATACGGTAAAAGTCTATGTGGACGATATCGTAGTCAAAAGCCCCCGAAAGGAAGACCATCTTCAACATTTGACCCAGGTGTTCGATATTCTTCGACATTACAATATGAAACTGAACCCGAAGAAGAGCAGTTTTGGAGTCCATTCCGGAAAGTTCCTAGGTCATCTTGTTAGTCAGCGAGGGATTGAAGCTAATCCAACAAAAGTCAAAGCAATTGTGGATATGCAACCACCGCGCTCGATAAAAGAAGTCCAACGGCTCACAGGATGCCTAGCAGCATTGAATCGGTTCATATCCAGATCGGGGGACAAATGTCGTCCATTCTTTGAAGCCATCAAGAAAGGGCAGTTTACGTGGACTAGCAACTGTCAAAGGGCATTCGACCAACTTAAAGACTACCTGGGAGATGTTAAAATCCTATCAAAACCCGTCCCAGAAGAAAAGCTATACTTGTACTTGGCAGCGTCAGAAGTGGCAATCAGCTCTGTTCTGGTACGAGAAGATGGCAAATTTCATCAACCCATCTACTACGTCAGCCAAGCTTTGCACGAGGCGGAGATCAAATACTCCCCAACTGAAAAACTGGCATATGCACTTGTCATGAGTGTGAGGAAGTTACGACCATACTTCTTTGATCATCAAGTTGAAGTGCTAACAACTTTCCCACTCAGACAAATTCTCCATCGCCCCGACACAGCTGGTCGCCTATTAAAGTGGTCACTAGAGATTAGCCAATTCGGAGTGACCTATGCTCCTCGAACAACGATCAAAGGGCAAGCGTTAGCCGACTTTATAGTCGAACTAACCTTTCCACCAGATCCGACGAGAGGACTTGATCATCCCTAGCATCTCTATGTAGACGGATCTTCAACCAACATGGCCTCGGGGGCAGGAGTGGTTCTAATCAGTCCAGACAGACAAGTATTCACCTCGGCGATCAGATTTGGTTTCATGGCCACCAACAATGAAGCTGAATATGAAGCTCTCATTGCTGGTCTCCACCTATCCCTTGCAGTAGGTGTTAGACGGTTACAAATATTCGGTGACTCACAATTGATTGTGAACCAAGTCCGAGGTGAATACGAAGCAATCGAATATCAACAAATTGTTGCTTACCTAATGTCCTTGTTAGAACAAGTCTTCATTGAACAAATTCCAAGAACAAGCAACACGCAAGCGGATGCGTTGGCCCGACTAGCAACAAGCGAAGGACCTGCAGAGTTGGCAGACATTATAATTACAAAGATGAATGATCCATCAACAAGAAGTTATAATGTCAACCAACTTGACGAACAAGCAAGTAAAAAAGAAGACTGGAGAACAAGTATAGTCAAATACTTGAAAAGTGGGAAAAAACCAAACAACCCTTTTGAAGTTGCCAAGCTAATAAAGTAAGCCACCAGATATACTCTAGTGGGCGAGCAGCTTTACAAAAGAGGAATATCAATCCCACTTCTCAAATATTTGCCTAGGGGGCAAGGACGAGCAATACTCGAAGAAATACACGCCGGAGTATGTGGAAATCACACTGGAGGGCAAGCCTTGGCATACAAAACTATCAGACAAGGTTACTATTGGCCAACTTTAGGTCAAGACGCAATCAAGAAAGCAAAAACATGCCATCAATGCCAAATTTTTGCCCCAAACATTCATACCCGGCCCAAAAGCTCGTATCAGTTTATAGCCCATGGCCATTTGCAAGATAGGGGATGGACATTATTGGTCCCTTCCCGGCAAGAGTCGGGAATGTTCGATTTGCCGTCGTGGCAGTCGACTATTATACGAAATGGGCAGAAGCACAGGCCATGGTAAAGATCACACAGCAGAAAATGATCAACTTCATTTGGAAGAACATTGTCTATCGTTTTGGAGTTCCACAAACCATCGTGACAGACAATGGTCCGCAGTTTGATGGAAAAGAGTTGAGAGATTTCTGTATAAAGTGGGGAATCAAAAAACATTACTCTACGCCCTATCATCCCCAGTCGAATGGACAAGTCAAAGCCGTGAACAAGATAATCAAGCATACATTAAAAGTACGGCTAGCGGAGAGCAAAAGCAGTTGGTTTGAAGAACTCCCGGAAGTCTTGTGGGCATATAGAGTTTCTCCCAGGTCAAGAACTGGAGAAACGCCTTTTGCAATGGCTTTCGGAACAGAAGCTGTAATACCAATCGAGCTAAAGACCAACACATTCAGGACGACCAACTTTGATAAGCAGGCGAACAACTCTGCTCTAGCTACTGAAATGGATTTGCTCGAAGAAAAAAGACTGAATGCCGAGCTAAAAAATGCTACCTATAAGCAGCGGGCAGAACACTATTATAATTCCCATGTTAAAGTCAGGGAATTCAGAGTTGGAGATTTGGTTCTAAGAAAGTTGCTCGCCCAACCTCCAGGTGTATTAGGACCAACTTGGGAGGGCCCGTATCGTATAACTGAAAAATTCGTTAATGGTGTATACGATATCGAAGATATGGAAGGCAAGCCGACCCAATACTCCTGGAATGTTGTACATCTGAAGAAGTACTATCAATGAGACGAACAAGTTCTTAATTGGGCGAACAAATGTCTTGGGGGGCCAGTGAACCAAGTGAGGCAAACCAAACCAAAAACTTGCCTAATTTTTTGAAAATTTTGCTAAGTATAGGATGAAAAGTTGTTCGGCACATTGTATAGTCTAGTGCTGCTTCATCTTTTTTAATTTTAAACAAGGTTGCTCGGCAAAAATATTATAAGCGAGCATCTTTTTTAGTTAGTGTTCAAAGTTGTTCGTCAGGTTGTATGTGTTAGTGACGAGCAGTCTTACAACACTTGTAAATTTTTCATTATGTATACATAGTTGTTCGTCAAAAGAAAAGTCCAAAAGCTCGAGGTACAAGTCCAGAGGACCAAAGCCAATTAAAGGTTGTTCGTCTTTTAAGATGAGCAGAACCTAAGGGTAAACCCAGATTCCATTAAGGCAAAGTTCAATTCGAACAAAAGCCCAACATTATATGTTATAATTGCAAAAGCATTGACAAAAATGTAAATGCAATTAACATATATAAGAAAATGAGCGAACAAAAGAAAGACACTTCATTAAAATAAAGGCTTTGAAGCCTAAAAAATAGTACAGCTTTGAAAAGCCATTACAAAAGAAGTACTACAAAAGGAACGAACAGCTATTACAAAATAAAGACTATTGTCCTAAAAACTATTGCTGCTCGGCGGGAGGAAGATCTTGGGTTTGGTCGGCAGGAGGATCAACAATCATTTCCCTAGCCATGTCTTCAGCAGCCTTTTGCTCCCTTTCAGCTTGCTCGCCCGCAGGTGCCGGCTCCTCCTCTTGTTCGCCCTCATCAACTTAGGGTGGAGGATGGGTAATAGTGATACTGGAGTCAAGGCTGTCAATCTTGACCCCCAGCTCGGCGATATCCCCCAGTTGGATCTCAATGTTGTTCGGCGGGGGATAATGCTCCAGAAACTCGGTCAAGTCTTTGCCCATTTCCTCCACCATATCCTTGAAATCATACGCGTCAGCCATGCGAATGCAGCGGCATAAGCGCAGATATATCCCAAGTTTGAGATAGGGGCAGTGTTGGGACATTGTCAGTTTTGATTAAGATCCCAAAGCCCCTTAAAAGATGTTTGCCTTATTCTGTCTTTGTCAGGCTAGTCTTGGTTAGGTTTTATACTTAGTCATTTTACACTTCACAGGTACTCAGTGAGAGGAGAACTCACTGGTGACAATCAAGACTCAGAGCCTGAAGACGAAGAGCACCATCCTGAACTTATGGCAGTCCTCTAAGCTGGCTGAGTAAGTGTCAGTGATGAAGAGTATGACCCTGAGGTCATTACTAACTCAGTCCTGAAGGGAACAGGATGTCACTGAGTTTATGGGAAGACTTGGAGTAGAGCCAAGCAATGCAAAAGGAATTTCAGCGTCAGGACAAGACCGGTGGGCTCAAGACAAAATGAACTTAATAAGACAAGCCTGAAGCTCAGGAATAAGTTCTGACATTCTCACCAACCTGATGACGTGGACCAATCCGAGAAGGACACGCACGTACGGAACCTGACATGAAGACTGAATTCAGACTGCATGTTCAACGGGCAAGCATTTAATGTGCATTTAATGCAAATACCAAATCCATGCAAGGACGGCTGCTGTATGAAGATATGTCCATTTGAAGCCTCTCTACATAGATGACTAGAAGGCTATCTCTCCAACGAATAGTTTCTTTCAAATCACCTATAAATACAGAAGGCCTTGAACCCATTCAAGGTTACGGGAAATTTCCAAGCCAGAAATTACTCAAACTCTCAAGCATTCAAAGCATACAGCCTTTAAGAGAAGCACTCGAAACCATCTAAATTTCCCAAGTGTTTCTTAGCAACTGAGAGTTATTCTGTATTCCAAGAGCTCAATAGCATTATCTTAAGCTTAGAGAGATTATCCAATCCTTAGCATAGCTTTGCCTTGTAAGGATAATCTCAACTTAGTTGGAATCCAAACTGAAACCAAAACCCTAAGTTAGGTTTGTTGGGAGTAAGTCAGTTAGTGTGTTAGTAGGAAGTTTGTATAGATCAGTAAGGTTAGCTGGTCTTGGTGCACCTTGGCACGTTAAAAACAAGAATCCCTTGAGTGGATTTCCTGTTAAGTCAGGCCGTGGACGTAGGAGCTTGAGACTCTGAACCACGTTA